>JAMPIV010006008.1:0-714715 GCA_024509875.1 Oreohelix idahoensis
ACAACCAAACAAAAAAAAAACGAAAACATAAACAATAACCCCAACAAAAAACTAACACAAAAAAAACAAAACCAAAGCAAAAAAAAAAAAAAAAAACCAAACAAAAAAAAAAAACAACCAAAACCACCAAAAAACCAACCCCCCAACACCCCAAACCCCAACACAACAAACCCCAAACAAAAAAACAACACCACCAACAAAACCCCCCACCAACAACCCAAAAACACAAAAAACCTAACCCACACCCACCCCAACACCCCACAACCACCCCTCAAAAAACCCCTAAAAAAAAAAACTAACAACAAAAACCCAAACAAAAAACAAAACAACCCCCCCCCAAAACCCCACCCCAACAACAAAACCAAACAACCCCCCACCAAACAAACACACCAAACCCCAAAAAAACAAAAAAAAAAACCCCCAAAAATTAAACCCCAACCAAACCAAAAAAACCACCAACAACAAAAACCACCAAACCCCTAAACAACCCCAACAACCCCAAACACAAAAACCCCCAAAAAACAAACAAAAAAAAAAACCCCCCCCCCAAACAACAAAACAAACCCAAAAACCCCAAAACCCCCCCCCCCCAAACAAAACCAAAAAAAACCCCAACAAACCCACCAAAAAAAAACCAAAAAAAAACAAAAACACCACACACAACACCAAAAAAAACCAAAACCCCCCAACCCAACCCCCCCCCCCACCCAACCACCCCAAAACCCCCCCCCCCCCCACCCCCCCCACCCCCAACAACCCCAAAACACCAAAAACAAAAACCACACACCAACAAACACCAAACCAAACCCACCACACCCCCACAACCCCCCAAAACCCCACCCCCCAAAACAAAAAAAAACCCCCCCCCAACAAAAAAAAAAAAAACCACCCCCAACAAAACAAAAACCCCAACAAAAAAAAACACCCAACCACAAAAAACCCCCAAACCACACCCAACCCCCCACCCCCAAAAAACAAAACCCCCCACCCCCCCCCCCCAAAAAAAAAACCCCCCCAACAAAACCCCCCCCCAAACCCCCCAAAAAAACCACACCACCCCAACCCCCCCACCCCAAAAAACAACAAACAAAAAACACACACCCCCCAAAACCACACAACAACCCCAAACCCACCACCCCACAAACCCCAAAAAAAACAAAAAAAACAAACCAACAAAAAAAAAAAAAAAAAAACATAAACCCAAAAAAAACCCAAAAAAAAAAAAAAACAAAAAAAACCAATAAAAAACAAAAAAAACAAACAAACAAAAAACAAAACCCCCAAAACACCCACACAAAAAAAAAAAAAAAAAAAAAACAAAACAAAAAAAAAAAAAAAAAAACAAAAAAAAAAACAAAACAAAAAAACAAACCAAACTAAAACACCCACACCAAACCAAAAAAACCACAAAAAAAAAAAAAAAAAAAAAACACACCCAAAAATCTTAAAAACACAAACAAACAAAAAAAACAAAAAAAAAACAAAAAAAACCAAACCCCCAAAACCCCTCCACCAAACACCAAAAACAAAAAAAACAACAAACAAAAAACAAAAAAACCAAACAAAAAACAAAAAAAAACCAAAAAAACAAAAACAAACCCAAACAAAAAAAACAAAAAGTTATTGTTATATTGTTCCCCCCCCCCCCCCTGACCTCTATGGGTTCCCCCCCCCAACCCATTATTTTCTCACCTTAATTCACCCCCAACATCACAATTTGTACACATCACACTCACTACGTTCACCCCACATTACACACCCCACCCCACTTGACCCCCAATGTTGGCACAGGCTGACCAGACACACCAGTCACTTGAGCCCCTCACCCCCCCCCACCCCCCACTCTCCCCACGACTGACCCCCCTCCCCCCACCCCCCCCCACACCCCCCCCACACCCCCCCCCCCCCCCCCCCCCCCCCCCCCCCCCCACCCCTCCCCAACTGCTGGACCCCTCCCCCCCCCCCCCCCCCCCCCCCCCAACCCCCACCCACACCCCCACCCAAAACACCCCCACCCCCCCCCACCCCCCCCCCCCCCGCCCCCCGGCCGCCCCCCCCTCCCCCCCCCCCCCCCCCCCCCCCCGCCCCCCCCCCCCCCACCTGCCCCCCCCCACCCCCCCCCCCCCCCCACCCCACCGTCCCCCCCCCCCCCCCACCCCCAACCCCAACCCCAACCCCCCCCACCCCCCCCCCCCCCCCCCCCCCCCCCCCCCCCCCACCCCCCCCCCCCCCCCCCCCCCCCCCCCCCGCCCCCCCCCCCCCCCCCCCCCCCCCCCCCCCCCCCCCCCCCCCCCCCCACCCCCCCCCTCCCCCCCCCCCCCCCCCGCCCCCCCCCCCCCCCCCCCCCCCCCCCCCCCCCCCCCCCCCCCCCCCCACCCCACCCCCCGCCCCCCCCCTCCCCCCCCCCCCCCCCCCCCCCCCCCCCCCCCCTCCCGCCACCCCCCCCCCCCCCCACTCCCCCCCCCCATCTCCCCCCCCCCGCCCCCCCCCCCCTCCCCCCACCCCCCCCCCCGCCCCCCCGCCGCCCCGCACCCCCCCCCCCCCCCCCCCCCCCCCCCCCCCCCCCCCCCCCCCCCCCCCCCCCCTGTTGGGCCCCCCCCCCCCCCCCCTCCCCCCCCCCCCCCCCCCCCCCCCCCACCCCCCCCCCCCCCCCCCCCCCCCCCCCCCCCATCCCCACCCCGCGCCCCCCCCCCCCCCCAGCCCCCCCCCCCCCCCCCCCCCCCACCCCCCCGCCCCCCCCCACGGCCCCCCCCCCCCCCCCCTCCCCCACCACACCTATCCCCCCCACCTTAGTCCACACACGGGTGTTCAGTAATGTATGTGATTGCTTGCACACAGCTAGACCCCCCCCTAAATGCAAGCTGTACCTGTGTGTAACCGCCACACACACACTCGGATTGACTGGAGGGATGAATGTGCGAGCATTGAATGGGCTGCCGGTATTCACATAGTCAGCCGTAGTGCATTTTTATTTCATAAATGGGGGAATGGGATACGACACTACTGCAGTATATATATAGCACACACATGTTAGTACTCCGTGATTATGACCATATATATCACGCCACACGATATCACACACACCTCCCACACCTGGGTTGGTATGTTACCCCCCCACCCCATAGTTGGATATTCTAAGATCCCCCCACCCCGTTCTGACTTGCACGGGGGGTCTACCGTAGGTTTGGTTTTTGTTGCCACCCCCCCCCCCCCCCCCCATGACATCTCGCATTTTGTCTCACGCATAGCACACTCCTACCCCCCCCCCCCCCCCCCCCCTGTTGATGTATCCCCCCCCCCCCCCTGGACGGCCGGGCTTCCGAATTGTTTAATGGACGGTCACATATTATACATTTTTACCGCCCCCCCCCCCCTCCCCCCCCCCACACACCCCCCCCAGTCCCCCCACCACCGTTTCCTCGCCCCCCCCCCCCCCCCCCCCCCCCCCCCCCCCCCCCCTCCCCCCCCCCCACCCCGCCCCCCCCCCTCTCCTCCCCCCCCCCCCCCCCCCGCCCCCCCCCGCCCCCCGCCCCCACCCCCCCCCCCTCCCCCCCCCCACACCCCCCCCCCCCCCCCCCCCCCACTCACCCCCCCCCTCCACCCCTCCCCACACCTTCATTCCCAATCCACTTGTGAGATTTCGTGTTGTGAATTGCCCGAGGGTGCTACTATGAGTTCTAATCTTTATTATATTTTTTTTTAATGTGTGTTTTTGTGTATCGGTTTGGGTTATGGGTCATAGGTTAACAAGTGATTATAAATGTATAGGTAAAAGGTCTAGGTTCCACGTTTTTTTTCACCCATTGTGGCCATATTAGGGGAATACTGGTGTTATTGGTCACCACATAAATTTACTTGTACTTCGGTAACACTTGGGGGGGGGTGTGCAGAGGTGGGGGGGTGATGGTGGTTCTGCATTCACGGCCAGCCCCCCGCCTTAACTTCCCAGGACTGTTGCCTCTCGTACCCAGTTTTTTCATAGGAGCGGGTGTCGACACTTCGGAGCCGTTTTTTGCAGGTCATAAATATAAAAAAAAATCCCACCTCAACTTGGGGGATCGTAAAACCGGTCCGCCACGAGCAGGAAGCCACAGTCACTAACCATGTGTTACCGGGCTCCTGAGTTTTTAGTGAGTGTTTTTTTAGTGTTAGTTGTGTTGAGTGTGTTTTTTATAAACCGTGATGTAATTTTTGGAGCCCCTAAAATTATATCTTCATTACCTCATCCACACGGGCTTATCCAAACTGCCGTGGTGTTAGAACAGACTATGATACACAAAAATAAGTTAGTTTACAGTTCTTATTTTCATTTCGTAGGCTCATGATCCCTCATGAGATTCACTTCTTATCTCTTGGAAACATGTGTAAATGAACACAAGACTTGACAATTAAGTTGGTATTCTATGGATCCCCCCCCAACTACATTAATGTAAATGTTTATCTGAATTCGGACGCCACATTGCGCTCCGGGCACAATCCCTTTAGGGGGCTCACAGTCTCCCTCTCTGCAAATGTCGTATGGGGTTTGTTTATGCCCTTAATTGTTCCTGTTGCGCCACACACTGGGGGGGTTTATCGGCGGTGGATACAGGCGTTGGGGGTTTTCTACTGTGTTCTATACACGGGGGTGGTGTGCTAGGCAACGTTTTTTATTTTTTATTTTTTTTTTTTTTTTTTGTTTTTTACTGTCTTTTTTGTTAATACATTATAGAGTAGTTGAGGTAGTTGCTTCGAATACTTGCATGAGAAGTTGGTGTGTGGGGATGATGGGTGGATGGGTATAGCGGTTGGGTTTATTTTAATGAGAGAGTTGACACAGACAGCATCAAGAGAACTCCACGTAGGGGACAGGATATGGTTTAGGGAGAGATAATGTGGGACAATTTTAATGATCGACTGTTTTAGAGGTATAGGTACACAGCACATATAGATGATTCTCAAGGGGGGTAAATGACTGTTTTTTTTTTTTTTAATTTTTGGACGCCATCAAGTTAGCGTTTAAGGCACTAGCAGAAGTTGGAAACTAGAGGAGGATGCACATCCCGTGTGTTTTTTTTATACAATCCATAGTGGGAGTTACTGGAACCAGATAGCATTCACACTTGTTTGACCGTTTACTTAATGGGAGAATGGGCACCTTGATGGGGTTGACCCGGATTGCTATGATGTCACGATTCTGTTCAACAATAACTATCAATTAACATCAGTGTGTTTGCTATAATTTTACATTTTATTTCCATTACAATTTGTGTTTTTTCTTGTACATTTAATAAATATATAAATAATTTGATGGATCAAATGGACAGTTTATTATTCATACCCCTGACCTCAGACAAGACACTTGTTTTCTTGTATATGACACATTTGAAACAAGTTGGGATTTTAAATTGGGGATAAGTATTCTTTCCTATTCACTCTGTGAAACTATGTTTTACCAGCATAAGTACACAGACACATTTTTGGTCCTGATTTTTTTGTGGTTAGTGTGCACTAATTGTTGGGCTTTGTACATTTAGGGCTCGCCCATGTAAGTTACGAGTGGTTCCAGATCATCGCGTAAGTTCACAAAGTCAAGGTGGATCCGTCGACCGATATTGTTGTTAATCATAAACTTACCCCTTACAAAATATTGATTCATTTCTGAAACTATGTCAGCATGACACTAATTCTTCCTGCGGTTATTTGCTATTCATTTCCTTCAATATTTCAACTTCTTTGGGGCTATGTCGTCAATCTTATCTTTGATCTTTTTGGTGTGAGTGGTCAATGAAACACGAAATATATTGAAAAGCTTTGCGTGCTCTTGTTTCTTTAAACAGGTGGTGATGTTTTAATTTTGTTTTTCACTGTTGCATGCTCGTCTTTTCCGTATTTTTTCTGATATAAACTGGGTGATTGAAATTTTTGTTTTTTATAAATTCTTCGTTTAAAGACCGTTTCCAGCCCTAGGTCAGTCTTGATCCAAAGTAGGGCCCGCTCATCTACTGTGTTGTATTAAAGAGAATTATAATAGAGGAAAAAAAAGTTTATTAATGTATTGTAAAGAGCCGAGATTAAACACTGATAGACAGCGGGTGGGGAAGGCAGGGGACCATTTGTCTGATGTTCAGATTTTGTTTCCTGTTGTTTTGCTCTGCAATATGAATTTCCTATAGTTGGGGGACAGAAGGGAGTCTGGAAGACTGGTAACCGTCTAGCACTAGGTTAACTTCACGCAGCATTGGTTTTTCGGAGCTGTGGGCGTTCCCGTTTCAGAGTGATGATGCAACGCTCATCATTCTCTTTCTTTTATGATTAACTATCGGTACTTCCGTTCTGGGGAATCATTGATCGGTTTTTTTGAGTTCGTGATAGGTGGAGAGAATTTGGAATATTGCCAATCCTCTTGCCTCTCTTCTTTTTTAAAAATAAAAATGTTCTTTGTGTATGTATTCTTCTGCTGGGCGTAAAACACTTTGTCTTAGAGTGTAGTGATTGGAGATTATACATTCCATTATTTATTTTTATAATTTTGTTTATTATCCTTTCTTGTATCTTTGAATAACCATGAAATAAGTAATAAGTATGGTTTTTTTTTTAATTTTGGGTTTTTTTTTTAAGGACTTTCTTCAGTACTCCGATCTCACACTCCTTGATCACCAAGGAGGATCTCAGGCAAAGTGCCGCGAAACTTCCGTACATCCGGCGCAGGAATGCCCACATGGTCCTGTTTTTTGTTATAGGGAACTTTAACATCTGCATTGTATTTTACTTTTTTGTAGTTTGGCCTGGTTTATTATGGTTTATAATTTCGCCCAGGGGGAAGTGGGGGAGCGGGCCGGGCAGCGCGGCCAACAGCGGGGGGTGGGCAGAGGCCCAGACGGGCGGGCGCGGCGGGCCGGGCAGGCAGGGCAGCGGCCTTTCCCTAGTGGTCCTTTTCTTGAACGTTTTACCAACTGCCGTGGGATTTATTCTGTAACGTGCGCAACTTGCACAAGGGGACCTCCTATTATTTTTTCAGAAGACTAGGATTACGCCCCTCCCATATAGATCTCCATACTCCCCTGGTGGGACCAGGGGGTGTATTGACACCATTGAGGGGGGGACCACTGGTTATGAAAAAATACCGCTACAAATCAGAGGCGGTCGCATTACCTCTTCTTAGCCATTTATTTACAACTCCCATGAAAGACGTAATCTGAATAGGAGGAGATAACTGCCGCTTGACTATTTAGTGGTTTTATTTTTTATAAATTTTATTTCCATTAACTCAAAATAATAAAAGAATTTTAAAGTGTAAAATATCAAAACATCACTGGAGCGTTTACAAGAGGACAGTTTATAACTCGCCGACTGCTTTAGATTATTGTGTTCATGTGATCACACAGATCGTATTCATCAGCCGAGCTTGTATTGCTATTATGTGACATTCGCAGGGCCAAGATATTGTTGCAAAAGGAGCAAGCTGCAGTTAATCTTTTTTTTTGTGGTTTTTTTTTATTGTCAGATTAACTTTTATTTTAGTTTGATATCAATTGGCTTTGGTTTGGTTTTTTATGGACTTACAAGTGACATTCAGGGGGTTAACTCCTGTAACGTGTTCTGATCTTCTACCCTTTAGTCTTTAAAATGGATAGTTGAGGGGACTTCAAGATTTGGGGCACTTAAAGAGGCTCGCACAAAAATGCGGGATAGAAGGGCATCGTTACTGATGTGGAACAATCCGCAACGTGCCATGGGGCATAAATAGGGACAGTTGTATTTTGTTTTCGACATAGGGGGTTGGTTAGTTCACCAATTGCCTCCAAGCTGGCTTGAAAATAGGATTTTTGGCAAGGTTGGAAGAGGCTTGACACCGAAAATGAAGAGTGGGTTATATGCGCTGCACAAGACATGAGGAAGCTGCACTGGGAGTACGAGTCATGACATCCATGTTGGCCGCCCCCCACCCCCCCTTAGAATTGTAATGGAGGAGTTTATTAAAGGGCCGAAAAAATTCTTGTATCGTCGCTGGGGGGAGCTGGGATTCTGTTGTTCTAGTAGTTTGCCTTCTGTCTGTTTCGACCGATGGTATTACAGTTCCTATCATAGAGTTTGATGAAATAAAAGTATACAAATAGGGATATGCATTTTTAAATCACTATGTTGGTGTTGTATCCCTTTTCCTTGTCAGTTTTTTTTTTTTCATTTATGTTTTTTTTGTATTTGTCTTTCATATTTGGGTTTTATACGACAGTCAGGATACATAATTTCCGGAAGTCCCCCTTGGTGATCTTCGGCGCCCAGGGGGCGGGTGTTTGACGGGACGGAAACTGTTTAACCATCACACATCTTCTGTATCAGGATTATGTGGGTACGGTACAGCTACATGGAAAGATTATTAATTATTTAATTAAATTATTTTAATAGTGATTTTATTTAAAATATTTTAAATTTTATAATTTACAGGTCCTCTGTTTTAGATAGTTCCTTAATTATGAAAAAAAATAAACACAAAAAAAAAAACACTAGTAGAACCCGGGAAAGTTTAATATATTTATCCACTTTTGTTTTTAGTGTTTTTTATAAAAGTATCTACATTGCGTGCACCATTGGGCATGGGTTACGGTGTTGATGTCATCAGCTTGGAGGGGAGGTCAGGAAGCCCGTTGTAGTACCCGGAGGTCTTGGTGAGAAATAAGAAAAGAACATAACTACTGCTATCTTCAAGCAAAAGGCGTACAAAGGCGACCTAATATGGATATTGGCCCACTGCGGGCTTTGCCAAATTTCTATCATGGTCTAAAGAAGAAAATCGTTCAGATGAAAACACCGAAACTAGGAAAGAGGAAGAAGAAACTGAAAACAGATAAGTAAGATAACGACCACGCAAGTGAATGTAATTGTTTGGTGCAGGCTTCCAGCATCGGGGGACCAGCTTTAGTGGTGGCTCCATGTTCACTATTGCGAGGCGGGGAAAAAAGGATAAATGGTGGTAGGTCTTGTTTTAGTGTGTTTGGGGGGGTTAATATTGAAGTAGGTCCAGCTTCTCTTCTGTGCAGGTTTCCTGATAAGCGGAAACTCGACTTAAGGCCGTATTTTCGGTTTTTTAATAAAAAAAGGTTAAGTAAAAAAGCGGATAAAGGATACCCGTTACACGCCAATTGAGGGCATATTGGTATTTGTGTTAGCCCCTTGAGTTTCTTGTCTATCGGCACATAGGGTGGGGTAATCCGTTTGGTGGTCTATCATTCAAGCCGGCCCGACTGAACCCTTCTCAGTGTTGAGTTGCTCTCGGTTCCCTATGTTTGAGGCGCGCATGGGTTAGACACCGGGGCCGTTTGCGGTACTAAAAAATTCCTCACCTCAACTGGGGATCGAAACCATGGACAACCGAGCTAGGAAGCCCGTTGCACGATACCCGCTGCGCTTCTAAACGAGGCATCACAGGATTTTCGGTTTAGCTGTCGATGCAATTACGGCAGGGTCCCGGTCAGGACGTTCTTCTTTCGGTTAGATTTCAGATTGATTAACTCCTGTGCAGGAGATTTTATTATAAGCACCGAAGTTTTTGCTTAGTTGGGCCCGAGCGAACTTCGTTATCCAGGACCTGAGGCACAGCCTATTTCTTTTATTTTGTACCTTTACCGCTCACAGGCACATACTCACCTCGCCCATTTAATTAGCGCACTGGACGGTCGCCACAGCGGGGTAGGGGGGCGTACGGGGCGGTCGGCAGGGTCGTTTTCTCAGCGCTCTCTTGGCAGCCCCACACGCGTTCAAGGATAATGTATCTCCTCGGCTCGTAGCCTGAGGCTTTCACGGTCATTGGGTTGTTTAATGTTCCTAACCCAGTAGTACATCACTTATCGCCAAGGCTGAGGGAGCATAATTTTAATTAAGCATCTATTTTCTCTTTCACTGTCAACTTTAGAGACATACAGAATACTTTCGCGAGGCACTTTGCATGTGTACATGTACAAGGGGTTAGGTAGCCTTATTATTTATGGGGACCGAATATATATTTTTTTAAATTTTTGTCTCAGCTTCTACTTCCAGTCAATGTGTATATCCATGACGCAAAGGTCTCTTTGCTTTTTCTTCAGTAACATATATGTTTATCGCCAAAAATTTATTATTTGTTTCTCTAACTCTTTCTATCTTTGTTAATTATTCTCATTTTACCTTTGGGTACTTATTAATTTCCATTACCAATAACACAATTTACATGTACCACTCCAGTCCTTTGAACTTGTGTTTTTTTTTGTTTTTTTTTGCATAATATAACGCAGGGGTACATTTTAGGTTAATTGGTAGGAGTAGAAACTGGGGAATGTCAGTTGGTGTTAGGAAAAATGTCAGAACCCTGTCAACAACAAAGATAAGAGATTCATGTAAAGAATGAAGTGTGGGGGCGTATCGGGAGCTTCCCTTTTAGGTGGTGTTTAAAGGGGATAATGCCCATGTGAAGGTCCCGGGAGAGGGGAAATAAATTCTCGTGGCGAGTTGGTGTTTGTGGAGAAAACTGGCTCGGAGGTGACGATTAAACCTTAAGACATCAAACAATTCATTTTTATGGTTTTGGGGAGGAGGAAATTATATTTAAAGAAACACAGACAGAAGCGTGGAAGATGAAGAATTTGAAGGTTATACACTTTATTGCTGTGTTCAATTCCAATGATCTAATAACATATGGATTTTGCAGATACTAATTATTATTACATGGTTTCTTGTGTGGAGAGACATTATATACAGGATGATATACACAACTTCCTTCCACCGTACGGCTATGGTTAGTCGGGTAGGTTTAGGTTAAAGGTTTTACGCGTTTTCTCGCCCATTGATGAGGCCTTTTATGGGTATTATTGGTGTTAGAGGACATTATTTTCTTTTTGTTTCGGAATCTCAGGGTGCGTTTGTGGTATGCTCCTCGCAAGGCACGCACCGCCACTTATTCCGTACACAGTTAAAGTTCGGGGGCTTGGTACAAAATGGGGCTGGTGGGTCGTCCAGGAGCCTGCCGTTTTGCGGACGCTTAATTAAAAATATTTCCAACCTCGTCTGGGGATACCTTTAATTTGTCATGGTGCTTGGAGCCTAGTGTGGCAATTTCCACTTAATGATACCGCGGCTCGTAATGGGTTTAGAGCAGCCAACCGCCAAAACCCCGCCCCACAAACAATGGGTAATTCGGTCTTACTCTGACAACAGAAAATAATAATTACACTATGTTTGCGGCAAACAGGTATTCGTCAGGGACAGACAAACAAGAACCAAGATTAGTACTATACACCCTGCGGGAAATACGTTCTTCGGTAACCATTGGTCGAGTTAGGGCAAAACAAGGTTTGGTTGTGGGTTGGTTTTTAAGGTTATCTTCATTACACCACGGATACCTCCATCAGTGCTCCGAATATGACTCCCTTAGATCATACATGGGAGTTTTCTAAAGCAACCCCAGTGGCCGGTCTTTCCTTTAATGAAGCTTGTTGAGCTGCAGAACCCCCTGTTAAAAAATAGGACTGCCCATTACTGTCATATAACTACTTTATCATTTCTTAATCCGGACTGACACCCCTATACAAATTATGAGGTTGTACTCAGGAAAGGAGGTTGGGGTGTTAGGTTGGGGTTTAATTATATAAAAAAAGTTTAAATTAAATAATATTTGTTCTATCTCCGTTATTAATTGACCGTAAAGTGAAGTGCTGGCACATAACACACAGATGACCCAGTTCAAGTGGACCTTGACCTACTTTTTAAGACGATTACTTGTTTTTTTATACCACACGCAAAAGAGGCCAGCTGTGCGATGGGATGAATTTTTATTTACTAGTTGACTGCAACGGGTACAAGCTCAAGGCAATGAACATACTTAATTTAAAGGGAAGGAGTTTCAAAATGAAAAATTTTTAAACACGCGTAATAGCAGCATACATGGCCATATCTTGGCAGTATTTTTTTAGTTTTTAATTTATATAGACAAAGGTTGGAGGGGCAGACTGACAAGCGATATCTAAAATATGAATACAAAATGGCGAAGAGCAATGAGGAGCTTTCATTTTGCATTGTGAAATAAATATATGGCAGATCAAGAAGGAAAGAGAAATCGGGTCCAAACACGAAAATAGATTCTTCAACTCATATGTGAAGTCAGTACTTATTGTATGGCTCTTCTGAGACTTGGGTGAACATCAATATAAGACAACAAACCAAAAAAGCTACAGACTGTTCATTAAATGTGTGTTGCTAGACGTAGAATATTATCGTGGAATTAAAAAATGGTATACAAGGGTGTTAACACGTGGAACTGATTCGACAACATAGAACTAGACATGTGGCCAGTTGGTAACAAGAGATGACAAGAAGACGATGGCATGGGATAGGGACACACACTGAGGAAACTGTTGATTAGCATTAACAAGGCAAGTCTCCTTGTTATGGATATAAACCAGGGCACAAGAAGATGTAAGATGGGTTGATCCAAGTAGGAAGTAAGAACTTGGGTGAAGACGTGGTTGGAGAAGAGTGACTGGAAAACTAGAGGTTTGAAATTTGATGAGTGTGAACGTGGAAAGAATACATGAGATGTAGCATCGTGACAGGAGGAGGAATTGGTATGTGGTTTGTTGATGGCCTTTGCTCCTTGGGAGGACGTGGTGGCGGTTTTTGATGATGTGGATTCTGTGTGATACCGGGTGGTGGTAGTAGGGTTGAGCAGGCGGCAGTAGGTATTGGTGGTATATGTGGGTCTCTGGTTTTCGGGGTCTGGGTTTTTTTTACGGGAGGGGTGTTCGGGGACGGGTATGGTTTGTTGGATGAGGTGTGTTGAGGTGATGCTTGTTGTACTAGTTGACACTGGGGGGGCGGGTTGATAATGTTTTTCAGCGGGGCGGTAAAATTTGTGTGGGTTGTTATGTATAGTATTTTTAATGAATGAACAGTTTTGCTCTGCTACACCCAAAACACAATTGACAACCACCTGGAACCGCACTGTTGGCTCAGCACACATTCTATAAATATATTTGGTGGGTGTAGGTTTCTGAATTTTATTAAATTTTGCACAGGGCAGCGGCCTTATGACACTTACTCATTTACGGTTTTTTTTAACTCGCCGGTATGATATGATAGATTTTTTTACCTTGCGTTACATGATCTGAACCTGGGGACACTCCTATTTTTTTTGTTTGTTTTTTGTTTTTTTTCGCGCACCTCTTATTGTATAAAAAAATTCACGACGTAAGGGCTTTCACAGTGCTTCCGATCTCCTTTAACCAGGAGGACGGGGGGGAAGCGGCTGGATGTGGGGGGGTGGGGGTCGGCGAGCAGCAGGCTGTGGGTGGTATGACATGATTGTCTAGGACCAATGAGTTCTGAAAAAAATTTCCCATAATTTTTATTCCTATTATGGGATTTCGAAAACCATAACCTCTAAGAATTCGAGGCGGGGATGCCATACAGTTAAGCACTTCCGACACCCAAGAGGGGAACAACAAAGTTTAAAAAGGTAAACTTTCTTTTAAAACTAGGACAAAAGACACAACTAAAAAAAAAATACCTGTGTTTGCTGGGCCACCACAAGGGTAACTTCGTTCAGGGTCAAAAATCAAAACATATAATTACAGGAATGGGCACAGATACTGAAGTGATAATTTGTTGAAACATAAAAAAATAGAAGCAAAAATCGCCCATATTTATTAGAAATCAACATGGGCGCTGGTGGCCCCAACGGTGACGCTAACGTAAGAGTTTTTTTTTTCATGGTGGCTGGCAAGATTCGTACTTTTTAATTGTAAAAACGTCTCCACAGGACCACTGCTACTAAATAGCATGTAAAACAGCTTGGGCAGGGCTTCCTGCAAGGACATAGCGACAATGTTTGACCTATTAATCTGTATATGAGACCGGGCGCATACAAAAATTCACGATAATGATCTGATAATGATTCGGAGACACGGATAATTTTTTTTGGGTTTTAGATGATTTGGAATTAGTAAGTTGCGGAGCGATTCTTCTGGGTGGATGGTGGACATAGAGGTGATGCACAAGTTGTTTGGGGTCGGGAGTGTATTCTCTTGTTTTGTGATGTTAGTAATTTAATACTTAGTTTAGCCAGTGATGTTGTTTAAAATTAGTCATCCGGTACTTATTTGTAAATATTTTAATAAATCCAATCTGATTTTTTAGTTTGTCTGTAAAATGTTTATTTTTACGCTTAGGCATTGTGTGATCCGGGGATGTTCACATAGTGAAGATTATAAATTTTGTATTAACAGAAAAAATCTAGTCATCCAGTGATGTTGTAAGAAAAATATATAGTAAAAATGTCATCCAGTGCTGTAAACATTTGTCATAGATGTAAAAATACAGTAGATCATCCAGTGGATTTTGTAAAAAATTAGTCATCCGGGTGATCATGCATTGTAAAAAATCAACAGTCATCCTGCTGATAAATACACTGATGATCATGCCGGGTATAACTGATACCATGTGTGAATGACTGAAGGGTATGTTTATGAAATACCTTGGTTGTTAGAGAGACATGAATCTTAGGTTGGGTTTATCTGTTACGGGGGTAAAGTTTGCAGGATTATCAGTTGCCGAACATAATGCCTTCCAGCTTCCAGAATTGGAAGGGGTACTGGGTGCAGCTAACATCAATAAATGAGTTATACGCATTTTTTGTGGTATGTTGGGGGGTAAATAGGCATAACCACTTTAATGTTGGGTTGCTTTTTGGTCATGAAACACTGGATGATGTTAATCAAAAATTAGTCCATTTTTATTTATAAAGTGATGTATGTCTAAATTTTACTAATCCATCACATAATGTAAAAAAGTTAGTCAATTTGCCCTGAATGTTGAAAAAATGTAGTCATTCACGTAATGTTTAAATAAAAATTAGTCATTCAGTAATTATTAGGGAAAATTTGGTCATCTAGTTGACATAGTAAAAAATTAGTCACTTCCATGACAGCATCAGACATGTTTATTTGGTCCATTATGAGATTTCATTGATGTTTAACTTACAAGTATAGGCATCCAATGTAACTTCAAATAGGTGTGGTTCAGGTGGAACATATATATTTGCCAGATAGATAAGAGACTGGTCTTTATTATGTAATAACCACCCTTATCTGCATGAATTGTGGAACATGGGGGGGTGTGTTATTGTTTGTCAACATGTTAATTGGTCAAAAAAGTATGCGTATTTGTTAATAAGTTCAACATGATTGATGAAGCGATGATGGTTAGTAATCTGGAGGCCATTCTGCAGGAGTAAGAGGGGTGTGACACACAGTGTCCGTTGAGATATTCCATTTTTTGACTAACATGATTGTTCTGTCGATGTGCGTTTATTTGGCAAATTGTCATATATGGTTATTTACTTTATTATATATAAACGGTATCTGAATTTTCTAAATTTAGTGAATCCTTGTTGAACCTTACAATTGAAGTTTTATTTTTTAAGCAGGCTGGATCAATAATGAATTTTTATGAACAGCTTTTATGTACAATTTAGACATTGTCAAAGAACCTCCATAATCTTTTTTGGCTCAGGGTATACTCAAACAGTAATACTTCTAATGATGTAGGGCATTTAGCCAATCATACAAAATTATATTGGACATCATCCCTGGCCAAATAAGGGAGATTGTCTTATGAATTAAGACTACACACTCTCATATAGATGGGGGATTTCGACAATAAATAACTAGTTACTCTGAAATGTTGTGAAATGGTTTAAATGTTTCTGCTAACACACTGGCTTCAGTAAAGTGCTATCTGTCAAATTATTTATTTTAGGGTGAGGTCTTATTTTCGATCTTGTGACCAAATAATTGAATAAATGGTTGTAAAACCTAGCAGTATCTGAAGACATAAGTTACTATTTAGGTAATTGGTGGATGGAATTGTCACCGAGGGCATTTCCGATATTTTAAAGAACTTATCTTACTGATGTTTGAATGCTAGCTGATTTTCATAATCATACAACCTGACATTAGGACCACAAACTTTGTACGCTACCTGACTCTTCTGGAGATAGATGGCAGCCGATTCTGACTCCAATTATATTATGTGGAGCTCTCATACACCCCACAATCTTCCTACTCATAGTGTACTGCAGGCACCTCACGATATAGGTCCTATTGAAGTCAGTCATTAACCTCAGTGCATAATAGAATATACTACACACAAAAAGACCTGAAATCTGGCCCATATTCAAAACGAGGAATCTAGAGCTGCTCTCAAGAAAATCAATTGAAGGCAAAAAGTCTTCACTTGGTCGTTATCAGCGTCTTTTGATTTCTGTTCAGCTCGGGGAGATCATTCAATCGAGTGGCACCAGATGTACTAACCTTTTTACAGTATAAAAAGTAAATGAAATGGTAATGAATCATGCGCTGCCCAATCGTAAGACAGTATTTTTTCACACGAGACACGGGATTTACTGATGCGAAATTTTAGCGGTTATTTATTATCTGACTTTTAATGCCATTCTTAATATTTTGACAATTTATATGATAGTTTTGTCTGTATATTCGGTGGACTGACGAGCGGAGCAGGTTTAAATTAGGACCATGCACGTGTGGAATTAAAGTCTTTGGCCAAATTGGGGTAGACTCTGGGTAGAGGGGTAAATGGGTTTTCCATAGTTTGGGGGGTCCATTTTTTTTTTATTTTTTTTATTTCCCAGGGTAATTTTTAGAGCGTGAATGAATTTGGGCATTAAACAAATGGGTGGGCATGGGATGGGACAATTTTGCTCAAGAGTCAATACATAAATTATTTTGAGAGATCCTTCTGATGCTTCCTTGTTCAACAATCTTGTTCACGGACATAATGAAATATCATATCATCAAATAATTCACACTTTTTAAGGAGATGTTCAAGAAATAAATTTTGCAGCTTTTCAATGAGTTGAATAGGTTACAAATACAGAGAATGTGCATCTGATTGCCAATGTACAACCAGTAAAAAAGCTTTATCCTAATGGAACGCATATTTAAGGAATGTCAGCAATATAGATCTGCGTTAAAGTTCAATCATTTTACTATTATGTTGTCTTAGACATGAATTTTGCCAGGCGACTCAAAATTAGAAAGAGGGGTTCTAAGTCATTAGTTTCATGAAATACGCAATTTTGAATTTCTTAGCAAAGTTATTTGAATATTATATCGTGGTCATCATAAACATGGAAAAGATTTAAATTTTTTCTGACATGAATGCCGCTAGAATATAGTCATTCATGACGTAAAATTAATGAACTCTTGGTTGTTAAATTGGTCATCTTTCCTAAGAGGCACAGGTATGTTAATTTGCAAGGGGGGGGGGGGAGGGCGGGGGGGGCGGTTAATTTTTCTTTGATTTCCTCATTTTGGTGAGGGACCACCCACGTCAAATTAGGCACAGTTCAGGGGGGGGGTTACTATTAGGGGGGTTCTTGGGGAGAGGGGGGGGGGGGGGGACCTGGGGGTGGTCTGTCAAGTGCAGGATTTATAATTTTTTCGGGCAACAGAAACTGCATCTGAAATGGAAATTGAACCCAAATTGAACAAAGAATGGATTAAACATTTAGAGAAACATAGAGGGGCGGTAAAATGGGGGGGTAAATCTACGGTAAAGGGCATTGGTTACTTCCTTTTAATTATTGTGAATCAGGTAATTATTTTCATGGCACGGGGGGGGGGGGGGGGGGGGGGGGGGGGGGGGAGGGTCCATGGGGGGGGGGGGGGTGGGGCGGGGGGGGGTGCGGGCGGGGGGGGTGGGGGGGGGGGGGGGGGGGGGGGGGGAGGGGGGGGGGGGGGATCTGGAAAGAAGTGTTTATGGGGGGGGGGGGGGGGGGCGGTGTCAGACCAGGGGGGTTAAAGTTCCATTATTATTGGGGGGGGGGGGGGGGGGGGGGGGGGGGTGGGGGGGGGGGGGGGGGGGCCTGGGGGGGGGGGGGGGGGGGGGGGGGGTTTTCATTTATATTGGGAAATTAGAGTTTTGTAAAAACTCACTCCAAACAACAAGCCAAATGGAAAAATTCCTAAGGCTTTGACTGTGGCGCTTAACCTCCTCTATGGCCACCATCAGGACGTTCCATAAGAGGGGACATAGGAATACGGGAATTAACAATGCGGTTAACATGTAAGTTGTTGTAGGGAGAAGAGTTGTTCTTTGTTTTTTTTAATTCACTTTCCCCCCTTATGGCTGGTAAGGTTTTACTTCTTTTTTTCTCCCAAGAAAACGAGAAAAGAAAAAAGCATCAAATTTGGAAACAAAAAATTGTCAAAGGTAAAAAGACCATAGGTTAAAAGATTTTACGGACGTAGAGCAGTAAAGTATAAAAAATAGCTTAAAATCCAAAGGATGACAGTGGCCACTGCAGAGGAATAGCCTATGGACTACTTAGATGGGCCAGAGTTGTCGACTATTCGGCGCAAAAGGTATTTCTATCATACCCCGAGACTTCCTACAAATTTTAGAAAGTTCGACTCTCGACTCCGACTTGTTAATAATTCAAATTTTTTATTTTTTTTAAACTAGTCAGTTTTGGATATATAACAAAATATTTTTAATATTTTTTAAATAAAAACTGGCTCCAAAATCAATCCCAACAAGGCCTGCGTGATGTGGTGCTCCTTAAACAACTCCATAGTGACAACAGACCTTCCAGATATTACTCTCAATGGACAGAAAATTGAAGTACAAGAAAAGCTGAAATACCTTGGAGTTACTTTCGATCGCGGGTTATCGTATAAGCAACATGTTGATTACATCATACAGAAATGCATGAGAGGTGTGGCAGCCCTGAAAATAATGGCCTCAGGGAACCTGAAGCAGAGATTACTTTTTCTTCTTTATTATCAGCTAGTCATATTGGTCATTGAGTATGGGCTGGGGAATACTCACGCTGTCAGTAACACATTGTGAACGACTAGAACGCTTTCACACTGAAGAGATGCGTATAGTCCTGGGCTTTACGCGAGATACCCCCATTGTGATAATGAGGTACATGCTTGGAGTGCTGTCGATTAGATCCACATATGCGATGGCCCAGACAAAAGCCTATATGCGAGTAACCACAGACAAACGGCATCCCCTGCATGGACATTTAGCTGACATTAAGGGAGCAAGAATAAAGAGGGGGATGTCATGGATGACACAGGCGGAGACATCGATCACGCAGGTGACCACAGTTGAAAATATATTCAAAGGGGAAGAGTGGAGTAAGTCAGATGAGAACTGTATTATTTACCAGCAAGTTTTCTTCAGTCTTGGCAGAGAGTATATAACTTGGGGCAATGGGAAAGCAGAACTCGGAATTAATCATCTGATACATGATCATGCCGGGGATACTGATATCATTGTGTATACTGATGGGTATGGTATATGATCCGTGCTGGTGAGAAATCAGGGCCATCATTTGTGTAAATACTGATGGGTATATGATCCTTTGGGGAGAAATCAGGTTTGGGCTTCTCTGCTAGGGTAAAAGTGCAGGATCGTTGCCGAAAACATGTAGCTTCCAGCATGAGAAATGGATGGGTAAAGGCAGCTAACGCAGCCTTTAAGGTGGCTAACTGAAACTTCATTAACAAAGGCAGTTTTTGTGTCACTGTCTCGTACGGGGATAGGTTGTGAGTTATTTATTTTTAAGCCCGTCTGAGTAGAGTGGATGGTGATAGGTACTTGAGTAAAAAAAGTGGAGGGGGGGTGAGAAATAGATTTTCACGGGTGGTAGTTTAATGGGAAAAGGGAAAAGATACGTCCTCTGGAATGAGTAAGTTTTCTCTATTCCAGCCTATCTATACAACTGTAATTTAGTATAGAGACAACCTTGCTCCCTCCTCCTCATACATGTAAAATATATAGTTTAAACTACACACATACACAAACTATGTGACAACAAGACACACAAACGTGAAAAAACTACGATGTTGATTGGGTATGGGTCTGACCAACACACAAAGTTAAGTTTCTTTGTTTGTTTATTATCATTAAACTTGACAACACTAATATCTAAAAAGAAAGATCAAAATAAAATCCAGATTTACATACATTTGAAATAGCAGAATAAATGTGCCCTCCCCCTATGGAGAAAAAGAACCCAAAACGTTAATAACCCCAAAAAGGTCGAAGGTTTAGCAACTATGTTACAGAGTATAGACAGTAAAGTAACCAAGTTCCTACTACTATTGCTACCCAGTAAAGTAAACAAGTTTAAGCAGATGATCCAATGTTGGTAAATTCTCTGAAAACAAAAGAAAAATATTCACGCAACCTTCCATACAGTGGCCACTCAATCACTCTTACCTTCTCATTGGTGATATCCCTTGGAAATACAATTATCTCTGAATATACAAATTGTCAGGTTCACTTCCCAAATTGGCCCCTGTCCATCCTATAACAAAGACTAGTAAGGTGAACGCCGAATCTGGTGGGTTTTTTTTTCCTGGATGAACAAAATGTCACCGCCAATAGTTGATGTAAGAGCGTGCTCTTCGGGTTCACAGTTAAAAGAGGAAAATACTTCCTGTATTGGGAAACATAAGGTTGCTAAAATAATGTTAGAAATGATGATGATAATCCTATCGGCTGGCTCTATGTTAGAGCGCCGATTCTGAAACAGCGTAACTTTCTGGATGCTCCGCTTGAATACGACTGTCAGAAGTCAAGAATAAGTGTTAAGTTTTGTACACCCCAGTGGGCTGATAAAATTGAAAAAATATTGATGGGTTTGGTAAGTACAGTTAAATTACTTTTAGTGTTAGAACTGTTCTCATGTATCTTGGTCGAGTACACCGACTTCACAGAACTGGTTTCTACCTAATGGAATACCGTCTTGACTTGATGTCCAATCCCCTTTAGTCGCCAACTACTATATCCGTGGTGGAATACACTCATATTAATCTGTAGGGACAGGAAGACGTGTCAACAGTGAGGAATGCAGTAAACGACCCATAGCTAGACTGCTTGCGTCAGGGTCAGCGAACCAGAGCTGACCAAGATACTACTCCACCTCCAAGTGGTGGTCCTGGAAACAGGCTGCATCACTGCCGTCTGGCTGAGAGAGTAGGGATCGAAGAGGGAAGGCTAACTCGGTCCCTAAAATGCCGTGCCGAAAACGGATGTGTCGGGCCGAAATGCGCAGATATCGCAGCTTTGCTGTAAACGGCGACACAACTTAACAAACGTCCTTTTCAGGACGAACGCAGAAGAAGAAGAAGATATTTTTTCTTTGCTTTGCATTCAGGCCTCGGTAACACATGGGCGATCATTACACACACACACACACACACACACTCACGCACGGAAACACGCACGCACGCACAGAGAGAGAGAGAGAGAGAGAGAGAGAGAGAGAGAGAGAGAGAGAGAGAGAGAGAGAGAGATTACAGGTATGCTTCGCTTTATTGCGCTTCGCAGATATTGCGCTTTTTTTTCAAATTATTCATGTTTATGCGTGCCTTCTTCTTCCTATAGATTTTGGCTCTCCATCACCAAAAAGATTACGATTCGTTGAAGGCTGAGATGATGAAGATTAGCATTTGTTTTAGCAGTAAAGTATTTTTAATTTTACAGTACACTGTTTTTTTAGACCGAGCACTATTGCGCACTTAATAGACATAGTGTAAACATGATTTTAGGCTTTTGAATGCACTGGGAATTCAAAAAATGGGTGTGACTCGCTTTATTGCAATATAATATATATATATAACTCAAACACATCACATCTACCTCTTTCCTAATTCCCCAGGGGTGTTTATTCTGAACCAGCTTGTGCACTGTTATTTGTTAATGAAAAATATACGTGTATTAATAAACGTGGTAGGTGGGTGATTTGAACTCAAAGGAAATTATCCTTTGGCGGATCGATAGATTGACGAGGTAGGCTTTGGGCCAGGCCTTTTCACGTTCAAATATAGAAAAGCGGAGGTGTGAGTAGCTAGATACTAGAGATATCGATATTGCTTGCAATATTTCATTGCTTTCGTTATTACACACCTTTTACTGGCCGGAAGCCTGGAGCGTAGAGAAAGTCGGTCGTTGGTTGATGGGATATGAGAACGGCGATTGTGACGATTAATCGTGATCACCAAGCAGTTGCACTTAATCATCATCATGTGTTGCTGCCTTTGGAGTTTCCTTTCTTGAAACCAGCACCAAAGCTTTCGTGTGCTCCTGCAATAGCTTATGTTGCTACTTCTTCGTAAACTTTCAGATGATCGCCTGTTAGAGAACGACGCTGCAATAGATGAATTATCAAGGTTAAGACTGTTGGAATTTGACATCTAACGTCAGGCTAGCAAAGATGGACGTATGAGAGGAGGCATCTGTCGTGTGTGTAACCAGCGAGCTACAGGAACAGTTAGCATTCACACTCTTCGACCTATACTGAAGGAGACTGAGCACCTATGGGTTTGCCCTGAGTGCAATGATGTCGATTCTGTTCACCAGTAACAACAACAATAACAAACTTTCAGACAAAACTTGAATATATTTAAAGAAAGCAGTGGTCAGCTTAAGGCTGTTAGTTTTTCCATACACTTAATCCAGGAATAGTATTGGTCACGACCAAACATGCTTTCTCTGTTCTTTATATGTTGGACACTTCTGCAGCAGATTTTCAGCAGTCATTTTATCGGTAACACAGTTAAACGTATTGGTAGTTCCTTTCTTTAGCTTGTTGAATAGATGGTATTTCAGTCTGTTATGGCCAGTTCAGAGACTGAAGATCGCCAGTTTTTCACTTCTGTTGAATTGGGAATATGTATTATTCTTCTAGTAGCCTGGACACTCTCCCACTTTTTTCTGTATCTGCTTCTGGTAAAACTCTTGACCTCTTCATAAGTTGTTCTTGTGTCAAGTTGAGACAGTCTTCCGCCTTCCTTGCTAATCTGTAAACCCTTTAATTGCCAGGGATGTTGCAGGGAATTAGGATCCGGTGTATCACAGTTTTTTTTAAATCGCTGACATTGTTTATAGAGTACTGCTCTTATGGCCTCTGTAGCAATTTATTTTATTTAATGAAGATTCTAGCCCCATGCACAACCTTATGTTGATCGCCTGATACGACATGCTTACGGTAGCAGCATTCTTATTCTGTGTTTGTTACCTCAATGGACCCTTTCCCCTTCCACTCCAGCCCAGAACAGCGCCGAGCCACGTGCAAACTAATAAACACAAAATGGAAACAGACCAGGTCTGGAGGGCAACATGGAGGCAGATGGATTCATGCGAAAGACACGACAGGGGCCTTGACAAAACACCATAACATTGCAGCAGGTCCCAGTGCTTGCTTGCACTGGCATGGAAATCACAGATTTACTCTCCCAGCGACGCTTGCAAGCATCAGCTGTATATTGAAATAAAAGTAAATAAATAAGGTGGAGATTAACGAGCGAATAGAACAAAAGATGTTTTCCACAATAGGCACTCATTATCAATATTATTCTTATGCTCCGTATGGAACACATGCCCCCAATGGAACACATGTTCCCAATAGAGCATAGGCCTTGCTTGATTCAAGCACACAATCTTTCCTTTTTTACATAGGAGTGTTGTCCACCCAGCTGTCAATGGGTAGCTGACTCTGCTAGTTGGTTAAGGAAGGTAAAGGCAGCCAGGAAAGGTAACTGGTCACTCCACATCATAAAACTGAACCTAGTGTAGTGAAGTCTCTAACACTTCACTGCCCTAAAGCAGTATCTGTTGTGGGACTGCCTTCACCTTACCGTATCTTTGGTTACTACATTTACGGTCGCGTAAAAATACTTTCTATTTTTATTCAAATTTTATTGTTGCTTCTAACGCGCGTCACGTGACGTAATTTATTTATTATTATTATTTTGTTTTTGAACCAGAAAGTATAGTTTACGAACGTAAAATTGAGATATTTTGTTTCGTATCTTTCCTGATGTCTTTTTAGTGAGGACATTTTAAATCTTCTGCTTCCCTAGTAGTGTAAATGCGATGTTGAATTAGTATATACAAATGAGGGCCTGGCACGTGTTGTCCGTCGCATCTCTTTTAAATAGTTGACTAGAAATGTGTTGAAATGTGAGACATATTTAAGACGACGACCTCTTCTTCTTCCACTTCATCGTCTTCTGTGTTTTATTACATTTCTTATTCTTTGTTTTATTCCTTTTTTTAAATTGTAAATTTTATTTCTTTTCATGATCGATGTTTTATTGTTTTTTTTATTTTCTATTTTTATTTTTATTTTATTCATTGCTCTTTGTTTTATTCGTTTCATTATTCTCCTCATAATTCACCTACTTATCTATCTTATTCTTCTTCCCCCCCCCCCCCCCCCCCCCCCCCGCCCCTGTTTTCTTAGACTCATTTCTTCTTTCTCTTGACTTCATTTCCTGTGGGTTTTTTCCTCTTCTTAGTTTTTTCCCTCTTTAATATCATTTTATCGTGTCTTGATTTCTGTCGATGACTTATTGTCTCTGTTTTGGCAGGTGTTATATGTTCCAATTCAATGAAACTGCTTCAGGGTTCTTTAAAAAAATTATATTTTACCTTAATAAAAAATACAATTTGAAAGAACGATAAGTACGATCTAACAGGTACAAAAGACTGAAAGCAGGCAGACTAGAGCGGAACAGAAGGAACTTCAATAGAGAGACTAGACCGTGACCGACAGAGAAGAATGGACAGACTTAAGCTTGACCGAAACCAAACAACAAGCAGACTAGAGCGGAACAGAAGGAACTTCAATAGAGAGACTAGACCGTGACCGACAGAGAAGAATGGACAGACTTAAGCGTGACCGAAACCAAACAACAAGCAGACTAGAGCGGAACAGAAGGAACTTCAATAGAGAGACTAGACCGTGACCGACAGAGAAGAATGGACAGACTTAAGCGTGACCGAAACCAAACAACAAGCAGACTAGAGCATGACTGAAAGAAAATACAGAAGAAATGCTGAGGGTAATTCATGTTCGTCTATTAGAAAATGACACAACAATCGATGAATCATCAAGGCTAAGACTGCTGGAATTTGGCATCAAACGTAAGACCAGCATGGATGGACGTATGAGAGGACGCATCCGCCGTGTATACAATCAGTGCGCAACAGGAACAATTAGCATTCATACCCTTCGACATTTGCTGTGGGAGACTGAGCACCTATGGGTTTACCCGGAGTACAATGACGTCGATTCGATTAAAAACAACATTAACATTATGAAAGAAAATAACAGACGAACTCCCTGACTGAAAGACAGCAACAGGCGCACTTTCTGTCTGAAAGAAGGCAGACTAGAGAGTGACTGAAAAAATAAACAGCATTCAGACTCCGTGACCAGATCATTATATTTGGCCATTTTGAATGCGTGCTTTTCATCTTATCTGGATTCAGATGACACTGCCAGCTCAATCATTATAATCTGGAGCGACCACGATGGGAGCAGAACTATATCTGGTCGTCTACGATACTTCCTAATGATTCCGGGGTTAAGTCCCTCGCCCAGACAAGTCTTCTGCCATCTCCCAGTCATTTACACCATCAAGACTAGCTGGTACGCTAATATTTGTTTTCGAATGTGCTGACTTTCCTGCTATAGGGAATTACGTATTTGTAATACTAGGCCGGAGTTTGCTGTTCGCCCTTAATCATACGAAGTCTGTTGTAACAGCTAGAACAGATAAAAGCTGTACTTTTAAATCTATTAAGACGGACATAGACGAGGGATAATGTGCACTTAATGAGTATGAATTCAGTAGCCGTAGATTTCAAACGAAATATAAACACACCCAGTCAATATGGCGACTGCGCAACGACCAAAGGGGAGTAATCGATGAAACCTGCAACTGTTATGTGTAACGGTCAGGGTTTGTTTTCAAAGATTTGTTTTCCGCGTTCAGCTAGTTTGTTACGGGTAGGTTTTTGGGTAAATTCTGGAAGATTTTTAAACATAAAAAGGTAACACCTTCTGCATCTGATGAGATGCACTCATGTGAAGCTTCGTAACCGAATTTTATACTGCTTTCATCATCATCATTTTTCTGTGCCCTCATTGCGGAGTATGGAGACACCACTGCGGGTCGTCCCGCAGGATGCCTGGCATCAATCAGCCCCATGATATTACAGCAGTAGTTTCTGTATCAGCTTGTTTGATGTGATGAGGTTGCCAGCCCCGCCCCCCCCCCCCCCTCATACACAGCCACATGTGAGATCGACGTGTACGAATTGCCCGAGGGTGCAACAGTTCTAATCTTTCTTATAATTTTAATGAGTTTTAGTGTAAGGTAAAGGTCAAGGTAAAGATAAAAGTAAAGGTCAAGGATCCCGTTATACACCCATTGAGGCATATTGGGAATATGGTGTTAGGTCCATATTTTCTTGACCATCGGCACACTAGGGGTGATGTGGTCAGCATCACGCCGGCCGCCTTAACCTTCCCAGAGTTGCTCTGGTACCCAGTTCATGAGGCTGGGTCGACCTCGGAGCCGTTTGCGGTCTAAAAAATCCCACCTCAACTGGGGATCGAACCACGGACCGCCGAGCTAGGAAGCCAGTGCACTAACCACTGTGTTACCGCGGCTCCTGAGTTTTAGTGTAGTGTTTTATAAACCGTGATGTAATTTTGAGCCTAAAATTATATCATCATTACCTCATCACACGGGCTTATCAAACAGCCGTGGTTTTAGAACAGACTATGCATCAAAAGTTTACAGTCTTTTCATTTCGAGGCTCATGATCTCAGAGCTCTTCTATCTCTTGGAAACATCTGAAATGAACACAGACTTGACAATTAGTTGGAATCAAGCTCAACACATAATGTTAATGTTAATCAGAATCGACGCCATTGCGCTCCGGGCAAACCCATAGGGGCTCAGTCTCCCTCAGCAAATGTCGAAGTGTATGAAAGCTAATTGTTCCTGTTGCGCACTGGTTGTATACACGGCGGATGCGTCCTTCTATGGAAAACACATAAACTTTATATCAGGCAACGATTTTTACTGTCTTTTTTAACATTAGTAGAAGCTTCGAATATGCAGCAGTTGGTGTGGATGCAGGAGTACGCGGTAATGAGAGAGTTGACAGACTAGCATCAAGAGCACTCACAGTGGGGACATTGGATATGGATAAGGGAGAGATACTGAGGACAATTAATAATCGCCTGTTGGAGAATGACACAGCAATAGATGAATCATCAAGGGTAAGACTGTTTAAATTTGGCATCAGTCGTAAGGCTAGCAGAGATGGACGTATGAGAGGATGCCTCCGTCGTGTATACAACCAGTGAGCTACAGGAACAGTTAGCATTCACACTTTTTGACGTTTACTAAGGGAGACTGGGCACCTATGGGGTTGCCCGGATTGCAATGATGTCGATTCTGTTCAACAATAACAATTAACATCAGTGTGTTTGCTATTTTACATTTTATTTCCTTTCATTTTGTTTTTGTACATTTAAAAAAAAAATATATATGGATCAAATGACAGTTATTACCCCCTGCTCAGACACTTGTTTCTTGTATATGCAATAGAAACAAGTGAGGATTTTAAAATGGGAAGTAACTTTCTAATCACTCTGTGAAATATTTTTACCAGCATAAGAACACAGACATTAAAGACTCTTTTAAAGAGAGCAAAAGATGGGCAGATTACAAATTCTCTCCCCTTCCGAACTCTGAACCGATCAATGTTCACGTTCAGGTGACCGATATAGTTAATCAAAACTTACCTTCCAAAATATGATGTCTTTCTGCAACATGTCCAGATGACCACTAATTCTCCTGCGGTTATTGCATTCCTTTCCATCCTATTTCAACTTCATTGGAGCTTTGTCGTCAAACTTATCATGACTTTTGGTGAGTGGTCAATGCACCACGAAAAATATTGAAAAGCATGCGTGCTCTTTTAACAGGTGTTTAATTTTGTTTTCACTGTGCAATGCGCGTCTTTTCCGTATTTTTCCGAAAAGCTGGTGAAATTTGTTTATATAAATTCTTCGTTACAGAACGTTTCACCTAGACAGTCATGATCCAAGAGGGCCCGCTCACCTTACAGTGTAAAGGAGATTAAAGAGCCGAAACACTTGATCGACAGGGGGACCATTTCTGATGATCAGATTGTTTCCTGTTGTATAGCTCTGAAAAGAATTTCCTATCATAGGGGACAGAAGACGTCTGGAAGACTGGAACCGTAGCACTGGTTAATTCACGCAGCATGTTTTTGGAGTGTGGCGTTCAGTGATGCCGCTCTCATCTTTTATGATTAACTATCGGTCTTCCGAACGGGAACATTGATCGGTTTTAGAGTTCGGAAGGGGAGAGAATTTGGAATATGCCCATCTCTTGCTCTCTTTAAAACTGCTCTTAGTGTATGTATTCTTCTGCTGGTAAACACATTGTATAGAGTGATTGGAGATTCACTTCCTATTTTTAACTTTGTTTATCCTTTCTTGTATCTGTTGAATAACATGAAATAAGTATGGTTTAATTTGGTTTAAGGACTTTCTTCAGTACTCCGATCTCCTCCCTTAGATCACACAAGGAGGATCTCAGCAAAGTGCACGAACTCCGTAGCACCGGCGAGAATCCCAGTCTGTTTATATAGGAACTATACATTCTATAAATATTTTTGTGTTGGGCAGGTTTCTAATTTTTAAATTTTGCCAGGGCAGCGGCCTTCTAGATGGTCCTTTTCTTTACGTTTTCCAACTGCCGTGGGATTTGGAACGTGCGCAACTTGCACAAGGGACCTCCTATTTTTTCCAGAAGACTAGGCATCCGATCTCACTACCCTGGAGACCAGGGGGAGTGTATGACATCATTAGGACCACGGGTTCTGAAAAAAATACCGCTACAACTCGAGGCGGACGCCTTACCTCTTAGCCACTCCAACCCCCATGAAAGAAGTATCTGAATAAGGAGGGATAACTGCCGCTTGACTATTTAGTTGGTTTTTATTTTTTAAATTTTATTTCCAAAAACAAAATAAAATGAATTAAATGTAAAATATCAAACGTACTGACGTTACAAGAGACAGTTAAACTCGCCGACTGCTATAGAGTCATGTGATCAACAGATCGTATCTCAAGCCGAGCTGTAATGCTAATGTGACATAGCAGTGCAAGATATGTACCAAAGGAGCAGTTAATCTTTATTTTGACGTTAAATTAGTTTGATAGTAGTGGCTTGGTTTGGTGTTAAGGACCTTCATTGCAAACAGGATAACTCTATACGTGCTCTGATCTTCTCCCTTAGATCATACAATGGATAGTTGAGGGGACAGTCAAGAATAAGGGCACTTAAGAGGCTCAGCCAAACTGCGGAAAGGGCATCGTACTGACTGTGGAACAATCGCAACGTGCCATGGAACTCGGGACAGTAATTTGTTTTCGACATAGGGGTTAGTTTCACAATTGTCTCCAGCTGGCTGAAAATAGGATTGAAGTTGGAAGCTGCAACGAAAGAAGAGTGGGTTATATGCTCTGCACAAGACAAGAGGAAGCTGACACTGGGAGTCATGACCCAAGCTCTCTTCCCCCCCCCCCCCCCTCCTTTAGAATGTAATGGAGATTAAAGGGCCGAAACACTTGATCGACGCGGGGGACTGATTCTGATGATCAGATTGCCTCCTGTTGTATCGCTCTGTATACAGTCTCCTATCATAGTGAAGAAATAACAGTCTACAAATAGGAAATGATTTTTCAATCACTATGTTGTGTATCCCTATTTCTTCTCCGTTTTTCTGTTTGTATTTGTCATATTTGGGATTTATACGACAGACAGACACACATACCAGGCCAGCCTTGGAGCACTTGGCGCCTGGGGCGTGTGGTTTGACGTGAGGCCCATAACCCACACTACTAACTGCAACAGTTAATTAACTCTACTGGAAAATAAATTAATTAAAATTCGTGATAAAAAATACAGGTCTGTTTTAGATAGTTCTTAATTAGAAAACAAAAACAAAAAAACACCTAGAACCGGAAAGTTAAAAATATATCACTTTAGTTTTAGTGTTTTCTTATAAAAGATCTACATTGCGTGCCTTGGCATGGGCGTGTTGTGTCACAGCTGGAGGGGGTCGGAGCCCGTGTAGTACCCGGAAGTCTCTGGTGAGAAAAAGAAAGAACATAACTACTGCTCTCTCAAGCAAGTCGTACAAGGCGACTAATATGAGGTTGGCCATGCGGCTTGCAATTTCATCATGTAAAGAAATCGCTACAGAAACGACCACAGCAAGAGCATGTAATTGTTTGGTGCAGGCTTCCAGCAACGGGACCAGCTTTAGTGGTGGCTCCATGTTCCAATGGAGCGAAAAGGAAAATGGTGGTAGTGTGTTAATCTTGAAGTAGGTCCAGCTTCTCTACAGTGCAGTCCTGATAAGCGGAACTCGCTTAAGCCGATTTTCGGTTAAAAAGGTAAAAAGGTAAAGGATCCCGTTACAAGCCCATTGAGGCATATTGGGTATATGGTGTTAGGCCCATATTTTCTTGACTATCGGCACACTAGGGGTAATGTGGTCAACATCACGCCGGCCGCCTTAACCTTCTCAGAGTTGCTCTGGTACCCAATGTTTGAGGCTGGGTAGACACCGGGGCCGTTTGCGGTCTAAAATTCCCACCTCAACTGGGGATCGAACCATGGACCACCGAGCTAGGAAGCCCGTGCACTAACCGCTGCGCTAACGCGGCTCACAGATTTTCGGTTAAGTCGATGCAATTCTGCAGGTCCCGGTCAGACGTCTTCTTTGGTAGAAACTCCTGTTCAGCAGATTTTCTTATAAGCCGAAGTATTTTAGATGGCCCGAGCGACTTCCGCTTATCCGGACTGCACTATATTTTGTCCCCTTTACCGCTCCGGCATCTCCCTCGCCCTAAGCGCACAGGGCGGTCGCCCCGGTCTCCCAGCTCTAAGGCCGGCCCCGCGTACATACACCTCTGCATACGCCTGAGGCTTTCCTGTCATGGTGTTAATGTACTCACAGTAGTCACCCCTTACGCTAAGGCTGAGGGAGCATTAAGCATTTTCTTTCTGTCACTTTAGAGACATTCAAAAACTTCGCGAGGCACTGCAGTTGTACAAGGTAGCTATTATTTATGGCCGCAACATATTTTTTAAAAAATTATGTCTCATCTTCTACTTCCAGTCAATGTGTGTCCAAGACGCAAAGGTCTCTTTGCTCATTTCAGTCCATTTGTTTATGCCAAAATTTATTATTTGTTTCTCTAACTCTATCTCTCTTTGTTAATTATGTCATTTTCTTACCTTCGTAATATTAAATCCATTCCAACATTTACATGTACCACTCCGTCCTTGAACTTCGTTTTTTGCATAATAACGCAGGGTAATAGGTCAGGAGAGAAACTGGAATGTCAGTTTGTGTTAAGAAAATGTCATGAACCCAGATCAACAACAAAGATAAGAGAATCAAAGTAAAGAAAGGAAGTGTGGGGGCGACGCATCCCTTAGGAGGTGTTACTAAAGATAATGCCAAGTGAAGGTCCCGGGAGAGAAATTCACGTGGCGAGTGTGTTTGTGAAAACATTGGCTGGGGTGCGAAAAACATAGCAACAACAAAACATAATTATGGATTTTTGGGAGAAAGAAAATATATTAAAGAAGACAGAAGGTAAAGGAACCCGTTACACGCCCATTGAGGCATATTGGGAATATGGTGTTAGGCCCATATTTTCTTGACCATCGGAACACTAGGGGTGATGTGGTCAGCACCACGCCGGCCGCCTTAACCTTCCCAGAAGTTGCTTTGGTACCAAATTGGGGCTGGGTCGACCCAGGAGCCGTTTGCGGCCTTAAAAAAATCCCACCTCGTCTGGGGATCGAACCATAGACCACTGAGCTAGGAAGCCAGTGCACTAACCACTATGCTACCGCAGCTCGTAATGGTAGAGCAGCAAAACAAGGTAATACGTCTTACTCTGACAACAGAAATAAAAACCTATGTTGCGGCCACAAGGTCTTCGTCAGGGACAGACAAACAAAGAACAGAAAGTACTACTATACCCTGCAGCAATACGTACATGGTAACTAATGGTAGAGTAGGAAAACAAGGTTTGGTTTGGTTTGGTTTTAAGGACTATCTTCATTACACATGGACTACTCCATCAGTGCTCCGATCTCCTCCCTTAGATCATACAAGGAGTATCTCAGCACCAGTGGCGCCTTTCTTTAATGAGCTGTTGAGCTGCAGCACCCCCTGTAAAAAATAGGACTGCATACTGTCTCTACTACATTATAATACATAATCCGGACAGACCAAAAAATTGAGGGTACACCGGAAGGGTTAAATAAAAAAAATTATCCAACACCGTATTGCGAAAAGTGCTGCACACGATGACAGTTCAAGTGACCTTGACCTCTTATAAGCGATGCTTGTTATACACACAGTAAAGAGGCCAGCTGCGATTGGATTGAATTTATTTACTAGTGCTGCAACGGAACACAGCTCAAGTGCAATGAACTCTAATTAAAGGGAAGTTACAATGAAAATTTTAAACACGAGAAATAGCAGCATACATGCCATATCTTGGCAGTAATATAGACAAAGTTGGAGGGACAGACAGCGATATGAAAATAAGAATACAAAAGGCAAGAGGAGCTTTTATTGCATTGGGAAATATATGGAGATCAAGAGAAATCGGATCCAACACGAAAATAAGAATCTTCAACTCAAATGTGAAGTCAGTCCTATTGTATGGCTCTGAGACATGGAGAACAACAAAGACAACAACCAAAAAGCTACAGACTTTCATAAATGGGTGCTTGCGTAGAATCTTCTTCTTCGATCCTTAACCACCGACCGTCAAAGCAGTCAGTGGCCATCACGCCTAGTGGCGTCTTGTAGGGCAACAACAAATTGATTCCACTTTGCACGGTCGGTGGCCATCCTTCGTACATTGCCCCAACTCTGGTTCATTCTTTGCATCTCAGCCTCCACAGTCCTCCGCCAAGTTGTTTTTGGTCGGCCTCTCTTTCGCTTTCCTTCAGGGGTCCAAAGCATAGCTGTTCTCGTGATGGCATCGGGGTCTCTTCTGAGGACATGACCAACCCAGCTCCAGCGTCTGCCAGCTATGATGGTGTGCATGTCCTCTTGCTTGCTACGAGTAAGCAGATCTTGGTTGGTGATGGTATTCGGCCAAAAGATGCGGTGAATTTTTCTTAGGCATGTTGTGTGAAAAGAGGACAATTTTGACATTTCCTTCTCTGTGACTCTCCAGCATTCCGCACCATAGAGAAGCACAGAAAGCACGCAACTCTGGTATAATCTTAATTTTGTGCTTGTGCTGTATTGGGAGGACTTCCAGATGTTATTTAGGCTAAAGAAGGCTGTTCTTGCCTTATTCATTCTGATGTTGATGTCTTTGCCTGCCCCACCGTCTGGTGTTACTATGCTTCCTAGATATGTGAAGGTATCTGTCTGTACCAATTGCTGATTCCTTACTGATATGGGCTCAGGGTTGCTCACATTGAGCGTCATGACCTCAGACTTCTTTAAATTGATGTTCAAGCCCACCTGCTGGCTAAATTTATTAGGTCTATCCGTTTTTTCCTGGATGTGTTGATGTGAATGTGCCAGCAGTGCAATGTCATCTGCATATTCCAGATCTTCCAATGTAGAAAATGTAGTCCATCTTATTCCTCTTGGACTGCCCTCTGTTGTCTGGCGCATCACCCAGTCTATGACTGTTAAAAAAAGAGTGGTTGATAAGGGGCATCCCTGTCGTACTCATGTCTTCACCTCGAAGGTTAGGTTGCTCTGCCCAACACTACACGTAAAGTTGGCATAGAGGCTTTTTATGATTGCCACTATGCAGCTTGGAATTCCATAAGCCCTCAGTATTTTCCATAAACTGTCCCTATGTATGCTGTCAAAAGCCTTTTCAAAATCAACAAAATTTATGTAAAGCTGTCTTTGCCATTCTGAGCACTGCTGTGGGTAGGGGTCAGACAAAAGCTGGTACCCAGGTCCTCCAGGTTGGGGGTTTTAGCATAGGGCTGACACCCCTGTCTATGTAAAAAAAAATAATGAAGTTGCGTAGAATAGAGGGATTAAAATGGTATGACAAGGTTACCAACGTGGAACTGATGACAAGAACTAGACAAGTGCCAGTGGAACAAGAGATGAGAAGAAGACGATGGCGATGGAAAGGACACACACTGAGGAAACCTGTTGATAGCATTACAAGGCAGTCCTTGTTCTGGAACCCCCAGGGCAAGAGAGGCAGAGGTAGACCAAGAAGCACATGGAGAAGAGAGCTGGAAACAGAGATGAAAATGATGAGGAGAACGTGGAAAGAACTTGAGATGATGGCACGTGACAGGAAGACTTGGCATGTGTTTGTTGAAGGCCTATGCTCCTTTGGGAGTGGAGGGTTATGATGATGATGATGTCTGTGTAACCTGGTTTGAGACTCGGGAAGCTGCTTCGACTGACAAGGATTACTCCTAGTTGCAGTTAACTTTTAAAATAACTTTTCAGAACTTCTTGACAGATTTTAGATGAGATAAGACACTAATCATTTGTGTCTGGGTTGATATTTTACATGGTGGTCACAATTTGTGAGTGTTAAGTATAGTATTTTAAATGAATGAACAGTGCAGCACCCCCAATGACAACCCCCTGGAACCGCCACTGCTCAGCACACATTCTATAAATATATTTTGTAGGTAGGTTTCTAATTTTTAAATTTTGCCAGGGCAGCGGCCTTATGGCCTACTCTTTACGATTTCCAACTGCCGTCAGATTTTTTAACCTGCGCTACTTGCTGACTGGACCTCCTATCTTTTTCGCCCTTATCCGAGAAGGCTAAGCATCCGATCTCATTACCCGTGAGACGGGGTGAGGTGGGTGTATGACATGATTAGGACCACTGGTTCTGAAAAACGTTTCCATAAATTATATTCCCTCTACTGGGAATCGAACCCGGTACCTCTAGAATTCGAGGCGGATGCCATACATGTTAGCCACTCCGACCCCCAAGAAAACAAGGTAATACTTCTTACTAGGACAAAAGACAAATAAAAAAACCTGTGTTTCGGCCACAAGGTCTTCGTCAGGGACAGACAAACATAAAACAGAAAGGACAGAAAGTGATAATTAAGTTGAAAACATAAAAATAGAAGCAAAAATCTCCCATATTAGAATCACATGGCTGGCCCACAACGGTGACTAATGTAAGGTTTTTTCATGGGGCTGGCAAGCTCGTTACGTAAAACGTCTCCACAGGAACCACTGCTACAACAGCATGTAACTGCTTTGTGCAGGCTTCCTGCAAGACTAGCTGCAATGGTTGGCCTATACTCTGTATGGAACGCAAAACGAAAATGATCTGCTAATGATTTGGGAGACAGGAAATGTTAAAGATGAAAGGAATCTATACAGAGCGATACAACAGGAGACAATCTGATCATCAGAATTAATTTTCTTGCTTTATTCACCTAGTGATGTAAAAATTAGTCATCCGGTGATGTTGTAAAAATTAGTCATCCAGTGATGTTGTAAAAATTAGTCATCCGGTAATGTTGTAAAAATTAGCGATCCGGTGATGTTGTAAAAATTAGTCATCCAGTGATGTTGTAAAAATTTGTCATCCGGTGATGTTGTAAAAATTAGTCATCCGGTGATGTTGTAAAAATTTGTCATCCGGTGATGTAAAAATTAGCGATCCAGTGATGTAGTAAAAATTAGCGATCTGGTGATGTTGTAAAAATTAGTCATCCAGTGATGTTGTAAAAATTAGCGATCCGGTGATGTTGTAAAAATTAGTCATCCAGTGATGTTGTAAAAATTTGTCATCCGGTGATGTTGTAAAAATTAGTCATCCAGTGAGATACAAATTGGTCATCCAGTGATTTTGTAAAAATTAGTCATCCGGTGATGTTGTAAAAATTAGTCATCCAGTGATGTTGTAAAAATTTGTCATCCGGTGATGTTGTAAAAATTAGTCATCCGGTGATATAAAAATTGGTCATCCAGTGATTTTGTAAAAATTAGTCATCCGGTGATGTTGTAAAAATTAGTCATCCAGTGATACATGATCATGCCGGGTATACTGATACCATTGTGAATACTGATGGGTATATGATCCTTGGTGAGAAATCAGGTTGGGCTTCTCTGCTACGGTAAAGTGCAGGATCGTTGCCGAACATACAGCTTCCAGCTTGAGAATGGAGGTAGAGGAAGCTAACGCAAAATTAGTCATCCAGTGATGTTGTAAAAATTAGTCATAAATTGATGTCAAAATTAATCATCCAGTAATGTAAAAGTTAGTCTTCCCCTGATGTTGTAAAAATTAGTCATTCAGTGATGTTGTAAAAATTAGTCATTCAGTAATATTGGAAAAATTAGTCATCCAGTGATTTAAAAATTAGTCATCCATTGATGATGTAAAAATTAGTCATTCAGTGATGTAAAATTAGTAAACCGGTGTGATGGTCTCTTCCTAAGAGAACAAAACATTATGGCACGAGGGGGCGGGGGGAACTAGACCACGCACCACCTTGAAAAAATTCCTAAGGCTGACTCTGCGCTTTAACCACTCTACCAATCAGACGTTCATAAGAGGGGCAAGGAATACGGATTATTGCGGAACATGTAAGTTGTTGAGAGAAGAGTTGTTGTTTTTTTTTAATTCCTTCCCCCCTTGGCTGGAATGTTTTTATTTTTCCCAAGAAAAATTGTCAAAGGACACAGTGAAACAAAAATGGACTACTTAGAAGCAGAGTTGTCGACTCGGCCAAATAATTTTATCACTCCGACTTCTCAAATTTTAGAAGTTCGACTCTCGACTCCGACTATAATTTTTTTTTTTTTTAAACTAGTCATTTGGTATCACAATTTTATATTTTTTAAAAAACTGGCTCCAAAATCAATCCCAACAAGGCCTGCGTGATGTGATGCTCCTTAAACAACTCCATAGTGACAACAGACCTTCCAGATATTACTCTCAATGGACAGAAAATTGAAGTACAAGAAAAGCTGAAATACCTTGGAGTTACTTTCGATCGCGGGTTATCGTATAAGCAACATGTTGATTACATCATACAGAAATGCATGAGAGGTCTGGCAGTCCTGAAAATAATGGCCGCAGCGAACCTGAAGCAGAGATTACTTTTTCTTCATTATTATCAGCTAGTCATATTGGTCATTGACAAAAGCCTATATGGGCGATGGGACAAAAATATGCTCATGGCCCTGTCAAAAGCTATGTATGGGCCTATATGCGATAGACAAAACGCTATATTGGCCCAGACAAACTCAGTCAGTAACACATTTGAACGACTAGAACGCTTTCACACTGAAGAGATGCGTATAGTCTTGGGCTTTAAGCGAGATACCCCCATTGTGATAATGAGGTACATGCTTGGAGTGCTGTCGATTAGATCCACATATGCGATGGCCCAGACAAAAGCCTATATGAGAGTAACCACAGACAAACGGCATCCCCTGTATGGACACATAGCTAACATTAAGGGAGCAAGAATAAAGAGGGGGATGTCATGGATGGCACAGGCGGAGACAACGATCACGCAGGTGACCACAGTTGAAAATATATTCAAAGGGGAAGAGTGGAGTAAGTCAGATGAGAACTGTATTATCTACCAGCAAGTTTTCTTCAGTCTTGGCAGAGAGTGTATAACTTGGGGCAATGGGAAAGCAGAACTCGGAATTAATCATCTGATACATGATCATGCCGGGGATACTGATTTCATTGTGTATACTGATGGGTATATGATCCTTGGTGAGAAATCAGGCTTCATTGTGTATACTGATGGGTATATGATCCTTGGTGAGAAATCAGGTTTGGGCTTCTCTGCTAGGGTAAAGTGCAGGATCGTTGCCGAACATGTAGCTTCCAGCATGAGAATGGAGGTAAAGGCAGCTAACGCAGCCTTAAGGTGGCTAACTGAAACTTCATTAACAAAGGCAGTCTTTGTGTCACTGTCGTACGGATAGGTTGTGAGTTATTTTAAGCCCGTCTGAGTAGAGTGGATGGTGATAGGTACTTGAGAAAAAGGTGTGAGAAATAGATTTCACGGGTGGTAGTTTAAGGGAAAAGATACGTCTCTGGAATGAGTAAGTTTCTCTATTCCAGCCTATCTATACAACTGTAATTTAGTATAAGACAACCTTGCCCTCCTCATACATGTAAATATAAGTTTAACTACACACATACACAACTATGTGACAACAAGACACACAAACGTGAAAAACTACGATTGATTGGGTATGGGTCTGACCAACACACAAAGTTAAGTTTCTTTGTTGTTTATTATCATTAAACTTGACAACACTAATATCTAAAGAAAGATCAAATAAAATCAGATTTACATACATTTGAAATAGCAGAATAAATGCGCCCTCCCCCTCTGGAGAAAAGAACCCAAAAGTTAATAACCAAAGGTCGAAGGTTAGCACTATGTTACAGAGTAGACAGTAAAGTAACCAAGTTCCTACTATATGCTACCCAGTAAAGTAAACAAGTTTAAGCAGATCCAATGTTGGTAAATTCTCTGAAACAAAGAAAAATATTCACGCAACCTTCCATACAGTGGCCACTCAATCACTCTTACCTACTCTTGGTGATATCCCTTGGAAATACAATTATCCCTGAATATACAAATTGTCAGGTTCACTTCCCAAATTGGCCCCTGTCCATCCTATAACAAAGACTAGTGAGGTGAACGCCGAATCTGGTGGGTTTTTTTCTTGGATGAACAAAATGTCACCGCCAATAGTTGATGTAAGAGCGTTCTCTTCGGGTTCACAGTTAAAAGAGGAAAATACTTCCTGTATTGGGAAACATAAGGTTGCTTAAAATTTTTTTTACAAATGATGATGATAATCCTATCGGCTGGCTCTATGTTAGAGCGCCGATTCTGAAACAGCGTAACTTTCTGGATGCTCCGCTTGATTACGACTGTCAGAAGTCAAGAATAAGTGTTAAGTTTTGTACACCTCAGTGGGCTGATAAAATTGAAAAAATATTGATGGGTTTGGTAAGTCCAGTTAAATTACTTTTAGTGTTAGAACTGTTCTCATGTATCTTGGTCGAGTACACGCTTATAATGAAGGTCGGTACCGCTCAAACCAATTTGAGACACAGGTCTAACAAAGCAAAATTTCACAGACCAAAAAACAAGTAAAAGAAAAGACCACTGGATGCTCTTGATCAGGTGTGCTAGGAATAAAAAAAAATTTAATGAAAAATGCTACTATTCTATATATATATATATATATATATATATATATATATATATATATATATATATATATATATATATATATATATATATATATATATATATATATATATACACACAGACGGAGACAAGACGATCTCTTATCCACTCCGTCAGTCCTGATTAAAGTTAAATGGCACAGGGGTTTTACTTTAGCCTACCTTATCGTGCGTCGCTTAGCGATTATAGGTTGGGTTGAGTTATGCAACTCTTACCCCTCTCGCACCGGCAGTCAGCGTACAATGTTAATTATTATTCAATTATCCAGACGCGCACTTACGCAAAATATCGACTGTCGTTAATAGCTATTAAATTGTCGGCGTCTGTTGGTCATCGTATGGTATTAAACAATAGGCACTTATAATAAATACACAAAATGAAATATAACGTGAATTCTTTTTCTGTCACTATCAGTCGCGCCTAGCATATAAACCAGTCAGATAAAACCGTCTCTTCTTGTGTGAGAAAGCGTGTGGTGAAAATTAACCTTATAACTGAACATCTGGTATGAAATAGCCACGCGTTATTTTATTTCACTAGGTTTTAACAGCTAGATAATCTAAGTGTATCATAATGGAAAAGCTAATACTTTAAAAACCCACATCTGCACTATTTCTATTACCAGAAAATCAAAATGAAAAATCTCAACGAATGCTAATAACACATTTCCACAGAATGGTTCTAGAACTGCGTGCTTAGAATATTCTGATCGACAACTGATAGCAGGTTTAAGAACGCACAGTTTATATATCATTATATTTCTCTGATCTATAGATGTTAATTTTCGCGTTACTGTGTGTAATGAAGAATCAGAGACATGAGTTCCCAGATACAAGTTTACTGTTGGCTTCTGTCGAGGTTTCAACCATCATCAAAAGACTTATATCCGTGTAACGGGGTTCTCTGTACGAATGCCCGCTTCTTAAGATCAAAGAGCCCAGGGGTTTCTGACTTCCCTTGAGTACGAAGTTCAAAGGGTCTGTGGTTTTCACGTGCGGTCTGTCAGGTATCGTATGATTGACAGATAAGCTCGCGTGAGAAGACTAGGTAAACAAACTTGATTCGCTACCTGTTATGACAGGCAGGTCACGAAAGTTTGTAAACATTTCGTTAGCTCGTGTTAAACAAAGAGGCGGGACAAGAGAGGTGTAAGCTTGTGTAAATAAAGACAGACTGTATAGTGTAGGTTGTTAGCTAGCAAATCAGAGAGCAGCTATTAGGTGGCACTAAGCTCTCGGATTACTGTAGACTCGTTTTCCATTACACGTCACAGTCACTCTCAGTCCATGCTTCGAAAGCTTGAAAATGGTTGGCTTAGGCATGAATGGAAAACATCCATAGGAGCTTCAAATCTGCAGGAGCTTGGGTGGATATACTGTCCTGGTAATGCAGGACTACGCGGTAGTGAGATAGCTGACAGACTAGCATCAAGAGCACCCATAGTGGGGACACTGGATATGGATAAGGGAGAGATACTGAGAACAATTAATGATCGCCTGCTAGAGAACGACACTGCAATAGATGAATCATCAAAATTAAGACTTGATATTTGTCATCAAACGTAAGACTAGCAGAAATTGATGTTTAAGAGGATGCATTTGCCGTGTATTCAACCAGGAACAGTTAGCATTCACTCTTCAGCATAAACGGAGGGAGACTGAGCACCTATGGGTTTGCCCAGAGTGCATTGATGTCGATTCTGTTCAACAATAGCAAAAATATGCACTTATATGTAGACTGCTTTGACGGTCGGTGGCTAAGGATCAAAGAGAGAGAGAGAGAGAGAGAGAGAGAGAGAGAGAGAGAGAGAGATGTAGTTTAATGTATAAGTATAGTATATGTGTGAATAAATGAATATGTGGCTTTCGTAGATTACATTTTAACTATTCATTCATTCGTAAATTAATACAAAACAAACATTCAAAAAGTATTTTAAAATATGATAATTTTAATTTTAATTCAATTGGTTCTTTAAAAAAAAAGGACCGTTCCTAATAGGTCCAGCTGACTTCTTCATTGCTGCTCTCAAATCGGATTTGATTATTTTGAGGGCAAAAAAACAAACGTTCCACGGTGACTTGAGTGGGTGGTATCGCTATGACAGTCAGTGCAGCATATTGAATGATCTCTGGGTAGCAGGGTATTGCATTTTGAGCGCTCAATTTAGAAGTACGGTCAAATTTCTCAACCTCTTTCAGTGCTAGATAATGTAACGATAAAGCGGGATTTGCAGAACCATTAACCCTTCTAATTTATACAGCAGAAGACTTTCCTTTTCTAACTAACAATTTCAAACACTTCACAGTGTACTTTTTACTTCAATTGTTTAAAATGTACTAATTTAATAATAAACAACTACTTTCAAATGTTATTTCAATTTCTTAAAGCCCACCCCCACTTTTTTGTTGTTTTTGCATGGATCAAATGTGTATCTTCCTTGGCTTAGGTCTTAACTTTGGAATCGGAGTCAGGACATGTTTTACCGACTCCGACTGCACTAAAATACGACCGATTCCACGACTCTGACTTCACAGCCCTGCTTAGAAGAGATGGTGATTAACAAGAACAAGAATCGCGGGGAATGAGAACGCGATAGAAGAGATGGTGATTAACAAGAACAAGAATCGCGGGGAGTGAGAACGCGATAGAAGAGGTAGAAGAAGAAAAATAGAATAATTTGAACTCCCACAAAGCCGTTAATCGACCACAGTTTTTCAATTCATGAAGTGTAAACCAAACATCATTAACTTGGAAAGTTCGGCTGTATGTTGACCTAAAACTTGTCCGTAGTCGCATGGGCATAAGACAAACTTGCATTACAATAATGTGAAATATTTGATCGCATTTGAACTGTAAATAAACGTGCACAATTTCTGGTTTAAAAACAGTGCGTATTAACATTACATCCCTAACATTTTGCAATGTTATTCGCCTTAAAAATACATTTTGTTTATGATTGAAAGTTACATACAATTTCATTTATTTCGCTACTGGAGTAAAAAGTTGCAATAAACATTATACGCACAACAGAGAGGTATGCTAAAGCCGAGATAGCGTTTCTCGCAGATTATCTTTCTGTCATAACTTCCAAAGTAGATGTGGAAGTAGTAGTAGTAGTAGTGATAGTGATAGTAGTTGTAGTGGTAATGGTGGTGGTGGTAGTGGTGGTGGTAATGGTGGTAGTAGTATTGGTAGTGGTAGTAATGGTGATGGTATTAGTAAGGGTGGTGGTATTGGTATTAGTAGTGGTGGTAGTAAAAGTAGTAGTAGTAGTTGTTGTTGTTGTATGTATGAATGTATAAATATATGTGTATGTGTGTGTTATAACTGCTCAAGTAGTAGTGGTAGTAGTAGTGGTGGTAGTGGTAGTAGTGCTGGTGGTGGTAGTAGTAGTTTGTATGTATGAATATATGTATGTTATAACTGTTCAAGTAGTAGTAATAGTAGCAAATAGTAATATTGGTAGTAGTAGTAGTAGTGGTAGTAGTAATAGTAGTGGTAGATAATAGTAGTGGTAGATCGTAGAAGTGGTAGTAGTAGTAATAGTAGTAATAGTGGTGGTGGCAGCGGCGGCAGATCATAACTGACTATAGTGGTGATGCGCCCCTGAAGTTATAAATCTCAGCTGTATTTTGCTTGGTTTTCCTTTAGACGTGTCATTTCTTCTTCTTCTTGATGTAAGATCCTCTCTTCATCATTCTGGTGCGATGCCGTAGGGAGCATCTCCACTTGCTGCGATCGGCTGCTTCGTCCTCCCAGGATGCTGTATTTATGACCAGCGCCTTAATGTCTCTCTTGCACACATCTGTGAACCTCAGCTGCGGTCGCCCGACTGTTCATTTGCCATTTACCAGTTGTCCGTAGAAAATATCTTTGGGGATGTGGCCATCTTCCAAGCGGCGGGCATGGCCGTAGTCTGTGCTAGGAACCTGTAAGTGATCTCAAGCTACAGGTAGTCCCGTAGCAGATACTGTCGTAGGCGTGAATTGTTAGAGACTTCACTATACTAGGTCCAGCAATGAGAGGTGGGGTGACCAGTTCGCTTCCTCGTTGCCTTTTCCTTCCCTAACTCAAGAACAAAGTCAGTTACCCCTTTACATCTGGGTAGACTGGAGCGTGTCGATACCGTGAACCAAATCCGGCACATTTGCCGCCAGAGACCCTCACTCTAACCACTCTGCCAATCGGACGCTCCTAACGGACCTTAGAAACCATAAAAATAATGAATTATACAACCTTTCAGAAGCATTCATGGAAAGCGGTTAAACATTCAACAAAATGAAAGTGTGATTGAAAAGTTGTTGATCCAGACGGCATTTTATCAGAGGTTATCAAAGCAGACATTGACACCTCTACGGAGATGTTATTAAGATAACCTCTTAAAGTCGGGGAGGGAACAGAAGTACCAGAGAATTTGAGAAAAGGATATCTGGCCAAGTTGCCTAAGAAGGGAGGTTTCTAAAAGAGCAAAAACTACAGAGGAATAATGTAAGTATATAAACCAATAAAACGGTATTGAATCAGTTTTACAAATAACGGTTCATATGAAACAAGGGACGTTTCGGGTTTTACCCTTCGTCAGTCACAAACAGGTGACAAGGACAAGAATTACATATAGGTACTACAAAAACATACGATGATGAGAAACATACACCAAATGAACGATACAAGCAGATGGAAAAAGTAAACACCCACAGTGATGAGCGAAAAAAGAACAATAATAATACAAGAAAATCGTAAAACCTGAAAGAAATACCGAAACAAAAAAGTAAATAATCAACGAAACGAAAAAAAAGAATGAACAAAACTTTATAACAAGTAAAAGGTCACTTAGCTAGATCCGTAGATGATTGGAATAGAACGCAATGGTACTTAGTCCAAGAAATCGTCTAAGGAAGTCTAAGAGGAATAATGTTACTATCAGTATCAGGGAAAATATTAAACAGGAATAGTCCTTGAGAGATTAAGAGGCCATAGACAAACAGTTGAAAGAACAACAAGCAAGTTTTCGACAAAACAGATTCTGTAGTAACAAGTGGTGATAATAACAAAGCAGAGCTTGAAGCTAAACTCTACACTTTGCATTCGATAAATTAGACAGTCAGCAGGAATCCGACAGTTTAGTCATAGGGGTTTTTAATCAGCGCTTATGTGATATGCTGGAAAAGTCTGCGATTGTATAAGGACTGAGCGTGTTGTTTAGGTCAATGTATGTAAAAAAATCAAATACGCATATAATACGTTATTATATGTTAAATTAATATGTGTAAGTTTGACATGGGGCGCTTTCCATAGGCATATCGTGAAATTACGTCATTGTAGTAAAATCTGCGAGAATACCCACTCATTTCAGTAAGATTTTAGTCATAAAATGATAATAAATAACCTAGCCCGCGTGTGTCTGACGGTTGGCATCTTCGACGCCAGCAACGCTGCCTTTTGTGCAGTGCTAACGCCTATAGAACGATTCCATGGTAAAAATCTAACACGCGTTTTAGTTTCGGTTTCGAAAACGTACTACCAACATTTAACATTTTGCCAGATCTGCTGCATACATTTGGCAGCCAAGACTTATAATTAACGATTTTGCGGAAGTTTGCCGCAAAATAACTATCTGAATTAATTTATTCTGTCAACTTTAACGCTGGTAATAAGTAGTAATCCTTACATTTTTTGGTAGTGTTACACGATACAATACAAATTATTAACGCCAATTCTTAACCCGCCACGCCAACACCCCGCTTCGCTTGATAGCCCGCCATGCATATATACACGAAAAACTGTTTGGAGATGTTGGGAGCCTTGGGTTGACTACTGCCTTTATTAGAGTCATAAATGTGGAAGTCTGAAGGCGAACGAGGAAGAAGAAGAAGAAGATATATACACGTTGCGACAAAGCCAACAGAAGCAAAACACGCAGACAATTTTATTGCCTCCTCGCGGTAATGTTTCTGACGTCACAAAAACAAGTTAGTTATTTGAAAAATACATGCTAGCGAGATGGCGAGAGGGGAAGATGGCCGTCTTGTGTAAAATATTTATTTGACGATGATTGGTGACAAAATTGAAAATCTAAAACCATAATGAAACTGAACATAAAAAATATATGGTAGTATAGCTTAGAATTCACTGAGCAAGAATGTGTTTTAAATAATATGATAGTCCCAGTATTACCCAAATTGTAGAGAAAATACTAAATGTCTACGAACGCACGACCAGGCAGACTGTTGTTCCTGCTTGTTTTTTTTTTCTTAACGTTAGTGGGGACACCGGCTTAGAAGGGAGGCATTGAGGTAAATTCAAATTAGCTTGGGTAACAAGAGTATAGGAGGAGAGGGGAGCGGTAGGAAAATTTTTACCAAAAACTAACATCGTTTTGCATTGGCATAACTAAAGCGGACTGGCCAATCGACTACCAGACGCAGAGTATGTTTGGAATTATTTTTGTTTTTCAAAAACTGCATTTGAATTCTGGTAGTCGCAAGCTTTCGATTGGCCAGTGCTACTAAATATTAGCAAAAAGCTTTCACTATTCATTGCCAGTTGAACTGTATTTTTTATTCAGATACGCTGAGAACAGCTGTGATAAATTTAAAAAAGTAAATTAAATAACTATATGAGTATTTCACAGTCTGGACGGAGCAGAAGAAACTGAGGCCATTTCTTTGCAAAGTCAGCGTCATTTGTTTATATTTCTTGATTTGTGGTAAGAATGCTTTATGAATTTAATATGTTTAATCCCATTACCAAAGTTAGATACTGCTATTGGGAAAAAGTGAAGGACGTGCCGGGAGCAGACATTGTTGAGTCCTCCCGTTGAAATGTATCTAACTAATGTATGTTGTCATGATTATGTTTGAATATTATTGTATTAGAGTATATTAGTAAGCCTCCGTGTTCAAGGAACACTGTTCAACATGCCTGAAGCATTTATATTTAAAAGAAAAAGATGAGAAAAATATATAAAAGGAAATGTGGTTACCCCACATTATATACTGAAGCACATTAAAAACGCACCACTATTATATATACTGATGCCGAGAAGCTGGCAAAAAAAAGTGTGGGAATGGATTTTCCCCGTGTTTGCCATGAGGTAGAGAGCGAATGGCTGCTGGAATGGAAAGTGCAAGATTCAACCCATGGGTGTGTGTACAGACTACATGAAAACGATGAAAGTTACACGTGCAACACGATTCTCAACAGCTATGACCCTGAAAATGTGTACGCGTTGTGGCAGTATACTCGGTATAAAAAGGCCGTTGAGACAAAACACTCAGTACATGTGCTTGAAATGCCACGACTATCTGAAAACGACCGCCAACGAGCCATTGGTATGTTGGAGACCGGAATGAGCTCGCGGGCCATTGCCAGAAGGATGAATTGCCACCACAGCACTATTGTACGTCTCAATGAACGTTACGGAACCACTGGCAGTGCCCGGGATAGACTTCGGAGTGGCCAACCACGAGTTACTACCCCTGCGCAAGATCGTCATATTGTGCTGAGTCACCTAAGGAATTGACTCTCCCGGTAAGTCAAACAGCAAGAGCAATAGTGGGTAGACATGGGCAAGTCTCTCGAATGACAGTCATACGACGACTCAGAGATACAGGCCTTACTGCAAGACGACCTTATGTTGGACCAAACTTGACTCACAGACATCGTTAGCAGCGCCTGCAATGGGCAGAGCAACATACCAGATGGACTAGACTGCAGTGGAATGCTGTCCTATTCACAGACGAGAACAGATTCAACATATCCTTTGCAGATGGACGTATGCGGATTTAGCGACGGTGTGAAGAGCGCTTTGCAGATTGCTGTGTCAACCGATTTCGAGGTGGCAGTATTCACATTTGGGGAGGATTCAGTTTTCACCATCGCTTGCCTCTTCACGACTTCCGTGGAAATGTTAATGCTGTGACATATCGAGATGAGGTTCTGGATGCACTGGTTGCTCCTGCGTTCACAATTTATCCAGACTTGCAGCTTCTCCAGCAGGATAACGCACGTGCATTTTTTTGTATTTTTGGTTTTCCCCCTTGCCTGCACAGAATGCAATGAATTTCACAACAATCAAATGTACAAATTAATGACCAGCATGGATTCATAAGAAAATGAATAAAGATTCCAAATATGTAAACTTGTACATACTTATATTTACATTTCACACTCTGTTCCTGGATTACACAGGTGGTGCGTTTTTAATGTGCTTCAGTATATTATTGAGGAAAACTATGTAAACGTACAGTGGCGTATCTGCCATAGGGACCTGAGGGGTGGTCACAGCAAGGTGGGAGTCATGAAAAATTAGGGGATGAGTGCACCTGAAATGCACGCGAGGCTGACCCCATACCCACGTATGAAATTAAATAAAAGAATAAGTGATCAGATGTAAAAGGCCAGGGTGTCCTTTTGTTGCAGAGGTTTCGTTTCCTGTTGCCAGCTGGTGACAGGAAACCTGAGGAGTGACGATAACGCCAAGAAGTCTCCTAAACTTTACGTATGCTGTCAAGAGATAACAGCAGGAGCTTGGGCGTGTGACGTGATATTGATATTTCTGCAACTACACAATATCTTATCTTTCAACAAGAAACCCCAGGTGATATGTTAAGGACCTGGGTACATCTGACAGTTTCGGTTTAAATAAACCTTGGTTTTTCAAGTCATACTCAGGACTTTTGTGGGGTATGATGACATTACAGCCCCTCATACACAGTGACTCTCCCTCTTAGAAGAATAAATTTAAGCTGTGAACATTCCAACAGGAAAGACATATATTAACATTGTAGTTATGTGGGCAGATTGTCCACACAATTTTAGTTAATCTTTTATGTAAACTATCTTGTCCTCATTTTCAAAGACCTGTCCAAACGATATGACTGGACAGGAAAAAAAATTGTAAAAAAAACATTAATTTAAAGAAAAACTTAACCACAGGTTTTATTCACTTCCTCATAGAAACTTAAAGTGTTTTTGTTTGTGTACCATCATTTCATTTTTCCCCTAGACACTAGGTACCGTACATCATACACCAGACACTAGAGCCAAAATAGTGACCGTGTGAGATCTAGGGAGGTAGCGTTAGGTTCCCTGCACATAATTCATCATCATCATTTATAGAGTCAGGGGCCTACATGTGCTTGACCTCACACGGTTAATACATACACGGATTTCATTCTTTTAGGATACCATCATAACCTCCCCAGCAAAATCTAACTTTGCTACAGTCATTGGCGCATAATGTGTAAAAATAACAAGTTGTTTGTTTTTATGTAAGACGAGTTTTGCTGACACTTTAAAGGTAAATATCATTCATGTATGTTTTATTTAAACTACAGCTTGAATTGCTGGGCGAACATGTGTTAAAACGTTCAGATTTACAGATAAATTGTAATCTGCTGAAATGCAATTGAAGATAAATTTTCAGGTTTTGAATCATTTGACGCAGAGATGCAACGTATTTCAACGTACGAAGTTTTACAGTACGCCTATAATACGTATTTCATCGTCAAAAATACAATACGCATCATATGTACGGTCGAACATTAGTTTAGGTCATGTGGAAGATTGTTCCAACGATGAGCAGGTGTGATTATTTGAGATCAAACGACCTCTAGACCAGGTTTACTTAACCTGTTTTGTTTTGTTTGCGTGTTCCATGGACCCATTGATTGTTCGATGAAGGCTATGGACCCTTTTTAGGAAAAAAAAATGTACGTAAAAGGATAACCAAAAAAAAAAACTTTACATTTAAATCTTAGTTTTAGCACACGGACCCCATTAGAATCCAGTCATGGGCCCCGACGAAACCCTGGTCTAGTCGAAGACCAGCTATACTGTTTTTGACATTCTCCTGTGTGACAACCGATCAATAACTTCTTTCTTTGTAGTATAGCGTGTTGTTACAGTTAGTTGTAGTCGTCCACTTTGAGAAATGATATAAGTGTAAAGCTGCCGTCTGATAGTAAGGTCTCGGGTTACGGCGATCTCGACTTATAGTAATCAGCCAGTATGAACAAGCCAGTAAGACCCATTAATTTATCCTTTCCGATATAATTTCAGTTAATTTTCAATCACTTTAGCGACATCTGCTCGTTACTTACGAACGGAGAAGCTAGTTCCTGCGCGAGTGAATAGCAGACGCACGCCGGTCCTCAGTGACCCTGAGGCGTAGGAAAGTGGCATTATTTTAAATCATCTTCGGTTTCCGGTCACTTTTGTCTCGCTTAGGCATGTATACCATGATATTAACATCTTTTTTTATTCTTCTTCTTCTTCCCCTCTTTATGTTCTTCATTCACTCTCAAATAAACACATACATCAAACAATCTCAGACCTATGGGTCTTTAATATTTGGACATGCGCCTTAATATAACCGACTAGGTTGACCGGGAAGCACCTCGCCAAAACGAGGCAAAACTTTATTTAAAAAACAAAACAAAAAATAAAAACATATTTCTCTGATAAGGTTGGCAGTCCGTCTCAGACGTCTCTCGTCATCATACAGTTTCTCCCTAAACTGGGTTGGAAAAGGTCATACTGCCACCCTCATACCTGTCAACCTCCTGAGACAAAAATCTGTACGCCGGACCAAAAAAATCCTTACAAACACCCAAAAATCCTTACGCAAAAAATATATTAATAAATTATACGCAATACAGTTTTAAAATGAGAAATGGCATATACAAATCTATTAGCATTTGAATTATTGTGATATAAAACATGCTAATAGTCTCATGCTGTTCTTTACATATAAAAAACTTAGTGACCATGAGGTACACTATTCTTTCGAAATTATTATAATCAACACATGCACTTTTAGCACTTTGCAGAATTGCATTTGTGGACTTAAAGTCTGCACAGCATGTATCAATGTTAATCTTACACTGTAAAATAGAAGTGAGTGTGTCCGCATTCATGGACCTCCTGCAGTCTGTGTGGATTTTTTTCATCATTGAAAATGATCTTTCGCAGTCAGCATTGCTATGAGGGACTGTCGGCAGTCGCTGAATGATGACTTGGTTGTTGATCCTAACTTGGATGCATCTACAATGCCAGGGAAGGGTTTAACCCATTCGACCTGAAACTTACCATGACCTGCAAGCTTTTGGTAGCCTAGGCCAGTGATAACAGATTGCCACTTTATTTTAAAATAAAGCAGCGAATCTCGAGCGCTGGAATAAAGTAGGCCTACTCAACGCACACAAACTTTTTTTTCTAGTTATGTAGGGCCTACACGGAATATTATGACAATTTATCGGAAATATATTGAAATGCAAGATATAACTGGAAAGATTAAGACAGCGATTAAATTGCAACAAAGCAAAACAACAGCAATATTTAACCAAGTTATAAGTACTTAGCTTTTTTAAACAAAATGGCATCGAAGTGTGGTGGCAAGCAAGCGTAGTCATTGATAACAGATAACTTTAAAAATACATCATGTCACGCTGAAAACTGAAAGTGTTTGAGGCCGAATTCAAAGTTTTTGCCAAATTGTTGGGTATAAAAGGATTTGATTGGTTGCTGGGAGAGACCCTCAGTTTAAAAACGGACGCCGAGATTCCCGGAATTAAAAATAAAAAAAAAAATGGTTTAAAAAAAAACCTGGGCTAGAAAACATTTACTGATTTAAAATTTAAAAAAAAACTTGGGTTGGAAAATATTTTTAGAATTTTTAAAAAAATGTTTTGTTTTTTTTTGTTTTGGGGGGGAGGGGGGGGGGAGGGGGGGAGAAAAATCCGTACAACGAGTCTGTACGGCCGTACACTGCTTAAAGTATCAAAAATCCGTACATTGTACGAAAAATTCGTACAGGTTGACAGGTATGCACCCTGCTCCTCTCGTGGTACCGACAGTTTTAGAGTACATGTTCTACTGTTTGTTTATCCTCCCCACATGTTCTACTGTTTGTTTATCCTCCCCACATGTTCTACTGTTTGTTTATCCTCCCCACATGTTCTACTGTTTGTTTATCCTCCCCACATGGACACATCTCAGTCTATCAGATTTTCAATTGTTTGCACAGATGGTAGCTGAGTCTGCAGTGGCCGGTTCTTAGTGTGAAAATTATCACTTGATCTTTTCTTAGTAATGTATAGCATGGTTCTGCAGCATCGGAGTCTGGGTGTTCCTTATCTCATTTTTCTCTATAGTAATTTCTGATTCTTGCTTTGATCTCTTCATATGTAGCTCTGTCTTCTGTTTAAGTTTTCTTTCATCCAATTTTGGCAAGTTCATCTACCTTCTCATATTTATATAAATATATATATATATATATATATATATTGTAGTGGGCAGGGCACAACTGTAATTTTACTCGTTTGAATTCATAGATGGCTTTCATTAGTACTTCTGCCAGGCTTTCTAATTCATTGTTTTTATTGTTACTAAACGCACATTTACTGACATGCAAATTCTGACTTACTTATAAAATCGGATAACAAACGCCCTTGAGAACGCCACTGGTTCATAACCCAAGACCTTACTGCACTGCTAAATATTCAGCAACGTTAAAAGATTGATAACTTTCACAATGCTGCACAAACTTACTTACTTAGTCGTTCCCCTTCTACCGTGAGGTGTAGAGGTTTGGAAGAGAGAGCGCCAGACCATTCTATCAGCTGTCTTCTTCCTGGCCTGGTTCCATTCTAGTCCTTGGTCCTTCAAAGATTGTCTAATGTTGTCCTCCCAGCGAACTCTGGGTCGTCCTGGAGGTCTGGATCCCTGGCTCTTTGTTTCCCATGCTTGTCGTGGTAGCCGATCTTCTTCCATTCTGCAGACATGGCCAAACCATCTTAGTTGGGACTGTTCTATTTGGGTCTGCAGCGGATGGGATTTCAGGCCTTGACGTATCGAAGCAATAGTGGGTTGACATGGGACCAATGTCTCTTCTTGTTACGACGACTCAACCACTTTCCTCAGATACCTCATTTCTGAGGTTTGGATCATGGCTTTTGTGGGTTGTACCAAATTGACTCCACGACTAGCAGCATCCAATATGAGCAAAACTGGGACATAGGTGGAGCGGTATACAGCCATCTTCGTTTTCTTACCAACCTCTTTCTTGCTGTCTATCCACGATTTATGGCCTGAAAAAGTCTCCCAGCCGCTGCTTTTCGAGTGGCCAACTCTTCTTTGATGCCTCCCTTTCGGTCTATAATAGCTCCGAGGTATTTAAAGTGGTCGACCTGCTCAGGACCTGTTCTCCCAACTTAATCTGATGTTTTCTTTCTTCTCGTGATATCACCATGGATTTTGTTTTAGAGCTGCTTATGACCATCCCTCTCTTCTCCAGCTCTTCCTTCCAGACTTGCAGGTTGGATTGGAGATGTGCCTCTGATTTAGCAATCAGGGCAACATCATCAGCAAATGCCAGCTCTGAAATACAGACCTGTCTCATCTTCCAGTGCCCCACTCTGTTACTTTACACAGGTGTTTTCCTTACATGTGCTTGAGACATCGTCCATGAGGAAAAGTATGTAAAAAGTAAGGTGACAGGATATCACCATTGTCTTACACCAGGGGTGGTCACTGAACTCTTCTGACTTAGGGGTTGAGTGTCCTCACATAATTTCTGACTCCCATAGACTTGTAAGAAGCTAAGTGATCAGCATGAATCAGAGGTGTTTCCTGTTGCCAGCTGGTGACAGGGAAACCTGAGGAGTGGAATATTCTTCCTTGCCAAACAGTCCCAAAGTTTGCTCCAGGGGACCCTGTCAAACGCCTTTTCCAGATCTATGAAACAAAGATGGATCTCACTCTTATACTCAAGGGCCTTTTCACTCAACTGTCTGAGTGTGAAGATTAGGTCTTGAAGTACTTCGGTTTGCTCGGTAATCCGCTCTATGGACCTCCCAATTGTGAATCATTTAGGCTGTCGGAGTCATTCTGCTCTAGGATTATATTAAGATTTTATGTGGGCAGGGACACAATTGAGAATGGGATATGTCCTCTATGGTTTCAAAGACATTGTCCAAACGATATGACTGGACACCCTTTGTAAAAAAAAATTGGTGTTATGATGGCAATCTAACCCAATCATCTTCTTTGGTAAATGGTTTTGTTGCACCATCTTCCTGTAGACACTTTAAGAGTAATAGGTCGCCTGACATGCTCCCAAAAATGTACTTGTGAATCATTTCTTTAGGTTATGCCAATAAGCCCTGCATTGCTTTGCCCCCATCAGGGGATTTTCTCTAGTGCTGACCTCACGGTTCTTTCATTCTTTATGTCATCTAAGCTTTTTACTCACCAATAATGTGTAAAAAAATTTCTGCAGCAGCTGTCTTTACGATATCCTTGAATTTATTCCAGAGGGTTTCCAAGTCATCAGGTCGTTCTTCTGTGTTGCTCACTGCTGTAGCAATAAGCCCCTGATATCGGGTCTTAATTTCTGGCTCTCTCAGCTTGTAGGTCCTAATGCTCATTTCTCCTGCTCGTTTACTTGGTTTCTTGCGTGATGTTGGGCAGTTCCTAGGCTGAGCAACTCTTTCAGTTGTTCGTTTGATTGTTAGCAGGTAGTGATCACTTCCAATCTCTGGCCCCCTCCAGACTCTTGCATCTCGGACATATCTGAATGAGCTTCTCCGAACAATGGCATAGTCGATCACTGACTTCTCATTCTTGGTTGGTTCACATCTAGTGTATGCATGTATGCGCTTATGGGGGAACTTTGTGTTTGCAATGATCAGATTCTGCTCACTGCAGAATCTAAGGAGTCGCTTTCCATTGTCATTGAGAGTATCTTCTCCATATATTCCGATAACGCCACCCCATCTAGCATGGTCATTTCCAACTCTGGCATTAAAATCTCCGAGCATGATAACTTCATCTAGGCAGTCATCCACTGTCCTTTGAAGCAGCTCGAAGAATTCCTCCTTGACCTCTGCTCTCTCATCCTCATTTGGCCCATACACTATGACCAGGTTGACTATGGTTTCTCCTTCTGTTAGTTTTACAACCATAATGCGCTCCGAGACAAAGTTCCATCCCTTGATACTATCTTTTTGATTTTGGGCCACAATGCAACCCACGCCCCCTTTAGCTCTTTCAGATATGGGTACACCACTGTAGAGCAACGTGTTGCCATAGAGATCCATGACTCCTTGTCCTTTTTTCTTCGTTTCCGTTATAGCCAGGATTTCTAGTTTTGCTTTCCTCATCTCTTCCACCAGCTCCTCTTCCTTCCCATTTATACTTCTTGTGTTCCAAGTTCCATAAGTCGTAGTCCGTAGTCCGTTCCAGTTCGTCGCCTTTAGAATCAGTCCGGTTTTCTCTCTTGTATTTCTCGTAATCATAGTTTAAGACAAACAGGTGATTGGCCTGTTGTGCCTTTGCATGGTGGAGGGGCTGCCTCCTTACGGCCTCCATGCAGGCCGCCCTCCTCCTTTTTCATCCGGGCTTGAGACCGGCATGGGCGGAGTTTGCTGCACAAACAAAATATTTAAAGATTTCAGGGAGCCGCGCTGGTGTAATGGTTACCACACTGCGCTGGCGATCGAGTGATCCAGGTTCAAGCCCGGGCGAGGACATTTGAAGTAGTGTCGTCGACCGGGATTTGGACTGGATTCGAGCCGGGCGAGAACATTTGAAAAACATTAATTTAAAGAAAAACTGGTCGTCGACCAGGGACTGGAATAACCTGAACGACTCCTGAGTCAACACAGCTCTAATAGGTACTCCCCGAAGACGGCAAGTATCTGCCTGAATGGCGAGAGAACACATGTCACCGTTCGGGGAAAATAGGATACTCACGTAAAATTAGTCTCAGGTTAGACATACTAACCTGAGATTTCGCCTCGAGTAATAGCGGGCGTACGTTTTAAAAAAAAAGAATAAATAAATAAATAAATAAAATAAAGATTTCAATTTATCTTTACATTCTTTCAAAAATGCACGAACACATGCTAAACCCTTAACCATGTCACCAAAAAAATTGTCGAGACAGATAACTGGTGAACATGTTAACAATTACCTTGCCAAGAACTTTCTCGATAAATTTTAACTGACAATATCTTAAAGCGCCTGTCAATCATTGTTAACTGGGAAGTGTTGCAAATTGTGTGAGCGAAGAAAAACAAAACATCAGGGCGCCTTGTAACGAAATCCAATATGCTTTTACCCAGACTTGTTAGAATGTGAGATTCCTGCAGTGTCTAGAAAAGGGGTCGGCAACCGGTCGATCTCAGTCAACCAGTAGATCCCAAGGCATCATTTGGTAGATATTCTTGTCACGCAAGGCTAAACAAAAGATTTAATTTAGGTAAATTTTTTACCAGACCTGTCCCACCGGCACTTAAAAGCGCGGTGTTCCTCGGGTTTAAAGGCACTTTCACCGCATTCCCAGTGTTACGACCCTGTTTGCGCACGAGATATAGACTTGTATTTGAAGGCTATGTGGTACGCACAAAGGATGTCGGTACGAATGTTTCAATGTGTGGTTGGGAAATGGCGTGTCTTTGTTTGATATAGCAGCAGTTTAGTTTATGCTCAATGTCCAGTGAGACAAGGTGTTTTATGTGTTCGTGGGGATCTTAGTGTATGGAAGGATGTACTTGATGAACTTGAAAGTATTCCCCACTTGTGTCTATGAATAATGGAATATGCAATGAGGATAAATATGAGTTCATGTGACTCAGTTATTATGATTTAAGGAACATTGAAATAACTTCCCACAAATGGTCAAGTGTCACGCAATGTAAAAAATACATTTGTTTGAATGCCAATATGAAGTATTAGAATAAGTTGCCAGGACGAATGATAAGCATATGATAGGTATATATATATATATCTGTGAAGTAAATATGGAAAATAAATGTTGTTATACATGTTACGAGGAAGTTGAGTTCAATTCCTTGAAGTTTTCAGTGTGGCCAAGTTTTGGACTGTTTATATTGCTCCGTTTTAAATCTCAAAGTTGGGTTGTTAATCATACGAACACTGAACCCCGTAACACCCAGGGAAAACTCGAAAGTTAGCTAACTAACAGTCCCTTTATTCTTCAACTATATAAGATATAACATTGGGTGAAATATTTGGTTTTAATTTTCCGCAGCTCTGCTGATGGGATTGCAGGACGCAGATGACGCGGCAGAAACAAAAGTTACATATAGACTGAACGTATTCCAAATTCCAGATTATTTGAATCCTCAAAACAGACGTGATTTTTATCAAGGTCAATTTCTAAAGATCTTAGTGTTCCTAAAGTAGATCCTTGCAGCCCTTGGTTGCCTACTGCTGGTCTAGAAGATTTGATTTATGTAAACATCTACATTACATTCTTACCAGACAACTATTTAAATGGCAGTTAAAATATTCTACAGAGATTAAATACCACTGATACAGAAATAGGACATGGTTAAGTATCGAAACATTAATAGATTCCTTAAAGAAATGTGTCACCTATGAAACAACTGCCCACGTTTTTCGGAAAAAAAACCCTGAAACGTCGCGCATTGCACAGTGAAAGCTAAATTAAACACCCATTAAAAGAACGCTCATGGTTGTCTATGTTTTCATTGTGCATTGTTCAGAATGTTAGAAATGTTAGAAATGTTCACACCAGGTTTTTTGGAAAATACGGAAACAGCGCAATGCACTGTGCTTTGAGTGAACGTTATCTAGAGTACTCATTATTACCATCCCATATAAAGGTTGATAATCTATTTTATTAAGATTTCACAGATCGCAAGTAACCCGCCAAGAAATGAAATGTCGGAGACGTTTAATAGTTTTGTTTCATAATAAAAGAGCAAACCACTACCTATTCATGCTTTTAACTTTAACATCTTGTTTAAACTAAAGGCACAGGACTGCATTAAAAAACACAAATAAATATTGTAGGGAGTAATTAAGGTGGTCGGGTTTTCATTCCACGTATCAAGTTTAGAACCAAACAATACCAGCCTTCCTGTCATCTTGAGACATCATGAGTTTCCGTTGATTTTAGCTTTTGCCGTGACAATCAAGAAAAATGGTACATCATTTCCCAAGAGCTGAAAAGTACGCCCGTTTATTCATGGTCAGATTTCCTCATTTATGCGCTGTGTACGACATAAAAACGAATATATTTGCTGCACTTTAGACTTATCCTACATTTATCGTGGCAATGATAGACAGAGCTGGAGGGATAGGCCGTTAATAAGAATGCTAAAGGCAAAAAAAAAAAATGTCATTGCATTGGGAAATATGTGGAAATCAACAGAAATCAAGTGCAATACAAAACTGAGAATCGTCAAGTCAAATGTCAAGTGAGTCATTTTGTACGTCTCTGAAATATGAAGAACAACAACAATAACAAATTTTTTTAAACCTGACATTTTTAATGGATGTCTGCGTAGAATAAAGGGATGTGAAATAGGACGAAAAGGCCACTAATATGGAACTGATGACAAGAACCAGATAAGTGTCAGTGAAACAAGAATAAGACCTGGTGATGAATGGGACACACACTGAGGAGACCTGTCGATAGCATTACTAGGCAGTCCTTATTCTATAACCCCCAGGATAAAAGAAGCTGAGGAAGATCGAAAACACATGGAGAAGAGAGCTAGAGACAGAAATGAAAATGGTAAGAAAGACCTTGAGTGGATGGCACAAGACGACAGGAAGACTTTGTATAACCTCTTATATTTTCATTACTCATTATTATTACATTTGGGTTGTTTATTGTTCCGTTTCCCTTCTTAGACTAATGTGTTTGTTGGAGGCCTATGCTCCCATGGGAGCTGCAGGGTACTAAGTGACATAAGATTTAGCATAGTTCAAAATAATCTTCTGCTAGGTTATGACGATTTTATATCTCTAAGGGGGATTGAAAAGTCAAGTCCTATTTTAAAATGGTTATTTCTTCACTCCTATCCAACTAATTTATCTGAAACCACGTTAGAATAAAGAGAATTAACGGAAATGTATTACATAAAATGTTACATCACATTAACATTGCAGCTCAACTTTGACCCATAATTTCTTAGTGGACAGTAATGTTCTGCTGTGTCTTGTGACGTCAGTTTATTGACGGTTTAGATTTTATTTTGTTTTTTTAATTTTGTTCCTGGGAATCAAGATTAAAACAAAAAAATTAAACTTATTTGTAAATGGCGGTTCTTGGTTATTGTTTTGACTATTTAAAGTATATCCAGTGGATATAAGTGAGGGATATAACATTTAAAAATTGGAAGAGACCTTTCACCCTGTATATTGAAATATTTGCTCACAAATATATATGGTTATTGTTTGTTTTAAAACATTATCCGTGAAAAATATTAGCATCCATTTAGTTACCTGGGTGAAACATATAAACTGCCTGGAGCAGAAAGTATTAAGTGCCTTGTCCAGCTGGTGTAGACGAGTATATATCATCACAATGTCAAGTCCCTGTTTTTATTCTTGTTATGTCTGTGTGAACTGATGGCAAAAACCAGACATGTGCTGGTGATCGGAAAAGAGATTAGAATAATTTGCTGGCGTCCGATAAGAATACACTGAAAAAAAACCTGTTGATAGCATTACAAGGCAGGTCTTGTTCTCGAATCTAAAGGGTAAGAGACAAACCAAAAAAAAATCGTGGAGATGGAAACTAGGGACATTTATGAAAAGGATAGAGAAGACATGAAAAGACTTTGAACGGATGGCACAGGATAAGAAAGCTTGAAATCAGTTTTTTAAAGATCTGGGAGCTGAAGATGATGATTGTTTACCGTTCTCGCTTCCATGTGATCTTAGCCGTTCTCTGTTACTTTTACCTTGGAGATTCAAGAACAAGGGCTGCCTTGTGGCAGCACCACTTGATTGTTTCAGTGTCTGTACTATCTAAATCCAAGCACGTTTTATGACCTTTTTCGACTGGTATTTGTCTGGCTCTTTACATCAACTCCACATTGGGGATCTTGGCATACTATTTTATCTTCTCTTAAACATATAAGTCCCCATCACCGAAAAAAGGAAAGAAAACATACTGCGCTTGTTTGTGATATTTATAATATGCTTCCTTTGCACGGTCGTATCTTTCCGGATATCCCTCGTGGGCCTGCAGGAGTAATCCTTTACATACAGTTGTATCTTTCCGGATATTCTCGTGAGTCTTCCGAAGCAAAATTAGAAAGTACAAACGCAGAAATAGTATGCCAGCGCTTTGATGTCAAGTGTCAAACATGGTTATTGTCTAACACACTGGAGAGGAGGATCCAAGCACGTGGGATGAGATGTTGGAGAAAACATGTCACTATAAGATACGAACGAACTTTATTTTCAAAGGGTTTAGAATTGGGCATGCAGGCCCGTCTGACATTCTGCCCTTCCTTTCTCTCACCTTTCATACCGAATTCATTTATTCTCATTGCATTTTACATATCAATTTCAAGGAATTCAACGTTGTAAAGTCAAATAAAATAACACACTCATATTAACATTAACTACTTATAAACATGACATAAAATATGTTGAAAAATACGCGTAAAGCTAGTCCCATAGCAGATACTGACGTAGGGGAATGAAGTGTTAGAGATTTCACTATACTCGATCCAGAATCGAGAGGTGGGATGACCAGTTCCCTTCCTCGCTGCCCTTTCCTTCCCTAACTCAAACAGCAGAGTCAGGTACCCATTTACAGCTGGGTATACTGGAGCATGTTGATACTCTGGATCGAACCCGGCACCGTTGCCACGAGAGACCACCGCTCTACCACGCTTTCAATGGAACACAAAAAGATACGAGTACACATTGAGAAACCAAAAAATGAGAAGAATTTAGTGGAAAACAATGGGTATAACCTGCATGCACTGAAACATAAGTAGCGAGTTTTAAAATACCGCGAAATAGTTTCAAATAATCATGGCAATAACGCGGGAAATTTTTTGTCAACGTAATATACATTCTCTTTGCCTTTGTCCTTAACCTTTCTCACGTCTGAAAAGCAAAGAAAGAAATTGTCTGTATTTTGTAGAGGGAAACCTGAAAGTGCATATTTGACATTTTTACAGGAGAAAAAATGGAATTATGTCTGTGAAATTAAGCTTAAGGCTGCAGTAGCTGTCTGTCTCTACCTCCATTCTCATGCTTCAGGTTGTTATCGTGTAAGCCCCGCTATGTTCAGTGACGCTTCTGCCCTTTACTCTAGCAGAGAAGCCCCACACTTATTTCTCACCACGGATTACAGACCCATCAGTATACACATTGTCATCATTTTCCCCAACATGATTATTTATCAGTTGATCAGTTATATTTTCAACTGTGGTCACCTGTCTAATAGTTGTCTCTGTCTGCGCCATACATGATATCCCCCTCTTTATTCTATCTGCTCTGATGTTAGCTATGTTCCCATAGAGGGGATATTATGTCTGTGGTTACTCGCATCTAATAATTATCTACCTTCTGTCGAGAAAACACGAGAAAACAAGTGTAGTGTATCAATGAAATTGTCTGCCTTCTGTCGAGAAAACATGCAGTGTGTCAGTGAAATTGTCTGCTTTCTGTCGAGAAAACATGCAGTGTGTCAGTGAAATTGTCTGCCTTCTGTCGAGAAAACATGCAGTGTGTCAGTGAAATTGTCTGCTTTCTGTCGAGAAAACACGTATAGTGTATCTATGAAATTGTCTGCTTTCTGTCAATGAAACACTTGTAGTGTATCTATGACATTGTCTGCCTTCTGTCTGTAACGGTGCTTCTCTCTGAATGACACCTATTTTATTAAGACCCACTGTCACTTGTTTTAACAATCCTGGCTTACACCAATAGATCCAAACGACTTTTCCTTGTAGCAGTGATGTGGATATCTAACCTTCACCCGGGTAGACGTAGCCAACTGACCACAAGACAGTCTTAATTAGATTCTTCAAACAATTCGGCCGATCGAAAATAGTGGAGTACTAATTTCTGATTAATAATTGGCGTTGTGATCATGATATTGACAGTTTATCGGAATATTAGTCAGCTTCGTAGGAGCTTTCAAATAGATGTAAAAATGAGTCATCAAGTAAGTTAGTCAGTTCCACACAACACAGAACAGTAACCGGAAAATCACAGTCAGTGATTTTATAGTCAATGGTCAACCATCAAGGTAGAACGAATAATTATCAACATCGGATTCTTTAAAACAAGATCCATCTCTGAGTTTTTGACATCTTTAATTTATTCATGGATCGTGCCCTTGGCAAAATGTTATGGTATGAGATGTGAATGGAGTATATTCTTGTCATATTCCAGAGAAGATCTATTTCCCATAGAAAATCGACTGTCACTTTTAATTTAAACTTGTCAGTCCGTTAACGGCCTTTTCGTATTCATATCCTTCAAAATTATCTCCTACTTCTAGTCGTCAGATTCTATTCCCTTAGAATGCGTTCTTTCTAATCAGTACGAGTCGTCGAAACAAGCTTAGACTAGGTTGTAATAATTTATTGTCGTTAGACGGCAGGATGTCTAACAAGTCTATGGTCAAACTTTAGCATCAACATACAAGGTCACGGTATTTATGTAGAGCGATGCCCAAATCATAATCGGGCTGGAAACAAAGGTTTCCATACTTACAATGTAAAGTTTTTATAAAGATTATTAGATCAATCATGATCAACTTGTCGACTAATCTTGATATCTGATGTTACTTGTCGTTTTCATATTAATAGCAGTGTTTCTCCATTTTTCTTCTTTACGGTCTTGCCTTCTTTTTACGCTTCTTTCATCTCTCTCGGCCGTTAGACAAGTTAACTACTAAGCCCTTTTTTCACAATATGCGTCGAGGATATTACGCGATCTTTAAGCTATGACGTCAAATACGGAAAGTTCTCCCATATTTTTAATTAAGTACATACGCTGCGACGTGTCAGTGGAATACTTGTAGTGTATTTATACTGTTCAAAAAAAGAAACGCATAGCTGCTGAAGGCACACACATAGCCATAATTTCGACATTCAATAACTTTTTTAATTTAATGAGTTAATTGTTCAAATTGCACACAAGAATACCTTAGGGTTCAACCAATCAATTGACAGTTGTTTTGCATCTGGGTCACGAGAGTTTTTTGGCGTACGGGCTTTCCCGTTAGTATGGTGTGTGGCCTCCTCTTGCATCGATCAGCGACTGGCATCTCCTGGGCATGGATGCGATCAGACGTCTGATGTGGGCCTGTGGGATAGCTGCACACTCTTCCTGGAGTACCTGGAACAGATCACGACGATTGGCTGGAGCAACGTCTCGGCGACAAACACGTCTATGCAGCTCATCCCACAGGTGCTCAATCGGACTCATGTCTGGAGACAGGGATGGCCAGGGAAAGGTGAGAATGTTGTTGGCAGTCAGGAACTGCGTGGTCAACCGTGCACAATGGGTCTGGCGTTGTCCTGTTGAAACACAGACCTTCGGGCAGCCAAAAGTGGAAGGACATGGGGTCGAAGAATTTCATTGACGTATCGTTGCGCATTCAAGCCTCCTTCAATGTGCACCAATTGACTCCTTCCGTTGTAACTGATCATTCCCCACACCATTGCACCTCCACCACCGTGCGGCGGAGCTTCATCAACGCAATTTTTGGCAAAACGTTCATTTCGCCTACGGTAGACCCTACGCCGTCTATCATGACGCTGCAACAAAAAGAAAGATTCGTCACTAAACCAGACACGTCTCCATTGATTGTAAGCTGCCCAGGGACGATGCTGGTTGGCTCAAAGAAGTCGATTTTGGCGATGGCGGCGCGTAAGGACAGGTCCTCGGTGAGGTCGTTGTGCCCAAAGTCCAGCGTCATGCAGTCTATTCCGGACAGTTTGATCAGACACATGACGTCCTGCAGGCAATGACTGGGCAGTTGAGGAAGCTGTTGTAAACCTGTCTCTGAGGTGACGAAGCCGAATAAAGCGATCCTCCGCTGCTGTTGTCACTCTGGGTCGTCCACTGCGATGCCGGTCTTCAACTGAGCCAGTGGCTTGGAACCGGTGCCAAAGTCGACTGATGGTACTCTGATGCACGTTTAGATGCCTGGCAACCTGACTTTGACTTTTGCCTGCATGCAGTCGGCCAATAGCAATGTTCCTTAAATTTATCAATAGAGACGCCATAAATGTCTGCTTGAAAATGAACTAAATTTTTGTGTGTGTAGCGTTATCCTTTTATAAGGTTTCAGTTGCGTAGTCAGTGAAAAGTTTTCACCCCAAATTTTGTTGCTTTCACGTGCGCGCATCATGAGCTGTGGTCAAAAATTGCGTCATAAACACTATTGACCACTGCGTTGTAAAGATTACAAAATCGAACGCAATTCAGGTCAACACTGCATTTGACTCTGTAAAGAACATTTGAGGCTGGTTTTTATATACCCTAGCACCAAATTTTACTTACAAACTCATAAAAACGTGCCCTCGGATAACTAGGCGTTTCTTTTTTTTTTTTTTGAACAGTATAGGATATTGTCTGCCTTCTGTCAATGGAACACTTGTAGTATATCTGTGAAATTGTTTGCCCTCAATGGAGAAAACACTTGCAGTGATTAGATGAAAATGCGGTCAAAAATTGCCATTCATGCCGCCTTTCGTTTTAGGCGAATTAACTATCACTGCTCCCTTAGGCAGACGGCGGAACAAGCAAAGACATTAACAATAGAATGAATAAAGTGAGAACAGCCTTGGCTAGTCTAAACAATATCTGGAAGTCCTCTCAGTACAGCACAAACACCAAATTCAGATTATATAGAGAGCTGTGTACTTTCTGCGTTTCTCTATGGTACGGAATGCTGGAGAGTAACAGAGAAGGAAATGTCGAAATGGTCCTCTTTCCACACAATCTGCTTGAGGAAAATTCTCCGAATCTTTTGGCCGAATACCATCACCAACTAAGAACTGCTAGCTCGGAGAAACCGAGAGGACATGCACACCATCACAGCTGGCAGACGCTGGAGTTGGGTTGGCCACGTCTTCGAAAGAGACCCAGATGCCATCACAAGAACAGCTATGCTATGGACCCCTGAAGGAAAGCGACAGAGATACCGACCAAAAATAACGTGGTGGAGAACTGTGGAACTGTGTAAACCTTCAACCTTTTTTTTTTTGTCAAGAATTTAACATTCATTTATATGAAAATAAAACTTAAAAAAATCATTTAAAATCAAGTGTCACGCAGCAAGTAACCTTTCACCGACCCGTTGACCTTGTATGTGGACTTTATTTTAATGTTGAAGTGAACCTTTGAATTTTCAGAGCTCTGAATAAGGTCAGGTTAATTAGCAAAAAAAAATTATAAACGTTATTCTTTTTTATAACTTAAAATATAAGCTAACAAATGAACCCTATTACCTAACTAGCAATAAAAGTTAGTTGCTTATCCTTTACAGGACGTGGCAATCAACCCCAGTTTTTATTGGCTGTTTGTGATTTTTCTAGGCAATTTTTTTCATTCAATAGTTTGCCATGGCTTTCTGATCGGTACGGCGCTTATACCATTGTTAAAAATCCACACAAAGCGATCTGCTACCAAACCGCCTGCAGCAGGTTTCGAACCTGGTATATCTGAATTATGAAACTGCGTTCATATCCATTAGGCCACAAACTAGCAATAACCCGTCAAAATTGACAGGTTTTTAATTATAGTGTGTTGTTTCTGTTACATGTCGAACCACCACCAAGTTATTATTATGGATCATTTTGATCCATGATAATAAGTCTGCAGTACTTTAAATTAAAATTTTGTCTTGAAGAAACAATCAAAATCTTACATTTTAAGGTTATTTTTAAGAAAAATGACGAGTTAAACCCGTTTCCCGAATGAAACTGGACAGAAGAGTATCTTGATTGTCTGTTGATTTAATCTGCATCTCCGCATCTTCCTGTCTCCAGTTCATGTACTATTTATAAATTGTGTTGTTGGCTTCTTTCCATAATCAAACTGTTCATGCACACTGTCATTTGCGCACTTTTATATTTTCGGGAGAGTACATAAAAGGGAAACAATACAATTATTGTCTAACTTTCAACCACAGTTGCACCTCTTAGCTGTGGTTGAAAGTTAATGTACTCTCTCGAAAATAGAAAAGTGCGCAAATAACGGTGTGCATGATGTGACCGACCGACCGATGTACTTACGGGGGGAATTATGGTATTGGAATACATTTACTGGGGAACAATTTAGCAGTAATTGAACTGTGATTGTCTGGCATATAAGCGTTATCAGCGTTAGTGGTACACTGGTATGTGGTAAGCTCGCCGTGGAGCGCTCGTAATTAACATACATTCCAAGCCGTCCAGTCCTGATCCGTCCGTTCAAGGTCTTCCCATGTCTGCATTACCACCTTTATGTATAGACATAACCTTCATCTGTACAGCCATTCTCAAACCGTTTATACTGGAGTTACCCTTGAAATAATTTTCAGGTCTCAGCCCTGCATTAGCATTATTATATCTAGATAACATGGTACCTTAGCGAGATAAACTTAGCTCACTTGGGTTCCTGAGGGTAAAAGGAAAAAAGGAAGACCAAAAGAAACACTTAGAAGAACAATAATAAGAGAAGGAAGAAAGTTGGGATTAAATAATGTGCAAGAGCTAAGAGGAGTGGCGTCACAACGAACAATCTGGAGAGCACTGATTTCTGCCTTATGCGCCGTGTTTGGTGCTGAAAGAATTTATTATTATTATTATTAGCGAGATCAGTAAGTTGTAAATATAATAATCCAATAAAATGTGTCAATGCACTTTTTATCTTCATTTCTTTTCAATGGATCTGTTTATTTTGGCCAACTTATTAGTCTGCTCTTTTTTGCATGGTTCCCCCATCCCCACAGAGAATATCAACTCTAATGCAAGTCATTGGTGTAGTGAAGTTCCTTCCGTTTTTTTTTTTTTTTTGTTCCTTTTTTTAAACTTTCTTACTTGATTTTTTTTTTTTTTTTTTTTACCTTATCCAAATAGGCCTAAAAGTCTAATTACAAATTTCTACTCTACAAGATGCTAATGAAATATGGTATGTTCAAGAGTAACTCGGTCCTATTGCGCACTGCAATACGAGGCTGCTCGGTCACTGCGAGCGCTAACATCGACCAGCGCGCAAAGTTCATGAGCCAATTGTTTTTTGTTTTTTTTTTAAATCTCGATCTCTCACGGAACCCCTAGTGACCTCTGACAGAACCCCGGTTGAGAAACCTGATCTAGAATATACATATTTTTATATTTATACTAAAGAATTTTCTCATACACTTTGACTTATATGTCTACTGTTTGTTTTAAAGCGTCAACTGAGGAAGCAAAGTTGGCGTCCATTTTTGGTCCCAGGATAAAACAGACAAAGTGTATGGAACAGATATAGTTAAAAACCGTGCCAGCTGGTGTAGACGATTATTTATCTTTGCAACGTCAGGTCTCTGTCTTTATTATTTTTTTATGTCTTCAATGTCTAGACATGAAGGGGATAAACATAAACTACTTTAGGGATTCTTAAATGGGACAGAAGTAAATTAGGAACCTCGGCCTTAGTTTATTAGTTTATTTTATCTATTTATTAGTAACTGAATATAATTGGTATTTACTCCATTTACTGACGACTTCATCGTGTAAAATAAATTGCTACAAAAACATTCCTGTATGAGAACATGTAAAGTCAGTCCTATTGTATGGCTCTGAGAACAGCAAAGACAACAACCAAAAAGCTACAGACTTTCATAAATGGGTGCTTGCGTAGAATAGAGGGATTAAAATGGTATGACAAGGTTACCAACGTAAAACTGATGACAAGAACTAGACAAGTGCCAGTGGAACAAGAGTTGAGAAGAAGACGATGGCGATGGATAGGACACACACTCTGGAAACCTGTTGATAACATTACAAGGTAGTCCTTGTTTTGGAACCCCTAGGGCAAGAGAGGCAGAGGTAGACCAAGAAGCACATGGAGAAGAGAACTGGAAACAGAGGTGAAAATGATGAGGAGAACGTGGAAAGAACTTGAGATGATGGCACGTGACAGGAGGACTTGGCATGTGTTTGTTGAAGGCCTATGCTCCTTTGTGAATGGAGAGTTATGAATGAATGAATGAAATGAGAACATGAATGTTTTTATGCATGCTTCCTTCAAATGAGCCGGCTACAGTGGTTTCTCGCTGCCCCATAAGGAACGAAACGGGACATGAATGAATCAATTATTCCATGAATGAGTCAATGAATGAATCAATTATTCCATGAATGAGTCAATGAATTAATCAATTATTCCATGAATGAATCAATCAATGAATCAATTATTCCATGAATGAGCCAATGAATGAATCAATTATTCCATTAAGGAGTCAATGAATGAATCAATTATTCCACGAATGAGCCAATGAATGAATCAATTATTCCATGAATGAGCCAATGAATGAATCAATTATTCCATGAATGAGTCAATGAATGAATCAATTATTCCATGAATGAGCCAATGAATTAATCAATTATTCCATGAATAAGTCAATGAATGAATCAATTATTCCATGAATGAGTCAATGAATGAATCAATAATTCCATGAATGAGCCAATGAATGAATCAATTATTCCATGAATGAGCCAATGAATGAATCAATTATTCCATGAATGAGTCAATGAATGAATCAATTATTCCATGAACGAGCCAATGAATAAATCAATTATTTCATGAATGAGTCAATGAATGAATCAATTATTCCATGAATGAATCAATGAATGAATCAATTATTCCATGAATGGGTCAATGAATGAATCAATTATTCCATGAATGAGTAAACGAATGAATCAATTATTCCATGAATGAGTCAATGAATGAATCAATTATTCCATGAATGAGCCAATGAATGAATCAATTATTCCATGAATGAGTCAATGAATGAATCAATTATTCCATGAATGAATCAATGAATGAATCAATTATTCCATGAATGAGTCAATGAATGAATCAATTATTCCATGAATGAGTCAATGAATGAATCAATTATTCCATGAATGAATCAATGAATGAATCAATTATTCCATGAATGAATCAATTATTCCATGAATGAATCAATGAATGAATCAATTATTCCATGAATGAGTCAATGAATGAATCAATTATTCCATGAATGAGTCAATGAATGAATCAATTATTCCATGAATGAGTCAATGAATGAATTAATTATTCCATGAATGAATCAATTATTCCATGAATGAGTCAATGAATGAATCAATTATTCCATGAATGAATCAATGAATGAATCAATTATTCCATGAATGAGTCAATGAATGAATCAATTATTCCATGAATGAGTCAATGAATGAATTAATTATTCCATGAATGAATCAATTATTCCATGAATGATTCAATGAATGAATCAATTATTCCATGAATGAATCAATGAACGAATCAATTATTCCATGAATGAGTCAATGAATGAATCAATTATTCCATGAATGAATCAATGAATGAATCTTGTTGTAAAGCGTCAACTGAGGAGCAATTATTCCATGAACGAGTCAATGAATGAATCAATTATTCCATGAATGAGTCAATGAATGAATCAATTATTCCATGAATGAATCAATGAATGAATCAATTATTCCATGAATGAGTCAATGAATGAATCAATTATTCCATGAATGAGTCAATGAATGAATCAATTATTCCATGAATGAGTCAATGAATGAATCAATTATTCCATGAATGAGTCAATGAATGAATCAATTATTCCATGAATGAGTCAATGAATGAATCAATTATTCCATGAATGAGTCAATGAATGAATCAATTATTCCATGAATGAATCAATGAATGAATCAATTATTCCATGAATGAGTCAATGAATGAATCAATTATTCCATGAATGAGTCAATGAATGAATCAATTATTCCATGAATGAGCCAATGAATGAATCAATTATTCCATGAATGAGTCAATGAATGAATCAAATATTCCATGAATGAATCAATGAATGAATCAATTATTCCATGAATCAGTTAATGAATGAATCAATTATTCCATGAATGAATCAATGAATGAATCAATTATTCCATGAATGAGTCAATGAATGAATCAATTATTCCATGAATGAGTCAATGAATGAATCAATTATTCCATGAATGAGTCAATGAATGAATCAATTATTCCATGAATGAGTCAATGAATGAATCAATTATTCCATGAATGAGTCAATGAATGAATCAATTATTCCATGAATAAGTCAATAAATGAATCAATTATTCCATGAATGAGTCAATGAATGAATCAATTATTCCATGAATGAGTCAATGAATGAATCAATTATTCCATGAATGAGTCAATAAATGAATCAATTATTCGATGATTGAATCAATTATTCCATGAATGAGCCAATGAATGAATCAATTATTCCATGAATGAGCCAATGAATGAATCAGTTATTCCATGAATGAGCCAATGAATGAATCAATTACTCCATGAATGAGCCAATGAATGAATAAATTATTCCATGAATGAGCCAATGAATGAATCAATTATTCTATGAATGAGCCAATGAATGAATCAATTATTCCATAAATGAGCCAATGAATGAATCAATTATTCCATGAATGAGTCAATGAATGAATCAATTATTCCATGAATGAGTCAATGAATGAATCAATTATTCCATGAATGAGTCAATTATTCCATGAATGAGCCAACGAATGAATCAATTATTCCATGAATGAGCCAATGAATGAATCAATTATTCCATGAATGAGCCAATGAATGAATCAATTATTCCATGAATGAGTCAATGAATGAATCAATTATTCCATGAATGAGTCAATGAATGAATCAATTATTCCATAAACGAGTCAATGAATGAATCAATTATTCCATGAATGAGTCAATAAATGAATCAATTATTCCATGAATGAGTCAATGAATAAATCAATTATTCCATGAATGAGTCAATGAATGAATCAATTGTTCCTTGAATGAGTCAATGAATGAATAAATTATTCCATGAATGAATCAATTATTCCATGAATGAGCCAATGAATGAATCAATTATTCCATGAATGAGCCAATGAATGAATCAACTATTTCATGAATAAGCCAATGAATGAATCAATTATTCCATGAATGAGATAATGAATGAATCAATTATTCCATGAATGAGCCAATGAATGAATCAATTATTCCATGAATGAGTCAAAGAATGAATCAATTATTCCATGAATGAGTCAAAGAGTGAATCAATTGGTCCATGATCGAGCCAATGAATGAATCAATTATTCCATGAATGAGTCAATGAATGAATCATGAATTGAATTCCATGAATGAGTCAATGAATGAATCAATTATTCCATGAATGTCAATGAATGAATCAATTATTCCATGAATGAATGAATGAATCAATTATTCCCAATGAATGAATCAATTATTCCATGAATGAGCCAATGAATGAAATCAATTATTCCATGAATGAGTCAATGAAAGCCAACGAATGAATCAATTATTCCATGAATGAGCCAATGAATGAATCAATTATTCCATGAATGAGTCAATGAATGAATCAATTATTCCATGAATGAGTCAAATAATGAATCAATTATTCCATGGATGAGTCAATAAATGAATCAATTGTTCCATGAATGAGTCAATGAATGAATCAATTATTCCATAAATGAGTCAATTATTCCATGAATGAGCCAACGAATGAATCAATTATTCCATGAATGAGCCAATGAATGAATCAATTATTCCATGAATGAGCCAATGAATGAATCAATTATTCCATGAATGAGTCAATGAATGAATCAATTATTCCATGAATGAGTCAATGAATGAATCAATTATTCCATGAATGAGTCAATGAATGAATCAATTATTCCATGAATGAGTCAATGAATGAGTCAATAAATGAATCAATTTTTCCATGAATGAGTCAATGAATGAATCAATTATTCCATGAATGAGCCAATGAATGAATCAATTTTTCCATGAAACGAATCAATGAATGAATCAATTCAAATGAGTCAATGAATGAATCAATTATTCCATGAATGAATCAATTATTCCATGAATGAGCCAATGAATGAATCAATTATTCCATGAATGAGCCAATGAATGAATCAATTATTCCATGAATGAGCCAATGAATGAATCAATTATTCCATGAATGAGCCAATGAATGAATCAATTATTCCATGAATGAGTCAATGAATGAATCAATTATTCCATGAATGAGTCAATGAATGAATCAATTATTCCATGAATGAGTCAATGAATGAATCAATTATTCCATGAATGAGTCAATGAATGAATCAATTATTCCATGAATGAGTCAATGAATGAATCAATTATTCCATGAATGAGTCAATGAATGAATCAATTATTCCATGAATGAGCCAATGAATGAATCAATTATTCCATGAATGAGCCAATGAATGAATCAATTATTCCATGAATGAGCCAATGAATGAATCAATTATTCCATGAATGAGTCAATGAATGAATCAAAATTCCATGAATTCAATGAATGAATGAGCCAATGAATGAATCAATTATTCCATGAACAAGTCAATGAATGAATCAATTATTCCATGAATGAGCCAATGAATGAATCAATTATTCCATGAATGAGTCAATGAATGAATCAATTATTCCATGAATGAGTCAATGAATGAATCAATTATTCCATGAATGAGCCAATGAATGAATCAATTATTCCATGAATGAGTCAATGAATGAATCAATTATTCCATGAATGAGCCAATGAATGAATCAATTATTCCATGAATGAGCCAATGAATGAATCAATTATTCCATGAATGAGCCAATGAATGAATCAATTATTCCATGAATGAGCCAATGAATGAATCAATTATTCCATGAATGAGTCAATGAATGAATCAATTATTCCATGAATGAGTCAATGAATGAATCAATTATTCCATGAATGAGTCAATGAATGAATCAATTATTCCATGAATGAGTCAATGAATGAATCAATTATTCCATGAATGAGTCAATGAATGAATCAATTATTCCATGAATGAGTCAATGAATGAATCAATTATTCCATGAATGAATCAATTATTCCATGAATGAGCCAATGAATGAATCAATTATTCCATGAATGAGCCAATGAATGAATCAATTATTCCATGAATGAGCCAATGAATGCATCAATTATTCCATGAATGAGCCAATGAATGAATCAATTATTCAATGAATGAGCCAATGAATGAATCAATTGTTCCATGAATGAGCCAATGAATGAATCAATTATTCAATGAATGAGCCAATGAATGAATCAATTATTCCATGAATAAGTCAATGAATGAATCAATTATTCCATGAATGAGTCAATGAATGAATCAATTATTCCAGGAATGAGTCAATGAATGAATCAATTATTCCATGAATGAATCAAATATTCCATGAATGAGCCAATGAATGAATCAATTATTCCATGAATGAGCCAATGAATGAATCAATTATTCCATGAATGAGCCAATGAATGAATCAATTATTCCATGAATGAATCAATTATTCCATGAATAAGCCAATGAATGAATCAATTATTCCATGAATGAATCAATTATTCCATGAATGAGTCAAAGAATGAATCAATTATTCCATGAATGAGTCAAAGAGTGAATCAATTGGTCCATGATCGAGCCAATGAATGAATCAATTATTCCATGAATGAGTCAAAGAATGAATCAATTATTCTATGAATGAGTCAATGAATGAATCAATTATTCCATGAATGAATCAATGAATGAATCAATTATTCCATGAATGAGTCAAAGAATGAATCAATTATTCCATGAACGAGTCAAAGAATGAATCAATTATTCCATGAATGAGTCAATGAATGAATCAATTATTCCATGAATGAGCCAAAGAATGAATCAATTATTCCATGAATGAGTCAAAGAATGAATCAATTATTCCATGAATGAGTCAAAGAATGAATCAATTATTCCATGAATGATTCAATGAATGAATCAATTATTCCATGAATGAGTCAATGAATGAATCATCTATTCCATGAATGAGTCAATGAATGAATCAATTATTCCATGAATGAATCAATGATTGAATCAATTATTCCAGGAATGAGTCAAAGAATGAATCATTTATTCCATGAATGAATCAATGAATGAATCAATTATTCCATGAATGAGTCAATGAATGAATCAATTATTCCATGAACAAGTCAAAGAATGAATTAATTATTCCATGAATGAATCAATGAATGAATCAGTTATTCCATGAATGAATCAATGAATGAATCAATTATTCCATGAATGAATCAATGAATGAATCAATTATTCCATGAATGAGTCAATGAATGAATCAATTATTCCATGAATGAATCAATGAATGAATCAATTATTCCATGAATGAATCAATGAATGAATCAACTATTCCATGAATTAATCAATGAATGAATCAATTATTCCATGAATGAGTCAATGAATGAATCAATTATTCCATGAATGAATCAATGAATGAATCAATTATTCCATGAATAAGTCAAAGAATGAATCAATTATTCCATGAATGAGTCAAAGAATGAATCAATTATTCCATGAATGAATCAATGAATGAATCAATTATTCCATGAATGAGTCAATGAATGAATCAATTATTCCATGAATGAGTCAATGAATGAATCAATTATTCCTTGAATGAATCAATGAATGAATCAATTATTCCATGAATGAATCAATGAATGAATCAATTATTCCATGAATAAGTCAATGAATGAATCAATTATTCCATGAATAAGTCAATGAATGAATCAATTATTCCATGAATAAGTCAATGAATGAATCAATTATTCCATGAATGAATCAATGAATGAATCAATTATTCCATGAATAAGTCAATGAATGAATCAATTATTCCATGAATGAGTCAATGAATGAATCAATTATTCAATGAATGAGTCAATGAATGAATCAATTATTCCATGAATGAGCCAATGAATGAATCAATTATTCCATGAATGAATCAATGAATGAATCAATTATTCCATGAATAAGTCAATGAATGAATCAATTATTCCATGAATAAATCAATGAATTAATCAATTATTCCATGAATGAGTCAATGAATGAATGCAGAAATGAATACTTCATGTAACCTCCATTTAACCTCCTTTCTTTCACAGAGTGGAGCAAAGATAAACATTTCAGATGGATCGTGTCCAGAACGAATCGTAACAGTCACGGGATCCTCAGACAACATCTACCGCGCTTTCGATTTCATCTGTAAAAAGTTTGAAGAGGTTAGTCCTTTATCGTCGTTATTATCACTAGCAAGGTAACAACGTCGCCGTCATCCTTTTCATCATCATACATCTTCATTTTGGTTATACGTCTTATCTCCGCTGTAAGGCTATAAGTTTCTCCCCACGGTGGGACTATTTATCTTCTCCTAACTGTGGAACTATATATCTTCTCCCCACTCTGGGACTACATATCTTCTCCCTACTGTGGGACTATATATATCTTGGCCCCACTGTGGGTCTATATATCTTCTCCCCACTGTGGGACTATATATCTTCTCACCACTGTGGGTCTGTATATCTTCTCCCAACTGTAAGTCTGTATATCTTCTCCCCAATGTGGGTCTATATATCTTCTCCATACTGTGGGTCTATATATCTTCTCCATACTGTGGGAGTATAAGTCTTCTGTCAACTGTGGGACTAAATATCTTCTCCCCACTGTGTGACTAAATATCTTCTCTCCACTGTGGGTCTGTATATCTTCTCCCCACTGTGGCACTATATATCTTCTCCCCACTATGGGGCTAAATATCTTCTCCCCACTGTGGGTCTATATATATTATCCCCACCGTGGGACTAAAGGTCTTCTACCCACTGTGGGACTATATATCTTCTTCCCACTGTGGGTCTATATATATTCTCCCGACTGTGGGATGATAGGTCTTCTCCCCACTGTGGGGGTATACATCTTCTCCACACTGTAGGACTATATGTCCTCTCCCCTCTGTGGTGATATATATCTTCCCCACACTGGGGGACTGTATATATTCTCCTCACTGTGGGGCTATATATCTTTTCCCCAATGTGGGACTATATATCCTCTCCCCATTTTGGGGCTATAGGCCGTCTCCCCACTGTGGGACAATAAAGGTCTTCTCCCCACTATTGAACTATATGTCCTCTCCCCACTGTTGGGTTCAATATCTTTTTCCCACTGTGTGGCTATAGGTCTCCCTGCTGTAGGGCTTCATCTTCTCCACACTGTGGGGCTATAGGTCTCCCCACTGTGGGATTGCTGCCGGTGATCTCTGCCACTTAGTTTGTTCACATCTGTTAAAATACTACTTACTTAGTCGTTCCCCTTCTACCGTGAGGTGTAGAGGTTTGGAAGAGAGAGCGCCAGACCATTCTATCAGCTGTCTTCTTCCTGGCCTGGTTCCATTCTCTGTTAAAATACTAACGTACCATAAACCATTGCACACATAGACACATGCGTACAAAAAGGTTAACATTTGAGATCTAACAATTTGGTTACGAGTTTGAAATAGCGTCAACTATTTCTGTACTCAGTATTTAACTTATTATAGTAATTAGGTTGGAGATGGATAGGATACACATTGAGATGGATAGGATACACATTGAGATGGATAGGATACACATTGAGATGGATAGGATACACATTGAGATGGATAGGATACACATTGAGATGGATAGGATACACATTGAGGTGGATATGATACACACTGAGATGGATAAGATACACATTGAGATGGATATGATACAAATTGAGATGGATAGGATACATATTGATATGGATAGGATACACATTGAGATGGATAGGATACAAATTGAGATGGATAGGATACATATTGAGATGGATAGGATACACATTGAGATGGATAGGATACTCATTGTGATGGATAGGATACTCATTGAGATGGATATGATACACACTGAGATGGATAGGATACACATTGAGATGGATATGATACATATTGAGATGGATAGGATACATATTGAGATGGATAGGATGCACATTGAGATGGATAGGATACACATTGAGATGAATATGATATACATTGAGATGGATAGGATACACATTGAGAACACCTGGTTATAGCCTTATGGGGCAACCCCTTTTCTGGAATTCCCAAGGTAAGAGAGGAAGAGGAAAACCAAAGAACACACGGAGAAGAGAACTGGAGACAGACATGAAGAGAATCAAGAAGACACAGAAAGACCTTGAGCTGATGGCCAACCCCCCCATCCGGGATAGGAAGACTTGGCTTAAGTTTGTTGAAGGCCTTTACTGCTTGGGGAGTTGAAAAGGTGAAGAAGAATATGAAGAAGTAGATGAAGAGGAAGAAGAAGAAAAAGAAGAAGTAATTAGATTATTTTATTTAGTAGTTTTTGCCTCGTTTTGGCGAGGCGCGAACCGTTTAGCCTAGAACTGGGTTTCCCAACCGGTGTTCCACGAAACCCTAGGGTTCCACAAAACATGGCTAGGGGTTCCGTGAGAGAACATGGCTGAACAAAAATAAACGTCTTTTTTTTTAAACTTTGTACGCCCGGCAATATTAGCGCTCGCAGTGGTGGTCAGTGACCGAGCAGCGCCCCTTATGGCAGTTCACAATAGGACAATGTTCACTCTTGCACATACTTTAATTCATTAGCATCTTGTAGAGTAGAAGTTTGTGATAAGACTTTTAGGCCGACTTGGATAAGGTTAAAATAAGTAGGAAAATTAAAAATAGAACAACTGAAGTTTCTTCCACCTACACCACTGAGTTACGTTCGATTAGATGTCCTCTGTGGGGATTAAACTAGTAAATTAACCACGATAAACATTAAAATATAATTCTCTACTCAAAAGAGCATTGACACATTTTATTGGATTATTATATTTACAACTTACTGATCACGCTAAGGTACTATGTGCTGTAGAAATAATAATTTGTATACAGGGGTTCCCTGATACCTGAAATTATTTCAAGGGTTCCTCTAGGATAAAGAAGTTGAGAAAGGCTGGTCTAGACACAAGGAGCGTCGGCGGTATTAGGGTGTAGTGCATGTCCAAATATAGAACACAATTTCACTTAGAAAAGTACAACTTATATGAGCCAACGCTGGCATGATTTAGAAGTCGCCATAGCACAGTAGATCAACTACTTAAACTAGAACAAGAAGTCAAAATATGATTTTAAAAAGAATGAACAAACAGTAGCAATTTTCTATGATGTTGCAAGAGCTTATGATGAATGTTGGAGAGAAGGTGCCCTACACAAGATTACGAAAATATGCATAATAGGCAGGACATATAATTATTTAGAATACTTCTTACAAGAGAGATTTGTTACAGTGCAAATAAATAATGAAAGATCAGACTTATTTGAACAACAAAATAGTATCCCCCAGGGCTCTGTAATCTCCCCAACGATCTTTACAATTATGGTGAATGACCTCGGAGAAGAGTTTAAAGACCTAAAAATTAGTCTATCCCAGTTTGCAGATGATGCTGCAATATGCAGATGTGGTACACATCTACCATTGCTGTATAACACAATGCAAAAACAAATAGACAAGGTGTCAGAGTGGATGAACACTTAGGGATTCCATTTAAATGCCAAACAAACAATAGGAATGATCTTTAGTAGAGGGCGGATAGTTAAAAATGGTATAATTGATATAAAAATAAATGAACAAACAGTATGCACTGCCAAAACGAGTAGGTTCCTAGGAATGATATTAGACCAACAACTTAACTGGAATAAGCACATAGAAAAACTAGTAGAAAGCAGCAGAGGACTAATAAATATTCTGAAATACATAAAAGGCAACGGATGGGGAGCCAGCACCAAGACAATGATCACCTTTTACAAGGCATTCATAAGAGGTAAGCTGTACTACGCTGTGACGTGTAATGAGAAAAAGAGTCTACAGTAATCTGACAGCTTAGTGCCACCTATAGCTGCCCTCTGATTTGCTAGCTAGAAACCATGTATCAATACCCACTGTTTATTTACACAAGCTTACTCTCTTGTCCCGCCTCTTTGTTTAACACGAGCTAACGCAGTGTTTACAAACTTTCGTGACCTGCCCGTCATAACAGGTAGCGAATCAGGTTTGTTTTCCTCGTCTTCTCACGCGAGCTTATCTGTCAATCATACGATATCTGACAGACCGCACTTGAAAACCACAGACCCTTTGAAGTTCGTACTCAGGGGAGTTAGAAACCCCTGGGCTCTTTGATCTTCAGAAGCGGGCATTCGTACAGAGAAAACCCGTTAGGGAACAGTAAGTCATTTGATGACGGTTGACAACGCCGGACGGAAGACCGATCATAAGCCTTAATCTTGGAACTCTGTTTCTGATTCTCAGTTACACACAGTAGCGCGAAAATTAACGTCTATAGATCAGAGAAATATAATGATATATAAACTGTGTTTTCTTAAACCTGCTATCAGTTGTCACTCAAAATTTTTGAATACTCTAAGCACGCAGTTCTAGAACCATTATTGTGGAAAATGTGTTATTAGCATTCGTGGGGATTTTTCATTCCGATTTTCTGGTAATAGAAATGGGCTAATATGTGGTTTTTACGAGTGTTAATTTTTACCATTATAATTCACTTAGATTTTTCTCGCTGTTAAGACCTAGTGAAATAAAATAACGTGTAGCGATTTCATACCAGAGAATTAAACTGTTAATTTTCGCCACACGCTTTCTCACGCGAGAAGAGACGGTTTTAGCTGACTGGACTTATAGGATAACACGTCTGAAAGTGATAGTAAAGAATTCACGATATATTTCATTTTGTTTATTTATTATAAGTGCCTATTAATTTAATACCATACGATGACAAACAGACGCTGACAATTTAATAGCTATTAACGACAGGCGATATTTTGTGTAAGTGCGCATAAAGATAATTAAATAATAATTAACATTGTACGCTGACTGCCGGTCTGAGCAGGGGCGGAAGAGTTGCATAACTCCATCCGACCTAAACTCAGCGCTAGAGAAGTCTGGTCGCGTAGGCGTAAAGGAAAAGACCGTGTGCCTTTTAAATTTAATCAGGACTGACGGAGTGGAGAAGAGATCGTCTTGTCCCCGTCTGTGTGTGTGTAGATATAGGATTAGCATAATTTGTATATATATCGTTTCTTGTATTCTTCGCAGACCTGATCACAAGGGCGTCCAGCGGTCTTTTTTTCTGATTGGTTAATTTTGTCTCTTTTTCTTGGCTTGTGCGTCACCAATTTCATTTGTGAGCGAGTATTAGCCAAAGATACATGAGAAACATTTTAACTTATAAGTTTAACTGGACTTACAAAACCCAGATATTTTTTCCAATTTTACCATCCCACTGGGGTGTACAAAATGACATTATTGTTCCCGACTTCTGACAATCGTATTCAAGCGGATTTATCCAGATTTTACGCTGTGCAGAATCGGATCTCTAACATAGAGTTGTCCGATAGGAATATCATCATCATCCTTTGTAACATTTTTTTTAGCAACCAGATGTTTCCCAAAACTGAAAGTATTTTCCTCTTTTAACTGTGAACCCCAAGAGCACGTTCCTACATCAACTATTCGCGGTGACATTTTGTTCATCCAGGAAAAAAAACTCCAGATTCGGCGTTCACCTCACTAGTCTTTGTTTGTTAGAGGATGAACTGGGGCCAATTTCGGAAGCGAACCGGATAATATTCAGGGACAATTGTATTTCCATGGGATTTTACCATGAGTAGGTAAGAGTGAGTGAGTGGCCACTGTTTTGAAAGGGTTTGTGAGTATTTTTCTTTGTTTCAGGGAATGTACCAACATTGGATTTGCTTAAACTTGTTTACTTTACTAGGTAGCTTATAGTAGGAACTTGTTTACTTTACTGTCTACTCTGTAACATAGTGCTAACCTTCGACCTATGTGTTATTAACTTTTGGGTTATTTTTTCTCCATAAGGGGAGGGCGCATTTATTCTGCTATTTCATATGTATGTAAATCTGATTTTATTTGATCTTTCTTTAGATATTTGATGTTGTCGAGTTTAAATGATAATAAACTACAAAGAAACTTACCTTTGTGTGTTGGTCAGACCCATACCCATTTAACCGTAGTTTTTTCACGTTTGTGTGTCTTGTTGTCACATAGCTGTGTGTGTGTGTGTAGATTAACTTATCTATTCTGGATAGGGAGTTAAAAGCTGTCTTGCTCTAAAAGTACAGTCGTGCGGATAGGCTGGAAGAGATTTCCTAATTCTCCAGAGACAGATCCTTTTTTTCTCAATTCTACCACATGTGGAAAATCTATTTCTATACTTTCTCGCGTATCTGTCGACATCCACTCTACATACTCAGACGGGCCAAATAACACAATTAACCTTCCTTACGACATACGCCAGCATCGTCTATGAATCAACGGTCCCCAGCAATTAAAAGAAATTAGATTTAATCCAAAATCAAGCACTGTCAATCATCGCAGGAACATCTGTGGAAGCATTAGAAGTAGCGTTGGGTATCATACCATTGGAACTACGAAGAAGGGAGCTGAGACTAAACTACTGGGCAAAAGTGATAAAAGACACTACACACCCAGCGCACAAAATCTTTGACAAAAATAATCCAAACATACGACACGTACCACTTGACCACAATAAATATCCTGCTGGGTGGAAAACGATAGAAGAATTAGATCATTACCCATACATATACAATATAATAAACAGTAGTAGTCAATATAAAGGGAAAATCCCACCATGGGAATTAAAAGTAACAAAAACTGACTCCCACCTCAGCGTGATAATTAACAAATCTAAAGGCCCTAGCTTAATAAAAGAGAAAGCACATCAAAAAGTACATATAAAACAGCTTAACTATATATACAGATGGGTCTAAAGATGACGATGAACAACTAGGGGCAGGAATAGTGGATACCACAATGGAGAATTAGGAAAAAATACAAAGTAACAAGAAACGCATCTATCTTCACGGCAGAATTAGTAGCAATACTCAAGGCTTTATAAGTAGTTACAGAGAACCCACCACAGACAGTAACAATTTTCACGGACTCACTCTCATCAATACAAGCAATCAATAACAGAAATGAGAGTAGCAGGCCAAATATAGTAGAAGAAATACTACAGATAAATACATATCTAAATTCTGCCGGATGCAAAGTCCCGTTAGCTTGGATTCAATCTCATGTTGGCAAAACAGGAAATTAACTCGCTGACAGGGAAGCCAAGCGGGGAAGAAATAGTAATAAAGTAATTGAAACAGGGTTAGGGAAGTTCGAAATAAAGAGTCTCATAGCATGGACAATAACCAAAAAATGGAGAATAGCTTGTGACCAGAGCACAAAAGGAAGACATGCATACTAGCTTTTAAAGAAACCAAATAAAAATGTCCAATAAAAGACGAACTAAAAATACCAGAAATAGAAAACTACTCCGGCTCAGATAAGGAATCGACTACTTTAGAATCGAGGAACCCATCTGTGAAGAATGTTATGCAACTAATACCATTAAACACTTCTTGCTAGAATGCAAGAGATACGACCAACACAGACAAAATATGAAGGATTACAGTACAAAGTGCAACATACAACTAAATATAGAAAATTTAATGGGTACCAAGTCCCCACAAGAAGTACAAAAACTAGTTAAACAATATATCACAAAAACAAAAAGCAACAATCTAAAAGATAACATAATATGTACATCGTACTCTGAGAGCAAACTCGTAGTTGTCGTACAAAGTTAATAATAGTAAGAAAGTTATGTCACCAGAAAGGTATAACACAACCCAGTAGAAAAAATACATAGATAGACCCCAAAACCATGCCAGAATAGATACAAGTATGTTTCTGAACAACACAAAATACTAAACTCTTAACCAAAAAATAAAAACCCCATAGTGAGTCATAATACAGTACAGACGTACAATAAACAGAAGAATAAAAAATAACACTAAATGAAAATAACGTCCTGATATAACCAACATTTCCATGTATATGGTATACAAAGGAAAGTACCAAAAATTTAAGGAAAAAAAAAATAGAAATCTCGTGTTCTGGCCGTTGTCTCACGAGACAGGATGTCTTGACATCGGTGTGTTTACGCACTATAATCCTTAGGGACCTGAAGAATATGGATGGTGGTAATGACAACTAACCACAAGCAATTCTGTTTTGACCACATGTTGACCCCATATTGTTTCCAGAAATCTCTGTCAAGTCAAAGAAAGAATACGTTCACTGCTTTGTTTAGCCACATCCTAAGAGACCAGTAATGTGATATTTTGTTCCTGAGGCTGGCAACTTCGTGACTTCAAACAAATTGCAGAAGAAATCACCACACCGATGGCATAGGAAGAACTTTGTTGAAGACTTCCTGCAAAGGGACCATCTTCCGGGAAGGCTGCATTTTCTTTAAGGGACTAACAAAAATGCGAAGGACAGAGTAGAAGAATACTTCTAACACGCTCAAGATTTCTTGTCTGTGCCTCCACACAATTGTGATGTGTGTTAGCGCTTGTGAGTGAGAAAGAGGCAGTGTGGGAGAGAGAGATGGGTTATGACAGCCGACGCTTCTGAGGTAATTAAAGAGGTGAAGAACTTTTGAAAGGGTTAAGATTGACACCTCATTATCTGTTTGGCTTTTATCGTCTGCCGGTGTTTTGGCTCCAATTAGCGCACTTGTCTCTCTGTGTGTGCTGCTGTAACGCTTGTATGTCTGTCTGTGTGTACTCATTTATCTGTATGTCTGCTTGTCCTGTTTACCTTACTGTCTGTGTGTCTCTGTTTCTCCGACTGATCTATCTATCTATCTATCTATCTATCTATCTATCTATCTATCTATCTATCTATCTATCTATCTGTCTGTCTGTCTGTCTGCCTGCCTGTCTGTCTGTCTATATGTTTATCTTTATGTCTGTTTGTCTGTCTGTCTGCCTATAAAGTTATTATTATTTCAATTTGAACACACAGGGCAGAAATGTAAAAAAGGCAAATATGCCCATTTCTTTACCCTGATGAAATAAAAATTTCGTTCATTCTGTCTGTGTCTGCCTATCTATCTGTCCGTCTACTTGTCTATCTGGTTTTGAAGTTGAAATTTTTTGTGGTTTAACATTTTTTACAGGATGGGGTGACCAGACCCATTCCCACCCTCCTTAGTCGCTTTCTACGACGTTTGCTTGGTAGAGAACAGAGTTACTATTCTCTGTTCCCCTTTCGTGCCCCAGTAACACACGGGTGACTTGTCTATCTACCAACACAAAAAGGCTCCATTCACTTCAAAAACGTGCAGTGCGCCTAGTTGCTGATAAACACCAAACACATTGTATAGATCTATATAACTATCTTAAAATATTACCCCTTAGAAAGCGCTTCCTATTTAACAAAGCTAAATTCGCTCACAAAATCTTGTCACAGAATGCTCCAACGCATCTGTGGCCACTTTTAAAATTCAATGAAAAACGTAGTCAGGGTACCCAAGCCCAGGCTAGATTTGTACAAGAAGAGCTTGGCTTACTCAGCTGCTCATCTTTGGAACAATCTTCCACATGACCAGAAAAACATGCACAGTCCCTACTGATATAATCGTAGACTGTTCAAATACATTATGATACTGTATGGAACAGCCTTCTTTAGCCTAAACAACATCTGGAAGTCCTCCCAATACAGCACAAACACAAAATTAAGATTATATCAGAGCTGTGTGCTTTCTGTGCTTCTCTATGGTGCGGAATGCTGGAGAGTTACAGAGAAGGAAATGTCGAAATTGTCCTCTTTTCACACAACATGCCTAAGAAAAATTCACCGAATCTTTTGGCCGAATACCATCACTAACCAAGATCTGCTTACTCGTAGCAAGCAAGAGGACATGCACACCATCATAGCTGGCAGACGCTGGAGCTGGGTTTGGTCATGTCCTCAGAAGAGACCCCGATGCCATCACAAGAACAGCTATACTTTGGACCCCTGAAGGAAAACGAAAGAGAGGCCGACCAAAAACAACCTGGCGGAGGACTGTGGAGGCTGAGATGCAAAGGGTGAACCAGAGTTGGGGCACTGTACGAAGGATGGCGACCGACCGAGCAAAGTGGAATCAATTTGTTGTTGCCCTACAAGACGCCACTAGGCGTGATGGCCACTGACTGCTTTGACGGTCGGTGGCTAAGGATCAAAGAAGAAGAAGAATACTGTATGATCTAGTTTTTCATTTTAATATACCTTACTTCTTAATTCTAATCAGATACTGTAAATGTATGCTTTTATACTACTTATAATGTTGCATCGCCATTAAACTAATACCTTAAGTACAAGGGGATTGATATAAGTCTTAGGCCTGACCATGAAGGACATGTCACAGAGAGCTGAAATTTTATACAGTGTTTATTCCTTTTCAATATAGTCACCGTCTGAATTGACACACTTGTGCCATCTCTGCTTGACCTTGAAAAGACCTTGGGAGTAGAACACCCTATTTTTCAAACTAAACAAGTCATCACATGCCAGTATAACCTCTTCATCGCTGTCAAAATGATTTCCTTTTAGCTGTTTTTTTAAGATTTGGGAATAGAAAAAAGTCTGATGGAGCCAAATCTGGAGAATATGGTGGGTGTGGATGAATTTCAATATTCAAATCGTTGGCTGCTAGCTGCACAAGCCGTGCTTTGAGAGAGGGCGCGTTGTCTTGAAGCAAAGGAAGATTTTGAGTGCGCGTTATCCCTCGTTTCCTGTCACAAACTTTCTTAGTTTTGTGAGAAGATCTGCATAGTACTGTCCATTAACTGTGTTGCCACGAGGCAGATAATCTTTCAAAAGGACACCTTTGCCGTCCCAAAAAACAGCATCACTTTTCCTGCAGATTTCTGCTCCCTCGGCTTGATAGGTGTTAGGGAGCCCGGGGTTTTCCATTGCATGCTGGCAATAATGGTGTACCCAAGTCTCATCTACTGTCACCATGGTCTCCAAAAAACGTAGGTGTTTTTCCCTGAAACATCAGAAATTTTATCACAGCTCTGGCCTCCTTCGTTTCCATTGTTTTGTCAAATCTTTGGAGCAGCAGATCCGGTCAATATGGTACATTGCGCCGTGCACCGTAGTGGGAAAACTCATTGAAGAAACAAACGCGTACTTTACACATTCAGTGCAAATATAATGAACTTTAAATGTGCCAAGTTTCATCTTCCTCCTGTTACTCCTTCATGGGCAGGCCCAAGACTTATGTCAATCCTCTTGTATGTTGGAGAATGTCTGGATAACTAGCAATAAAAGATGAGTAAGAGAAAGGGCAAAATGCAAGACGGGGCTATATGCACGATTCTCATCTATCAGTCAATACCCTTTACCTCCCTAAGGAGCATAGGTCATAAAGCTGGATCTCGTATGGTGGAGACGTCAACAATTCACTCCCTGTGGCAGTATCTGCTTGGGACTCAAAGCTGCTCACCTGTGGGAACATTTTCCGCATGCGCTGACAACACACGAAGTCCCAGGTCATTGAGCAGCAGATTTCCAATATGTCACGAGTTCTTATAATATGCCACCATAATCTGATTACTTTTAAAATTATGTCTAATTTACTGTATGAATGGTTTAGATTTTGTTTGTTTGTATGTTTTTTTTTCTTTGTTTGTTTTTTTTTATTAATTTATTAATTAATTAATTTTTTTTCTCTCTTTTTTTCTTTAATGTTTTTAACATACTTAAATATTATTATGACTGGATGTTACAAATGTATGTTATTATTTTACCTTGATAATGTTGTATGCTTAAATAATGCTCAAAATACATGTGCTATTGAAAGGATACGGTATGTAAGATGACAGAGAGAAGAAGGGCAGAATGTAAGACGGGCCTGCGTGCCCAATTCTTAACCCTTTGAAAATAAAGTTCGTTCCTTCGTTCGTTCGTTCGTTCTACCTATCTAGATATATTTTTGTCTGTCTAGCTGTAGTCTCGTAGACCTTAACATGGTCATTAAGTGTTACTACTTTGCCGGAATTTCTTGTAACCCCCTGTCTCTCTCGACCTTCACTCCATCCTCGTTGCATTTTTACCACAGATGTATGCAGTGCAGTATTAATATTTTCCAGATCCCTAACCACTGAAAATAGTGTAGTACCACCTCCCTCTCGCTTTTTCCCCCTCCAACAACATGCCATACAACATCAACAACATTGTCATCAACAACAAATTTAGATAGAAAATATGGTTGAATCTTTGAATTCAAATAACAATCATTTTAAATTTTTGCTTTAAAATATCGTATTTTTGTCAATTTTCCGATTGCGAAATTCATGATTAGGGCCGATAATTTTACAAACAGTAACAAATGTTACATTTTTATTTTTGTAAAATTAGCATATTTTATATTTCTCCACTCAGCAGTGTTGTCCAACAATAACAGACACCCCTGGCTTTGACAGTGAGCAGCTAAAAGAAAGTGGGAAAATACCAGGGCTGCGAAGTCGGAATCGTGGAGTCGGTCTTTTTTAGCGGAGTCGGTATCGGTAAAAAATACTCATACTCCGAATTGTATGCCATATGACTAGTAAAATACTGTAGTCGAAGTCAGGAGTCAGACTTCTAAAATTTCAGGAATCGGAGTCGGAAAATATTTTGACCGACTCCACAACCCTGGACAATACCAATGTTACCATCATTACAATCAAAATACTCTAACATGCAGATCGAAGGAGCCATATTTAATTCATTCAATTTTATCATTAACAGTTAATTTGAATTTTTTTTTTCTGGTAGCCACGTGCAAGCGCGTGTTTAGTGTGCTTAATGGCTAATCGGGCTGTGGAAGTATATGTGTGTGTGTGTTTTTTTTTCAATACAAACCTTATAAAAACCCATGCCTGAACCTCTGTAAACAAAGCTATTAACAACAACCTGGAAGGATTTGAATCCCAACCGTCTGTATTAACTAGGCCCGACTCTAATCTGATGTTAAGCACAAAATGGTGACGTCACTCTGTAAGAAATATTCAATACCATAATTCCCGCCGTAAGTACTTCGGTCGGTCGGTCGGTCACATTTTGCACACCGTCATTTGCGCACTTTTTCTATTTTCGGGAGGGGACATTAACTTTCGACCACAGCTAAGGGGATGCAACTGTGGTTGAAAGTTAGACAATAATTGTATTGTTTCCCCTTATATGTACTCTCGCGAAAATAGCAAAAGTGCGCAAATGAAGGTGTGCATGAACAGTTTGATTATGAAAAGAAGCCAACAACGCGATTGATAAACATATTTAATACATCCATATAATTTTTACTACAAATGTCTAATGACGGTCGCCTGCAATGAAATGACCACAGTAGTAATAGTACCGTCTCGAATACATGTAACAGAAACAACACACTATAATTAATAACCTGTCGATGTGGACGGGTTATTGCTAGTAGAAAGTAATTCCGATAACGAACAAACGAACGAAATCTTTATTTAATCAGGGTGAAGAAATAGGCATAATTGCCTTTTTACATTTCTGCCCTGCATTACAATTCTCATTGTGTTTACAAATTAAAATTAAAATATTAATAACTTCAGTCACAATTAATCAATATCATCATCACATTCGGTAATTGAGCACACATAAGTACATTTACTCGCAGTCATTCACGCACAAATAGAAGAGAGAGGGCTAGAGATGCAGAGAGAGAGAAAGAGAGAGGGGTCAAGCAATAAAGCAACTTCATATTTAAAGTTCAGATTAAAATTGAAAATATTACATTGAAAAGTAAATGCTCACGGAAACATTGTAATAACTGAAACAAAATTGTTCTTAAATGTGCGTACAAGATTTCATGACATGTGAATGCAGATGTCTTTTGAATGTGGTGTAATTATCAGTTTTGACAGATTTGGGTAAAACCTGCCATGCTAAAGCACCTGCATAAGTAAAACAACATCGGAAGAGGTCAGTTCCAGGTTTTGCAAGGTACGAGCAGTATTTATAGCGAAAGAACATTTGCAAGTATGAAGGTGCTCTGCCGTGTAAAATTTGATGCACAAATAGGAGATCTTGGAAGAGGAAGAATTTTTTAACAGGAAGAACATTCAGCTGTTAAAATAGCTGAGCACTGGGAATGTTATCATTCAGGCAAACAAGTCGTAGCGCTCTTGTCTGTAGGGACTCTAGACGTTTCAAAAACGACAAGCCACAGCGACTGCAGATATTTGAGCAATTAGAAAGGTGACTTTGAATATATGCATAATAGAATATAAGTCTAGAGTGCGGACATAAAAAATGTTTAATTTTTAAGAGTTGACACAAATTTTGTGAGATCTTGTTGGCGATGAAATAGACATGTGACTTCCAGCTTAGAGAATAAGAAATTGTCATTCGTTTGACACATGTCCTCTATTTTGATTATATGGTGAAGTCGCTGTTTTGGGCCTAGTGTTAGCACGGTGTCATGCCTTTTTAGTATAGGTGGCCGGTCAATTTATGTCCACTCTTCCACCAGCGGTAATTCTGATTTATCTACCCCGTCTTCTAGGATCTACAGAACACGCCCACAACCCCGAAACCCCCCGTGACGCTCAGATTGGTTGTGCCCGCTAGTCAGTGCGGATCTCTCATAGGAAAGCAGGGGTGTAAGATAAAGGAAATCAGAGAGGTGAGTCTGTCTGTTTGTGTCTGCCTGTTCGTCTGCATTTATTATGTCAGCATTTATTCTGTCTGCTTTGTTTCTGTCTCCCTGACTCATTTGGGTCTGCCTGAAATGATTGTCTATAAATCTATATAGTTTCTTTCTGTCTGCTTGATTTCATTTCTGCCTGCGTTGTTTCTGTCTGTCTGAGTTGTGTCTACCCCATCAGCTGTGTCCGCCTAAAGTGTACTGTCTGCACGTCTACATTGTTTCTGTATGCCTTCATTGTTTCTGTCTGTTTTGTTTATTTCTCCATTGTGTTTGTCTGCGCTGTACTTGTCTTTATTGTGTCTGCATGCGTTGTTTATTTCCCCCTTGTGTGTATGTCGTGCTGTTTATTGTGTTGTTCCACATGGACTACATGCCTCCGCTGTGTTTATTTCTTCAATGTGTTTGTCTGCTGTGCTTATTTCTACATTATGTCTGTCTACGTTGTTACAGTCTGTTATATGTCTGTCTGCGTTGTTTATTTCTCCATTTTATTTATTTCTGCATTGTATCTGTCTGCTTTTTTTCTTCTTTAGTGTGTGTATTTCTCCGTTGTGTTTATTTCTACGATATGTTTATTTTCGTCATTGTACCTGTCTGTGTTATGTCTGGTGTATGTATGTCTGTCTACGTTATTTCTTCATTATAGATTACCTTTACCTTTTAACCACCACACATCTTGACAGGTTGGAACATAGGTCTATGTCGAACGTTAGCAAGTAGGCACAATGCCCTGGCTTCTGCTCTCTTATTACCACTGCACTGTGTTAAGCTATGTATCTTCTATAGCAATACCCCACCCGTACTATCCTCCCGCGCCCCGGGGTCTACCCACTACAGTATGGCGTGGTTGAGCCGCCCTACTACTGCACTTATATTAATAATGTTAAAGGTAGTCTCTACCAGATACTGCCGTGTTGGAGTAAAGTGTAAGAGACCACTATACTATGTGGGATGACTTGGCCTCCTCCTCGCTGCCTTCCCTAGTTCAAGAGCAAAGTTAAATACCCATTTACAGCTAGGTAGATTGGAGTTAGAATCTACCAGAATTCGATGCCGAAACTGGGTAACTGTTGCCGCCGAGAATCAAGAGCTCTAACCACTTAACCAACCGGACGCTCTTATGTATATACATTGTCGTGAAATATTCTAATCCCCATATATAAATTAAAACGTAAATGTAAAGCTGTTACGTGCAGTCTTTGATATCTTACAATATTATACATTGGTATACTTGTTATGTTCGCAAATATTTTGTAAACAAAATAGTGCTTAAGGGAAAGTCATTATTGAGTTACTTCCCTTGAAAGTTGTGTCGGCTCTTTCGATCGAACTCCGCGGATGAGTCCAGTTTTCTGCGATTTATTCTTCGTTTGGGTAGTAATAGATTGTTCTTGCTTCAGAATATCTATGGCCTGAATTTATGTGTATTGTTTGTCTGAGTAGGACGAGTCTGTCTTATATCTGTATATCTTTACATATCTAAGTCGAACTATATGTTCTGTTGTCTCTAGAGAGGTCAAAGGCTATTCGGCGGATGTGTCGCTAGAGGGTGGGGTGATTTGGCTTCGTCCCGATAGGGACTGTGTTTTCTATGTCGGCTTGTCGCCGGGGAAAAAGTGATCTCAGTATTTGTGGGGAAAGTGATAGTCGTCTAGACCAATCGTGTATGCTTTACCCCAGTGTTTATTCGTATTGCCAAGGAATGACAGAATCATATTTCTGATACCAAGGTAATAATAGACACTCTTATGAACTCTCGTACGAAGCCACCATTTTCGATAGGTACGATTTGAATGTCTAAGAGAATATATTTGACTCGATGAAAACGACTTCGATTCCTAGCAGCACTATATCCTGTAGATTGCAGTCAAGTGTTCATGATCAAATCTACAGAGCAATGAAAGATTTAATGAATGACTAACTTTAGGACAGATTCATTATCTGTATCCAAACGTGAGTGACAGCTCACGAGTGAAGCCATCTTGGAACCAAACATGTAGTGACTTTCAAGAAGAGAAAAGGGATGCCCGTATTATCGCTTGATTAGTCCAGAGATCACTGCTACACATGAGAACCCATTGCTAGCGGTTCAATATTATTATATGAAAAAACTGTGCTGAACCTTATGTTAAAGAATCTTCGCTAGACGAGATTAGGTAGAAGCCATCTTGGATATTGTTTATAATCTGACGTGCTTTGTCAGTAAACTCAGTTGATATATATATATATATATATATGGGCAATAATGTGTTGCATGATGTTAGAAAGACTTAAATTGCATGCTGACGAAAAGATCAGAGAAGAACAAGCGGGTTTCAGGCCGAAACGATCATGTATTGATCAAATATTCACACTAAGAACAATTATAGAAGAATCAATGGAAAGGCAATCGCCACTTATTATCACCTTCGTCGATTTTCAAAAAGCCTTTGATAGTCTACACCGCCCATCATTGTGGAAGATACTTACAATCTATGGTTTTCCAACAAAATATGTGAATATAATCAAAGCGCTATATGACAATGCAAGATGTTGTGTTAGAACAAATAAAGGGAATACAGAATGGTTTACAGTAGAAACAGGGGTGAAACAAGGCTGTATTATGTCACCACTACTTTTTGGAATAGCTATTGATTGGGTTATGAGAAACTATGGGTATAAAATGGACAAATGGAAAATTCCTGGGGGACCTGATTTCGCAGATGATGTAGCATTCTTAAGTTCAACACCAAGACAATCCCAAGAAGCAATAAATAATTTGTGTCATCTCTCGGTTAAAATTGGTCTCCAAATAAATGCCTCTAAAACTAAAGCTATGAACTTTTCTAACGAGACCTTTGATATCATCTTGAACGGGGAAAAACTACAGAAAGTTGAAAGTTTCAATTATTTAGGCAGTAAAATGACTCAGGATGGTGACACAACAAGAGAAATCCATACTAGAATTGCTTTGGCAGCTAGCGCCTTCAATAGATTATCTAACATTTGGAAATTACGATCATTGAATATACATACCAAGCTTCGTCTGTTTAATTCAAATGTTATCTCAGTGTTAAACATACGGCTGTGAGAGTTGGAAAATAACAAAATCATTGGAGAACAAGCTGAATACATTCGAGAACAAATGTCTTAGAAAACTCATGAACATCAGTTGGAAAGAATTCAAGACTAATCGACAAATAAGAGAAGACTCTAGGCAGAAATATGTCTCCGACTATATAAGGAAAAGACGATGGTCATATATCGGTCATGTCCTACGAATGCAAAACAACAGAATACCACTACAGGCGCTCACTTGGGTTCCTGAGGTAAGCGAAAAAAGGAAGACCAAAAGAAACACTCAGAAGAACAATAATAAGAGAAGGAAGAACGTTGGGCCTAAATAATGTGCAAGAGCTAAGAGGAGTGGCGTCACAACGAACAACCTGGAGAGCACTGGTTTCTGCCTTATGCGCCGTGTTTGGCGCTTAAAGAATTTATTATTATTAATACTGAGTGCTTGGCTACTGACAGTCCATTATAATATTATTCTACATGAGTGCCCATGTAACATAACATTGCAAGACCAGTTATCCACTGTACCATGATGTATTATGCCAACCTGTGATTTGTCACTATCTGTGCTGTCGAGTGTGTACGTCCAATTAAACTTTAGTAAAGGTACACAGTCGTTGGTGTCGATGACTTCCAGCCATACATGAGTGTAAGAAAAGAACATTTGTCAACACCACGAACCCTTCCTATCATTCGCACATTATACACTCCATCTATGTCTACACACCACTGCGTAGGTCAAGTTGACATTCCATACTCGAACCACGAGCAACACAACAACACAGTATTTAACTCTGGTGGTGTTCGAGCGAGCTTCAGTAATCAGAACACCAGAGGACTTTATCAACTCTTGCTCAGGGCAAGGGTCTTGTATTAAGAGTTTATCAACTGATGATGATGATGTCTGCTTCCATCCACTTATAATTATCTTTTGGTGGACATCATTAACGGGAATAAAATAACAACTTTATCAACTGGTGGACCAGCTTTCTGGGTTTGACCTCGCAGAAGTTCAGAAGTCAACAGAGTACCGATACCAGACCGTTTCCTGTGGCTGATACGACACATTTGCAGTATTGGTTTGCTATTTGTCAACACTTCGTCACGTGACCTGTCAAGTGAATGCAGTATGTAGGTCAGCGTTGTTGACATTTTTACATTAGACATTACAGAGTTTCACGGAACAGTTGGATCAATTCTTGTAATATTAACAGGAAGACAGTATTAGTGAACTAAGAAGTCCTATTTTCATCGATGGATCTTCTTGTTTTCTGTATATGAACTTTAATATTTAAGGCCAGAATGTTTAATTGAATAAAGTGGCAGTTTGTTTATTTTCATAAAAATAACTTTGCCATTACTGTAAAACTGAGCCTATTTTGCAACACATACTATCATACACATAATTTATATATATTTATGTTTACATGTTATTTGTTGTATAGTATGTTAGTTTCTATGTCAGCGGGTTGTGTTTAAGGTTGGGCGGCGTCCTCACAACAGAATATCCCACGTCATAGAGGGTCCGTTGTGGGCGTTTTCTATAGGTGCAATTTTCTTGATTGAAAATTTGCTGCGACAACTGTTGCTTTTGTGTTAGCTGTGAAGTCTGTAATTATTGTTATTTTTGTAATATTTCTTTTTCTTTAGTTTTGTTTTGATTTGTTTGTAATTTGTTGGTCTAACCTTTTCTATCTTTCAGTTCTATTCACAATTTATATTCATATATTGTGACGTCATTTGTGTTGTTATTCTTTGCAGATTCAGTGATTATTTTCATTGATTTCCCTATTTGATTTATTTTGATTTCTGCAAACGTTCTTGTATTGTCAGTCCTATTTGTACTTTATGTATTCTGTTGGTTGACATATGTTTTATATAGGTATATTTCATAAGACACAATTGCCTGTGCACTGCACTTGGATTATGGTATAAACCAGTACCTGATTATTATTACTATTATACAAGACCTTATTAAAGGCTTGTGACCCACAGATATTGGGATAGTATACTGATTAATCAAGTCATTGAGAACTTGTGGTATTATTATTGGTTCAGGTGATTAGTATTATTGTTAGACATCATGTCTACATTAGAATACTTCATTACACAAGGGAAAGCCCTTGATAAGACTGGTCAACAATTAGAACAATGGGCTGTTGCTCAATATGACAAAGCATTAGCTGCAGAAGAAAGAAAAACTATGGCTGAAGAGAAAAGATTAGAAAGAGAAGCTGAGGCTGCTGCTGAACAAAAGAAATTGCAGATGCAGGTGGAGGAAAGGAGATTTGAAGCTGAACAAAAAAAATTAGAAAGAGAAGCTGCAGCTGAACAAAAAAAATTAGAAAGAGAAGCTGCTGCTGAACAAAAAAGATTAGACAGTGAAGCTGAACAAAAAAGATTAGACAGGGAAGCTGAACAAAAAAAGATTAGACAGGGAGGCTGAACAAAAAAAAGATTAGATGCTGAAGAGAAAAAAGCAATAAGAGAACATGAATTTGAGTTAGAGAAATTGAGATTGACAAGTATGAGTAATGTTAATCAGGCATCTAGTGGTAATGGTAAACCTTCTACTTACAAGGTTAAGGTTCCACCGTTCAATCAGTCCAGTGACGATATTACATTCTGGCTGGATAGATTTGAACGTTCTTGTCGTACACATAATGTGGATAAATCACAATACGCTAATCAATTATCAGAAAACTTGAAAGGTGAATCTTTGACTAGATTATGCCTTGTAGGAGAAGCAGATAAGGATAATTATGATGTCATTAGGGCGGCTTTGATAAAAAAAAATATCAGCTAAGTGAGGAAGGCTATCGCCTTTTATTTAAAACGATGGTGCCTGAGACGGGTGTAGAATTCTCAGAATTCACTGCAAAGGCACGTCTCACAGTTGATCGTTGGATTGAGCTTTCCAAAACAGAAAAAACGTATGAAGGACTTATGGATTTGTTGCTCAGAGATAAGATTATGTCATGTGTGAACAAACCTTTCCTTGAATTTATACATGAGCGTAAACCCAAATCTCTAAAAGAAATGGAAGAATATTGTTCCCAATATGTCACTGCACACCCCGACGTGACTTTTGGCAACACTAAGATTAAGGAGAGTATGCCAGTTGCTTCAGCAACACCATACAATCCCAATTATTCACACAGATTTCAGGGACCTCAAAACAGATTTGATAAAAAAGGTAACCATAATAGTTATCAAAACCAAGGTAACCAATCATTTCAGGGTTCTTCTTCAAAGAACTGGAGACGAGCTGATAGCTCTCGACACAGGGGTGGTCATAATTATAGGAATTTCCGTAGAGGAAGTAATTATAGAAACTATCAGGGTTATCCGTCTTGGAGTCAACAAGATCATAATTACAGAGATACTCATTATAATGAATATGATAATGGTAACCAAGGGAACTATGACTCAAACCCAAATAGGGGTTACAATAGAGGTAACAATAACTACAGAGGTGATAATAACCGAGGTAGATCTCAATACAAAAGACATAAACCACATTTTCAGGCAAACTCTGCACAACAAGAGTCCAATGAAGCCTATAAACAGAGTAAAGATAATAATGATGCTAGTAATATGGCATGTGCCGCTTTTGATTTTGGGAGAGCATCTCAGTGCCCCCAATGCAAAACGTTATTTGAGCCAACCACAGTGTCTACTTTAAGCTGTGGCCATCCTCTTCCTGCTCTTCCGGCATCAGTCGCGCATGATGGAAGAGGTTCTCTTGTCTTACATAAGGGTTTAGTGAATAACAATCCAGTCTCTGTGCTATTTGATTCTGGATGCACCACAATTGGTGTTAGGCAGTCACTCGTAGATCCTTCCCGTGCCACTGGACAAGTAGTCAAATGTGTAACATTTGGCGGCACATTAGAGAAATACTCTACTGCTATCATTAGGATTGCTACTCCTTTCTTTACAGGAGATGTACACGCATGTCTTCTTCCGAATCCGATCGCTGACCTCATCATCGGTCGCATTCACGGAGTCAGAGAATGCACTCCGCAACGAATTTCCACGTGGGAAAGGCAAAACATGCAGATTGCTAACGCTGTAGTCACTAGAGCTCAGGCTCTTAATATGCCTCAAACTTCATCTACTGAAGATAATGAAGTGCATAACCAAGATAATCCCTTGGTAATTTCTCGTGACTCGTTTATAAAACAGCAAGAAGATGATCCCACTCTGAAGAAATTCTTCATTCTTGCAACTAAAGGTGATCCGAATAAAGACACAAGTCGTAAATCGTGGATTACAAAGAAGACTGGCGTACTTGTACGTATGGTTCAAGACTCCATTACGTCAAGTCATTCTCAAATCCTGGTTCCCAAGAATTTGAGAGTTAAAATTTTGCAGCACGCTCACGACTCTCAGTGTGCTGGACACATGGGTTTTTCCCGTACTAAGTCAAGAGTCCTTGCGGCTTTCTTTTGGCCATTGGTAAACAAGGACATACGGATTTATTGTCGATCTTGTAAAGTATGTCAGGAAGTTAAATCCAAAGGTCCACGGCATGCTGCACCCATTCAGGCGGCGGACATTCCTATTCGGCCGTTCCAAAAAATGGCCATAGACATAATTGGTCCATTTAAGATCAAGTCTGCCAGAGGACATCAGTTTATCTTGACGTGTGTTGATATGTGCACACGTTGGCCAGAGGCTATTCCTCTGAAGAGCATTACTACTGCTGATATTGCAGATGCTCTTTGGCTTATATTTTCTCGTCTGGGGTTCCCCGGAGAGATATTGTCAGACCATGGCACCCAACTAATATCAGATACCATGTCTCAAGTAATGTCTACTCTGCAGATAGATAGATCTTTAAGTAGTATCTACCATCCAATGTCTAATGGTATGGTCGAACGCCTTAATAGAACACTTAAAAACTTACTGGGGAAGATAACTGAGGATCATCCTCAAGACTGGGACAGAGTTTTACCTGCGGCCCTCTTCGCTTACAGAGAGGTACCCAATGAACATACAGGATTTTCTCCCTTTGAACTCGTCTTTGGCGCGCGTCCGCGTGGCCCTATGTCGTTGCTTCACGATCTCATTACATCTGACAATATTGACGATGACACAAAGTCATCCTACGAATATGTCATCGCGTTGAGACAAAAGATTATCGAAGCATGCAAATTAGCAACTTCTTCTTCTGAATTTGCGAAACAGAAGGCAAGGCAATTTGCCAATAAGAAGAGATGCTTACGACAACTTTGTCCTGGTGACAAAGCATTTGTATTACTACCTTGTAGGGAAAACAGATTACTTATTTCTTGGAAAGGTCCGTACGATATAATATCGAAAATTTCCGATGTCGACTATATTGTCGATATTGATGGGAAGCATAAAACCTTCCACATCAATATGCTTACGGAATTCCATGAACGTCCGGATTATTTGCAACCCATTTTCCAAGCAACGGACAATTCTCCAGTACCACATGGTCATTACTCATCACTGTCCGTGATACAGGATGAGGAAACAAGTTTTTCAGATGTAAATCTTCCTCTTCCAATGATCCCACTTCATTCTAGTGAATCATGGAAGAACGTTACTGTCTCTCCTGATTTGTCTCTAGGAGAACAGCGACAAGTTTCAACTATGTTGCAAACATTTCAGGATGTACTCACTGACATCCCTGGACAAACGCATGTCATTGAACATGACATTGTTCTAACTGACCATACTCCTATTAGGGTTAGACCTTATCCTATACCTATACATTTTCAAGCACAGGTCGAGAAAGAGTTGGATGAGATGATAGATTTGAAAATAATCGAACCATCCACCTCTGCATATTCTTCGCCGATGGTTATTGTTCGTAAAAAAGACAATAACATACGTCTTTGCGTTGACTATCGAAAATTGAATCAAGTAACGAAGTTCGATGCCGAACCTATGCCTTTACTGGAAGAGCTACTTACTCGACTCTCCAAATCTCATTTTTTCACTAAACTTGATTTGTCTAAAGGATATTGGCAAGTTCCTTTATCTGAACGCGCCAAACCTCTCACGGCTTTTTCAACACCTAGAGGTTTGTTCCAATGGAATTTTATGCCTTTCGGTCTTATGAACGCACCAGCTACATTCGTACGCATGATGCGCCGAATCCTATCTTATCGGTCAGATGTCATTGCATATCTAGACGACATCTGTCTTTTCAGCGATACTTGGGAAGATCACTATTCAGGGTTAGATGAATTGCTGTCTACTTTGCGTGAGCACAACCTGACAGCGAAACCCTCTAAAGCCTATATTGGTTTTAGCGAAATTTCTTTCCTAGGCCACCGAGTTGGTCATGGTTTCCTAAAGACAGAGGACCATAATACTAGTAAGATACTTAACATCTCAATCCCTAAGACTAAAAAACAGGTGAGAAGTCTGTTAGGTCTTATTCAATTTTATGGCAGATTCATTCAGAATCTATCCTCTATCATGGCACCTCTCTCAACACTTCTAAAGAAAGGTTCGCCTAATGTGGTCCACTGGTCTCAGGAATGCCAATGCTCTCTGGATAAGATTAAAACACTGTTTTCAACACCACCTATTTTAGTGCTACCCACTAAAGATAAGACATTCGTTCTTCGTAGTGACGCTTCATCCACTGGGATTGGAGCGGCACTAATGCAAGAGTACTCTGGAACTCTGCATCCTGTAATGTATATTTCCAGAAAACTTAATGCGGCAGAAAGGAATTATTCGGTTTTAGACCGTGAGCTATTAGCTATGGTTTGGTCGATCCTCAAACTACAGAGATTCCTTCTAGGCGCACATTTCATAGTAGAAACCGACCAAAAAGCTCTTACTGCTATACAGAGTAAGAATTTGAAGAGCTCGAGGTCTACTCGATATGCAATTGCTCTTCAACCTTTTCATTTCTCTGTGCGAGCTATTCGTGGATCAGATAATGTGATGGCAGACATTCTGTCAAGATGCCCACATGATTCCACATAACTATTAGGGCTTAGACTTCTTGATATGTCTAGTTCTATAGTAGTTCCTTTTCTATATCATGATAGATACACATTTGTAATTTAATAATATAATGATTGTATCACTACATAGCGGTTCATTGATGTTTATTCACCGCTGTGCTTTGATGATTTTTTCTTCATAAATCATAAATTTAAGATATCTAATACGAAATGATGATATGAATTTTTTAGGCATTGTGTAATTGCCAGAATTGTATTATACTTTGATGACACCTTCCTGGAAAAATATACTTGTAGAGAAATAATTTCTCTCAGTTTATGAGACACATTCTCACCAGTCGCTCCATAAGTCGACTTAGCCTCATATTAGGCGTTATAGGTATTCCTGATATTTTCATCTGCGCATTATTCATGCGTTGTGAGCATATTGTACGTTGCTCCTAGATGTATTTCAAAAAAAAAAAAATGTTCCATTTTTTTTTTTTCCCGGGAGGTGTGGTAAGACTGTTACGTGCAGTCTTTGATATCTTACAATATTATACATTGGTATACTTGTTATGTTCGCAAATATTTTGTAAACAAAATAGTGCTTAAGGGAAAGTCATTATTGAGTTACTTCCCTTGAAAGTTGTGTCGGCTCTTTCGATCGAACTCCGCGGATGAGTCCAGTTTTCTGCGATTTATTCTTCGTTTGGGTAGTAATAGATTGTTCTTGCTTCAGAATATCTATGGCCTGAATTTATGTGTATTGTTTGTCTGAGTAGGACGAGTCTGTCTTATATCTGTATATCTTTACATATCTAAGTCGAACTATATGTTCTGTTGTCTCTAGAGAGGTCAAAGGCTATTCGGCGGATGTGTCGCTAGAGGGTGGGGTGATTTGGCTTCGTCCCGATAGGGACTGTGTTTTCTATGTCGGCTTGTCGCCGGGGAAAAAGTGATCTCAGTATTTGTGGGGAAAGTGATAGTCGTCTAGACCTATCGTGTATGCTTTACCCCAGTGTTTATTCGTATTGCCAAGGAATGGCAGAATCATATTTCTGATACCAAGGTAATAATAGACACTCTTATGAACTCTCGTACGAAGCCACCATTTTCGATAGGTACGATTTGAATGTCTAAGAGAATATATTTGACTCGATGAAAACGACTTCGATTCCTAGCAGCACTATATCCTGTAGATTGCAGTCAAGTGTTCATGATCAAATCTACAGAGCAATGAAAGATTTAATGAATGACTAACTTTAGGACAGATTCATTATCTGTATCCAAACGTGAGTGACAGCTCACGAGTGAAGCCATCTTGGAACCAAACATGTAGTGACTTTCAAGAAGAGAAAAGGGATGCCCGTATTATCGCTTGATTAGTCCAGAGATCACTGCTACACATGAGAACCCATTGCTAGCGGTTCAATATTATTATATGAAAAAACTGTGCTGAACCTTATGTTAAAGAATCTTCGCTAGACGAGATTAGGTAGAAGCCATCTTGGATATTGTTTATAATCTGACGTGCTTTGTCAGTAAACTCAGTTGATATATATATATGGGCAATACTGAGTGCTTGGCTACTGACAGTCCATTATAATATTATTCTACATGAGTGCCCATGTAACATAACATTGCAAGACCAGTTATCCACTGTACCATGATGTATTATGCCAACCTGTGATTTGTCACTATCTGTGCTGTCGAGTGTGTACGTCCAATTAAACTTTAGTAAAGGTACACAGTCGTTGGTGTCGATGACTTCCAGCCATACATGAGTGTAAGAAAAGAACATTTGTCAACACCACGAACCCTTCCTATCATTCGCACATTATACACTCCATCTATGTCTACACACCACTGCGTAGGTCAAGTTGACATTCCATACTCGAACCACGAGCAACACAACAACACAGTATTTAACTCTGGTGATGTTCGAGCGAGCTTCAGTAATCAGAACACCAGAGGACTTTATCAACTCTTGCTCAGGGCAAGGGTCTTGTATTAAGAGTTTATCAACTGATGATGATGATGTCTGCTTCCATCCACTTATAATTATCTTTTGGTGGACATCATTAACGGGAATAAAATAACAACTTTATCAAAAGCCTAACAAATAAATTTAATAAAAGGAAAGAAGAATGGTAAAGAACAGTGCTGTCACAATGACTGTACTCGAAATCCCCCTTGTTTTCTACTTCGTCTGCAAATTGTAACGTTTTACGTTGATAGTAAAGGCCTTCTGCAGCATACACGCGTTTCCCCAACACAATAAAATGTGTACTCCAATTCTAAGAAAAACCTTGAGATACGCAAGTTGACCTAGATTTAAAATTCCATTCATGTCCTTTTATACACTACGTAGCTAAAAAAAAAAAAAAACGAAAGACAGATAGACTAAAGATAGAAAGAAGGGAGGGCTGAAAGCAGGGACACATGCAACACTAAACACGCGTCGCGCGATACACAATTGCTGCCATCACGCGTGTAAGGCCACATGCACTAGTTTTTTTCAAATCGACAGTGATAAAAACACTATCCATACCAGAGTTAGGTTTTAAAAACTTACAAAATTCTTATTAGGAAATATGACATTATACTGGTTTACGTTTGAAAACATGACAGTACCCAGACACCCTAAAGTTTGGAAGTGAGGAGGTAGTAACAGCACGACTATCCTAGAAGAAAATGCATATTGGCTCCATTAAATATATATATTTGGGTTCCTTAGGACTTGCTGACAAATAATATGTTAAACGTTACGCAAATAGTCTAGGAATTAACAAATTATAGCCAAAAGAAAATAGTGAGGGTGTCAGACAACACCAAATTCAGAATCGCTCAGTGGCAGAATTTCACCCCACCATTGTACGGGAAATAGGCTGACATGTTACCTCCTATTGGATTGGCGGAAAATAAATGTAAGGCTAAACACGATTAGTCGGACTATAAATACTACTTCTTTGTTGTTAGGGGAAACGTGAGAAGGGTAATATTTTTTGAAAAGTAGGTAAACATGGCATGATTGGTTAGAGCTGCCAATATACTCAATTCAGGGCTTCTGTTCCGGGCCACATCTTGTAATAAACCTACTAAGAAACAGTGCGTTGAGCACTAGTGCATATTGTTATAAATAAAAGCCTGGGACATCGGCAGATCGAAGTTGTGCTATATTCATTGCCATTCAACGTCACTGTGTAATATTTCCATGAATTGTGGTAAGCTTGAAAGGTTTGATATCTTTTTAATGAAAATTGAATGTAAATTGATAAATTATGTCTGTATATATGTGTGGTTCAGTAGCGAACTTGAGGTAAAGCCTTTATAATGCTCCAGCCTGAACAGAAGGTGTCGGAGGAAAGTGAAACTAAATGGAATTGCCAAACAGTACACTGACACCTATATTATTGATTAGAAAGAAATAATGCTGGAATTGCAGAGGCGTGGTAACCATTAGAGAGGAACATACTGGTGAAAATTGTTTCAGATGAAGATAGCAGTTGGCCTACCGCTCTGAACTCAGTGTTTGTTCTGTATTGTGCTCAGTGTAGAAATAGAGTATAAATTAGTTCTGAAGTAGGAGGTACAACCTTCTTGTTTCAGGGACTGTGGTCCTAAAGCTATTGAGCAGTACCTGGTCAGAGCTTTGCTGAATCCAGAGGCGGACAGCATACTCCTTGGTCCATATAGCAAACAGTGAGGTGTCTCCAGAACACAGGGGAGCAATCGAGCAGAGGAGTCTTTTCCTGCCGCCATCACGAAAGTTAAGCCTATGTGGCCAGCGGAGCTCAACATTATGTATACCCCCTTAAACTGACATTGTATTAAAATAAGAGGGGGAAATTAATTGTTTTAATGAACGGAACTGAGAACATCTCCAATACTAGTTCCAACAGAAATAAACACTTGAAGTCATGATGACAAATACCAACATAGCTTGAAAAAACAACACCAGTATTACCTCATATTACTACTACACAACTGACACACATATGATAAAATTAATAAAATATGTCACTACAAGATTCATATTGATAAATTCTATATATATATAACTTATAATTGAAATTGATTGTGATTCCTGGTTCACTTTGTATTTGAATCAGGACACATATATATTAATGAAAAGTAATTAATACATATTGATATTTGAAAATTTACCAGTGACTCGTTTAAGATAGTCTCATAGAATGTTCCATGTATGTGAGTGTCACAGTGTTGTCAAGTGTGGTGGAATAAATTAAATTGTTTATCTGTCTGTTGTTGTTGTGACTTACACTTCATCATATACATACCCTAGACATATAACGTAGTCATCACAATATTCCAGAATAATTCTGACTGAGGTATACATATGCGGCAGCAAGTAAGGTTATCTGTAAAACACTACACCTATTAGATACAGATACCTTCACAGCTGATCTCAGTCAGTACACTAAGTCCCCTATAGATATTTATAAAATCCCACTTTACCACATACATAAGTCCAGCAACCTGGGAGAATGAAGCTGCCGATCGCCCAAAGTGGCGATGCTCCTTTTGGCGCCACCTTAGATTGAGCGAAAAGACGCTCTTACAACAGGGAGAAGAGAGAAGAAGAAAAGAACATGCCGCAAGGAATACCAGGGAAAAAAGCAGTGAGGGCTATCACCTCAGGGGCGCATTCCCAAAGCCAGTGTTATGACTGAAGGGGGCTCCAATATATATATATTGTGGTGGGTTGATGTTAATACAGTTTGTTATTAAGAAATCTTAGTGTACTGAATGAGGTCAGCTGTGAAGGTCCCTGAATATAATAAATATTAGAGTAAATTTCCAGGGCACCTTTCTACTACCACCACTATGATCTCATTCAGACTTATTCTGGATAGAATGTAAGATGACTACGTTTGGTGTCTAGGGTTATGAGATGTTAGTGTAAGGTTGCATTAACCAACTAAACTTATAAACAATTACACAATTTATTTTATTATCTAATACAACACAACAGTACCACGACAATCACATACAAACTACACCTTAAAAGACTATCTTTAGTAAGTCAGTGGTTGAAAGTTTGGTAAAGTTAATGTTTTCAATGTATTGTCCTGAATCTGATTTATTTGGAACCAGGACTGACAATCAAAGTGAAATCATAGAAATTAATTACATCAATCAATTTACACAATGGGTCTTCTGACCATAATACACATATTATTATATAAGGGTGTAGTTGTATTATCTAACTGAGGTGACTTCTAGTACACACTGGTTGATTGTTTATTATCATCATCTCTGCATGTTGTTTGTAAGTTTTTATGGACACTGATGGAATGTTTATATCACTATTCCCAGTTTCTTATTTGTAATATAATGTTAGTTGAGCGATCAGGTGCCGAAACATGCACCTATCTTTGTAATATGATGTAGGAATCTTCCTGCACTTCGCTGAACGACAACCTTCAGCTCCCACTTCTTCAAGAATGATGGTGGTTTACAGTTGTCTCCGAAAAAGGCAAGACTGTGGCATGAATATATCGGCCCACTGTAGTCTGGCACCAGTTATTGACAGCAACCAAAACCCTCTGAAATCAGAAGGATATGCCTCCTTCGTAATCAACAGCCTACAATAATACTCAACAACCAGTACAGGCACATTACAAACAAACATGCAAGATCAGCTCTTTACGACAATCCCTTTCACCAGTGTCTTTTGATGTGACCAGGTATACCAGTATTCCTCTCCCGTAATAGTTACAACGCCTCTGCAATTCCAGCAATAATCTGTTGTCCATACAATAGAATAGGTATTATGCTCCTGATGATAATCCTATATAATTTAGTTGGTCTACACCTCTCTGATAGTCTTTCATATGCTGGATCAATCTCTAGACTCTGTTTTGAGTCTGCCATAGACTCACTTACTTATAGTTGTCGTGAATTATTCTAATCCCCATATATAAATTAAAACGTAAATGCAAAGCCTAACAAATAAATTTAATAAAAGGAAAGAAGAATGGTAAAGAACAGTGCTGTCACAATGACTGTACGCAAAATCCCCCTGTGTTCTCCTTCGTCTGCAAATTGTAACGCTTTCACGTTGATAGTAAACGCCTACTGTATTATTACCCGCTTTCTTCAATGAAACGTGTACTGTATTTCTTGGAAAAACCTTGAGATACGCAAGCTGATCAATGACCTAAATTTAATATTTCATTCATTCCATACACGGCGTAACTAAAAGACAGATGGACTAAAGGATAGAGAGAAGGGAGAGGCAGAAAGCAGGGACACATGCAACACTAAACACGCGTCGCGCGATACACAATTGCTGCCATCACGCGTGTAAGGCCACATGCACTAACTTTATTTCAAATCGACAGTGATAAAATTCACTACCCATACCAGAGTTAGGTTTTAAAATCCTGAAAAACGCTTATTGGGAATTATGACATTATACCGGTTTACGTTTGAAAACATGACAGTACCCAGACACCCTCAAGTTTGGAAGTGAGAAGGTAGTAACAGCACGACTATCCTAGAAGAAAATGCATATTGGCTCCATTAAATTCGTATATTTGGGTTCCTTAGGGTTTGCTGACAAAGAATATGTAAAACGTTACGCAAATAGTCTAGGAATTACCAAGTTATGGCCAAAATAAAATAGTGGGGGTGCCTGACAGCATGAAATCATTTCTGCTCATAAAATTTTTTTATAACGTGTTTGAAAAAACATTACGTTACGGAAATAGCCTACCATGTTAACTCCTATTTGATTGGAGCGCAACAAATGTAAGACTAAACACGATTGGTCGGGCTATAAATACTATCTTGTGTTGTCAGGGGAAACGTGAAAAGGAGTACTTTTTTTGAAAAGATGTGTAGACATGGTTTGATTGGGTAGAGCTGCGAATATACTCAATTCAGAGCGTCTGTTCCTTGCCACATCTTGTAATAAACCTACTAAGAAGCAGTGCGTTGAGCACCAGTGTATATTTTTTTATAAAATAAAGCCTGGGACATCGGCAGATCGGAGTTGTGCTATATTCATTGCCAGTCAACGAAACTGTTTATTATTTCCATGAATTGTGGTAAGCTTGAAATATTCAATATCTTTTAATGAAACTTGAATGTAAATTGATAATTTATGTCTGTATATATGTGTAGTTCAGTAGCGAACATGATGTAAAGCCTATAGTGCTCCAGCCTGAACAGAAGGTGTCGGAGGAAAGTAAAACTGCATGGAATGGCCAAACAGTACACTGACACCTAGATTATTGACTAGAAAGAAATAATGCTGGAATTGCAGAGGCGTAGTAACCATTAGGGAGGGAAATACTGGTATAAAGTATTTCAGATGAAGCTGACAGTTGGCCTAACGCTCTGAACTCAATGTTTGTGATGTATTGTGCTCAGTGTAGAAATAGAGTATAAATTAGTTCTGACGTAGAAGGTACAACCTTCTTGTTTCAGGGACCGTGGTCTTAAAGTTATTGAGCAGCACCTGGTCAGAGCTTTGCTGAAGCCAGAGGTGGACAGCATACTCCTTGGTCCATATAGCAACCAGTGGGGGTGGCTCCAGAACTCATTAAAGTAATCGAGCAGAGGAGTCTTTTACTGCAGTCATCACGAAAGATAAGAGAGTGTGGCCATGGAGCTCAACATTATGTACCCCCATCTTAAAATGACATTGTAAAATAAAATTAAGAGGGGAATTTAATTGTTTTAATACCAGGAACTGAGAACATCTCCAATACTAGTTCCAATAGAAACAAACTATTGAAGTCATGATGACAAATACCAACAGAGCTTGAACAAAACGAAACCAGTATTACCTCATATTACTACTACACAACTGACACACATAGGATACTTTTAATAATATATGTCACTACAAGATTCATATTAATAAATTCTGTACATATAACTTGTAATTAAAATTGATTGTGATTCCTGGTTCCCTTTGTATTTGAATCAGGACACATATACATTCATGACAGCACTGAATACATATTGTTATTTAAAAAGTTATCAGTGACTCCTTTAAGATATCCTCGTAGAGTGTTTTATGTATGTGAGTGTCACAGTGTTGTCAAGTGTGGTGGAATAAATTAAATTGTTTATCTGTCTGTTGTTGTTATGACTTACACTTCATCATACACATACCCTAGACATATAACGTAGTCATCACACTATTCCAGAATAATTCTGACTGAGGTATACATATGTGGCAGCAAGAAAGGTTATCTATAATACACTACTCTTATTAGATATAGATACCTTCACAGCTGATCTCAGTCAGTACACTAAGTCCCCTATAAATATTTATAACATCCCACTTCACCACAATAGTCGTATGTTAGTATTTCACATTCAAATTTTATTTTAAATAAAATGTTAAGAAAATCAATCTTACCACAGATGCAAGGAAATAACACAATTAAACGATGACTAGGCAATAGAATATGGCACATTTTCGATCTGCCCTATGTCCAGGCTTTTCCTATATTAGAAAATTTCTCCGCCTGCTCTCATCGATCTTGCTTTGCACAAAATTTACTTGAAATGGCAGTGAACAGTCCCCGTTTCGTACCAGTATCTACTGCTTTGTCCAATGGGACCATGTTTACATTTATTTTTGAATCTATCGTTTCAAATAACAACTCCCAATATGTTTCCAAGGCAAATATATTTTTAGTTTTAGGTCAACCAATCATGCTTCGCCTTCCTTTAAAATCCACCCAATCAAATATCCCGTACCTTTTAACCTCATTTACCCAAAGTCGTTTTTTCAAAACATGCCATAAAAAATTATAAGCAGGCATGATCTTTACTTGACAGTCTGGTCGGGTCCACTATAGTATTATGGCTATAATTAGTTAATTAATGGACTATTTGCGTAACTATTACCATTTTCTTTGTCAACAAGTCCTAAGGTACACGAATATACAGTTTATATGGGACTAGTTGGCTTGGTTCAGAAGTACACATTTTTTTTTTCTAAGTTAGTGTTTTTTATTTTTAGTCTACTACACGTTCAATTCTTTTCCATGTGCTGTCTTCTCTATTTACGTGATAATTACGTCCTTTGAAATAAGAGCTAAGGTTGTTTTTGTGACACGAGTTGTCTACATGTTCTAACTTTTTCCTCGTATTTTGGGGAAACCCCTAAGGCAAGGCTTGCCCCTGTATTGGTATTGGCTTTTAGTTTAAAATCAATGCGAAACGAATTAGCATTTCATCAATCCTTTCTCCTCCTCGTTCCACAATGCATTTTAAGCACATATTTTCTTAGAACTAGGAAAAGTGATTATGTCAAGGACGAATTTGAAAAATTGGGTACCGTTTTGTTCGGCTATTCGTTAGCAAATAATAATCTGAAGGCGTAGGCGATACCAACAGTTCTAGCAGAAAATTCTTTTATACTTTCTTATTTTGCCGTTATGCCCTATATTGTTATATATTTATTTAGATATTGTATTTAGAAATTCACTACATATATATATATATATATATATATACATATATATATATATATATATATATATATATATATATATATATATATATATATATATATATATATATATATATATATATATATATATATATATATATATATATATATATATATATATATATATATATATATATATATATATATATATATACAGTACTTTGGAAAAAAAATGGCAGTCATATTTTCGCAACGCAGCACACTCATAGAAGCAAATAATAATAAAAAATGTATGTCCAGAGAAAGATTGGTATCTCCCCTATCTATTAACAGTGGTTTCAAGACAATATAATGTTGCCTTCTCCAGCAAGGCAAGCCTGGATGAGGCGAGGCATATTTCCCACAAATGTTTGTAGGTAATTGTGAGTCAGACTGTCCCAGTATTTTTCAGCTACTTTCTTCAATTGTTCAACGTCTCTGAGTCCACTCTTTTTTAAATGATTCTTGAGTAGTGCCCAAACGTTTTCAATTGGGTTTAGATCGGGACTGTTGCTGGGCCACTTCAGCACTATCACATTCTTCTCTTGCAGCCTTGCTTTGGTGGTATGAGCTGTATGATTTGGGTCATTGTCATGTTGAAATGTGCACCCATCGGGGTACATGACCTGCATAAATGGCAGAAGGTGTCCCTCTAGTATGTCGATGTACCTTTCTTTCGTGAGAATTCCTGTGAAAACACACAGTGGGGTGGCACCTCTTGCTGACACCCCTTCCCAAAGATGGAATTTCTAGGTATGTTTTGATCGCTGGTACACAGGCGTTACAGAGCCTTTCGTCCAAATATTTATTTGAGCAGGATAAGACCAAACAGAACATTCATCTGAAAAAATCACATTGTCCCATGACAAATTTTGGTGTTCGTGGCACCAGTTCAAGCGCATCTGTTTGTGAGTCTCTGTGAGCAATGGTGACGAAATTACCCGCTTTTTTGTGTAATTCATCCTGTGTAGCTCCCGGTTGACAGTAGCATTAGATACCTCTGGGCTTCCCAACTCGATCATGCGCTGCCGTATGTTTTCTACACTCTTCTTTGGCCCAGCCCAAACGATTTGGACGAGATGCCGTTGGTCCTTTGTGTAAAGAAGTAGAACACCAGACAACAGAAAAACAACAGACATGAGTGGCTTACCCAGGATTTGAACACTGGACCTTCCGTGCGACAACCCCGCCTAGCCATGCAAGCGAATCACACTATCCGCTCTGCCATCTACGCATCATCAAAAAATGATGTTTCAATGGCAGGTCAATAGTGCGAACCACAATACACGACACGAGAAGTCCTCCATGGGCAGTTCAGCCTATTAATGACGCAATCACTTCTGTTGTATTTCTATCAAGCAGTATAGGCCGAATCCAACAAGACCCTTAGGACCTTAATACTGTGTCCAGTAAATGATAGTAGACTAGAACAGTGAGAACAGGATAGTGGGTAGGTTTGGTATTGTACAAACATTTATTACAAATAAGGGAGGGAAACCTGAGGCCTGTAAACAGTAAATTAATATGAAACAAATATAAAGGTATGTTATCAGGCACTCGCAGGAAAATAAAGAAGTAGAACACCAGACAACAGAAAAAACAACAGACATGAGTGGCTTACCCAGGATTTGAACACTGGACCTTCCGTGCGACAACCCCGCCTAGCCATGCAAGCGAATCACACTATCCGCTCTGCCATCTACGCATCATCAATAAAATGATGTTTCAATGGCAGGTCAATAGTGCGAACCCACAATACACGACACCAGAAGTCCTCCATGGGCAGTTCAGCCTATTAATGACGCAATCACTTCTGTTGTATTTCTATCAAGCAGTATAGGCCGAATCCAACAAGACCCTTAGGACCTTAATACTGTGTCCAGTAAATGATAGCAGACTAGAACAGTGAGAACAGGATAGTGGGTAGGTTTGGTATTGTACAAACATTTATTACAAATAAGGGAGGGAAACCTGAGGCCTGTAAACAGTAAATTAATATGAAACAAATATAAAGGTATGTTATCAGGCACTCGCAGGAAATAAAGAAGTAGAACACCAGACAACAGAAAAACAACAGACATGAGTGGCTTACCCAGGATTTGAACACTGGACCTTCCGTGCGACAACCCCGCCTAGCCATGCAAGCGAATCACACTATCCGCTCTGCCATCTACGCATCATCAAAAAATGATGTTTCAATGGCAGGTCAATAGTGCGAACCACAATACACGACACCAGAAGTCCTCCATGGGCAGTTCAGCCTATTAATGACGCAATCACTTCTGTTGTATTTCTATCAAGCAGTATAGGCCGAATCCAACAAGACCCTTAGGACCTTAATACTGTGTCCAGTAAATGATAGTAGACTAGAACAGTGAGAACAGGATAGTGGCCTCAGGTTTCCCTCCCTTATTTGTAATAAATGTTTGTACAATACCAAACCTACCCACTATCCTGTTCTCACTGTTCTAGTCTACTATCATTTACTGGACACAGTATTAAGGTCCTAAGGGTCTTGTTGGATTCGGCCTATACTGCTTGATAGAAATACAACAGAAGTGATTGCGTCATTAATAGGCTGAACTGCCCATGGAGGACTTCTGGTGTCGTGTATTGTGGTTCGCACTATTGCCTGCCATTGAAACATCTGTTGCGTGAGAAATTCTCGCAACATCGTTTTATTACAATATATATTTTATAACGCAAGGGCAACAACTGCTTGAAATTTATAGTCACTTTTCTCGGTGAGCAGTTGTCTCCTCGCATTGGTATTGAATGCAGTTAAGTTTGCTATGCTAGGCCGTTTTCTCAGAAAACGGTTGGCAACCTGTTGGGTTATCCTTTTAAGGTAATCATTCTTACGCTGGTTCGTAGTAAAGGTCCTTGCGTCTTAAGTTCTGAGCTGTGGTCATTTTGCGCTGGACTGCGCATGACTGGTCTTGCTTCTTGGTCGATCGATTTCCGCCCACCAGTCAGTGAGCGATTTTGAATAGCTAGAAAGATGCCTCGCTGAGAGGGGATCTCCGCTATTTTTTTGTTCTGTCAGGAATGTGAAGTCCTCTTAATGGATATTTCGTTTATTCGAGATAATACCTCTAGTGTATTTCCACATGCCGGGAGGCGTAATATTTCTGTGTATTTCCTGAAGGCAAGGTAAATTAACTTTTCATTAACTCTATCGATTTTTGGTCGTGAGCGATTTTTTGATTCATAGCCTGTCTTCGAAAGGCGTCGTCACGAGATGTTTTCCCAGCTCACATGTCGCTGTATTGTACTGCATCGGTTGATGCATGTCCCAAGGACCATTACTTGCTACTTTGTTACATGAACTAGGTTTGGAAAACCTTTGTTATCTAGAGGATATTTTTGAGGACATTATTTATACTTCGGCAGACGTGCCTGTCTTGCTGAAGTCAGATTAAGGAGAGTGAACTGATCTCATACATCTGGTTATCTTCTGGCTAAGATAGAAAGGGATGGAGAATTTTCCCGACTACATTACAGCCTTATAATGTATTGACATGCCTGTGAATCACCTTTATTATGATGCTGTCTACCGTCCATTGCTATACTGACATTGTTGCTGTGATAATGACTGTCTGATGTACCTACATATTCGCGTATACATTTTGTCACTGTGGCGTCCACAATAAATGATACAGAAAAACGTCACTAGCTGTTACAAGCATCATTGACTTTATACGTCGTGAGTTAACTGACGTCTTTGTATGGATTGCCCTGTTTTTGTATGATCATTGTTTGACTGTACATCATCTACACACTTCACAAAACCAGACCACGGGCACCATCACTCACCTCATGGTGCACGCGTCATTTGGCGGCCAATTACTCAATCATAATATAAATTGGGCGTCATCATTTGGTGGCCATAAGCTGGTTTGATCTGGTACCAGCAAACACGGGGTCCCTTACCCACTTCATTTTCAACAAGAATTCATCAGCATCCTTCAAGAAATTAACATTCTTCAAGACAGTCAACATCTTCAAAATTTTCAAAGTACTCGGCGTTGCCCGGTAAATGTCAAAATTGCAATTTTTGACTGAAACAGAAATTTGACAGTACCCGGCGTTGTTACATGTTGCCGGATAACTCGGACTGCTGTTTTCTTTTACGCAAGTCAAGCAAGTTGCTGCTGTCAAGGTTCCAGTGCTGTCGTTTTTTTGTGAAGGTCAAGTGCCGGTTGAAACGGGTTGTTTTCTGAAGAAGGCCAAGTACCGATTTCCATCAACTTACTTTTGGATAAGAGGGTCAAGTGCCGAAACAACTCAACATACAGTATTTCAGAAGCTCTAGTACCATCGTGTTAGCAGTGGAAGCAGTTCAGATGTGCCATCATCGTTGGAGCTTCGCTCTTTAGGACGTTGATTGACATCCGTTTTTTTCTGCTGTTCTACGATTGGAAGCCTATAAGTTAAGTGGCCTGTTTGTACGTAAACTGTGCCCTTATACTTCTGCTGAGTCTTCTGTGTATCATCTCATTCTATTGTTATATGTTATTCGTATATTTATATGTTTATATTTCAGCGGGTTCTCGGTTGGGTGGTGTCTCCCTTAGATCATGCCACGTCATAGAGGTCGTCTATTGTGAGCGTTTTCTGTAGGGTGAGCAAATTTCCGATACTGGAATTTGCTAAGCGACTTCTGTTGCTATTTATGTTAAGTGTGATGACATGTATTAATATTGTTTTCGTTATTATTTCGCATTCTTTAGTTTTGTTTTGATTTGTTTGTATTTGTTAGCCTACTCTTGACTATAGTTTAGTTTCATACAACATTTTTGTTTATACACTGTGGTGTCATGTATTTTGTTTAATTCTATCGCAGATATCGTCACATTTTTTGTGATATTTCATTAATTTCTGCTTTATTTTTAGTTGATTTCTGCGAACGTTTTTGTATTGTTGCTGATCTTTGTTATTGTTTACATTGTTATTGTTTACATTGTTTGCATTGTTTACATTTTCAATGTTTACATTCTGCATGTGTTTACATAGTCATTGTTTACAGTTATAGTAATTAGTTAATGGGCTATGCTAATGCACTGTTACTACTACACTGATGATAAATGAATGATGAATAGTGTCGTGCACTATTGAATGAGAAGTGCACTTATGATCAAGAATTGAGTGTTGATATTTCATATACAAGTTCTTTGATTGGAGACTTGTTTCCCACAGAGACTGGGATAATATAATGTGATGTGAATATACAAGTGCTTAATTAAGACTTGTTACACTTAGGTTTGAAATAAATTAGTTAATTATTTCAGGTTTTTGAACTCATATTATTACTCATCATGTCTACATTTGAGCACTTTATTGAGCAGGGTAAATTGCTTGGGAAGACTGGTGATAAGTTAGAAGAATTTGCAACTGCTCGATATGATAAAGCAATGGAAGCTGAACAAAAGAAACTGCAGATGCAGGTGGATGAAAAAAGATTCCAAATGGAAATGGAAAAACAAAAAAGGGAATCAGAAGCTGAGGAAAGAAAACTCCAGCTAGAGGCTGAAAATAAAAGACTTGAAAAAGAAGCTGAGAATAAAAGACTTGAAAAAGAAGCTGAGAATAAAAGACTTGAAAAAGAAGCTGAGAATAAAAGACTTGAAAAAGAAGCTGAGAATAAAAGACTTGAAAAAGAGGCTGAGAATAAAAGACTTGAGAAAGAAGCTGAAAGACTTCAAATAGAGGCTCAGGCTGAGGAAAGAAGATTACAGAGAGAGTCTGATGAGAGGAAAGAGAAAGCAAAAATGGAACATGAAGAAAAGGTCTTAGCTTTAGAGTTGGAAAAATTGAAATTGATGAACATGAGTAATGGTAATGATTCAAACAAGGGTTCATCTTCTGGTAAGGCTAATAATGATACTTTTAAGATTAAGTTACCAACATTTAGTCCTTCCAGTGATGACATAATGTTCTATCTGGACAGATTTGAACAAGCATGTAAAGCTCATAACATAGACAAAGCAAAATATGTTTATCAGTTATCAGGGATACTGACAGGTAAAGCTCTAAGTATATTAAATATGGTGGATGAACCTGACAAGAACAATTATGAGGTTGTCAGGGCCGCTTTGTTAAAGAAATATCAGCTTAACGAAGACGGCTATCGTCTACAATTTAAAAACATGGTACCTGAAAATGGAGTTGAATTCTCCGAGTTTATTGCAAGAATACGCATTACTTTCTCACGATGGGTTGAACTATCTAAGACGGAAAAAACTTATGAAGGACTTATGGACTTAATACTTAGAGACAAAGTCATGTCGTCTGTCAATGAGTCTTTCCTTGCTTTCCTTCATGAACGTAAACCTAAAACAATAAAAGAAATGGAAGATTTCTGTTGCCAATATGTAACTGCGCACCCACACATAACCATGGGTAACTCTAAGGTGAAAGAAGGTTTACCAGTTGCTTCGGCAGCACCGTATGGTCAAAACTTTGCTCGTAGATCCCAACAAAATTTTGATAGAAAGGGCAGCGGTAATTTCTGTCAAAATCATGGAAATCAATTTCATGGTGATTCTTCTTCGAAGAATTGGAGACAACCTGATAGTACTCGTTACTATCACCCTAATAATTATAGGCATTTCAAAAGAGGATATGGTAATAGAGGTTATTCCTGCCGAAGACCTCAAAACCAAACAAATAGATGTTCGCATCAATGTGAACATGATAGTAATCGTGGAAACTGGAATTCGAATCATGATAACAATTACAATAGAGACAATAATAACTGCAGAGATAATAATAACTCTGATAACTTCAGAGGTAATAATAGTCGGGGTAGATCTCAACACAAAAAAAAAAGAGATATCAGCAGGCTAATTCTGTACAACAGGAAACTGAGGGAGCCTGTAATCATGTTGTTGATAATAAAAACTTTGACGCTGTCACTGGTTCTACTTTTGACTTTGAGAGAGCAAACAAATGCCCCCAATGCAGTACTTTATTCGAACCGGGTACCATAACTACTTTGAGTTGTGGTCACCCACTTCCCGCTCTTCCTGCTGCTGTTGCGCATGACGGGAGGGGTTCTTTAATCCTACATAAGGGTCTTGTTAATGATACTCCGGTCTCACTACTTTTCGATTCCGGATGCACCACTATTGGTGTTAGACAATCGCTTGTAGATCCATCTTGTGCTACAGGAAAGGTTATTAAATGTGTCACATTTGGCGGCACTCTAGAAAAATATCCTACTGCTGTAATTCGCATTGCCACTCCTTTCTTTACTGGAGATGTGCATGCTTGTCTCTTACCTAATCCTATTGCGGACCTTATTATTGGTCGTATTCACGGAGTTAGGGAGTGTACCCCACAGCAGATTGCTGCTTGGGAAGATAATAACATGCAAGCTACAAATGCAGTGGTTACAAGAGCACAAGCTCTACAAACACCCGAAACTTCACTGAATAGTGATAATGAAGTTGATAGCCAAGATAGTCACTTAGTAATCACTCGTGACTCTTTCATAAAATTGCAAGAAGAAGATCCTTCTTTAAAAAAATTCTTCATTCTTGCGAAGAAAGGTGATCCGAATCAGGATACAAATAGAAAATCTTGGATTGCAATGAGAAACGGCGTACTTGTACGTATGGTACAAGATTCGACTACGTCGGCGCATTCGCAAATTCTTGTTCCCAAGAGCATGAGAGTGCAAATATTGCAACATGCTCATGACTCGCAATGTGCTGGACATATGGGTTTTGCCCGTACGAAGTCGAGAGTCCTTGCGGCTTTCTTTTGGCCTTTTGTCAACAAGGACATTCGTATTTACTGCCGATCATGCAAGGTATGTCAGGAGGTCAAATCTAGAGGACCACGACATGCTGCGCCTATCCAGGCTGCTGACATTCCTATTCGGCCGTTTCAGAAAATGGCCATAGATATTATTGGCCCTTTTAAGGTCAAGTCGGCCAGAGGACATCAGTTTATCCTTACATGTGTCGATATGTGCACACGTTGGCCAGAGGCTATCCCTCTTAAGAGCATATCTACTACAGATATCGCAGATGCTCTTTGGTTGATATTTTCTCGCTTGGGGTTCCCCAGAGAAATATTGTCAGACCATGGCACTCAACTCATATCGGACACTATGTCACAGGTAATGTCTACCTTACATATTGAACGATCTCTCAGTAGTATCTACCATCCTATGTCTAATGGGTTAGTTGAGCGTCTGAATAGAACGCTCAAGACTTTGCTTGGTAAGATAACTGAAGATCATCCTCAAGATTGGGACAGGGTTTTACCCGCGGCTCTCTTTGCCTATAGAGAAGTCCCTAATGAACACACAGGATTTTCTCCCTTCGAACTTGTCTTTGGCGCGCGTCCGCGCGGCCCTATGTCTTTATTACACGATCTCATCACTGCCGATGATATTAGCGATGAAACTCAATCCTCATATGAGTATGTCATTGCTCTTAGACAAAAGATCATTGAGGCATGTAAGCTAGCAACTGCTTCATCAGAAATTGCTAAAGAGAAGGCAAGGCAGTTTGCTAACAAGAATAGATGTCTACGACAACTTTGTCCAGGTGACAAAGCATTCGTCCTACTCCCCAGTAGGGAAAATAGACTTCTTATTGCATGGAAAGGTCCGTATGCAATAGTCTCTCGGATTTCCGATGTTGACTATGTGGTCGATATTGATGGAAAGCATAAAACTTTCCACATAAACATGCTTTCGGAATTTCACGAACGTCCGGACTATTTGCTGCCTATTTTCCAGGCAACGGATGATGCTCCTGCACCTCACGGTCATTATTCATCCCTGTCTGTCATACAGGATGAGGAATCTACCTTCTCTGATGTCAATCTTCCCCTTCCAGTGGTTCCATTACATTCCACGGAATCTTGGAAAAACGTTTCTGTTTCTCCTAATCTTTCTGGTGACGAACATCGACAAGTCTCGTCGATGTTACAAACATTTCAGGATGTTCTCACTGACATTGCTGGACACACAGATGTCATAGAACATGACATAATTCTTACCGACAATAATCCAATTAGGGTTAGGCCGTATCCTATTCCTATACACTTTCAGTCGCAAGTGGAAAAGGAATTGGATGAAATGATTCAATTAAATATAATTGAACCATCGACTTCACCATATTCTTCTTCCATGGTTATTGTCCGGAAGAAGGATAAGAACATACGAATTTGCGTTGATTATCGCAAATTGAATCAGGTCACAAAGTTCGATGCTGAACCGATGCCTTTGTTAGAAGATCTACTGATTAGACTTTCTAATTCTAGATTCTTCACTAAACTTGACTTGTCTAAAGGTTATTGGCAAGTGCCTTTAGCAGAGCATGCCAAACCTCTTACTGCTTTTTCTACACCTAGGGGTCTATTTCAATGGAATGTTATGCCTTTTGGTCTCATGAACGCCCCTGCCACTTTCGTTCGCATGATGCGTCGAATTCTGTCACATCGATCGGATGTCATCGCATACTTAGATGACATCTGTCTCTTCAGTGATACCTGGGAAGATCACTATTTAGGGTTATATGACTTACTGTCCACTCTACGTGAGAATAATTTGACAGCAAAACCTTCTAAAGCTTTTGTTGGTTTTGGTGAAATCTCTTTCCTGGGTCATCGTGTTGGTCATGGTCTCTTGAAGACAGAAGACCACAATACTTCCAAAATACTGAACATCTCTGTTCCTAAAACGAAGAAACAAGTTAGGAGTCTCTTAGGTTTAATTCAATTTTATGGGAGATTTATTCCAAATTTATCTTCGATCATGGCACCTCTCTCAACATTGTTGAAGAAAGGTTCGCCTAATCTGGTCCGTTGGTCTGAAGAATGCCAATCTTCACTAGACCAAATCAAGAATATATTTTCTTCTCCTCCCATCTTAAGATTACCTACTCTTGATAGGACTTTTGTTCTTCGGAGTGATGCTTCATCCACTGGGATTGGAGCAGCACTGATGCAAGAATATGCAAATACTCTGCATCCTGTTATGTACATTTCTAGAAAACTAAATGCGGCAGAGAGGAACTACTCGGTTTTAGACCGTGAGTTGTTAGCGATGGTTTGGTCAATTCTAAAACTACAAAGATTCCTCCTGGGCGCACATTTCATTCTAGAGACTGATCAGAAAGCTCTTACAGCTATTCAGACTAAGAATTTGAAGAGTTCGAGATCCACTCGATATGCTATAGCTCTTCAACCTTTTCACTTCACGGTACGAGCTATCCGTGGTGCGGATAATGTGATGGCTGACATTTTGTCTAGATGCCCACATGACTCCAACTAATACTTCTGTCCTATATTTCCATATATTACAGAGTCATAACACACCTATATTACTACAATAGATTAGCACATCTGTACTCACTTTATATGTACACACTATCGTGCTTTGTTATCATCTTCTTCTGTTCGTTTTTTTAAGATGATAGAGGAAGACTGAGTGGTTAATATAAGGGCCGTTAGTTTACTAAACAGCCACAATTATTAATAATGTATTGTACCTTATAAAGCATATTAGTTATTAATTAGCATTATATTGCTTGTACTTTCTCAGAATGTCATTGATGAGCTGAGGACTTACCTTACTATTATCAAGCATGACGAGTTCTAGATTGTGTACTTACCCTCGGAATGCCAGAGGATATGTCCTGGATCGTCATGTAGTTTAACTTTACTATGTACTTATGTCATTACATGTCAAATAATGTACTATTTAAATTTTCCTATCAGATTTGTACATCCATTTTTAAAGACAATATTAGATTATGCTATTTATTGATGTCTATGGTAACTTGCATACGTATATTGTGTTTACATGCTAACGTGATGTGTGTTGGTGACACCTCCCCGATGTGAATATTTTTTGAGACATATTTATTTTTCTGTTGAGGTATATCCTCACCAGACACTCTATATTTAGCCTCATGTTAGGCAATTTAATTAATTATCAGCGCATAATTCGTGCGTTTTGAGCCGCTTATCGCATGCTCTTTGATATTTAAAAAAAAAAAAAAAAATATGTTCCACATTTTTTTTTTTATCGGGAGGAGGTGGTGATATGTTGCGTGAGAAATTCTCGCAACATCGTTTTATTACAATATATATTTTATAACGCAAGGGCAACAACTGCTTGAAATTTATAGTCACTTTTCTCGGTGAGCAGTTGTCTCCTCGCGTTGGTATTGAATGCAGTTAAGTTTGCTATGCTAGGCCGTTTTCTCAGAAAAACGGTTGGCAACCTGTTGGGTTATCCTTTTAAGGTAATCATTCTTACGCTGGTTCGTAGTAAAGGTCCTTGCGTCTTAAGTTCTGAGCTGTGGTCATTTTGCGCTGGACTGCGCATGACTGGTCTTGCTTCTTGGTCGATCGATTTCCGCCCACCAGTCAGTGAGCGATTTTGAATAGCTAGAAAGATGCCTCGCTGAGAGGGGATCTCCGCTATTTTTTGTTCTGTCAGGAATGTGAAGTCCTCTTAATGGATATTTCGTTTATTCGAGATAATACCTCTAGTGTATTTCCACATGCCGGGAGGCGTCATATTTCTGTGTATTTCCTGAAGGCAAGGTAAATTAACTTTTCATTAACTCTATCGATTTTTGGTCGTGAGCGATTTTTGATTCATAGCCTGTCTTCGAAAGGCGTCGTCACGAGATGTTTTCCCAGCTCACATGTCGCTGTATTGTACTGCATCGGTTGATGCATGTCCCAAGGACCATTACTTGCTACTTTGTTACATGAACTAGGTTTGGAAAACCTTTGTTATCTAGAGGATATTTTTGAGGACATTATTTATACTTCGGCAGACGTGCCTGTCTTGCTGAAGTCAGATTAAGGAGAGTGAACTGATCTCATACATCTGGTTATCTTCTGGCTAAGATAGAAAGGGATGGAGAATTTTCCCGACTACATTACAGCCTTATAATGTATTGACATGCCTGTGAATCACCTTTATTATGATGCTGTCTACCGTCCATTGCTATACTGACATTGTTGCTGTGATAATGACTGTCTGATGTACCTACATATTCGCGTATACATTTTGTCACTGTGGCGTCCACAATAAATGATACAGAAAAACGTCACTAGCTGTTACAAGCATCATTGACTTTATACGTCGTGAGTTAACTGACGTCCTTGTATGGATTGCCCTGTTTTTGTATGATCATTGTTTGACTGTACATCATCTACACACTTCACAAAACCAGACCACGGGCACCATCACTCACCTCATGGTGCACGCGTCATTTGGCGGCCAATTACTCAATCATAATATAAATTGGGCGTCATCAACATCATTTTTTGATGATGCGTAGATGGCAGAGCGGATAGTGTGATTCGCTTGCATGGCTAGGCGGGGTTGTCGCACGGAAGGTCCAGTGTTCAAATCCTGGGTAAGCCACACATGTCTGTTGTTTTTCTGTTGTCTGGTGTTCTACTTCTTTATTTCCTGCGAGTGCCTGATAACATACCTTTATATTTGTTTCATATTAATTTACTGTTTACAGGCCTCAGGTTTCCCTCCCTTATTTGTAATAAATGTTTGTACAATACCAAACCTACCCACTATCCTGTTCTCACTGTTCTAGTCTACTATCATTTACTGGACACAGTATTAAGGTCCTAAGGGTCTTGTTGGATTCGGCCTATACTGCTTGATAGAAATACAACAGAAGTGATTGCGTCGTTAATAGGCTGAACTGCCCATGGAGGACTTCTGGTGTCGTGTATTGTGGTTCGCACTATTGACCTGCCATTGAAACATCATTTTTTGATGATGCGTAGATGGCAGAGCGGATAGTGTGATTCGCTTGCATGGCTAGGCGGGTTTGTCGCACGGAAGGTCCAGTGTTCAAATCCTGGGTAAGCCACTCATGTCTGTTGTTTTTCTGTTGTCTGGTGTTCTACTTCTTTATTTCCTGCGAGTGCCTGATAACATACCTTTATATTTGTTTCATATTAATTTACTGTTTACAGGCCTCAGGTTTCCCTCCCTTATTTGTAATAAATGTTTGTACAATACCAAACCTACCCACTATCCTGTTCTCACTGTTCTAGTCTACTATCATTTACTGGACACAGTATTAAGGTCCTAAGGGTCTTGTTGGATTCGGCCTATACTGCTTGATAGAAATACAACAGAAGTGATTGCGTCATTAATAGGCTGAACTGCCCATGGAGGACTTCTGGTGTCGTGTATTGTGGTTCGCACTATTGACCTGCCATTGAAACATCATTTTTTGATGATGCGTAGATGGCAGAGCGGATAGTGTGATTCGCTTGCATGGCTAGGCGGGGTTGTCGCACGGAAGGTCCAGTGTTCAAATCCTGGGTAAGCCACTCATGTCTGTTGTTTTTCTGTTGTCTGGTGTTCTACTTCTTTATTTCCTGCGAGTGCCTGATAACATACCTTTATATTTGTTTCATATTAATTTACTGGTCCTTTGTGTCCAAAATTCTTAGCCTCCCACTACCTTCTTTTCGCTCGATTCCATTACCTGCTTTTAATTTACTCACAACTCTGTAGACAGTCCGCTCAGGAATGTTCAAGGTTTTAGAAATGTTGGAACATGTTTGATTTCCTTCATTCCAAAGCTGTGAAATTAACATACACTTTGACTTTGTATCCATTTTCTGCCACTAGCATTAGAAATTGTCGTCTGCTCTATTATCAAGGGACTGTACTCTACGCTAATTTTTTTTTAACTTTTGGTAGTGTTTGCTCACTTCAGGGGAGTGCAAATTTGGGGCAGAACATGCAAATTTAATTATATTTCAACTTATTTAGCTGAGCAATTTGACTGCCATTTTTTTTTTGCAAAGTACTGTATATATATATATATATATATATATATATATATATATATATATATATATATATATATATATATATATATATATATATATATATATATATATATATATATATATATATATATATATATATCCTTTTTTAACTTGTTTTTCTTTCAGTAGATTAGGTGAGTGTTTATTATTTGCTTCTACTTTAGTCTGTATTGTGCCAGTATTTGTGTGTCTGTATTGTGCCAGTATTTGTGTGTCTGTATTGTGCCAGTATTTGTGTGTCTGTATTGTGCCAGTATTTGTGTGTCTGTATTGTGCCAGTATTTGTGTGTCTGTATTGTGCCAGTATTTGTGTGTCTGTATTGTGCCAGTATTTGTGTGTCTGTATTGTGCCAGTATTTGTGTGTCTGTATTGTGCCAGTATTTGTGTGCCTGTATTGTGCCAGTATTTGTGTGTCTGTATTGTGCCAGTATTTGTGTGTCTTTATTGTGCCAGTATTTGTGTGTCTGTATTGTGCCAGTATTTGTGTGCATACGAAATTCTTTCCCGTCCATTTCTAAAGTGAATATCGTATGCTAGTCGTTTGTCCTGTCACGGATCATTCTTGCAGCAAGGCGGTGTCACCGTTCGGGTGGTCCTTGGTTCGAACCCCTGTTTATTAATTCTGTTACTTTTCTGTTGTCATTTCTTTCTTTCATTTCTTTTCCTTCTTTCTCTGATTCTTTCTTTCTTTTCTCTCTTTATTTCTCTTTTTTTCTTTTTCTCATTTATTTATTTCTGTCTTGCGAGTGCCTACCATTTACATGTTTTCGTTAATTATTTACTACTCACAGGCCTTTGGCTGCTTCTTTTTGTCTGCCCATCGTCTGTTTGATTTACTATTTATTCTTCTACCGGTGACTCTCCAGATGGGAGAGAGATGAATGTTCTGTGCAAAGGTCAAATTGAATGTCACATTGGTAAGAGAGGTATACGGAGACCAAGGAACACATGGAGAAGAGAACTGGAAACAGACGTGAAGAAGATGAAGAAGGAACGGAAAGACATTGAGCCGATGGCACGGGACAGGAAGACTTGGCAGACGTTTATTGAAGGCCTATGCTCCTGGGGGAGCTAGATTGTGATGAATGAATGTCGTGTTACATTATGTTTGCCCGTTTCAGACATTAGTGTTTTTTCTTAATCCTGAATAAATTGTGTATTAAACCAGTTGATAGCTTTACAAGACATTCATTATTCTAGAACCTCCGGGGATAGGAGATAGAGAGGAAAACCAAAAACAAAACCAAAAAAACCATGGAGAATGGAATTGGGGGCAGATTTGAAAAGGGTAAATAAACCTTGGAAAGACTGAACAGATGGCACAGAATAGGAACGGGTGGCTCGAAATCTTTGAAGGCCTGTGCTCCACAGGGCACATACGGTCAAAGACATTGACTATTAAATTTACTTCAGTTAATTAAACCGCTAATATAATTTTGACGCGCCAAGTTGTTGCTATTTACGCCGTCGCTATCGACGCCCACATTTTCTTTGATGAGATTATCTCTGGAATTATCGAGCGCGTGTAATGTATGCTGTTGAACTTGCCAAAGGTGTTGAAGTCATGTTTATCCGTTATCAAAGTGACATTAGCCGCACACTGAAATACGTTTCTTGTTCAACTTAACGTGTTCATCAAAAAGGCAACAAAAAACAAAAACAGCTAACCGTGGTCTTAACTTAACGAATTGCGTTTTAAAAGGAAGAAGTTATACCGGAAGTGAATTAGTTTGGAGTTATCCCATATCGTGTCTGTTCTCATACACCTTTTTTTTTTTTAAATATTTCACTCATTCATTTATTTATCATTCTCTGATTTATTTACTGTCTACAGCTTTCGTCTCCATTTTCATACACCTTTGTTTTTAATATTTCACTCATTCATTTATTTATCATTCTCTTCATCATTTATCTGAAGCTGCCTGCAATAAACATCAGCCACGTTCTCCTGTCACGTGACATCAGTCACGTTCTCCTGTCACGTGACATCAGCTGTCCGTGTCTTCTTCATCCAACTCATTTCTGTATCCATTTTTCGTCTCCGTGTGTTTCAATCTCCCGCTGACTCTCTTACACTCAAGATACTAAAACAAAGACTCCATTATAACGATGTCAGCCTGTTTCATTAATACTAGTTTGTCCTATCCATCGTAGAACTCCGATTGGCAGAGTGGTTAGAGCGCTGACCTCTCGCGGCAAAAGATACTGGGTTCGAAACCCAACTGGGTACCTGACTCTGCTGTTCAGTTAGGAAAGCAAACGGCAGCGAGGAAGGGATCTGGTGACCCCGCATCTCGATGCTGGACGTAATATAGTGAAGTCTCTAACACCTCACTCCTCTTCGGCAATATCGACTATGGGACTGCTTTCAACTATCCATCGCCAACCTACTCCTTATTTATTTGTCATGGCATCAATGATTAATGTTCTTTATTTTTTGTTTTATTCCCCGCTTTTTTATATTCTTTTTAGCCCTACTCGTGACGTTTTGATAGCTCTAGCTTCCTCTTGTTCTTCTTTAGGTCTTCTTTCATCTTCATCCTCCTCTCCTTGGGGGTCGGAGTGGCTAAGTCGCATGGCGTCCGCCTCGAATACTTATGGTACCGGGTTCGATAACCAGTTAGGGGAATATAATTTATGGAAATTGTTTTTCAGAACCAGTGGTCCTAATGATGTCATACTCCCCCCTGGTCTCCTGGGTAGTGAGATCGGATACCTTGTCTTCTCGGATAAGGACGAAAAAATAGGAGGTCCCGTGTGCAAGTTGCGCACGTTAAATATCCCACGGCAGTTGGAAATCGTAAAGAGTAGGCCTGTCAGGCCGCTGCCCTGGCAAAATTTAAAAACTAGAAACCTACCCACCACAGAAATATTTATAGAATGTGTGATTCCTATATACACACATTGGGATTCTCGCTGGTGCTACGGAGTTCGTCCACTATGCTGAGATCCTCCTTGTGTGTGATCTAAGAGATGAGATCGGAGTACTGATGGAGTTGTCCGTGTGCAATGATAGTCCTTGAAACCAAAACTATACCCAAACCTCCTCTCCAATTCTATGAGATCCATTCAAAGTCATGTCTTGCAATACCGATAAGTTGTTTCCTGAGGATATGACACAACCATTTTCTTCAATCTCCGACAATATTGGCTTTTAGATGGCTTCCAATTGACTAAGCATTAGAGCGCATTCTTTTCCCTGCACAGTTACAAGATTCGTAGATCGAAACCTGGTAACTCCACGCTTTAGTCTGCCCAGCTGTAAATGGGCACCTGACTCTGCTCTTGAGTTAGAAAAGAAAAAGGGAGTACGGTGAAGTCTCTAACATTTCACTCTCCTACGGCAGTTTCTACTACGGAATGAGATGTGAGGAAATGACGTTTTCGTTTGATAGGACACACATTAAGGAAACCAGATGATAGCATTACAAGGCAGGTTTTATTTTGGAATCACCAAGATAAAAGAAATCGAGAGATGTCCAAGCCGCTATACCACACCAGAAGGTCTGTTTCATATAGACATGTGCCCGAATATAACCGACTGTCCTGGTATCTAAGTTGAACGAATCGCGTCTCGCCAAAGCGAAGCTAAACTCCTATAAAAACATCATCACCAGTTCCCATCTCCTCATCGAAGGTTGGCTGTAGTGGATCTCCAACGTCTTCTGTCTCTTGTCTTGATGGTGAACTCTGATAGACTGTCCATCTCTTGATGGTGTACTCAGACAGACTCTGTCCATCTCTTGATGTTTATCTTCCCACTTAGATCGCTGTCTACCTCCAGCACGTGTGCTTTCATCTCTGCCTCCTAGTATGGTCTTTAGCAAGGTGTTATGTCTTTTTATATGTCCAACATACTGTAGCTGTCTGATTTTGATCTTCATCAATTCACTTTTCATACCTAAGTTTTCTAGGACCTCTGTTTTTGTTTTCTTCTCTTTCCATGACACGTGCCCCATTCTTCTATATACCGGTATCAACATCTGGAGAACCTCAATTCTTTCTTCCAATTGCTTGTTCATTGTCCATGTTTCTGTGCCATACAGTACTGCATATCACTAAATGTCTACGGATCACGTGTGGAACTTGTCTTGAATGTTACCGAAGGATATTTTACCTTGTCGGGGTTGTATCTGCTGTTTCTGATAGGACACAGTGTGGAGGCTTATCTGATAGGTCACAGTGTGGAGGTGTATCTGATAGGATACAGTAAGGAGGCGTATCTGATACGACACAGTGCGGAGGTGTATCTATATTAAACCATCTTGGACCGAGCAACCGAAGTTTGTAGTATATGTTATAGAAGTTGCTTGGTAACATTTGATGATTCTCAGTTTGAATCTGTGAGTTTATTGTTTAGATTTCAATATTTGTCTCATCACATAATTGTTTAGATGTCAGTATTTGTCTCGTGTGTTAATTGTTTAGATGTCAGTATTTGTCTCTTGTGTTAATTGTTTAGATGTCAGTATTTGTCTCATGTGTTAATTGTTTAGATGTCAGTATTTGTCTCGTGTGTTAATTGTTTAGATGTCAGTATTTGTCTCATGTGTTAATTGTTTAGATGTCAGTATTTGTCTCATGTGTTAATTGTTTAGATGTCAGTATTTGTCTCATGTGTTAATTGTTTAGATGTCAGTATTTGTCTCATGTTGGTGAATGTAGCTTTGATCATTCCTATTCTCTTCCTGATTTCTGTTTCACGTCTGCCATCTTCTTCTGTAAAAAAACAAGAGATACTGAGAGAAAAAAACATAGAGAAGTAAATCCGAAACAAACTTACACAGAACAAAAAAAGACATGTTTAGAGTTTGACCGGTGTGGTGAAGTGGGATGTTATAAATACCTATAGGGGACTTAGTGTACTGACTGAGATCAGCTGTGAAGGTATCTATATCTATTAAAAGTAGTGTATTATAGATAACCTTACTTGCTACCACATATCTATATATCTCAGTCAGAATTATTCTGGAATAGTGTGATGCTACGTTATGTGTCTAGGGTATGTGTATGGTGAAGTGTAAGTCACAACAACAGACAGATAAACAATTTAATTTAATCCACTACTCTTAACAACACTGTGACACTCACATACATATAACACTCTATGAGAATAGCTTAAAGAAGTCACTCGTAACGGTTCAAATAACAATATGTATTCATTACTAGCATGAATGAATATGTGTCCTGATTCAACTACAAGGGAACCAGGAATCACAATCAATTTAAATTACAAGTTATGTACAGAATGTATTTAATCTGAATATTGTAGTGACATATATTAGTACAAATGTTCTATGTGTGTCAGTTGTGTAGTAGTAAAATGAGGTAATACTGGTTTTGTTTTGTTCAAGCTCTGTTGGTATTTGTCATCATGACTTCAATAGTTTGTCTTTAGGGACCAGTATTGGAGATGTTCACAGTTCCTGATTTTAAGACAAGTAAATTCCCCTCTGAATAGTATTTTTATAAAGTTATTTCAAGATGAGGGGACATAATGTTGAGCTCAGCTGGCCAATTCGCTTATCTGGCGTGATGGCGGCAGGAAAGGACTCCTCTGCTCGAATTCTCCTCTGGGCTCAGGAGACACCTCACTGATAGCTAAAAAGACCAAGGAGTATGCTGTCCGACTCTGGATTCAGCAAATCTCTGACCAGCTGCTGCTCACTACCATCAAGACCACTGTCCCTGAAATCAAGAAGGATGTACCTTCTACTTCATAACTAATTTATATTCTCTTTTACACTGATCACAATACAGCACAAACATTGCGTTCAGAGCGTTAGGCCAACAGTCAGCTTCATTTGAAATACTTTATTCCAGTATTACCCTTCTTAATGGTTACTACGCCTCTGCACTTCCAGCATTATTTCTTTCTAGTCCATCATCCAGGTGTCAGTGTACTACTTGGCCATTCCATGCCGTTTTACTTCTCTCCGACACCCTCTGTTCAGGCTGGAGCATTATAGGCTTTACCTCACGTTTGCCACTGAACTACACATATATATACAGGCATAAATCAACAATTCACATTCAATTTTTCATTAAAAGATACTGAATGGTTCAAGCTTACCACAATTTCATGGAAATAAACACAGATACGTTGATTAGCAATGAATTCTGGCACAAACTGGCACAAATTCCGTTCTGCCTATGTTCCAGGCTTTTATTTTAGCAAAAATGTGAGCTGGCTTCAACGTACTGTCGCTTTATCAAGCTTATTTGAATTAGTGGTCTCGAACTAACGCTCCCAAGTGTGTATATCAGCGAGACTGGCCAATGAGCCACGTTTCGACAAGTGTTTGAAAAAATGTTATCTTTTCCCGTCTCCCCAACAACCAAGATAGTATTTATAACCCGACCAATCGTGGTTAGGCTTTCATTTGTTGCGCTCCAATCAATTTGGAGTTTACATGGTAGGCTATTTATGTAACGTAAGGTTTTTTCAAACACGTTATAAAAAAAATTTTATGAGCAGAAATGATTTTATGCTGTCAGGCACCCCCAATATTTTATTTTGGGTATAATTTATTAATTCCTGGACTATTTGCGTAACGTTTTACATATTATTTGTCAGCAAACCCTAAGGAACCCAAAAATACTAATTTAAAGGAGCTACGTGGCTGCGTTCAAAATATGCAATTTCTTCTATCTCCTGTTTAGAAGATGTGCTGTCTGGGTACTGTTATGTGTTCAAACGTAAACCCATATAATGTTGTCTTTTCTAATAAGAGTCTGTTATGATTTATAAACCTAACTCTGGGAAAGGGTAGTGTATTTTATCACTGTCCGTCTGAAAAAAAATTAGTGCATGTAGACTTACACGCGTGATGGTAGTAATTGTGTATCGCGCGAAGCGGGTTTAGTGTTCGGCTTTCTGCCTCTCCCTTCTCTTTTTATCCCTTTAATCCATCTGTTCGTTCGTTTTGGTAACGCAGTATAATTAATGTTAGGGTTAATTTAGGTCATTACGCAGTACGTCTCAATGCTTTTCCAAGAAATACAGCACACGTTTCATTGAAGAAGGCGGGTAATAATACAGTAAGCTTTACTATCAACGTGAAAGCGTTACAATTTGCAGACGAAGCAGAAAACAAGGGGGATTTCGAGTACATTCTTTGTGACAGCACTGTCATTTTCCCATTGCTCTTCTCTTTATTAATTTTATTTGTTAGGCTTTATATTTACCTAATAATTTATATATGTGGATTAGAATATTTCATGACACTTCCCCTCTTAAAACAGACATTATATGTCAGTCCTTTATTCTATATACACATAGAGAAATTTATTATTATTTCTGGGGTTTACGGTGATTCTCATCACACGGATGGCGGCTTAAAAAATCCGCTCCCAGATTGGTTTTTCCAGATATATATTCAATGCTAAAATTATATGGAGCCAGAAGCAAAGACCATCGGAGTAACCTAGAGTTCTCATGCTTAGCCTGTGCTAAAAACGATAAAGGTTTGTGGTCAGTTTGCAACTTAAATGCCTTCCCATATAGATAAATATTGAATTTCTTTATTGCCCATATTACTGCAAGACATTCTTTTTCGCTAGTTGAGTAGTTGATTTCAGCTTTATTCAACTTTCTGCTAGCATATGCCACTGGGCTTAATTCCCCATCCAATGCATCTGATTTCTGTAGTAAAGTTGCACCTAGCCCAATATTACTTGCATCCGTCCTTACTATGAATTCTTGACTTAAGTCAGGTAATTTCAAAATGGGTTTACTTGTGAGCTTTTCCTTCAATTCTTGGTAAGTCATTTCACATTGTGGTGTCCATGTAATGCGATCTGGAAGTCCTTTACGTGTCAATTCCGTTAAAGGTGCACATATGGAATTAAAGTTTTTGATATACTTCTGGTAGAAACCACATAATGAGACAAAGGATCTCACGTCCTTCTTGGTTTGTGGTCTCGGGGCTTTCTGTAGTTTCTCTAAATTCTTTGGGTCAGGGGTCATGTTTCCCTGATAAACTGTGTGTCCCAAAAATTCCAATTCTTTACATCCAACGCAACATTTGGTTGGTCGGGCTGTTAAATTTGCCTCCCTAAGTCGATCAAACAGCATGTTCAGAGAGTCAATGTGTTCCTCAAATGTTTCTGTTGCTATAAGGATATCATCCATAAAATTTGTTATACAGGGATTATTCAGAGGATCCAATAATTTTCTCATCATTCTAGAGAAGACACTAGGTGCATTCTTCAATCCAAATGGCAATCTATTAAACTCATAGTGTCCTTCTGAGGTACTAAAAGCTAGGTATGGTCTAACCTCAGGCTTCACCGGAATCTGATAGTATCCTTTACTCAGATCCACTTTTGAGAAATATTTAGCTTTATTTAGTCTGGCAAACAGCTGATTTGTATCCGGCAATGGATCCACCTGTCCTTCTGTAATAGCATTCAGTCTCCTGTAATCTATACAGAGTCTATGTTCTCCAGAGGGCTTCCTTAAGAGTACAACACCGGAACTATACGAAGACTCACTGTGCGAAATAATTCCTTCCTTCAACAGATAGTCTATCTCTTCCTTCAAAGCTTTTTCCTTAGCAAACGGAATCGAATATGGTTTCATACAGACAGGTGTGGAGTCTATTAATTTCATATCATATTCCAATAGGTTTGTATGCCCTGGTCGGTCTGTTAACACCTCTGCATGATTATTTAGAACCTGTTGCACTCTCTCTTTCTGAGTTTTCGTTAAATGTGTACTGATTTTCACCTGTGCTGCTGTCTCACAGGGGTGTAATGGATATTCAAATGATGAAAGTGGTTCCTTTTTCATCTCCATGGCGATGGACAAGGTCAACAAGTGTGTCTCTTCCTGATGTTCTCTTTCCAAATATTTCTTCAGGAGATTCACATGATAGATTTTTTCTTTCCCCTTCTTATCTATCTTATAATTTGTTCTAGACACCTTCTCTAGAACTGTATATGGACCCTGCCATCCAATTTGTAACTTATTCTGACTCCCGGGCAAAAGAAGCAGTACCTTCTCTCCCACAGCCAAATTTCTGTCTTTCGCCTTCCTGTTATAATAGGCAGCATGTTTCTTCCTGGCTTGTTTCAAATTTTCATTGGCAAGTTTCCAGCCAGTTTTTAACCGAGTGGTCAGCTCATTCACATATTGGTATGAAGATGTAATGTTTTCCTCTGCCTTTTCATCAGTCCACGTTCTTAACAAAGCTACATATGGACCTTTAATTGTGTGGACCTATTTGTCCATGCACCGGTATGGTCTCTTCCACTTGAAGCTTTATAGTGATGATTTTTCCTCCCAGAATTATCATTCACAAAACGACCGCTACCAATTTTTCTTTTGGGGCTGTCTCCCCTCTTAAAATTCTTGATGAGAGATTTCCTCCCTACATCCTCTTCCTCCAGTTTGTTTAAGTCCGATTGAGGGATTGTCGGCTTATCCTGGGGTAAGACATCCTTTTGCACTCTCCGCATAGTGGCCATTGAAAAACAGTTAAGTGAAGCTTGTCCGTGAAAAGGGGCTTCCCATTCCATTTGGTCCACTTTATCAAATTTATTTTTCCTTTTATTGTCAGGCCTGATTTTGCCCCATGGCGTGTCCAGGTCCTGATCCATGTTCCCACTTGTGGGTGTTCCCTCATGTGCTATGCTACACCTTTCTACAAAATTCTCAATGTCCCATCTTGCTTTGGGCCAATAATAATTGTGAGCCACCTTTTGAATGATGGTACCTATCTTCTCATGGTCCCCATCTGGTTTCACATGTAGGCTCCTTATTAATTCTGTCCTGTATCTTTTTGGAAGAACCAGCTGTCCGTGACCATTGGATCTAGCTCCAGTCTTCCTATACATCAACTTGTTTTTCATGTAAAAATCTCCCTTGCCTGGAGTTATATGACAAGTTGACAATTTTCTGAAACAAGGCTTGAGTGTTTTATCCCCAGCCTGTGCCTTCCTCATCTCTTCTGGAGTGGTATCTAACATAATATCCTCCTCCTGTCTTGAGGTCGACCTGACCTGAAGGGTTGCCATATACACAGGTTTCCTTCTGCAACGGTCAGTGTCATGATTGTCCATCTGACAATTCTTACACCACCTTTTTCCTTGGTTGAAAGATTTTCTTTCATTATATTTCCTTTCATCGAATTGTGGGAATTTATTTTTATTTTCATACCGTGGCCTATCAAATTGGTGCTTACCTTTATTTTGATCCTTAGGATCAAATTTATTAAAATTCTGTGGTGCCCTAAAGTTGTCCACCTGTTTCTTTTTATTACCTGTTACCTCTGCTTGAGCTGCTTGATACCTTTCAGCAACATTTAGCAACTCACCCAGCCTCTCTGCACCTTGTTCCATGAGAAACTTTCTCAGGTCTGGAGCCATGGACTCTCTTAGTTGCTCTATAAGGACCATTTCCTTAAGATCTTGGGTTTTCCCCAGAGAAGTCCATTTCTCCAAGTATGTCTCTATGCGTGCAGAGAACTGGTGATAGGTTTCACCTGACAGTAGTTTAGCATTCCTAAATTTTTTTCTATAAAATTCTGCATTCTTTTCATATCTTAACAAAAGAGCCTGCTTTAGCATGTCATAATTTTCCTGATCACCTCTGCTCATTTTTGCAAAAACTTCATAAGCTGCCCCACGAAGTCCCTGAGATAACTTTAAGCTCCACCTTTCTCTCTCTAACCCATACGTGGTAGCTAATAGTTCATACCTATTTATATAGCTCTCAATATCATCGTCTTTCTCAACAAAATGATCTAAATGAAAGTTCATAGCTGAGATTGAGGCTCCCTGAGTAACCGTAGCATCAGAGGCAAAGGGACTGGCACCATTTTCAGGAGCATGGCCTTGAAACTCAAACTCCCTTAGTCGTAACTCATGTTCCCTTTGTAATCTTTTATCTTCTGCTTCCCTTTCTGCAGCTAATTTCCTCTCTTCCCTTTCTGCAGCCTGTCTTCTTTCCTCGGCTTCCCTTTCTGCAGCTAATTTCTTCTCTTCTGCTTCCAATTTCTTAGCCTCTTTGTCAGCCTCAATCTGCAACCTCTTAGTCTCAGCCTCAGCTTGCAACCTCTTAGTCTCAGCCTCAGCTTGCAACCTCTTAGTCTCAGCCTCAGCTTCAAATTGTAACTTCTTAATTTCCCTGTCAGCCTCTAACTTTCTTTCGGCTTCAAACCTTCTTTCTTCGCGTTCAATAAATTTGTCACATTCCGTTGTGACATAGGCAACCATAACTTGCCCATCTAATCCTAACTCTTTTGCAGTCTGAACCGCAGCAGATCGAAATTTGGCCAGGTCCGCCATTGTCTATTATGTAAATTTATACAATGTCTAACCAACAATTCAATCTCTAATGGACAACACAGGCACCGTGAGCTCAACCTTATTTAATTCCACCCAAGGATACCTTTTAATTCTTATATTCCCTGAAGTGAATTACCCCCAATATTTTTAATAGGGAAAGATTCAAAATCCCAAGAGCGAGACCCCAATATATGTGGTGAAGTGGGATGTTATAAATATTTATAGGGGACTTAGTGTACTGACTGAGATCAGCTGTGAAGGTATCTATATCTATTAAAAGTAGTGTATTATAGATAACCTTACTTGCTACCACATATCTATATATCTCAGTCAGAATTATTCTGGAATAGTGTGATGCTACGTTATGTGTCTAGGGTATGTGTATGGTGAAGTGTAAGTCACAACAACAGACAGATAAACAATTTAATTTAATCCACTACTCTTAACAACACTGTGACACTCACATACATATAACACTCTATGAGAATAGCTTAAAGAAGTCACTCGTAACGGTTCAAATAACAATATGTATTCATTACTAGCATGAATGAATATGTGTCCTGATTCAACTACAAGGGAACCAGGAATCACAATCAATTTAAATTACAAGTTATGTACAGAATGTATTTAATCTGAATATTGTAGTGACATATATTAGTACAAATGTTCTATGTGTGTCAGTTGTGTAGTAGTAAAATGAGGTAATACTGGTTTTGTTTTGTTCAAGCTCTGTTGGTATTTGTCATCATGACTTCAATAGTTTGTCTTTAGGGACCAGTATTGGAGATGTTCACAGTTCCTGATTTTAAGACAAGTAAATTCCCCTCTGAATAGTATTTTATAAAGTTATTTCAAGATGAGGGGACATAATGTTGAGCTCAGCTGGCCAATTCGCTTATCTGGCGTGATGGCGGCAGGAAAGGACTCCTCTGCTCGAATTCTCCTCTGGGCTCAGGAGACACCTCACTGATAGCTAAAAAGACCAAGGAGTATGCTGTCCGACTCTGGATTCAGCAAATCTCTGACCAGATGCTGCTCACTACCATCAAGACCACTGTCCCTGAAATCAAGAAGGATGTACCTTCTACTTCATAACTAATTTATATTCTCTTTTACACTGATCACAATACAGCACAAACATTGCGTTCAGAGCGTTAGGCCAACAGTCAGCTTCATTTGAAATACTTTATTCCAGTATTACCCTTCTTAATGGTTACTACGCCTCTGCACTTCCAGCATTATTTCTTTCTAGTCCATCATCCAGGTGTCAGTGTACTATTTGGCCATTCCATGCCGTTTTACTTCTCTCCGACACCCTCTGTTCAGGCTGGAGCATTATAGGCTTTACCTCACGTTTGCCACTGAACTACACATATATATACAGGCATAAATCAACAATTCACATTCAATTTTTCATTAAAAGATACTGAATGGTTCAAGCTTACCACAATTTCATGGAAATAAACACAGATACGTTGATTAGCAATGAATTCTGGCACAAACTGGCACAAATTCCGTTCTGCCTATGTTCCAGGCTTTTATTTTAGCAAAAATGTGAGCTGGCTTCAACGTACTGTCGCTTTATCAAGCTTATTTGAATTAGTGGTCTCGAACTAACGCTCCCAAGTGTGTATATCAGCGAGACTGGCCAATGAGCCACGTTTCGACAAGTGTTTGAAAAAATGTTATCTTTTCCCGTCTCCCCCAACAACCAAGATAGTATTTATAACCCGACCAATCGTGGTTAGGCTTTCATTTGTTGCGCTCCAATCAATTTGGAGTTTACATGGTAGGCTATTTATGTAACGTAAGGTTTTTTCAAACACGTTATAAAAAAAATTTTATGAGCAGAAATGATTTTATGCTGTCAGGCACCCCCAATATTTTATTTTGGGTATAATTTATTAATTCCTGGACTATTTGCGTAACGTTTTACATATTATTTGTCAGCAAACCCTAAGGAACCCAAAAATACTAATTTAAAGGAGCTACGTGGCTGCGTTCAAAATATGCAATTTCTTCTATCTCCTGTTTAGAAGATGTGCTGTCTGGGTACTGTTATGTGTTCAAACGTAAACCCATATAATGTTGTCTTTTCTAATAAGAGTCTGTTATGATTTATAAACCTAACTCTGGGAAAGGGTAGTGTATTTTATCACTGTCCGTCTGAAAAAAAAAATTAGTGCATGTAGACTTACACGCGTGATGGTAGTAATTGTGTATCGCGCGAAGCGGGTTTAGTGTTCGGCTTTCTGCCTCTCCCTTCTCTTTTTATCCCTTTAATCCATCTGTTCGTTCGTTTTGGTAACGCAGTATAATTAATGTTAGGGTTAATTTAGGTCATTACGCAGTACGTCTCAATGCTTTTCCAAGAAATACAGCACACGTTTCATTGAAGAAGGCGGGTAATAATACAGTAAGCTTTACTATCAACGTGAAAGCGTTACAATTTGCAGACGAAGCAGAAAACAAGGGGGATTTCGAGTACATTCTTTGTGACAGCACTGTCATTTTCCCATTGCTCTTCTCTTTATTAATTTTATTTGTTAGGCTTTATATTTACCTAATAATTTATATATGTGGATTAGAATATTTCATGACCCTATGGGATAATTAAATTCGAAAAAGTAACTCAAAATATAACAGTTAAAAATTCACAAAGTCAAATGAGTCCAATTTGATAATTTATTATGTACATCTATCTATCCTTGTAATGAGAAATTGGTGTTGGAAGATGGTAAAATGTATGATTATTTATATTTACAAATTAAAATAAATAATAGTAAAAAGTCTTGGATGTACCTTCCAATGAAATTATAAAGTCTGTCACAGTAGTTTGATAATTCTTGCTATCTAGTCTCTAGCCTTTTTCATCATTGACAGGCGCTATTGAAACCGTTCACAGTGTTTGTAGGATTGTGTACATGTAACTCAACTTACATTACGCCCCGTCTGTTTGAGGTTTCTGAAACACACTGGTAATCCAGAAGACTTTCCTTCAGCCCGCCCTATAACTACGGGGGACTAAGGTGTTGAAGATTGTTTGACCACTAGGCTCCAGTTAGCAGGATCAAAGGTCCTTAAGTCTTTAGTTTATACTTGATCACGAACTCGATCAGACATTCGATCATGAGCTCGATCAGGAACGATCATAAAACCTGGAACAAAAGGTAATAGGTGGCCATGGTGTTCCGACAAGCTCACACACCACTGATGTTCATGAGGCGACCATGTCTTCAGTGTTTGTATATACATGAATGATTCATGGTAGTATGTTACAGAGATAGCATGATACGATAGTGTCTACTGTGCAGAAAGTAACAAAATACATGAATAAATCACATGTTATGATATATGGGTAAGATATAACCTTTGCCTTCCACTTATGGATGCCAAGTCACTTCTGTACTTGCTGGTATGTCGTAAGTTTCCAGGAAAGAACTAGCCATGATATATTTGGCTAACCAATTAATTGTTATGCTTCCTGACAATGCCGGTGGAGGTTATCTCTGGTTAGCGTCATTGGCTTCCTGTATACCATTTTTATTATGTTTGATACAATCAAATCGTAACCAAAATCTGAAATAACATGATATTAGTCATACATATATCTTTAATAAACTTACATACCCTCTATGATTAATAAGCACACAGTGAGGCTGCATCTGATGAAGTATACCTGCCCTGCATGCAGCGTGAAAAAAAAACTTTTCTTGCAGATACTGTCTTCCAGTCTCTCACTCTGGCGTCTGGATTTTGTGTGTTTGATTTTTAAACGGGCCGCTCTGTCCTTATATTTGGGTGACTCTCCCGTACGAGAAAGCACCGTCTGAAGTCCGCTTAGATTTTCGTTTAATCTCTTGGTTTGAGGCGATCTGTGCTTTTTCTGTATTTGTTTTCTCTTCTTGTCACTACACACTTATATCTTTCCTTCCTTCCTAGGTATCCTTTCATTTTCCCCATATGAAGCTTTCATTCTATTCAAGTTTTATCGAAATCCGTTGAGGTATGTAGTTATAATAAATTTTTAAAGATCATGAGCTAACATTTAGCAGATGTGATGACGATGAAAAATATTAATTATTTTTAAAACTACTTACATTTGAATAATATCCTTTTGGATATTACTCATATTCTATCTCCGTATATGAATTATTACATTTTTAATATCTTTCAACCAAGCTTGCTCTTGTAGCTTTAGATTTTCTTTCCTGCCAATGCAAATTTTTAAGGTCGGCCATGTTTCATATATTCGCTCCTTCATACACTTTCACAATGCTGTTCGGCTTAGGCGTCAACTTCAAAGCAAGACCCACCGCGTTGTCCCGGCACTCTTTCTCTCTGTGTGTCGAGTTACACATTTTTTCACAAACAAAGCAAGTGGTACCAAATCTTGCTACAAACTTACAAAAGGCCTATGCTCCATCGGAAGCTTATTGGTAATGAAAGAAAATAATGTACTGGCTGTTGCCTGGCTCTCTTCAATAAATCTTCTTTGTTGTCACATCCATAGCCGGCCCGAGGGATTTGTCAAGGTGGTGTAAGTTCTCTTTTTTTTTTTCCCCCCCCCCCCCCCCCCTTTTCCCTTTTTTCCGTGCCGCAAGTGTTAAATTATTCTCGAGAGAGGGTTAATTTTATACTACTGCGTTGACCACACTATAATTTCCGCATTGTTTTTACTTTTCGGCGACCCTCTGTACCCCACCCCTGAAGACCGTGACGGTGTGACCTTGCCGCGGTGATCTTGTCATACCACTTCAAACGTTCCATTTTAGGCAAGCACCCATTTATGAATGTCTTGCTTTTGTTCTCCATGTTTCACAGCCATACAATAGGACTGACTTGACATTGGAGTTGAATATTCTTATTGTCCTTCCATACTTGCTGATGTTGTTTTTTTTTTTTTTTTTTTTTTTTTTTTTGTTGCTTGAAAATTTCCACAGGACGTGGTAGGCGATCCCATGCTTAACCGTGTTTAGTCGCCTTATACGGCATGATTGGTAGGTTACAGTGTTACTATTCTTTGCTCCACTTTCGGGTACCGTTGGCCCAGGGCCGATTATCTGCGTGGCATAACATATTTATGACATTATATGAAGTTATAAAACATAATTTCTGACATAATGTGGAGTCGTAAAACATAATTCTGACATTATGTGGAGTCGTGAAACATAATATTCGCATTATCTGGAATCTTAAAAGACGAAGTAGAAAACCGCGAAGTCATCTCCATCAGTCAGTATTTTCCTCTTATTTAACGTTAATACCGAATCACATCCTGATATAACTAAAGGACTATTATTTATCGTTGAAAGAGGAGTGTTCGAGTAACCGAGGCATATCATTTATGTAAAGGATATTTGTCGCAAGATAAAGAACAACAAAAACAAGAAGCTACAAACTTTCATAAATGGTTGTTTGTGTGTGTGATAAACGAGCGCCAAGCTTTATCGCTCAATCTTTTCCCTACACCTTTTTTATTTTATTTTCTCCCACCTTGCGCTCTTTCATCCCACATTTGCTCTATCATCTTTGTTCTAGTAATCTTTAATCACGACTGGACTTTAAACTGTAATCTTTATTACATGCGACTTGATTTAGTCCCCCACCTGGCATTATCTTTTGAAGTCGACATTGCCTTGTGATAAACTGGTGAAACACATCTGATTTCATCAAAATCAAAACACCTGGGCATGGTCCAATGTCTTTGGACTATTGTTAACTTTGAGGATGGCGCGGCTGACACAAAAGATTAGTCTAAGCCGTTGTTTAAACAAAACACGGTCGCCAACACGCACGATACAATGGCCACGCAAACAATGAACTCCTGGACTGTGATATCAAAGGCCCTTGACGCGAAACAACAATCTTTGTTTCCAGATGGGAGACGACGGTCATTGTGCACGACAAAGGGACTTGTTAGCCGGCATGCAAGAGACAAGGGATAGCCAGATTTGTGACAGTTAGAGGACGGGTGTGTTTTTCTAGCCGACCAATCAGCATACACCGCGCGAATTGCCCAACCCACTTTTAGACTGACAGGAGACAAGAGAGATCCAAGGTCTGGGTTGCAAGATGCACGCCTGGTAATTGGTTGAGGAGAGGAGTTAGATTATCTCGGACATATTGGCTAAACCAGCGATATATGGTACCGCACAGCTTGTTAGAGGCAATCTAGTTTTTTAAACATTGTGGTATAGAGAAATCCCTAACGTCTAGCCTAAATAAACGTGTTTATTCAGTGTGGATAAAATAATTCATAGCTGTGATGTATTGGGTTCTTAAAGGATTTTGCAAAGGGAAAAGAAGGTTAGTATATCGTATACAGATTATTAATACTTTTTTCTTATTCTTTAGTTATTTATCTTAGCTGTCTAGCTAAATGTGCGAAAGTTAGTTTTTCAATTAATTTTTCTAGTACATGACGAATTAAAATCATAAGATTTTCCTCTAAGATGATAGGCTGATAGGAAGTAATTAAAAGTTCATACTTCACCTTCATCTTGCTTGTTAAATCATCATCACAGTCTTCCATGCGAACACACTCTCCTGCACAGTATATTTAACGTCATTAGAATTGAACTCATAGAAATCAATGGCGAGGAGTACTACAAATGAAAGTCAATCAGTGATATTAAGTGTGAAAACTTACGAAGACTTTTGTGTGTCTTCAGACCATCAGAAGTCTGAGTCTACACGCAATGTGTCTGACGTCTAACCAGAAATAAGTTATCAAAACGGACATTTGGCTAGCAGTATTCGCCATAGGACATCCTTCATTCCTCAATTAAAAAGGAATATTTCTCGCCCACGATTAAAACAGTGGACGCAGAATTTTTCGTCACCTTATATCACGTGCACACAAGTTCAATACATAGATATAGCTCCATCGAAAGCTTACTACATGAGTCAAGCTAAAGCTCACAGTTGTTACTCATATCAAGTTCAGCTCCATCGGAAGCTTACCATCTGAAGTCAAACTAAAGAGCTCAAAAGTTGAATCTCATATTTATGCCAAGTGCAACACACTCTTAAGCGCATTCTATGAAGCAGACTCCAAAGTATATTTTATGAATCACGATAACATACACAAGATAATGAGTCTACATATCAAGAACATTTCGTGAAGATATCCAGTCTGGCCAGTACCCTTCGGAGATGAGAAAACAGACATTTTCATACGACAACTGTTAACTGTTGATCAACGCTACAGAGATATTGTCTAACAGTGAAGAACGATCTCAGTACAACAACAATTTTCATCAAAACGTCCTCGACTTAGAGACACCCCATACGACATAACTTATAACAACTTGGGACATGTTATGCATACATGTGATTCATCCTACCCGGGAGAAGCATTTAGAGACACATGGACTGTGTAGATTACTCACAATTTTGGTAATACGTATCACATCACATCATCATCATTTCGCTTTACACAAGCTCATTCGTCTATTTAATTAACTACAATATTAATATCTCATCTGTGTGTTTTTGTGTGAATCGTCTTTTACCATCATCACGTTCTAACCACTACTAACCCTATATGTGTACATATTTAATTAATAAACCCACTAATCGTTTGATCATTATCTAATTCGTTAATGTATCACTCGTGCTGTCGGTGTTAAATATTTACATATAGATACATTTTTTCACTCAGATGAGGTTGAGGGCTTTTTCTGTTACGGGATCTAAGGGCAGAAGCTAAGGTCGTCGGGAAACAGAACTCTTTCCATAATTCACTAGAAAACACTGTCCAGTGGAAAGCATTCGTATTCTCTAATTCTTGTCCTTATCTCGGATAGGTCTCTTTCCTTTCATAACGAGCCAATTTCTGGAGACCTTCTACCTAATATCTCATATGCTGTTCCTGGCGAAAACTACTGTCGTAGTTGCCCCAAATAATCACCACACGACAGTTTGGAATAGAAGGATTGAAATGGTATGACAAGATCACTAATGTGGAACTGATGACAAGAACCAGACAAGTGCCAGGTGAACAAGAGTTGAGAAGAAGACGCTAGCAGTGGATTCGACACCGATTGACGTAACATACTGATTGCATTACAAGGCAGTCCTTGTTCTGAAATCCCCATGGTACGAGAAGTAGAGATACACCAATAAACACATGGAAAAGAAAATACGAGACAGAAATGTAAATGATGAGGAAGAGAAGAAAAATGATGATGGTGATGATAATGATGAGGATTATTTCCCATGTCTCCTTTTGCATTCTCATTCAAATTCTTCTCAATCCGCATATATTTCTCTCATCCATGTACAAGACCTTTACTCATACGAGCGTCTTATGAGCTTTTCAAGAATATCACAAGGTACATCAGAAAACACGCAGACGAAAAACCCTCACTAACTACCTCAAGGTTTTTTTTTTTCACATTTCATCATTCTGCATAAAGAACATCATTCTGTGAGCAAAGGCATCTTCCTGATTGCACTTGACGCTAGTTCAAGAGCAAACTCCAGGAACCCAATTTAGCTGTTTGTTCCGTTGCCCTCGTACAAGCCTCGATAAGTGCATGTTTTGTAATTTCTCTGAGTGTTCACATGAATAGTTTATAAGTCTTTTTTTTTTTGCAGAGAATGGCATACGTTTGGGGCAGAACACACACAAAACAAAGACATCATTTGTTTCGTGGCATGTTAGTGCTCACGGTTTTTTTAACTGCCCGGTACAATATGAAGCTTTGAAGTTATGTGCGAGGTCACATCTTCCACTTGAGAGAAGCGGTTTAGAAAATCTGTTCCTTAGAATCGTCTGCTCTGCAGATGTAATGATCGAGGCAAGAATTTTTTGCCTCTTCTTTCATGTGTTAAATGGTCTAGAGTATCGCTTTCTATTTTTCTTTTTAGGAACTCTGCAGCATTATCAGCATATTAATCCTTCCATATCGGCTATTATTTATTTATAGGTATTTCTTCCTAATTTAGTTCTGTCACAGAACTAGAATATGTTGTCACATTTTAGTCCTGTCAGAGAACTTTTAGAATATTTGGTCATAATTTAGTCATTTCATAGAACTTTTAGAATATTTGATCGTAGAACTTTCAGAACATTTGGTCAAAATTTAGTCATTTCGTAGAACTTTTAGAATATTTGTTAATAATTTAGTCATTTCATAGAACTTTTAGAAAATTTTCTCATAGTTTAGCCCTGTCATAGAACTTTTAGAATATTTGGTCATAGTTTAGTCATTTCATAGAACTTTTAGAACATTTGGTCATAATTTAGTCATTTCGTAGAACTTTTAGAATATTTGTTAATAATTTAGTCATTTTATTGAACTTTTAGAAAATTGTCTCATAGTTTAGCCCTGTCATATAACTTTTAGAATATTTGGTCATAGTTTAGTCATTTCATAGAACTTTTATATGTAGAATATTTAATCATAGAACTTTTAGAATATTTTGTAATAGTTTAATCCAGTCATATAACTTTTAGAAGATTTTAGTCATGGGTTAGTTATGTCATAGAAATTCTTGAATATTTGGTCATAAGTTAGTTTTATCATAGAACGTTTAAAATATATTGGGCATAGCAAAGTGGGGAGTGCTAGTTACTGCTCTACAAGTTGTCACTAGACATGATGGTCATTGGTTGCTTTATCAGTCCGCGCAATTGATCCAAGAGGAAGAACAATAAGTAACGATGCGATCGTGAAGAAATATGGGATGCCGTTATAACTTAGCACAGCTTGCACCAGAACTAACGCAGCCTCTTCTTGGTGACATCTTCTTTGATCCTTAGCCGCAGATTGTCAAAGCATTCATTGGTCATCACGCCTGATGGCGTCTTGTAGGGCAGCAACAAATTGCTTCCACTTTGTTCGGTAGGCGGCCATCCTTCGTACAGTGCCCCAACTCTGGTTCATTCTTTGCATCTCAGCCTCCACAGTTCTCCGACAAGTTGTTGGTCGGCCTCACTTTCGCTTTCCTTCGGGGGTCCATAGCACAGCTGTTCTAGTAATGGCATCAGGGTCCCTTCTGAGGACGTGGCCAACCCAACTCCAGGGTCTTCCAGCTATGATGGCGTGCATGTCCTCTTGGTTACTCCGAATAAGTAGTTCTTGGTTGGAGATGATATTCGGTGAATTTCCCTTAGGCATACTGCGTAGAAAGAGGAGAATTTTGACTTTTCCTTCTCTGTTACTTCCGTACATCATTCCGCACCATAGAGAAGCACAGAAAGTACACAGCTCTCATATAATCTTAATTTGTCTTGACGACGTAACGACATAATATTAGATGTAAATAAGGAAGAACCAGATTTAATAAATTTATATTACAAACGCCAGATAAGTTTAATGATGTATGTCTTGAACAGCAGTACGCATAGCTAAGTTGATTTTGTGGGTTGTCTTCATAAATTTATTTGCAGAAGTTATAAAAACGATTTCATTATTGTTACACTCGATACGGACTTCCCTTAATGACGCTTACAGACGGTAGGTCAGGCGCCATCATTTTTATGCGTGGATTGTTTATTCGGAAAGCGAGGAGAGTTCTGATCAAGGAAGATAACCCTCTTTCAACTGTTTATATTATGGGGATCTGTAAGTGGGTCTGCCCCGTCTTTGAAATATTTGAGATCTTCGAGGGTAGAGTTCTGCAACTGAACACGGCGTAATGAGAAAAAGGTGCATGTTTTGAACAGTCTTTGTTTGTTTTCGTACTCCGTGAGCAGGGAAATAAGATTCAAGGAATGTAGGAAATGCAATTGGGCGTTTATAGAATCAGAGGGGATGAAAGAGCGCGATGAAAAAGGGCATAATTAAGAAAGGAGAACTCGCGTTGGTAAACAGAGGATTTCTGTACTGGAGAAAATATACGAATTGCAGGTTGAATTGTGGGAAGTTTGCTACAATAGCGAGTAAGAGACATGAATGTAAAATTGTGAGACTGGTGAATGAGGGGTTACGGAAGCAAATCAGAAGGAATGAAAAACTGCAATGTCGTCATCTTTTGCTGCCAATGGAGTATAGGTCTTAAACAAACAGCGGTCAAGGCCTCATGTCCTGTACCATCATGTCCTGTACCATCATGTCCTGTACCATCATGTCCTGTACCATCCGTTCATAGTCTCCTTCATTCCTTTAATTGTTGTCTCCAGTTCTCTTTTCCGTGTGTATTTTTGCTCCTTCTTTTTTTCACTTACTGTGGGGGTTCCAGAACAATAACGATCTTGTAATGCTATAAGCTGGTTTTCTTAATGTGTCCTATCAAACATAGATATGTTGCGTGGTCTTCATTGACCGTCAGACCGGCTCTTGTGTTCAAATGGCTTATCATTTTTATGGACCGTCACGCTGGCTCTTGTGTTCAAATAGCGTGTCATCTTCATTGACCGTCACGCCAGCACTTGTATTCAAATAGCTCCTAATCTTCAATGAGCGCCAAGCTGGCTCTTGTGTTCAAATGACTCGCCATCTTCTTGGACCGTCACGCCGGCTATTGTGTTCAAATAGTTTGTTATCTTCATTGACCGTTAGACCGGTTCTTATGTTCATCTTATACATGACTCTGCAAGCTTCTTACACTTCTCCGTTATATCACACTCAGCAAACTTCCCTAAGGAGCATGGGCCTTCAACAAACTCATGCCAAGTCTGCCTGTCCTATTCTATCCACTCCGGATCTCTCCATGTCTTCTTAATCCCTGTCATTTCTGCTCTTATTTCTCCTCATCTCTTTCTCTCTTACGCTGGGTATTCCAGCATAAAGACTGCCTTGAAATGTTATCAACTTTTGTGTTATATTTTAACAAATATGTTGATAACTTTCCCCCCCCCCCCCCCCCCTCCCCAAATTACGTCACAGACTTTGTTATGTAAGACTGCATTCCGAATCTCCACAGCCTAAATGCTGCACCTGTTTGTAATAATAATAATAATAATAACTATATACGTGGATACCAGGTTCATAATCTCTCCATAGCCTTAAAAACAACCCACGTGACGGTATACACAGTAAAAAATTATGGAAGATCCTACTGTCGATTACAAACCCCAAAAATGCCTACCGTCTAATTAATATATGGATGAAAAACACCAGGAATATATGTAAATATTCATTTTTTAAAGAATTTAGACGAAATCACGGAACAGGTAAAACAAGGTGATGCTGTACCCTCATTTCTGTTTAATTTCGTTTAAGATAAAGTAGTTAGAAACATTAGAGAAGTACGAACAAACAAACAAACGCCACACTCTTCAAACTAGAAATGAATCATTGAATGCGCAATGGCGTCACCTTGTTGGGTGCTAATGGAGATAAAATCGAATATACGTTTGCAAGTTGCCGAGAAGCTGTAGAAGAGAAACATGTGTATACACGCCAGCGAAGTGAAGAGAAAATGCTGGTGGTGAATACAGGTTACACATTGAGAAAACCTAGTGATAGCTTAACAATGCAGTCCTTGTTCTCAAATCAGCAGGCAAAAAGAAATAAACAGTGGGAAAAAATGGCAAAGAGGATGATTCTTTTTCTTTCACCTTCCAACTCCCAAAGGAGCATAAGCGTTCAACTACCTTATGCCAAGTCTTCCTGTCCCGTGCCATCCGCTCACGGTCTTTCCATGTGTTCTTTGGTCTTACTTCATCTCTCATACCATTAGGATTCCAGAACAGTAGTTGTCTGGTAATGTTATCAACATGTTTTCTCAATGCGTGTGTCCTATCCATCTCTAGCGTAAAGAGTGTAATTAAGAAGAACAACAAAAAAAGTACTAGAATAACAGGAGGGAGGGGAAAGAGAATACGAATATAATGAAGAAAAAAAAACAAGGTTTTGAGGAAGAGGGTGAATAAGAATCGAAATGGGAAGAACAGAATGAGGAGACAATTGAAATAAAAAAGGGGACCCAAAGACGCAGCAACAGAGAATGCAGTCAGCGACCCATAGCTTGACTGCTTGCGTCTGGGTCAGCGAACCAGAGCTGACCAAGACCCTACTCCACCTCCAAGTGGTGGTCATGGAAACAGGCTGCATCACTGCAGTCTGGCTGAGAAAGTAGGGATCGAAGAGGGAAGGCAAACCCGGTCCCAAAAAATGCCGTGCTGAAGTCGAATGTGTCGGCCGAAAGGCGCCGATATCGCAGCTTCGCTGTAAACAGACACAACGCAACCAACGTCCTTTTCAGGACGAACGAGGAAGAAGAAGAAGATAATAAAAAGAATGGTAATAAGGAGGAAGAAAAAAAAAGTGAATATGAAAATGAAAGCGAGGAAGAGGAGAGTAGGAAGAAGGAGATGAAGAAGAATAACAAGAAGAGGAGGAGGAATAGAAGGACGAGAAAAAAAGAAGGTGGAAGAATAATATGATAAAAAAAAGAGACAGAAATTCAAATGGAGGAACGAGCAAATATGCAGTAGAACACGTAGACGAAAAAGAAGAGTCAGAAGAACAAGAACAGAAAGAAAGAGAAAGGACAGAGAAGAACAGAAAGAGAAAGGACAGAGAAGAACAGAAAGAGAAAGGACAGAGAAGAACAGAAAGAGAAAGGACAGAGAAGAACAGAAAGAGAAAGGACAGAGAAGAACAGAAAGAGAAAGGACAGAGAAGAACAGAAAGAGAAAGGACAGAGAAGAACAGAAAGAGAAAGGACAGAGAAGAACAGAAAGAGAAAGGACAGAGAAGAACAGAAAGAGAAAGGACAGAGAAGAACAGAAAGAGAAAGGACAGAGAAGAACAGAAAGAGAAAGGACAGAGAAGAACAGAAAGAGAAAGGACAGAGAAGAACAGAAAGAGAAAGGACAGAGAAGAACAGAAAGAGAAAGGACAGAGAAGAACAGAAAGAGAAAGGACAGAGAAGAACAGAAAGAGAAAGGACAGAGAAGAACAGAAAGAGAACGAAGATTATTCTTTCAGCTGACTGTATCTAGTCAGAAACATTTTTCATAGTTTAGTCACCACACCCTAATTCCACAATGTCAGAGTAACCCAGGCTTGGTTTGTTAGGATCAGGTTTTGCACATCCATAAACAGCGACACGTTTGTTGGAAAAACGTGATCTGCTGCCCCAGAAAGACCGCAGAGCGGTGATTCCCAAGGCAGACGTGTCTGGAACATCTTTATGCGGGAAGAACTGTGATAAACCAAAAACCGAAGATTTTTTTGTAGCGATCGATGCTTGATGTATGCTACCTTCCACCTTAATGATCTAAACAGCAGCGGTAAAGCGCATGAGTTGCCAGGTATTTATAGGATAGTTGATGCTCTAATTGTTAACATTCAGCGCATGTTATAGATACATGCTAAAGTTTTGCTATTGGCGCAATGCCTGATGGTGCGAAATACAACAACCGGATGTGATCTTTGCTTTTTTAATGCAGGTTTCTGGATTTATGCAGAATATGGCCACGTCTTTTTTTATAGTAACTGTTTACCTCATTTCCTCAGAGCACACCCCTATCAGCCGTCGTCAAGTTTCCTTCAGTTAGATTTACAGTTAGCGTATGGCATGGATAATGTTTATGTTCTTGACAGGTTTTGGGTTTTCCTGCTCCAGAGATTGGGGGGAAAATTGAACAACATAATGCGTCTATACTGGAATAAAAGAATGTGCCTACGTTACTGCCGCAGGGTCTTCGACAGAGGCACATGACTGAAAACAAAAATTCAGAAGTATACTAAAACACCAACTTGAATAAAAAATTATGCGACCCGAAAGTGGAAGTATAAAAATGCCGCGATCACCGATTCCAGTGAGGACAAGATGGCTAGTTTAAAGGATCCGGATAAGGACTAGCGTGTATGGACACAGTTAAAAAGTAGAAAGATCAAACAAAAAAACAGAAGGAAATAAACAGTTAAAAAGAAGTTGCTATAGGGAAAGACAAAATAATAAAACGAGGTAGCTTCAAAAAGTTCGTGGAATGGTCGACTCATGTTTGAATAAGTGATTATGTCATGGAGATTATAGTTTTATAAGTTGATAATGACCTTGAGGAAACGACATGGCTGATGTAACCTTCACATGTACTCTCGAACAGAAGTTACAGAAGTTTGTTTGTGTGGTGTGCACGTAGCGTCGTCGGAGTTGAAAATGTCCTTGATTGAACAACGTACAAATGTCAAGTTTTGTGTTTTGCTTGAGAAGTTACCCTCAGAGACAGTAACCTTGCTTAATAAAGCATATGGTGATACCGCAATGAAGGAATAACAATTTTTTGAGTGGCACAAGCGTTTCCGTGAAGGTCGTGTTATTGTCGATGATGATCCACGTAGCGGACGACCGCCTACCTCGATAAACAATGAAAACATTGAGCGTATTCGGAACGTTGTTCGTGTTTTCAGAAGACTTAGTGTAGAGAAAATAGCCTCAGAAGTTGGAATATCAGTTGGAAGTTGCCACTGTATTCTCCACAATGAACTGCACATGCACCGTGTTTGTCAACACATGATTCCCAAAATGTTATCTCCTGAACAGAAAGAAACGAGATTGACACTGGCATGAGACCTAATCACTGTAGCTGATCAAGATAGCCATTTTCTCAACAACATAATCACAGGAGACGAGACGTGGTGTTTTTTGTACGATCCTCAGACAAAACGTTAGTCCTCTGAATGGAAATCACCCTTATCTCCCCGGACACAGAAATTTCGTTTGGACAAGGGCAAAGGAAAAGTTATGAGGAAATTTTTTGTTTTATTCCCAGGGTATTGTCTACCATGAATTCATTCCTGAAGGCCGAACGGTTAACAAGGAAATGTGCGTTGATATCCTCCTTCGTCTAAGAGATGCAATCAGAAGGAAACGCCCAGAAAAATGGAGAACAAACAGTTGGGTTCTGCTGCATGACAATGCGCCAGCACATCGATCCCTACTGGTGAAGCAGTACCTCGAAACGCACAAAGTGACTGCCCTGGAACATCTTCCATATTCTCCCGACCTGGCACCGCCTGATTTTTTTCTTGTTCCCTCGCCTAAAATCAGCACTGAAAGGGCAGAGATTCAAGGATGCTGAGGACGTTATCACCAATGCGACAAAGCAGCTGAGAGAGGTGTCAAAGAATGGGTTCCAGGAATGTTTCCAACCGCTGTATGGACGTTGGCAAAAGTGTGTAGTTGCCGAAGGGAACTATTTTAACGGAAATGTAGTGTAAATAATTGTATCGTTACTTATTTCTATACAATACACAAATTCCGGGAACTTTTTGAAGCTACCTCGTAGAAGTAGAGAAATAAATAATACATCGATATATATATATATATATATATATATATATATATATATATATATATATATATATATATATATATATATATATATATATATATATATATATATATATATATATATATATATATAATATATACGAGGCGCTTTTTTAAGTAATTCCCGTTTTAAAATAATAAAAAAAACCATCATATATAAAAATGATCTGTTGCAGCCAAATGTGGAGCACACATTTACATTATTTCTCAACATAGTCACTATTGACTTCAACACATTTTTGGTATCGTGGCACCAGGTTCTTAATTCCAGTGTCAAGGAAGTCTGCCGCCAGATGGGTGCCGAAAATGTTAACCGATGAACACAAGCAGAAACGCCTGGCTTCGGCTCAAAAATTTTTGCAGCGCTATCGAAATGAAGGAGATGAATTTTTGGGCCACATTGTTACTGGAGATGAGACCTGGATTTCCTACACAAACGTCGAATCAAAGCAACAGTCGATGCAATGGCGACACTCATGGTCCCCGAAAGCACCTTCTGTCAAAAAGATCATGGCCACTGTTTTCTGGGACAAAGAAGGGGTCATGTTTATTGATTTTCTTGAACGTGGAAAGATATTTAATGCCAATGCTTATTGTGACACTGATAAAACTTAGACGTGCCATCCATAACAAAAGACGTGGGTTGCTGTCCACTGGGATTGTGTTTTTGCACGATAATGCTCGACCTCACACCGCAGATCGAACTGTTCAATTGTTGCAAAAATTTCACTGGGAAATTTTTGACCACCCGCCCTACAGCCCCGATCTCGCGCCAAGTGATTACCACCTTTTCATGCACCTAAAGAAGTGGCTGGCATCCCAGCAGTTTGAAACTGATGATGAACTGCAGACAGGCGTTAATGAATGGTTCAAGACACTGGCGGCAGACTTCCTTGACACTGAAATTAAGAACCTGGTGCCACGATACCAAAAATGTGTTGAAGTCAATGGTGACTATGTTGAGAAATAATGTAAATGTGTGGTCCACTTTTGGCTGCAATAGATCATTTTTATATATGATGGTTTTTTTTATTATTTTAAAACGGGAATTACTTAAAAAACGCGCCTCGTATATATATATATATATATATATATATATATATATATATATATATATATATATATATATATATATATATATATATATATATATATATATATATATATATATATATATATATATATATATATATATATATATATATATATATATCCAGTGCCATAATTCTCACGGTAAGGTACTTCGGTGGGTCGGTCTGTCACACTTTGCACACCGTCATTTGCGCACTTTTTCTATTTTCGACAGAGTGCATTACCTTTCGAGCACAGCTAAGGGGGTGCAACTGTGGTTGAAAGTTAGACAGTAATGATATTGTTTCCCCTTTTATGTACTCTCGCTTCTTCTTCTTCTTCTTGCGATCGCATCTTTGATGATTACACCGTCAGACGAGTTCTCATGATGAATTCGACTGTTGTTTGAAGTTCCTCTTTAACTCCATATAGCTTTGAGTTTAGTGTTGAGTCATTGGGCCAGTATATCTTTCTTAACTGGTCATACAGAGGACAGTCCTGTAGAACATGCTCAGCAGTTTGTTCGTTTAATCCACATGTGCACAGTGGTGAAGCAGACAATCGTAGCTTGTGCATGTGTTTATTCAGTTTGTTATGCCCTGTCCTGAGTCGAAAAATAGTTGTCTGTCCCTGCCGGTCGAGAGTGTGATAGTCGTCTTTGGGTTGGTTCTGTTCTCTTCTGATAGTCTGGATAGCTCTCTTTTTCTCAAAGTATGTGACTTCATTATCTTCTTGTTCACATTCTCCTCCCTTTTTTGCAAGTTTATCTGCCTTTTCATTTCCGGGTACACCACAATGAGATGGTACCCACTGAAGTATGGATCTCTTTTTGGCAGCTACCTTGTTTAGTTCATTTCTCAGATGCGGGAGTTTACCACCCTTGAGAGCTTGCAGGACAGACAGTGCATCTGTGAGGATGACTACCTGGTGGCAGTCAGAGTTGGTGTTATAAATCATATTTGCAGCTTGCTCTAGAGCTTGAACCTCAGCTGTATAGTTGGAACAGAATTTACCAGTGGGAATGTGCCTAGTCTCATAGTGGTTGTCAGGATATGAGATAAAGATACCGGCACCTCCATTCCTAACAGCATTAGTTGCTGATCCATCTGTATAGGCATGTATCCATGATTGATCGGGATAGCTTTCTTGGATCATACTCAATGTAGCAGTTCGTTTTTGCAGATCATTATACTCACATCCACTTGTGAGACCACTGACTGTTGTATTAATTTGGAGGGCACTGCTGGCCTGCTCCCATGGTACAGGGTATAGGGTGGGCTTCAGTGGTGTTGTCTTCATGGATAGGTCTTCTTGATGCTGTCTTATAAGTCTTTTCCCCCGATGCACAAAGCTGCTACGCTTTAGACGTCCCAATGCCAGATCATCTAGTCTTGCCTTCATTGGGTGCATTGGCATACTGTTGTACTTTTCCATCTGGATCATGGTTTTTGTGTCTCTTCTATGGGACAATGTCTGTAATCCAGCAACCTTCTGCATCTCTGTTATTGGTGTAGTTTTCATGGCTCCTGTAATGAGCCTGAGAGCTTGATTTTGCACCTTGTCCAAAGACTGCAGATGTGAGTTAGCAGCTGATGACCATGCTGCTGAGCTAAACTCTAAGTGTGGTCTTATTACTCCATTATAAATCTTCTTTAGATTTCGTTCATTTGCTCCCCAGTTGGTACCTGCTAATTTTCTGAGTATGCCTAGTCGTCTTCGGGCCTTTCCTTCTGCATTTTCAATATGCTTATTCCATGTAAGCCTTTGGTCAAATGTCACCCCAAGATAGGTGGGGTAGCTTTCTTCCTTGATCACGGTTGTCCCTAGGTGTATGTTAGCTGATTTGTCCTTGGGGGCGAGGGAGAACAGTGTTGTGGAGGTTTTGTCTGTGTTTATTGTGATAAGCCATTTCTCTGCCCATGACACTAGCATGTCTGCTGCTCGCTGCATTCTATAATTTGCTGTGGTGACATTTTCATCAGCGCACCAGAGTACTAGGTCATCTGCATATAAGGCAGCTTTAACTCCTGCAGGGAGATCTTTCACCAGGTCATTGATGTAAACAAGGAAGAGTGTTGGGGAAATTACTCCTCCTTGAGGTACCCCCTGATGGAGCAACACTTTTCTGCTCTGCAGACCGTCAAGAGTGACTCTAGTTCTCCTGTTATGCAAGTATGACTGGATCCATTTCATCATGTTGCCTTGGATTCCACTTCTCCTAAGTTTTGCAATGAGGCCATCTTTCCACACCTTGTCAAAGGCCTGCTTGAAGTCGACCCAGATCGTTAGGACCTTTTTCTTCTCCTGTAAGGCATCTTCTATTGCTTGAGACAAGTAAGTAACTTGGTCTTCTATACTGTAGCATTCTCTAAATCCAGCTTGTTCCGGCACCAGGATCTGCTCAGACTCTAAATACCATTTCAATCTGTGGTTGACTATTCGCTCCATAGTCTTCCCAACACAGCTTGTGAGACTGATTGGCCGGTAACTTGCAGCCTCGGTCTTACATTTCCCTTTCTTTAGTATGGGTATTGTGATGGCTTCTCTCCATACTTGGGGTACCGTTCCTTTCAACCAGCTGTGGTTGAATATCTCAAGCAGTTTTTGTCTTTGCTGCTGAGCTCAGATTTACTAGCATTTCGTTGCTGATTTTGTCTGGGCCGGGTGACTTTTGAAACTTAAGCTTGGAAATAGCCTTCTGTAGTTCTCCTAGTGTGATGGGTTCCCTCATTGGGGCAGGAGTATCTGTCTGTCCCATGGTTGCCAGTATTTCTTTTCTTATCTCTCTCTGATGGTCTATGTTAATGGGTAAGTTGCTTTCTGAACTGTATCTTCTAGCAAACAAGTCTGCAGCTTGTTTTCCTCTGAAAAGTTTGCCACCTTCATCCAATGTGATAGTCTGCCTTGGTGAGGAATGCTCTTCATTTAGAGACTTGACTAATCTCCAAAGTTTCCTGCCGTCTTTCTCAAGGTTCAGCGATGCCGTTTTAGTTCTCCAGCTTTTCCGCTTTTCTTCTAGCTTTGTTCTCTGAAACTCTGCTACAGCCTTTTTCCATTTGTTGTGAGTTTCAAGTGAAGGCTGAGACTCTGCGTCCTTTCTAGCCTTGTCCATAGCTTCCTGACGTTCTTGGAGTGTGCTGGACCAGTATGGTATGTAGTTACGCCGGCATCCTTTGGGAATGGTTTCTTTTGCAGCTTGTAGTATGCATCTGTTGAAGTCTTTTACCACTTCATTAATGTCTCTGTTCTGTACCTTGAGGGTAGACAGCAGCGTGTTCACCTGATGCCTGAATAAACCCCAGTTGGCTTTTTTGTAGTTCCATCTTGTAATGGCTGGGCCTGTACTGAGAGTTGCACTCTGGACAGTAAGAAAGATTGGGCGATGGTCGCTTCCCCCTAGTTGGTCTCCTACTTCTCTACTAATAGATCCAGCTATATCTGGTGTGGAGAAGGCAAGATCTGGTGTTGAGGTTGTGTGCCATCCTCTGGAGTAGAAGGTAGGAGTATCTGTGGCATTATTGACTAGGATTAGGGAGTGATCATCTTGCCAAGTTTCAACCTCTTCACCTCTGTGATCCAGATGGTTATAGCCCCAGCTCTGGGAGTGGCTATTAAAGTCTCCAACTGCTATAAAGTTGGTGGCTGGTACCTGTATAGAGCTGAGACTCAGGGGTTTGTTGTTCGGACAGTAATAGTTCAGGAGTTCTATTTCCATCTTGTCTACCTTTATCTGCAGCAGCTGATATTCTGCTCCATCCATGAAGGTTTTCCTTTCGTGTGCAGGAATGTTATTCCTTACAAGAGTAAGTACTCCTCCTTTTCGTCTATCTTGTCTGTCGGATCTGAAGCATTGATATCCCCTTATTTTAAAGGTTTGATCTGCTTTCAAGTGAGTCTCTTGGATACAGCAAACACTGACTTGCTTCTCATACAAGATGTTTTCCAGCTCTGTCTTTTTGCTGTATCCAGCCTGCTTGCTGTTCACTCCCTCTGCATTCCAGTGCATCATGACAAGTGGCACTCTGGGTTTCTCTTTTTCTGTTTTGTTTTGGTCAGTAGTTCTCCTCCGCCGTCTGTTGACTCCACAAGACGGTCTAGAGGGTCCTCCAGTAGCTGAGGGTGGGCTCTGTCGAGGCTCAGAGCCCGGCACTGCACCTGCCTGGTGGAGCTCCACAGGGCGAGCACCAGAACGAGATTTATTTGACGGTGTACTCTCCATAGAAAAAAAAAAAGCGAGTGCATGATACTGTGGTTTCCGGTGCGCCTTCTGGCCCAGTATCTACGACTTTAGCACCTGTTCAACGGGAGAGTGGGCTCATCCCTAATCTGTTTATGTTCCCAGTAGTAGACTATTCGCAAGCAGCCTGGGGGTGTCACTGCTCTGCGCGGACCTTGTTTACCGAGGCGGCGTCCGAGCTCGTATGGTGAAAATATGGTTGCGTTATCTTCAAAATAGCCCTGTCTTTCCCGTGGCTTTTCTGCCATCCTGCAACTTTGAGTTAGGGAGTTCTGAGCTCCAGTCTCTTTCCCAGGCATTTTATCCTGGCCTGGCACGCATACAGAGGACCCCACTTCTGGTTCTAAGTTAGCAGTTGGGGATAGGTGGGGTAGCACACTGTGCATTCCCCGTCATCCAGGGGGCTCTCCAACTATGCAGAGCTTGCACAATGCTGTGCTCTGGTTCTGGGCTCTCCCAAGGAATCCTCACGTCCTGCACAGAGCCACTTCCCGATACCCCACCACCTGCCAACCCTCCATTGTAGAAATCTCCTGCATGCGGCCATCCAGTCAAGAGCCAGTATTAAGTCTGGTGCCCAAGTGATCCCCCCAAGCTCAGTGTGCAATGCTGGGTTCTCATCATGCTGCAACACAGGAGGGATTGTGATGCTCAGCCATCTCTCTCAATTCTGCACCGATAAGTGACATCGGGGGCTTAACTTTGCCTCAGTACTGGGAGGCCCCGTTTCCGGGTACACCACACACAGCCAATTGAGGCAACGGTCGCCATGGGCGTGATAGACGACAAACAGTGAAGAATGAGGCAAGAAAGCATTTAACCCATGAAGTGGGGGTGGATTGGTGCAGACCAGAGCATGTACCACTCGCCGGTGGGTTCTGCATCTACACCTATAGGGTTCCACCCACTCCTCAGCCCATTTAGTCTGGCCCCTCACCCAGGACCTGTCCGGCTTGGGTGACCCTGCCAGGAGTAAAACTCCCGCCGGCATAGCTCCCGGGATCATTGAGGCGCTCAAGCTCTCCAACCACGGCAAGGTAGGCTTACATGTGGAGAGTACTCTCGCGAAAATAGCAAAGTGTGACGGTGTGCATTAAATCAACAGACAACCAAGATACTCTTCTGTCCAGTTTCATTCGGGAAACGGATTTAACTCATCATTTTTCTTAAAGATAACCTTAAAATGTAAGTTTATGATTGTTTCTTCAAGACAAAATTGTAATTTAAAGTATTGCAGACTTAGTATTATGGATCAAAATGATAAGATGGCTAAAAGGAAGAGACGATCGTGTCATTCACAGCGAGCAAACGAAACTATAGAAGAAGCAGCAATGAAATACGTGTAACAGAAACAACACACTATAATTAAAAACATGCCAATTTTGGCGGGTTGTTGCTAGTATATATATGTAACAGTGTTGGGTGTTAAAACCGTCGGGTCTAACACATCCAGAAAAGGCAGTGCTGCAAATAGTGTCTCTTAGAATGTCAACTTATTTTCTCTGTAACAGCAATTTTTAACTCCGTCTCAAGCCAGATGGCGAAAACTAAATGTGAACAAAGAAAGATAAAGACGATGTTGCAAAAATGCTTGAACTGATGTTTGGGATGTCTTCTTTTTCAAATTCAATGCTTGATGACGTAGGTGATCAAGTCCACCCACAATTTATTGTCTCCGTTACTGTTTATTATTTTTGTTATTGACTTCTTCCAATACATGATGTCAAACCGTCAAATATCTTCTCTCTGTGTCGTTTTCTGGTGTCTTTTTTGTTGTCACGATATACTCTAGCTTCTTCTTTTTATAACATGCCAAAAGAACATGAATTACTTCCTGTCAATGTGAGTAACAAGCCTGTTTTACTGACTGCCTTTTTCAAGACATACTCGTTAACTCTTGTTAGCTGTCTATTGTATTCTTAACACGCATCTGTAAAACCACATCACTTTGGCTTTTATGGCTTTTCCTGCTTGTATACACATTGTCCTTGATTAACTTCCGTATGTTATGATTGACGTTATATTGTTATTGTTACTGTTGATCAGAATCGACGTCACTGCACTCCGGGCAAACCCATAGGTGCTCAGTCTCCCTCAGCAAATGTCGAAGGGTATGAATGCTAATTGTTCCTGTTGCGCTCTGGTTGTATACACGCCGTATGCGTCCTCTCATACGTCCATCCCTGCTGGTCTTACGTTTGATGCCAATTTCCAGCAGTCTTAGCCTTGATGATTCATCGATTGCAGTGTCATTCTCTAACAGGCAATCATTAATTGCCCTCAGTTACTTTCCCTTATCCATATCCAATGCACCTACTATAGGTGCTCTTGAAGCTAGTCTATCAGCTCTTTCATTGCCACGTACCCCTGCATGACCAGGACGATAGATCCACACCAGTTTCGAGCCTTCTGTGGAGTTTTCCATTCATGCGGGAGCCATCCACTTTGGACCTTCCGAAGCATAGATTGTGAGTCTGACACAATAACCTCCCTTGTTAATGAAGTCTCAGACAGCCACCTTACGGCGTTACATAACCCTGAAGAAATCTCTTTCTACCATTAACAAGACATAAACTTGTCATTATATTAAGCTTGAGATTTACAAGACTGAATTAATATTACAGTAACATCAACAAAAGGGAATTGTTCTTATGTTTTTCGCAAGCGTATGACACGCCTACAAGCTGGTCCATTTACAGGTAACTTGCTGGAAAACAATTTTTGTTTACTTGCTGTGATGATTGCTGCATAGCTTGCTTTTTTTTTTTTTTTTTTGTTGCAAGTGAGGTTGTTATTCCAACGCATATCCTTATATTAATTATTTCTTAAGACATGCTTAAGGGGAGAAATGGATCTGTTCTTTCTTCACGCTTCAGACACCCTTGGCAACCATACGAGAAAAGTGATATAAATAAATTATTAAGCTTTAGGCGAGCCTTCAGTTTGCTATAAGAGTTGTGAGAATCGCTCGATACCCTCTGTCCTGTTCTTACTGTTCTAAGTCTACTATCATTTACTAGACACAGTATTAAGGTCTTTGCCTTGTGTGGACTGACCTATACTATATAATAGGGGAACAACAGAAGTGATTGCGTCATTAATAGGCTGGACTGCCCATGGTAAATTTCCGGTGTTATGTCTTGCGGTTCGCACTAATGACCCGTCATCGAAGCATCATTTTTTGGTGATGCCTAGATGGCAGGGAGGATAGTGTGATTCGCTTGCATAGCTAGGCGGGGTTGTCGCACGGAAGGTCCTGGGTTCGAGTCCAGGGTAAGCCACTCACGTCTGTTGTTTTTCTGTTGTCTAGTGTTCTACTTCTTTATTTCTTACGAGTGCCTGAAAACAAACCTTTATGTTTGTCTAATATTTATTTAATAGGGTTTGGACAATACCCCGAGTCAAAAGCTTGGCACATCACCGTTGCCCAGGTATTCAAGAAATACTTGTTCCATCTGTGGCAAAAAAACAAAGCTAATTAAAAACCGTTGTATTTATATACAAGACAAACTTATTAAAATTATAGAATCAAATTCCAATCCTATATAGTATAAATCTAGCGCAGTGGTTAGTGCACTGGCTTCCTAGTTCGGTAGTCTGTGGTTCGATTCCCAGTTGGGGTGGGCCTTTTAGACGGCAAACGGCTCCGGGGTCGACCCAGCCTCATGAATTGGGTACCAGAGCAACTCTGGGAAGGTTAAGGCGGCCGGCGTGATGCTGACCACATAACCCCTAGTGTGCCAATGGTCAAGAAAATATGGGCCTAACACCATATTCCCAACATGCCTCAATGGGCGTGTAACGGGAACCTTTACCTCCCACCCCCCTTTACTGACAATTGTTACTATAAATATTTACCCCCAGATTTATCGTAATTGTCGTAGATTTTATTGAGATAGGTTGAAGATGTTTAAGGTCCCGTCTGAGCAGAGGTGATAATGGTAAACTATGTGAGAATAAGGGGTAAGAAATAGCTTTTTTTTTCCACAAGGGGGTGAGAGTGTAAGAGAAAGGACAGTCTCTGGATTGAGTAATTGCTCTAACCCCAGCCTATCTCACGACAATATTTAACTAGACTCCCTTTCTCTCCTGGTACATATATATCAGTTACACTTCACTTACATATACACAATTCTGTGACATAATACGTACAGACGTGAACCAAGCTATGGATAACATATACTGGGCAGGGGTTTGACCAACACGATAACTTAGGTTTATTATGTTTATTATCTTAAAGAAATCACATACAACAATATTATCTATCAGAAGGTATAGTTTACAGACATAAAAAATGCAAGAAAATGTATTAACCCAATAGGCTCTCCTCTACTGTAAAGGAATCCCAAAGTAGATCCTGACAGAGGTAATTAACCCAAAAGATTACAGTTAATAATAATATATATAGGGATAGACGATAAAGTAAAAGAACCAAGTCTCTAGTTAATCTATCCTGAAACAAAGAAGACAAGAAAATGATATAACAGTATTTGCGAACCCGAAAAGACTGAAGTGAGTATAATGATTATACAAAATATGAAATATTCATTTCTCTTTCTTACAGTCTGACAGTCTGTGGCCACAAGTATTCAGCAATCACACTTACCTACTACTCTTTAACACATCTGTGTATCTTTGACATATTTCAGGGTGGTGCTATCCAAGGGACCCCAGTTCCTCCAAGAATGATTAATTTTTCCTAATGGGGAACGTCCGCTTAAATAATGCTAATATTATGTGTCAAAAAAAAGTTCACGTCAGTTAGTGCAGGTAAATATATATTGCGATCAAAAATATGCACCATGGGCAGCACACAGATGTCCGATATTTTAAGGAAAATGTCTGGTGGGTACACTGTTAGAAAACCAATAAGGATAAGCAAAGGATCTCCTATCTGTTTTTATCTCTCACTCTGGGGTTGGGTGCCGGTTATGGACCCAAGTATTCCTTTTTCTGGATAAATCCACTTGAGAAAAGAAAAAAACTACGATAGTCAATATTCTGGAAACAATGTTTATATATAGATATTTGGCCACCACAGGCGGATCAGATTTGCTGTGAACAATCTGGGTAATTTCTTGTCCAGTTCTGATTGTTATATTCTTTAAAATGTTTATATGTGGGGTCTTTCTCTCTGTAAGAAAACCACAAGAGAACCGCACAGGTCCAAATCTAGGACCCAATAATATTTTAAGAATGTTTCTGGAGCTATTCAGACCGCTAGATCGCAGGGTTGATCGCCTAGATGTAGAAAAAAGAAACATTTTAACAATGACATCATTATTATATTCTACACTCGTTAGGTAAGACTTCTAGATCACTCCGGTATTAAATTATATTTAAAGCCCACAAAACTCTAGTAATACACAAAATTACGCATGAAGAATAAAAGTATATTTATCTCTAATTACACTAGTCAACAAATTTTCAAAAGTTATTTGTACCAGAAATTAAATATACCATTTCTTATTGATTTTGACATGCTGATTTCAAATATCATAATGAAATTCACCAATTGGCTCTGGTTTTTTTTTAAATGATGAATTTACATTACAGTAATACAAATAATGCATGCTTGTTTAATTCTCTGGGATGAACAGCTAGTCTTTCTACTTTAGCATTATAAAAATTGTGGTTACATACTCAATTAATTGATATTTCAACATAAAATGATAGAAAAAATAAAAACATTATTTAAAGTTCACATATCATGTTTTAAAAAGGCACATCTGAACCCATTCCGTCATTATTCAGTTGCTTTTCGAGCTCTCTTTGCTTGCTTCTTGTAGTCAATCGATGAGGTGTCTCTTGTCACAGTCCAACAGTAATCAGCAAGCATTGAAGAGCTCCAATTGCCTTGATACCTTGTCTCCATAGCAGCAATGTCCTGGTGAAATCGTTCACCATGCTCATCACTGACCGCTCCACAGTTTGACGTAAAGAAATCCAGATGAGAATCCAGAAAATGAATTTTCAAAGACATGTTGCAGCCAAGACTCTTATACTTCAGAAGGAGATTTTCTACAATTTCATTGTAATTATCAGATCTGTTGTTTCCAAGAAAATTGTCCAACACTGACGTAAATGCTAGCCATGCTGCTTTTTCCTTGCCATGCAACACGCAAAGAAACTCGTCATCATGAAGAAGTTTTCGAATTTGCGGACCAACAAATACTCCCTCTCTTATTTTAGCTTCACTCAGTCTTGAAAATTTTCTGATGAGGTATTTAAAAGCCTCGTCTGTTTTCTCCATTGCCTTGACAAGGTTTTTCATGAGACCCAGCTTAATGTGCAAGAGTGGCAACAAAACCTTGCTGGTGTCGACAAGTGCTGGGTTCTCAACGTTCTTACTGCCAGGCTGCAATGACTGCCTGATTGGCCAATGTCTTCTGATGTAATGGTCACTTCGTGCACGGCTATCCTACTCACAGAGAAAGCAACAGTACTTGGTGTATCCACCCTGTAGTCCAAGCAAAAGAGCGACCACTTTTAAGTCACTGCAAAGTGACCAATGATGATGATCGTAGTTTATACACTTCAAAAGCTGCTTAATGCTTTCATAAGTTTCTTTCATATGAACTGCGTGACCAACTGGAATTGACGGTAACACATTACCATTATTCAACAAAACAGCTTTAAGACTTGTCTTGGATGAATCAATGAAAAGCCTCCACTCTTCCGGTATGTAATTGATTTTAAGGGCTACCATTAAACCAGAAATGTTGTGGCACGCAGAAAGGTCACCCTCTTTGAAAAATAATGTAATGAGCGGCTTCTGGCGGTTCCTATACAAAGAAATTGTAACATCTTCTGCCAGGAGATTCCACTGTTGCAATCTTGAACCCAAAAGCTCCGCCTTGTTCTTCGGTAAATTCAGATCTCTTACAAGATCTTTCAGTTCACCTTGGGTTATTAAGTGTGGTTTAGTGGATGTAGTTTGCTCAAAATCTGGGTATTGCAGCATATGTGTGGCGCCCAGCTCTTATCTTGATCTCCTATTCTGCAGCCAAAATACAAACTGTACGCCTTCTTAATCACTTTAGTTATATTTCGTTTTTGTGATAGAAATGTCACCTCACCACATATATAACAGAAATTATTAGCACTGTTCACACATGTCCTAGGCATTTTTAACTGCGATACTTTTGATAAGGACAAATGCACTAACTAATGGCAAAATTTTATCAGAGATAAGATATTTATACACAAAGGTGATGTAATCATAGGTAGGATTGCATCATCAACTTCTAGTTACATTTTTATTGGTCATTAGAAATAATTATGCAATCGCCCACAACAGTTGCGTCACATATAAATTGACCGTAATTAAATAAACTAGTAGCATATATCTTGAAAATTAGAGCCAATCAACATTTTTTAATGTCATTTTCGTTTTCAGCACACCAAAATTAGTTAAGATCAGCTATTTTCATTTCTGGTACATTTTGGTTGTTGACTAGTGTTATCAGTCGCCTAGCGTATATTAATTAATTTAAAGCGTCTCTTACTGGGGGAATAGCAAGAAATTAAATTTACTTATTACAGCTGGAACTATTTAATATGCTTATTTAATAAACACAGAAATCCCAGTGAAAACATTAATACGTTAAGGCACTCCAAATTCTAATATATATATGATTACCGCCACACAAGGAAAAATTGACACTCTCCACGAAATCTAAAAGGAATTATCTTTATATAAAACTCCAAGATTCGCGCTAGAAGATATCACCAATTCCTGGGGCCAGACTGATAAAGAGTTTTTCTAAAACTGCGTTAATATACTGAATCGGCCCATGTTCCCATGACTGGCAAACGCACCTGCGAAATCTTCGTCCATTCTATTATCAGGTGTTAAACAGAGGTTTCAAACCTCGGCTTGACATCGCAACCTGATCTCTGGTGGTCTGCCTCTCTGTGGGAATGTCAGTAAGAGATACCGAAATAGTTTTATTTTAATCGCCCTCGAGAGAAGACAACAAAAGGGCGGATGTCCAGATAACTTATGGCATACCAAACCAGCAATCGTGGGAATGACTCGAGTTGTTTAGTTGTAAGAGAGAAAATGAAGGATTAAAGAAAGAGAGGTCCGATTTTCATACGTCACAGTAATTACCATCTGGGGTAATGTATACCTACCTATCTGCCCACCACTGGCGTATTGGATTGAAAATTCAGCATTTATTTAACTTCTGTCTTTTGAATCTGTTTCCTTATTCACCAAATCTCTTTCTTTTCTTGGTCAGTTCTCTTTCCCTTTTAATCCTTTTGTTTTCATTTCTCTCTTTAGTTCTTGTTATCCATCTTACGGTTACTTCCTTTCGTTTTCTTCTTCTCTCTCTCTTTTTTTCCTTCATTTCATTACTCCCTTTTATCATGTACTTCATTTTTTCCTTTTCTTCGTTTCTGATTTTGTATTTTTCTGTGGCTTTCCCGTTTACTATTTGCATATTCTTACTTGTAGGATCACTTCCTGTTTATGTCACTTGGTTTAAGTTTACTGGACCCATTTCACTACCGATGTTCGTTCATCATTATCGGAAGGATAATGATGATGGTTCTGGTGATGATGAGGGTGATGATCGATGATGATAATGATGATGGATGATGAGGATGATGATGGATGATGATAATGATGATGAAGAGGTTCGTTTTAACTGTTTGGAAACTTCTCTACTAGACCAGACTTTTCTAGAAGTTTACTAGTAAGTCACCCGCCAAGAAAAATTGGCGGGAAATAATTATGTTAGGCTTTTTCCTGCTGCATGTTCTCGTGACTGAACTAATTCTCCTGTGATCGTTATCTGGATGCATTAGCTACGAAGTTATGGAGCAACGCATCAAAAAATAGCGTGGGGGAGAAGTGAAAAAAATTAAAAGACTTAAGTTTAACTAATTAATTAACTGCTGCTTTATCACAACATGTTCTGTAAATGTGTACGGGTATTTTTTTGTTTAATCTTGCTTTGCCACGTATAGAAAAAAAAAAAAACTCGAAATAAACTTTCTATTATTCCGTTTCCGAATCATTATTTATAGGAGTATTGACATTAGCTACTAAATAGTCCGATTTACTGCAAATGTAACGAACTCCATTTTTTTTTATACTCACCCGAATTACAAATGGGGATAATTGAGAAATTATGTCCAAACTTTAAAAATCCGCCATTATTAAGGATGGGAACAAAATGCGCGGCGTTTCAACAGGCGCGCAATTATATTTCCCATCCCGAAAAATGCACTATTAAAAAATATTGCTACCTTTTTTAAAAAAAGATGTAATAAGACAAAGGCAGTCAGGGAGGAATAAGAGAATTACAAGGGAATTAATTATTATTTGTTGTGTTATTTTAGTTTCTTTCTGTTGAGCTGATATCTCTGATCTGCCTTGTTTCTTTCTTTCTTGTTTGTTTTTTAATACTTTTCTCCCACGTATCTACCGTATTCCTTGTCTCATAATCTTACTATATTTTTCCCCCCTAGTTTTCTGCTTTTGGCTATCTATGTCTGACAAAGAGTTATCCACAAACATCATGTCTTTCATGTGCAATGTTCATTAGTAAATATGATTCCAATACTATTGTTCTTTTTTTTTGTTTTTAACTTGCTATAAGATTCGCTGGCTTGGTCACTCCCCTAATTCTTATCATTCCTTTGAGTTGCTGCCTTCCTGTGGCTAAGCACGATCCTGGGAGCCCCGCTTATGTAATGGCTACAACGTTGTACTGGCGACCAGGTTTTCAAGGTTCAAGCCCGGGCGTCAGCGTTTGAAGGAATGTTTACGACCGGGAATTTGACTGAATAACCTGAACGGCTCCTGCACATAAATCCCGTGTGGATGGGAAGGAGCGAAGCTCCTGACCGGGTTGGAAGGAAAGTCCACTGACCCCCCAGCCTCGCAATGACATGTCATTGGGCCAAAAGAGCTGGAAAGCTCGAGTGCCTGTAGAGCCCTTTTCGTAGACCTCTACACTCCTTTACAGATGAAGGTAGTCTCATATTATTAATACGTTGTCCTACCTCTGTAATAAACTTTACGCACCGACTTACATGAGAGTAAGTCTTATTGGTGAGTTTGATTTCATTAGCGCACGGTTGTGCACTAAGGCGTATAGGGGTTATCCCGTCCGCACGTGCATCTAGACAGTCGGTTGACGTCATGGGTGGGTTTGAGAAGCAAGAACCCCAAGCTCGACTAATGAAGCTTTTGGGAGTTCGAGACCCGTGTTTTGAGTAAAGTATTTGATTTTTAGACCCGGTCCTGCGGATTAGCAGTCGTAGCCGGTGGTCGTCCACGTAAGTGTTGAGTCGTTGGAAGAGCCAAGTATGTACTTATTATAATAATAATGATTGTTCTCCAAAGCCGTGAGTATCTAGTCGATGACAGGTAACTAGCCTGTACCGAAATGGATTCACAGCTGAAGATATATTTTTGTATGCCAGTAAATGCCTATCAAAGGGATCGGCGGTAACTACCGTGGATCTACGTTATCTATATAATATTAGGAAGCCGTTGGGGTCAGTCACGGCTTACACAAGAGGTAATTCAAGTATCAATGCCTAAGTAACTTTACATGCCTAGAATGTATTTAGTAGGAACCTGCACCTACGGTCTACTATGATTAGTTAATGAGGACTTCTTTATAAATGAACATACTCAAGATCGGGATCTTAGATACTACCAAGTATAATGAGAATCTCCTGTCCTTGAGGAAAGGTCAACCGTGATCAATATAACCTTGTACTTAACTACTTCATGACCTTTATGACTATTGATGTATTCACTCAGAGACCTAGTCAGAATTTGCTTGAGGATTCTTCTGAGACTATTTATTTGAATTTTTATTGAGGACATGCGTCCACAATCATCATGTTGAATTACCTATTAACCGTCAACGTTGAATGTTTCGTCCCGTATGATGTGATGTCAATAAACAATGTATGAACTTTTCAAGTAACGAGTTTGACTATCACCGTATTGGCACTTGTTGATGTGCCTACGTTGAGTTTGCATCTTACTGCATCAAGAATTAATATATTCGCGAAAACAGCACGATTGACTCAAGAACACAAACAGTCCCAACAATATAGTCAAACCCATTACCACACCAACAGTGCCGCTGGTTAGAGAAAAAAAAAAGCACGATCCTAGACAGAAGTCCTTCTGTTATGGATATACCAGAGTGCAAATGCGAGGTAAAATAGAAAAAAAAAACAGAAAGAAACAGTGAGAGAAAGAAACCTCTGATCTCATAGCGCCATCTTCATGTGACGTATTCTTCCCAGAACGTTGTCTCCGTTACAGCTGCTCTGAACGCATCACGATTCTGGGCAAGTCGACCTGCATCAGCCAAAGACAAGTTCAGACTCTCTGTGATGTCCTGGGTCCACCGTCGTTTAGGTCGACCGCTTCCCCTTTTTCCAGGGACCATGCCTTCCATCACTAATTTTTCCAGACTATTATGTCTTTTTATATGACCGAAAAATTTCAGCTTCCTTATTGCGATGGTATTTAGGAGCCAATTTTCCTCTACGTTTAGTGAGTGCAGTACTTCTCTTTTGGTCTTTTTTTCTGTCCATGGTATTCTCAACATCCTTCTGTAGCATTTCATTTCGAATGATGTAACCTTTTTTGCAACTGTTTTATTGAGTGTCCAAATCTCGCAGCCGTATGTTGCTACTGGGAATATACATGCTCTGATCAGTTGTAACTTTGTTTCTTTGCTTGTGCCTTGCCATAGGTTTTTACGCCATAGGTCTCATAGCGCAGCGTTGGTAAATGCTAAACCCTAACAATGACTACTAGTGTCTATCAGTTAGGCATGGTGAAGTTCAGATAAGAGCTAGTCCTGAAAAGGACTGCTTGTTACACTAGCGAGCCTACCTACCCGATGTGGCCACTCTGCCAACTGTAAGCGCTCTAAATAATAACAGTAGAAATGAACAAAGGGCGGCAATCATGAAAATATTATCCATATTGTTCTCCTAAGTACAGGCCGCGTGCTTTTAATGTTAAGAGTCAAGTTAAAACCGAAACAAACTGAAACCGGGCATTTATTCAGTACACAGGATCTTACTGCATGAGGCATCTGTGGCTTCTAGCTGGGTCTTCCTATAGACATCGGTCTACTGCAGTGCTTCCCAATCATTATGATAGAAGATGAGGCTAATAATAATGATGATAATGAAAAAGAAGACTAATTCAGTAATTTCAGTAGCAGACACACTGCAGATATGAAGTTGTTCGTCTGCTCCTCGGTCGCGTATTTCAAAAGTGAGCTCAGCTACGAATAAACTACGTTATCGAAATTGGTATTCATGAAAACCAAAATTGTTTTGATAAAACATAAATATTAATAAGGTGTCTGGAACGTGAGCGATATGAGACAACGGGGCGTCACGTGGTGATGATAAAGTAACTGAGAATTTAATTAACTCTCCGGTGTCTAGATAAATTGTCATGTGGTAAAAATGATGTAATTCTAAAGGAGCCCAGGGTCTCGGATTTACCAGTGAGAGAGACAATAGCAATCTTTCCTTTTAAACTTGTATATATATATTGAAGTAACAAGAACAGACATGGTCCGCAACCAGACGATACGTCAAGGCCTAAAATCCACCCCCTGCAGACCCAAGTAGAACAGTCCCAACTAAGATGGTTTGGCCATGTCTGCAGAATGGGAGAAGATCGACTACCACGACAAGCATGGGAAACAAAGAGCCAGGGATCCAGAACCCCAGGACGACCCAGAGTCCGCTGGGAGGACAACATTAGACAATCTTTGAAGGACCAAGGACTAGAATGGAACCAGGCCAGGAGGAAGACAGCCGATAGGATAGTCTGGCGCTCTCTCTTCCAAACCTCTACACCTCACGGTAGAAGGGGAACGACTAAGTAAGTATATATATATATATATATATTTATATATATATATATATATATATATATATATATATATAATATATATATATATATATATATATATATATATATATATATATATATATATATATATATATATATATATATATATATATACTGAAACGATCTTGCGGGTGTAGCTATGTCCCTTCTTGGTCTTTTGTCCAGATTACAATCTTGCAGCAGTTCCATCACTTTATTATCGCCCATGTCAGATATCGAGTGTTCGATTGGCTAAGCATTAAGTACGCCGACCTTTCTGCGGCAACGTTACCGAGTTCGCGATAGAAACCGGATATCGTCACGCCTCAGTCTATAAATAATACACTTAAAGGGGGTATATTGCTGGCACTTGTCAGAAATAAAGAACTAGAAAACTAGACAACAGACAAAACAATAGAAGTTATAGGCTTATCGATGACTCGAAACTTTAATCGTACAGTTACAAAAAATGGTGTCGTTAAAGAGCTGGTAAGCGTTAGTCAGACTACACTCTGTTTACATAATCCAATATCGCTGTCTTCTAATTGTGCTGCAGGTGCTAAGATTATGACATTTTGGCTTTAATTCTTCTCCCGTAATTTGGTGGACGGGTATGCTTGCGCAAATAAATAAATAAATAAATATATATATAAATATATATATATATATATATATATATATATATATATATATATATATATATATATATATATATATATATATTCATTCATTCATAACTCTCCACTCCCAAAGGAGCAAAGGCCTTCAACAAACGCATGCCAAGTCGTCCTGACACGTGCCATCATCTCAAGTTCTTTCCACGTTCTCCTCATCATTTTCACCTCTGTTTCCAGCTCTCTTCTCAATGTGCTTCTTGGTCTACCTCTGCCTCTCTTGCCATGGGGGTTCCAGAACAAGGACTACCTTGTAATGCTATCAACAGGTTTCCTCAGTGTGTGTCCTATCCATCGCCAGCGTCTTCTTCTCATCTCTTGTTCCACTGGTGCTTGTCTAGTTTTTGTCATCAGTTCCACGTTGGTAACCTTGTCATAAAAAAAAAATGGCAGTCATATTTTCGCAACGCAGCACACTCATAGAAGCAAATAATAATAAAAACTGTATGTCCAGAGGAAGATTGGTATCTCCCCTATCTATTAACAGGGGTTTCAGTACAATATAATGTTGCCTTCTCCAGCAAGGCAAGCCTGGATGCGGCGAGGCATACTTCCCGCAAGTGTTTGTAGGTAATTGTGAGTCAGACTGTCCCAGTATTTTTCAGCTACCTTCTTCAATTGTTCAACGTCTCTGAGTCCACTCTTTTTTAAATGATTCTTGAGTAGTGCCCAAACGTTTTCAATTGGGTTTAGGTCGGGACTGTTGCTGGGCCACTTCAGCACTATCACATTCTTCTCTTGCAGCCATGCTTTGGTGGTATGAGCTGTATGCTTTGGGTCATTGTCATGTTGAAATGTGCACCCATCGGGGTACATGACCTGCATAAATGGCAGAAGGTGTCCCTCTAGTATGTCGATGTACCTTTCTTTCGTGAGAATTCCTGTGAAAACACACAGTGGGGTGGCACCTCTTGCTGCCACCCCTCCCCAAAGATGGAATTTCTGGGTATGTTTCGGTCGCTGGTACACAGGCGTTACAGAGTCTTTCATCCAAATATTTATTTGAGCAGGATAAGACCAAACAGAACATTCATCTGAAAAAATCACATTGTCCCATGACAAATTTTGGTGTTCGTGGCACCAGTTCAAGTGCATCTGTTTGTGAGTCTCTGTGAGCAATGGTGACAAAATTACCCGCTTTTTTGTGTAATTCATCCTGTGTAGCTCCCAGTTGACAGTAGCATTAGATACCTCTGGGTTTCCCAACTCGATCATGCGCTGCCATATGTTTTCTACACTCTTCATTGGCACAGCCCGAACGATTTGGGTGAGACGCCGATGGTCCTCTGTGTCCAAAATTCTTGACCCCAACTACCTTCTTTTCGCTCGATTCTATTACCTGCTTTTAATTTACTCTCAACTCTAAAGACAGTCCGCTCAGGAATGTTCAAGGTTTTAGAAATGTTGGAACATGTTTGATTTCCTTCATTCCAAAGCTGTGAAATTAACATACACTTTGACTTTGTATCCATTTTCTGCCACTAGCATTAGAAATTGTCGTCTGCTCTATTATCAAGGGACTTTACCCTAATTTTTTTTTTTACTTTTGGTAGTGTTTGCTCACTTAAGTGGAGTGTAAATTTGGGGCAGAACATGCATATTTAATTAGATTTCAGCATATTTAGCTGAGCAATATGACTGCCATTTTTTTTTTGCAAAGTACTATATATATATATATATATATATATATATATTGTGGTGAAGTGGGATGTTATAAATATTTATAAGGGACTTAGTGTACTGACTGAGATCAGCTGTGAAGGTATATATATATCTAATAAGAGTAGTATATTATATATATAACCTTACTTGCTACCACATATCTATATATCTCAGTCAGAATTATTCTGGAATAGTGTGATGCTACGTTATGTGTCTAGGGTATGTGTATGGTGAAGTGTAAGTCACAACAACAGACAGATAAACAATTTAATTTAATCCACTACTCTTAACAACACTGTGACACTCACATACATATAACACTCTATGAGAATATCTTAAAGAAGTCACTAGTAACGTTTCAAATAACAATATGTATTCATTACTGGCATGAATGAATATGTGTCCTGATTCAACTACAAGGGAACCAGGAATCACAATCAATTTAAATTACAAGTTATGTACAGAATGTATTTAATATGAATATTGTAGTGACCTATATTATTACAAATGTTCTATGTGTGTCAGTTGTGTAGTAGTAAAATGAGGTAATACTGGTTTTGTTTTGTTCAAGCTCTGTTGGTATTTGTCATCATGACTTCAATAGTTTGTCTTTAGGGACTAGTATTGGAGATGTTCACAGTTCCTGATTTTAAGACAAGTAAATTCCCCTCTGAATAGTATTTTTATAAAGTTATTTCAAGATGAGGGGACATAATGTTGAGCTCAGCTGGCCAACTCTGCTTATCTTGAGTGATGGCGGCAGGAAGGACTCCTCTGCTCGAATTCTCCTCTGGGCTCAGGAGACACCTCACTGATAGCTAAAAAGACCAAGGAGTATGCTGTCCGACTCTGGATTCAGCAAATCTCTGACCAGATGCTGCTCAGTACCATCAAGACCACTGTCCCTGAAATCAAGAAGGATGTACCTTCTACTTCATAACTAATTTATATTCTCTTTTACACTGATCACAATACAGCACAAACATTGCGTTCAGAGCGTTAGGCCAACAGTCAGCTTCATTTGAAATACTTTATTCCAGCATTACCATCCTTAATGGTTACTACGCCTCTGCACTTCCAGCATTATTTCTTTCTAGTCAATCATCCAGGTGTCAGTGTACTGTTTGGCCATTCCATGCCGTTTTACTTCTCTCCGACACCCTCTGTTCAGGCTGGAGCATTTTAGGCTTTACCTCACGTTTGCCACTGAACTACACATATATATACAGGCATAAATCAACAATTCACATTCAATTTTCATTAAAAGATATTAAATGGTTCAAGCTTACCACAATTCATACGAATAACACAGATACGTTGATTAGCAATGAATTCTGGCACAAACTGGCACAAACTTCCATCTGCCTATGTTCCAGGCTTTTATTGAGCCAAATATATGCTGGCTTCAACGCACTGATGCTTTATCAAGCTATTTTAAACAAGTGGTCTCGAACTAACGCTCCCAAGTGTGTATATCAGCGAGACTGGCCAATGAGCCACGTTTCGACAAGTGTTTGAAAAAATGTTATCTTTTCCCGTCTCCCCTAACAACCAAGATAGTATTTATAGCCCGACCAATCGTGGTTAGGCTTTCATTTGTTGCGCTCCAATCAATTTGGAGTTTACATGGTAGGCTATTTATGTAACGTAAGGTTTTTTTTCAAACACGTTATAAAAAATTTTATGAGCAGAAATGATTTCATGCTGTCAGGCAGCCTCACTATTTTATTTTGGGTATAATTTATTAATTCCTGGACTATTGGCGTAACGTTTTACATATTATTTGTCAGCAAGCCCTAAGGAACCCAAAAATACTAATTTAAAGGAGCTACGTGGCTGCGTTCAAAATATGCAATTTCTTCTACCTCCTGTTTGGAAGATGTGCTGTCTGGGTACTGTTATGTTTTCAACCGTAAACCCATCTAATGTTATCTTTTCTAATAAGAGTCTGTTATGATTTATAAACCTAACTCTGGGAAAGGGTAGTGTATTTTATCACTGTCCGTCTGAAAAAGTTAGTGCTTGTAGACTTACACGCGTGATGCCAGCATTTGTATATCGCGCGTCGCGTGTTGCATGCGTTCCTGATTTTCAGCCCTCCCCTCTCGCTATCCTTTTGTCCATCTGTTCGTTCGTTTTGGTAACGTAATATAATTAATGTTAGGATTAATTTAGGTCATTACGCAGTACGTCTCAATGTTTTTCTTAGAAATGCAGCACACGTTTCATTGAAGAAGGCGGGTAATAATACAGTAAGCTTTTATATCAACGTGAAAGCGTTACAATTTGCAGACGAAGCAGAAAACAAGGGGGATTTCGAGTACATTCTTTGTGACAGCACTGTTATTTTACCATTGCTCTTCTCTTTATTAATTTTATTTGTTAGGCTTCATATTTACCTAATAATTTATATATGTGGATTAGAATATTTCATGACACCTCCCCTCTTAAAACAGACATTATATGTCAGTCCTTTATTCTATATACACATAGAGAAATTTATTATTATTTCTGGGGTTTACGGTGATTCTCATCACACGGATGGCGGCTTAAAAAATCCGCTCCCAGATTGGTTTTTCCAGATATATATTCAATGCTAAAATTATATGGAGCCAGAAGCAAAGACCATCGGAGTAACCTAGAGTTCTCATGCTTAGCCTGTGCTAAAAACGATAAAGGTTTGTGGTCAGTTTGCAACTTAAATGCCTTCCCATATAGATAAATATTGAATTTCTTTATTGCCCATATTACTGCAAGACATTCTTTTTCGCTAGTTGAGTAGTTGATTTCAGCTTTATTCAACTTTCTGCTAGCATATGCCACTGGGCTTAATTCCCCATCCAATGCATCTGATTTCTGTAGTAAAGTTGCACCTAACCCAATATTACTTGCATCCGTCCTTACTATGAATTCTTGACTTAAGTCAGGTAATTTCAAAATGGGTTTACTTGTGAGCTTTTCCTTCAATTCTTGGTAAGTCATTTCACATTGTGGTGTCCATGTAATGCGATCTGGAAGTCCTTTACGTGTCAATTCCGTTAAAGGTGCACATATGGAATTAAAGTTTTTGATATACTTCTGGTAGAAACCACATAATGAGACAAAGGATCTCACGTCCTCTTGGTTTGTGGTCTCGGGGCTTTCTGTAGTTTCTCTAAATTCTTTGGGTCAGGGGTCATGTTTCCCTGATAAACTGTGTGTCCCAAAAATTCCAATTCTTTACATCCAACGCAACATTTGGTTGGTCGGGCTGTTAAATTTGCCTCCCTAAGTCGATCAAACAGCATGTTCAGAGAGTCAATGTGTTCCTCAAATGTTTCTGTTGCTATAAGGATATCATCCATAAAATTTGTTATACAGGGATTATTCAGAGGATCCAATAATTTTCTCATCATTCTAGAGAAGACACTAGGCGCATTCTTCAATCCAAATGGCAATCTATTAAACTCATAGTGTCCTTCTGAGGTACTAAAAGCTAGGTATGGTCTAACCTCAGGCTTTACTGGAATCTGATAGTATCCTTTACTCAGATCCACTTTTGAGAAATATTTAGCTTTATTTAGTCTGGCAAAACAGCTGATTTGTATCCGGCAATGGATCCACCTGTCCTTCTGTAATAGCATTCAGTCTCCTGTAATCTATACAGAGTCTATGTTCTCCAGAGGGCTTCCTTAAGAGTACAACACCGGAACTATACGAAGACTCACTGTGCGAAATAATTCCTTCCTTCAACAGATAGTCTATCTCTTCCTTCAAAGCTTTTTCCTTAGCAAACGGAATCGAATATGGTTTCATACAGACAGGTGTGGAGTCTATGAGTTTCATATCATATTCCAATAGGTTTGTATGCCCTGGTCGGTCTGTTAACACCTCTGCATGATTATTTAGAACCTGTTGCACTCTCTCTTTCTGAGTTTTCGTTAAATGTGTACTGATTTTCACCTGTGTGCTGCTGTCTCACAGGGGTGTAATGGATATTCAAATGATGAAAGTGGTTCCTTTTTCATCTCCATGGCGATGGACAAGGTCAACAAGTGTGTCTCTTCCTGATGTTCTCTTTCCAAATATTTCTTCAGGAGATTCACATGATAGATTTTTTCTTTCCCCTTCTTATCTATCTTATAATTTGTTCTAGACACCTTCTCTAGAACTGTATATGGACCCTGCCATCCAATTTGTAACTTATTCTGACTCCCGGGCAAAAGAAGCAGTACTTTCTCTCCCACAGCCAAATTTCTGTCTTTCGCCTTCCTGTTATAATAGGCAGCATGTTTCTTCCTGGCTTGTTTCAAATTTTCATTGGCAAGTTTCCAGCCAGTTTTTAACCGAGTGGTCAGCTCATTCACATATTGGTATGAAGATGTAATGTTTTCCTCTGCCTTTTCATCAGTCCACGTTCTTAACAAAGCTACATATGGACCTTTAATTGTGTGGACCTATTTGTCCATGCACCGGTATGGTCTCTTCCACTCGAAGCTTTATAGTGATGATTTTTCCTCCCAGAATTATCATTCACAAAACGACCGCTACCAATTTTTCTTTTGGGGCTTTCTCCCCTCTTAAAATTCTTGATGAGAGATTTCCTCTCTACATCCTCTTCCTCCAGTTTGTTTAAGTCCGATTGAGGGATTTTCGGCTTATCCTGGGGTAAGACATCTTTTTGCACTCTCCGCATAGTGGCCATTGTAAAACAGTTAAGTGAAGCTTGTCCGTGAAAAGGGGCTTCCCATTCCATTTGGTCCACTTTATCAAATCTATTTTTCTTTTTTATTGTCAGGCCTGATTTTGCCCCATGGCGTGTCCAGGTCCTGATCCATGTTCCCACTTGTGGGTGTTCCCTCATGTGCTATGCTACACCTTTCTACAAAATTCTCAATGTCCCATCTTGCTTTGGGCCAATAATAATTGTGAGCCACCTTTTGAATGATGGTACCTATCTTCTCATGGTCCCCATCTGGTTTCACATGTAGGCTCCTTATTAAGTCTGTCCTATATCTTTTTGGAAGAACCAGCTGTCCGTGACCATTGGATCTAGCTCCAGTCTTCCTATACATCAACTTGTTTTTCATGTAAAAATCTCCCTTGCCTGGAGTTGTATGACAAGTTGACAATTTTTCTGAAACAAGGCTTGAGTGTTTTATCCCCAGCCTGTGCCTTCCTCATCTCTTCTGGAGTGGTATCTAACATAATATCCTCCTCCTGTCTTGAGGTCGACCTGACCTGAAGGGTTGCCATATACACAGGTTTCCTTCTGCAACGGTCAGTGTCATGATTGTCCATCTGACAATTCTTACACCACCTTTTTCCTTGGTTGAAAGATTTTCTTTCATCATATTTCCTTTCATCGAATTGTGGGAATTTATTTTTATTGTCATACCGTGGCCTATCAAATTGGTGCTTACCTTTATTTTGATCCTAGGATCAAATTTATTAAAGTTCTGTGGTGCCCTAAAGTTATCCACCTGTTTCTTTTTATTACCTGTTACCTCTGCTTGAGCTGCTTGATACCTTTCAGCAACATTTAGCAACTCACCCAGCCTCTCTCTGCACCTTGTTCCATGAGAAACTTTCTCAGGTCTGGAGCCATGGACTCTCTTAATTGCTCTATAAGGACCATTTCCTTAAGATCTTGGGTTTTCCCAGAGAAGTCCATTTCTCCAAGTATGTCTCTATTCGTGCAGAGAACTGGTGATAGGTTTCACCTGACAGTAGTTTAGCATTCCTAAATTTTTTTTCTATAAAATTCTGCATTCTTTTCATACCTTAACAAAAGAGCCTGCTTTAGCATGTCATAATTTTCCTGATCACCTCTGCTCATTTTTGCAAAAACTTCATAAGCTGCCCCACGAAGTCCCTGAGATAACTTTAAGCTCCACCTTTCTCTCTCTAACCCATATGTGGTAGCTAATAGTTCATACCTATTTATATAGCTCTCAATATCATCGTCTTTCTCAACAAAATGATCTAAATGAAAATTCATAGCTGAGGTTGAGGCTCCTTGAGTAACCGTAGCATCAGAGGCAAAGGGACTGGCACCATTTTCAGGAGCATGGCCTTGAAACTCAAACTCCCTTAGTCTCGTAATGTTCCCTTTGTAATCTATGCTTCCCTTTCTGTAATCTCTTCTCTTCTTTCTTTTTTGCTTCCCTTCTTCTGCAGCTAATTTCTTTCTGCTTCCCTCTCTGCAGCTAATCTCTTTTCTTCTCTTTCTGCAGCTAATCTTTTGTCTTCTCTTTCTGCTTCCAATTTCTTAGCCTCTTTGTCAGCCTCAATCTGCAACCTCTTAGTCTCAGCCTCAGCTTCAAATTGTAACTTCTTACTTTCCCTTTCAGCCTCTAACCTTCTTTCGGCTTCTTTTTCTAATCTTCTTTCTTCGCGTTCAATAAATTTGTCACATTCCGTTGTGACATAGGCAACCATAACTTGCCCATCTAATCCTAACTCTTTTGCAGTCTGAACCGCAGCAGATCGAAATTTGGCCAGGTCCGCCATTGTCTATTTTGTAAATTTATACAATGTCTAACCAACAATTCAATCTCTAATGGACAACACAGGCACCGTGAGCTCAACCTTATTTAATTCCACCCAAGGATACCTTTTAATTCTTATATTCCCTGAAGTGAATTACCCCCAATATTTTTAATAGTTAAAGATTCAAAATCCCAAGAGCGAGACCCCAATATATGTGGTGAAGTGGGATGTTATAAATACTTATAGGGAACTTAGTGTACTGACTGAGATCAGCTGTGAAGGTATCTATATCTATTAAGAGTAGTGTATTATAGATAACCTTACTTGCTACCACATATCTATATATCTCAGTCAGAATTATTCTGGAATAGTGTGATGCTACGTTATGTGTCTAGGGTATGTGTATGGTGAAGTGTAAGTCACAACAACAGACAGATAAACAATTTAATTTAATCCACTACTCTTAACAACACTGTGACACTCACATACATATAACACTCTATGAGAATATCTTAAAGAAGTCACTAGTAACGTTTCAAATAACAATATGTATTCATTACTGGCATGAATGAATATGTGTCCTGTTTCAACTACAAGGGAACCAGGAATCACAATCAATTTAAATTACAAGTTATGTACAGAATGTATTTAATATGAATATTGTAGTGACATATATTATTACAAATGTTCTATGTGTGTCAGTTGTGTAGTAGTAAAATGAGGTAATACTGGTTTTGTTTTGTTCAAGCTCTGTTGGTATTTGTCATCATGACTTCAATAGTTTGTCTTTAGGGACTAGTATTGGAGATGTTCACAGTTCCTGATTTTAAGACAAGTAAATTCCCCTCTGAATAGTATTTTTATAAAGTTATTTCAAGATGAGGGGACATAATGTTGAGCTCAGCTGGCCAACTCTGCTTATCTTGAGTGATGGCGGCAGGAAAGGACTCCTCTGCTCGAATTCTCCTCTGGGCTCAGGAGACACCTCACTGATAGCTAAAAAGACCAAGGAGTATGCTGTCCGACACTGGATTCAGCAAATCTCTGACCAGGTGCTGCTCAGTACCATCAAGACCACTGTCCCTGAAATCAAGAAGGATGTACCTTCTACTTCATAACTAAATTTATATTTCTCTTTTTACACTGATCACAATACAGCACAAACATTGCGTTCAGAGCGTTAGGCCAACAGTCAGCTTCATCTGAAATACTTTATACCAGCATTACCATCCTTAATGGTTACTACGCCTCTGCACTTCCAGCATTATTTCTTTCTAGTCAATCATCCAGGTGTCAGTGTACTGTTTGGCCATTCCATGCCGTTTTACTTCTCTCCGACACCCTCTGTTCAGGCTGGAGCATTTTAGGCTTTACCTCACGTTTGCCACTGAACTACACATATATATACAGGCATAAATTAACAATTCACATTCAATTTTCATTAAAAGATACTGAATGGTTCAAGCTTACCACAATTCATGGAAATAAACACAGATACGTTGATTAGCAATGAATTCTGGCACAAACTGGCACAAATTCCCATCTGCTTATATGTTCCAGGCTTTTTATTGAGCCAAATAATGCTGGCTTCAACGCATCAATGCACTGATGCGTTCTATTTATCAAGCATATTGTTATTTTAAAACATGTGTGGTCTCGAAACTAACGCTCCTAAAGTGTGTATATCAGCGAGACTGGCCAATGAGCCACGTTTCGACAAGTGTTTGAAAAAATGTTATCTTTTCCCGTCTCCCCTAACAACCAAGATAGTATTTATAGCCCGAAGCCCGCATAGGGGGACCAATCGTGGTTAGGCTTTCATTTGTTGCGCTCCAATCAATTTGGAGTTTACATGGTAGGCTATTTCTGTAACGTAAAGGTTTTTTTCAAACACGTTAAAAAAAAATTTTATGAGCAGAAATGATTTTATGCTGTCAGGCACCCCCAATATTTTATTTTGGGTATAATTTATTAATTCCTGGACTATTTGCGTAACGTTTTTCATATTATTTGTCAGCAAGCCCTAAGGAACCCAAAAATACTAATTTAAAGGAGCTACGTGGCTGCGTTCAAAATATGCAATTTCTTCTACCTCCTGTTTCGAAGATGTGCTGTCTGGGTACTGTTATGTGTTCAAACGTAAACCCATCTATTGTTATGATTATTTTTCTAATAAGAGTTTTATACTGATCTGTTATGATTTTATAAACCTAACTCTGGGAAAGGGTAGTGTATTTTATTATCACTGTCCGTTCTGAAATGAAAAAAAATAAAAGAAAGAAAAAAAGTTAGTGCTTGGTAGACTTATTACGCGTATGATTGCCACTAGCATTGTTTTGTATGTATTTATCGCGCCGTTCTCGCGTGTCTTGCACTTGCATGTTTGTTCACTGATTTTCAAGCCCTCACCCTCAAGCGCTATCCTATTTGTCTTACCAATCTGTATTCGTTCGTTTTGGTTTTTAAACTGTAAATATAATTAATGTTAGGACATTAATTTAGGTCATTACGGCAGTGTTGTGACGTCTCACATGTTTTTTCTTAGAAAATGCAGCTCACACGTTTTTTCATTGATTCCTGGAAGAAGGAGGGTTAGCTCTGGTAAAAATAATACAGTAAGCTTTTATATCAACGTGAAGGCGTTACAAATTTGGCAGACGAATTTGCAGACGAAAAGAAAACAAGGGGATTTATCGGAGTAACAATTCGTTTGTGAGGACAAAAACTGTTATTTTTCTACCATTTGGCTCTTTTCTTCTTTAATTTATTTTTTATATTGTTAGAATAAAGAAAACAAAAAACAATAAAAAAAAAAAAAAAAAAAAAAAAAATTACTTGACCATTATTAAATATTATATAAATTTTTATGTAATAAATTAATTTATCCCCAATATTTATATATAAAAAAAAAAATATACCTATTATTATACTTATATATTATATTTATATATAAAATAATGATATTTATTATACTTTTTACCGTAGTTTTCTATACTATTTATCGAGGTATGGTTTAACTATAATATATTTTATATAAATGGTGGGGACCATATTACGCTTATATTAGACACCAATTGTACATTTTGTCTTTCACTCTTAGATGACCACTATTGCTATATTGAGGATAAGACTTCTTCAATTGGATCGGTTTCAAGAGATTATTTTTTATCAACCCGGCTTAGTCCTTGGCTGACACATGCGGAATGTGGTCCCTGATAACTCACCTGGAGTTTCTGTCCTTTATTATCATGTCTATAGCCTCACATATATTTTCTATGCACATAGACCACTATCATCTGTACGAATCTATTGTCTTTAGACATGCATATCAGAGGGTGCTGACCATGTCTTTCGTTCCTTGAGCCATAATTGCAAGTCAACCTATACAGTTTGCTCTTGTTGGACCTGTAAACACATCTTTTTCCAGAATCTATGCCTATATACAAAGATGGATTCAACTGCTGGCATATTCAAGGGACCGGCATTAGTTAAACCGTTTCTGCGTATATGTCAATACATGTGGTAACGAGGCGAATAACGATTGTCATGGAATCTGTCATAGGTCGCAATTTGACGCAAAGCAGCTTTCAGTCCAGTGTTGCGTTTGAGATAACGTGCTACCGCGAACCCCAGTCCTCAAAACGGCTATCTGGATGCCTCTTAGCACATTCTGTTGAAATCTTTTCTCAATCGGGAGTTCTAGCCGTTTTCAGGAATCTTTTCTTAAGTTTTCGAGAGGACTACACCTAGGCTCGAAACACACTCTGTACTGTTGTGGAAGGGACACTACCTCCACGGTGGTTCTGGTATGTTAAATCAAGATACTCGTAAGAATATTGACCTTCAAACTCCAGGATTTTGGTTATAAAGTCGCATAGCTGGTGCACTACAGAATGGACTTATCTCACTACGACATCTGTGATCCAGACTTGTGAATTGGCCTAATTACATGCCTTAGGTCTTTTACCACTGCTTAACTGGAGATCTCAACTGACATGGATGTCAGTAAGAGCATTAGGTCGCACCGATTCTCAAATTGTCGGATTACTCCTCATTCCAACTTTATACCTTACGACTTGTAATCATAAACTGTTCATGATCCAGACCATTGGACTATTCACACATATTAAACCTCTACAGGTGTCGGCTCAATTTCGTTATGCACACTCAATAAATAATACCCATTGTATTATCTATGAACATTAACCACCATTAGGTTTCTAGTTCAACCTTGTGCCGATGTGGGTTATTCAAGACAATGTAGCTCGGATGCTTTTGACTCTTGCTTGTTTACTTTCCCTTTCGTCCATCGCTTGAATTATTAATGGGTCATAAGTACCTGGCAATGTTTATTGTCTAGATACATTCCACTGTGTGGCTTTCTGTAGTCTACCTTTACTCAGGAAGGGGTCCGTATACAAGTTTGCTTCCAGTGTTCATCACGTTTCGTATCATAAGTTTCCATGTGGTAGTTTGAGCCACTCAATAGTATCTTCATATTCTAGACCGGTGGCAGGCAATCTTGAGTACTGAATGAGCATTCGCTTGATAGTCTGGGGTGGACTGTCACATATTTTACAATGGTCCGTATCGTTCATAGATTTCACCAATCACTGGTGAATTTTCAAGCTACTATAGTGTGGATATTGCCAACGGGATAATTTACTGGCTCGTGGATCGAATGTGAGAATACAGTTCCTATTAAAGGTGAGTGCGATGCAGTAATTGATAGTTATGTAATCTGGATAAAAATGTGTACATAGTCTCTCTCGGTAATTTACAATCCTGTGCGGATCTGGAATCACGGTAATCGGGTGACACGAGATAATGCTGATTTGATCTTGATAGGGATTGTCGTTCGGTATATTGCTGATGGTCACGTAAATGTACACTCGGTTATCATACCGGATTGATTCACTCCTGCCAAGAAAAATGTCTCTTTAGTCAAAATCTTGTCCATCTCTGTCTTTTCCTGGATCTATTACGACATATTCCGATAGGACAAAAGGATAATCCATCTTCCACTGCATGGCGGACGAGCCCTAGCGATCTGCGTTATATATCAGTTCAGAAAGTAGATGGTTTGTAATAACCACTCCAGGGCATATCTTTCTATCTAGGATCTGAAGATGCCTTCGGAGTGTCATCATGCTAATGGCTTTTTGCTCATAGAGAAATCATACAGGCTTTGTGCGATTTCCACAGGTGTTGAGATTGGTGTTGATTCATTCACAGCTTTCCATCACGTTATTGCCTTCCTTGTATTGCTTGGATTAAGGCTGCGTATACTCTTGCATGTTGTTACAGGATTATTTCGCAAACATGATTACATGGTTACTTGTGTAAACTTCTGACCGTATCCTCTGTCGGATTGGTCTGAGCAGAAGCTCATTTCTAGGGTTGGCCAGGATACTTCTCAATGCTTTACCCTCCAGCCTTTCTCTTACTGCAATTCATGTGACTTGAACCGGAAGGGCATTGTATGCCCCAAGTATGCTCGAGACGCGCTAAGAGGTCCTAAAACGTGAGGTATTATTAATATACATCCAGCAGTAAACTTAACAGATACATCTGGCGGAATACTTGTAGATCCCTATTATCGTGCACTGCTGTTGTCTGTCTACATACCTCGTCGATCCTAACCTATCTTTTCCTATTGATCCTTGACCTCACACATCAAGGACCATTTTTCGAGTAATAGCATATATTCTACTTTCAATCTAATCTGCCACTTACCTTCCTGTGTGGGGCTTAAGCATGCCAATGCCTGCCAGCCTCGTCCATATGTTCAGTCTCATACTGTCTTCATACAATGTCATATATGTGGGCAATTTGGTTTTCCAACTAACTCATACTGGTTCAGCCTCAGGGCTGCCACATATTTGTGTCTATCACCCCTAATCGGGTCTTTGCCTGCTCATTGCAGTTGTTTCCAGACCCCTGCCGAGACATAATACATATCAAAAAAATAAATACTATAATTAAAAAAAAAAGGAGAAAATATATAAAATATATATTAGTAAACTCTATAAGGTTTAATAGTTTTTATAATAGAATTATTAGTCATAGTTAGGAATGAATGAATAGTACTATATAGTTACTTTGTTTAGGTCTTTGCAGCAATTCGTACTAACTCCTTATATGGGTAGTTACAGATGTGTTGAACTTTACGGCCCAAATTATTAACACTGTTTGGATTCTAATCATAAGAAATGAGTTTTTACCTTATTGGTCAGGAATTGTAAGACATTAAACATTTAAATTGAACGAAACTTCAAGTGTATTTGTTAGTTATTTCGTTAGTAAATAAAATGTAACTATTAATATGGACATAGCCTCAACACTTTTCGGAATAAACTACCTTAGCGACAAATACTGTTATTGCGCACGGTGTTTCAGTATCGGAATAAATGACAAATACTGACTTTCTATTATTAAAAGTAAACTCATTACTATTAATTGATCTACAAATGTTTACCCTTCTTTGAAACCAAAAAAACTTATTTAAAATAAATTATTAAAATTCGACGAATTTTTAAAATTTTTATTTCAATTAAACTATTTTTTTATAAATATTTTTCTAAACAACACAAATGCTAAAAAGTATTTACAAATTCATGATTAAACCTAAAATCACCCATCTAACTTAGTCTAAATAATTGAGGGTTTCCTGTATGATTCCAATACCCCTCGCTAAACTGATTACTAAAAGTATGTTTAAATTTTCAGTCAACTGATGAAATGGCAAAATAATAATATATATATATATAAAAAAAATCATATATATAATATATATTATATATATTTAAATTATATATATACTATATATATATAACTATATAAAAATATATTCTATATATACTATATTATATATATTATAATATATCGATATTATATTATAATTATATATAATATATACTATCTATATACCATATGTAAAGCAACATTCAATGGATTTCCAAATTGGTTTTAAAAAAGGAATCACTCCATTGCCATATTTTTTTTATAAAAATCTATGTAAAACCATCCACACAATGTAGGTGAAACCTTTTTTTTAGGTCTGGCAAATTTTCGATATAGTTAACGACCACTTGACACAACATATACTGATAATACCATCTATACCACAGGATAATTGAGTTTCTTTAGATCTCATTGCATCCGATAACTGGGGCACAAGCCCCATGACAGCCAGTTCTGCGGTTGATTGAGTGTGGACACTCATTAACATACTTGCAATGAATTTAGTATAAAATGGCAATTTAGCCTATTTAATTTTAGCGAAATATAATGTTTGGTGAATGTACCTCAACCAGGACTGGTGGTTCTGTTGTTTTTGATTTCCTTCTGGAAAACCGCCTATCTAATACAGTCCATTACTGTGGAAGTCTGAAGACCGAACAGGCAAACTAGGATAGAAGATAGACAGGATTAAGAAGAAAAGAATAAGAAGAAGTGCATGAAGACGAGAAAAGAAGAAGAAGAAAAAAATTTTAAGCAAAAGAAGTTAAGAATCATAAAGAGAAAATGTTGAAGAAGAAATTCTCGATCTTCATTCAATTGTTAAAAATGTGTGATTCCTTTTAGAAGACAAAAAGAAAACGCCATGAACTGCGGTACGGTACAATAAAACTGTGTAAACACTAGATAATCACACTCGCACTAAGCGATTTGACGGAACTGATAGAACCCTTGTTAATTAAAAATAGATACCCTCCTTTACTTTAACGCTAACCGTCAATGGCGCATTTTGGTTTAGCTGAGGGACACTCCTTACTTCTTGTTGGCTAGTTCGTATTATTGACTATCGGATAACCAAAGTTCTAATGCATGTGTATGTAATAGATACTTACATGCATACGTATACACTTCATTTTTCAGTGTGACAATAGTGATCATACTTAAGAATCTGCGTCCATTTTTTATTATTATTTGTTTATGTTTGCGGTTACACTTATCTACTGTTTTTGTACTTCTTCTTCTTTGATCCTTAGCCGTAAACTGTCAAAGCAGTCATTGGCCATCACGCCTGGTGGCGTCTTGCAGGGCAGCAACAAATTTCTTCCACTTTGTTCGGTCGGCGACCATCCTTCGTACAGTGCCCCAACTCTTGTTCATTCTTTGCATCTCAGTCTCCACAGTTCTCCGCCAAGTTGTTTTTAGCCGGCCTTTCTTTCGCTTTCCTTCGGGGGTCCATAGCATAGCTGTTTTTGTAATGGCATCAGGGTCCCTTCTGAGGACGTGGCCAACCCAACTCCAGCGTCTGCCAGCTATTATGGTGGGCATGTCCTCTTGGTTACTCCGAATAAGTAGTTCTTCGTTGGTGATGGTATTCGGCCAAAAAATTCGGTGAATTTTCCTTAGGCACATTGTGTGGAAAGAGGACAGTTTCGACATTTCCTTCTCTGTAACTCTCCAACATTCCGCACCATAGAGAAGCACAGAAAGTACACAGCTCTCATGCAATCTTAATTTGGTGTTTGTGCTGTACTGGGAAGACTTCCAGATGTTGTTGAGTGTTTTTGTATGTTTGTCCCTAAAGAAGAGCTTGCAATCGTAACTTGGGGCTTTTCTGTCTTAGTAAAATTCACGCTGCCTATGTTTTTTTAAATCAACTTACCATTTATGCTATAAAATGTACACGTTTTTTTTTTCTCTCCTACAGTCTACTGGTGCCTCAATTCAAGTCGCCAGTGAAATGCTTCCAAATTCTACAGAACGGGCTGTCACAGTTTCTGGAACAGCCGATGCAATCACCCAATGTATCAAATATGTCTGCGGGATCATGCTTGAGGTAAGGCTCGTGTTGATGAGGGGGTCGTTTGGTGGGTGTTTCGGTTTGTGTTTGTGGGTGCTCAATGTAGATTGTGTGGTATGGGGGTGTTTATTGTAGATTGTCTCATATAAGGGTGTCTAGCGTTGATTATATAATATGGGAGTGTCTAGCTTATATTGTGTAATATGTGGTTGTATATCGTGAATTGTGTTAGTATGTAGGTGTCTAGCATGGATTGTGTACTATGTGTGTATCTAGCGTTGAAAATGTAATTTGTTTGTGTCCGCTGTAGATTGTCTAATGTGCGTGTGAATGTCGATTATCTAATATGTGATTGCCCAGCTTCTATTCTGTCCTATATGGTTGAATGTGGGTTTTCAAGTGTGTGAATGTTCAACGTGGATTGTGTAATATCCTTCATTCATTCATTCGTCATACTTTAGCTCCCAATCGAGCATAGGCCTCCAACAAACGTTTGCCACGTCTTCATGTCCCATGCCATTAGCTCAGACTCTTTCCATGTCTTCCTCGTTCCTTTCAAATCTGTGTCCAATTATCTTCTCCGCCTGTTCTTCTGTCACACTCTACCTCTTTTACCCTGTGTACTCCAGAACAATGACTGCCTTGTACTGCTACCTTCGGGTTTCCTCAGTATGTATCCTATCCATCGCCAGCGTCTTTTTGTGTAAAACATGTGTATAATATGAATTATCTAATAAGTGGCTTTTCAACTTGGACTCACTAATCTGTGTGTGTGTCCAGTACAGACTATCTGGACATGGGGGTGTCCATCGAGGATTGAGAGTCAGACTGTCCCAGTATTTTTCAGCTATCTTCTTCAATTGTTCAACGTCTCTGAGTCCACTCTTTTTTAAATGATTCTTGAGTAGTGCCCAAACGTTTTCAATTGGGTTTTGATCGGGACTGTTGCTGGGCCACTTCAGCACTATCACATTCTTCTCTTGCAGCCATGCTTTGGGGGTATGAGCTGTATGATTTGGGTCATTGTCATGTTGAAATGTGCACCCATCGGGGTACATGACCTGCATAAATGGCAGAAGGTGTCCCTCTAGTATGTCGATGTACCTTTCTTTCGTGAGAATTCCTGTGAAAACACACAGTGGGGTGGCACCTCTTGCTGACACCCCTCCCCAAAGATGGAATTTCTAGGTATGTTTCGGTCGCTGGTACACAGGCGTTACAGAGCCTTTCGTCCAAATATTTTTTTGAGCAGGATAAGACCAAAGAGAACATTCATCTGAAAAAATCACATTGTCCCATGACAAATTTTAGTGTTCGTGGCACCAGTTCAAGCGCATCTGTTTGTGAGTCTCTGTGAGCAATGGTGACGAAATTACCCGCTTTTTTGTGTTATTCATCCTGTGTAGCTCCCGGTTGACAATAGCATTAGATACCTCTGGGCTTCCCAACTCAATCATGCGCTGCCGTATGTTTTCTACACTCTTCATTGGCCCAGCCCGAACGATTTGGGCGAGACACCGATGGTTCTTTGTGACCAAAATTCTTGGCCTCCCACTACCTTCTTTTCGCTCGATTCCATTACCTGCTTTTAATTTACTCACAACTCTGTAGACAGTCCGCTCAGGAATGTTCAAGGTTTTAGAAATGTTGGAACATGTTTGATTTCCTTCATTCCAAAGCTGTGAAATTAACATACACTTTGACTTTGTATCCATTTTCTGCCATTAGCATTAGAAATTGTCGTCTGCTCTTATATCAAGGGACGTTACTCTACGCTAATTTTTTTTTTTACTTTTGGTAGTGTTTGCTCACTTAAGTGGAGTGCAAATTTGAGGCAGAACATGCATATTTAATTAGATTTCAGCTTATTTAGCTGAGCAATATGACTGCCATTTTTTTTGCAAAGTACTGTAGTTCATTTAGATATGTGAATCTGCAATTTGGATTGTTTAGGAAAGTGGTGTATGATGTTTGGAGTTTTGGAGTCACCGAAATTCTAGTGTGGGTATTCTGCGCGTGAATTTGCTTTTGGGTGTCCACCATGGATGAACTTGTAGTATTGGTTTGAACTCAACCAGACTTTAGCTGATGTATCATTGCCAAAGGATTTTTCCGAACATTTATTTCAAATTCTTAATTAGTACAGTTAAATAGCCACAGACTACTGGAACAAAATACTTTCCAAATATTTAAAATTGGTGACAGAACAAAATAAGTTTTTTTTTTTTTTAAATACATAAGTTAAATAAGAATATGTTAATATATTTGTATGTACACCAGATGCATTGGATATGGACAAGGGAGAGATGCTGAGGACAATTCATGATCGCCTATTAGAGAATTACACTGCAATCGTTGAATGATCAAGGCTAAGACTTCTGGAGTTTGACATTAGGCGTAAGACTGGCAGGGATGAACGTATGAGAGGATGCATCTGGTGTCTATACAACCAGCACGCGACAGAAACAATTACCCCTCATACCCTTCGACGCTTGCTGAGGGAGATTGAGCACCTATGGGTTTGTCCGGAGTGCAACGATGTCTATTCTGAACAACAGTAACAATGTACCCCAAATGGAACCGATATGTCAAAGATCTGTGAAAATCATAACAAATTCACCAATAAGCAACACGCATCGAGAGTATATTCGAGAGAACAAACACATGGAGAAAAGACCCGGAGAGAGAAATGGTGAGGAAAATATGGAAAGAGCTTGAGCTGATGGCACGTGACAGGAAGACTTGGCATGTGTTTGTTGAAGGCATATGCTCCTTGGGAGCTAAAGGGTACTGATTGGTTGATATATATAACACGAAGTGGGCTTTTATTTATTCATTACATAAATTGGGTATGCTACTACGACTTGTATCCAGTGTGTCTATTACGTCAAATCTTCGGCGGGAAACGAGGAACCGTGGGAGTATGCTAAACTATGCATATGCTTTTGTAGGTAACTGTGTGGACGGGTTAATGAGGACCGTAGTGCAGGATTTCTGGCGCGGTGTGTGAGTGGCTAGGTGTCCAGAAGTTAGATCCATGCTTTTGACTCTTGCTAATTGCACATTTTTGTTTGTTGGATATGCTTCTCTTTTCGCTTCTTCCGGAATATGAAGCTTTAACCGTTGTTGGTCCTGTTGCAAGAATCCAACACCAAAGTACTCACGTGATCTTGCAGAGGTTGTTTCTGTAACAAATTGTTTTACATGATGAAGTTTCTAGCCCCATGCAGAACTCACTTTAGTCACATTTTACGCATAGCCTAAGGCAGGGGAGTCAAACCTGTTCTACCCCGAGGGTCACATAAACCAAACATTTAAAGGCCGCTGGCCATTCATGATAAAAAATTATTTAAAATAAAAGCTCAGTGAAAATTGGATGAGAATCGAATAGTGCGAAATTAAAAATAAAAATTTGAATTTTTATTGAAATAATGTTTGTTTTATTCTTACCTCTTAATTTAAAGGGGTGGGCGTGGATTGTCTGTAACCAGAGTTTCGATATGAATGTCAATCGAACTTTCGGATGCTGACTGCAGGCAGTCAAACAATGCTTTGCACCGGACGTTTTGAGTCTAATCTCAAAGGTAATTATTATACCATATAATTAAAGAAATAATTTTTTTGTGTGAGCGCTGCCCACAAAACAATTTTACGCGGGCCACATTTGGCCCGCTGGACTGTAGTTGGACCACGGTGGCATACGGGAACTATAATCCTTTTTTCCGTCTCCTCATAGTCCACCAGGAAATATCCAGGGCAAATTTTATTTGTACATATTCTTATTATTTTAGAATCTGCGTCCTCTCTTGCTATCCTGTCGACTTGGTCCAAGAAGATATGTTGCCCATCCTTGTTACAAATTAAAAACCCAAAACCTTTTTTCCCCATGTGTTCACAGTGAAATATAAGAAGACTCGGTAAATATATTGTAACCATTGTGATTCTAACCTTCCTTAAGCTCTCTTTTTTTGCCAGCCTTCTCTGGCCGCTACTTTTTTCCATTCTCACTTCCACCGCTTCGTCTTCCGATCCTTCCTGAGGTCAGGGGATGAATGCGAGCCATCACAAATAATGCGAAGGGATTTTTTGACGTAGTTTACGTTTCACAAATCTGGACGTCACAACGTTGGTAAAATTTGTTTAAATGCGCATGCTTATTCTGGCTAATCCCAAGATAACTAAAGTTGTCTATTCTCGGTGCTACGTGATGTTACTATTATTTTCAACTAAACGAACAAACTCCTTGAAATAATTATCACTACAACCATGACATCTGAATCGGAAAGGTGTTTCTCTACACTGAAACGTATGAAAGTTTACTTAAGGAACACGATAAGCGAAGAACCGCTTAATGTAGTGGCACTGCTATTGAAACATACAAAAACCCATCTCAAACTTCAACACTAAGGTCATTGAGCATTTTGCAAGACTGAAAAACAGACAGAACATTTTTTTTTTGCTTAACAAGTCTCTGTCAGTCGATGGAAAGAAAGACAGCTTTAAAACTCGCGATTAATGTCTAGTCAACAGTTTTAAAGTTCTTATAAATTTTTAATTTGCCAACGTGTAAAAATTGCATATTTTTGTCCTGTTAATTTAATCTTGACGAAGAATAACCTGCTATTTTTGGTGTTGCATAATATTGTAATCTTAAACCGTTGTATTTCATGCTTTGTCGCATTTAGGCACATTACATGATCACAAAAATTATATTTTATGTAGTAAATTTACAAAATTTTTGCGGCACACTTTGATAGACGCGGCGCAACACTAGTTATAGATATTCTTACCATTGCATTGCTTTCTATTATCACTTTTTTTACTGCTCTACAATAGCTTTCTTTATCTCCGTTTATGTTAACCTTTTTTGCTTCATACATTTTTTCGTTCTTTCTACTTTTCCCTGACAATCTCTATTTTTCCCTCTCTCTCTCTCTATTTCTTATTCCCTAAATCTCAGTTCAAAGAGGTAACAAACTTAAAAGTCGGCCCACATATTCATTTCTGGTTGAAGAGGATGCTGAGACAAAAATGATGTCAGAGTCTGACGTCATTATTCACTCTTCAAGAATTCACACCTGGTGTGCACGTCCTGCTGGAACGTATGCACGAGCTATGTAACCCTTAAGAATCAACCTCCCAGTACATGGCGAACGGCAGGTGGCGCTCGTTATATGTTAATGGCTCTTGTCATGTCAGATCTGCTAGTTCTGAAACATCCACCACTCATTTATGCGGACATTAACCCATTCACGACAAACCATTTGAAATTTCCCAACATAACCTTTTTTTTTTTTGTGGAAGTTATACTTAAAAAACATAATCACATTTCAGGTCTTTGATTTATAATTAAATAGTTTCAAAGTTAACGATGTTTTTTCAATCTCTTTTATTTTCCTGTCTTGTGCCTTGCTCTACTTCTCTCGCTAACCGAACATTAATATTTAGAAATGCCTTATCTCTCCCTAATGTTATTATATTCCGTCTTTTCGCATTAAAATTGAAGTACTTTCTTTTCATTGCGCATTTATTTTGTGTGCGTGTGTGTTCTGGGAACGAAATTGTGCTCCTGTTGAAAACAACGCGAATTTTGATCCCAATATACTTCATATATGGGTATAAAATGGACAAATGGAAAATTCCTGGGGGACCTGGATTTCGCAGATGATGTAGCATTCTTAAGTTCAACACCAAGACAATCACAAGAAGCAATAAATAATTTGTGTCATCTCTCGGTTAAAATAGGTCTCCAAATAAATGGCTCTAAAACTAAAGCTATGAACTTTTCTAACGAGACCTTTGATATCATCTTGAACGGGGAAAAACTACAGAAAGTTGAAAGTTTCAATTATTTAGGCAGTAAAATGACTCAGGGTGGTGACACAACAAGAGAAATCCATACTAGAATTGCTTTGGCAGCTAGCGCCTTCAATAGATTATCTAACATTTGGAAATTACGATCATTGAATATACATACCAAGCTTCGTCTGTTTAATTCAAATGTTATCTCAGTGTTAACATACGGCTGTGAGAGTTGGAAAATAACAAAATCATTGGAGAACAAGCTGAATACATTCGAGAACAAATGTCTTAGAAAACTCATGAACATCAGTTGGAAAGAATTCAAGACTAATCGACAAATAAGAGAAGACTCTAGGCAGAAATATGTCTCCAACTATATAAGGAAAAGACGATGGTCATATATCGGTCATGTCCTACGAATGCAAAACAACAGAATACCACTACAGGCGCTCACTTGGGTTCCTGAGGGTAAGAGGAAAAAAGGAAGACCAAAAGAAACACTCAGCAGAACAATAATAAGAGAAGGAAGAACGTTGGGCCTAAATAATGTGCAAGAGCTAAGAGGAGTGGCGTCACAACGAACAACCTGGAGAGCACTGGTTTCTGCCTTATGCGCCGTGTTTGGTGCTTAAAGAATTTATTATTATTATACTTCATAGCGCCGGATTTTTATATATCTTTTTTTTTTTAAAGAAATATTCCTGCCTCTGTTGCTTTTCGGTGACACAAATTCTGGAATTTCTCCCCTTTATATTGTGCAGTTCGAGTAAGTACGAAATAGTGTCTCCTTCATATATATATTGCCACTGAAGCCCCATTGCTCCTCATTGATGAAGCTTCTATACTTACGTGCCACCCTGCATAGCTAGGCGGTGTTGTCGCACGGAAGGTCCAGGGTTCAAATCCTGGGTAAGCCACTCATATCTGTGGTTTTTCTGTTGTCTAGTGTTCTACTTCTTTATTTCCTACGAGTGCCTTATAACATACCTTTATATTTGTTTCATATTAATTTACTGTTTACAGGCCTCGTGGTTCCCTTCCTTATGTGTTATAAATGTTCATTCTTTGCATCTCAGCCTCCTCAGTCCCCTAACGTAGTCACACAAAAAAAGTCGCGAACTAATGAGCTTAACACACATACAAGTTGTTATAACTTAACAGCTCACGACATCAACATACTTCGTCTCACGACATCAACATACTTCGTCTCACGACATCAACATACTTCGTCTCACGACATCAACATACTTCTTCTCACGACATCAACATACTTCGTCTCACGACATCAACATACTTCGTCTCACGACATCAACATACTTCGTCTCACGACATCAACATACTTCTTCTCACGACATCAACATACTTCTTCTCACGACATCAACATACTTCTTCTTCTTCGTTCATCTTCAGACGTCGATTTGAATTCGTTCGAAGAAAACATTGGACAGCTTCAGGCTCCTGGTATCTCCGTAGAGAGGGGACCGGAGAAGCTAAGAGGTATGGCGTCGCCTATAATTCTAAAAGTATCGGGTTCGCTCCTGTCACGTAGGTCTTTATGTCATTAAATTACCTACATCTTCTTCCTATTCTCTCACCCTAATCCTTTCATTTATATTCTTTCCATACTTGTTTTTCCTGTATTTTTCGCATCACTCGGTTGCGAAAAATATTTTCTTCAGTATTTTTAAACTTTACCTGTTTCTTTCTCAAAACTGAGAATCGCGCTAGGACGATATTACGTAGATGTCAGGGCTGCAGGGCGTCAGAAGGCGTGATAAGTCGGTTCGCTGAACATAGGACGTAGACAATAGTCTACATTCTCACCGAGCGCGCGAGCTTCTTCTCGGCATAAGTCCGGGTGAGGTGTGATACTTTACATCTGCACCGGTCAGTATTCAGACATTTGTCTGAAAAATCCCCAAACTGACACGGCGCTCACTGTGGGCCATGGTCAGCTGTAGTGTGAAAACTGCCCTGCATTGGAGACAGGTTGTCTGAGATTTGAAACTGACACGCGTACATCTTGGTCAGTGGTGGCAGTTACGACATGTTAGGTGTGAAACGTATCGTTTAAGCCGGAAAGGGGAGAGCATTTCGTTCTACGAAAAAATAGTTCATCCTTTGTCTGGTTTAAAATATTAACCCATGTTTGAAACTATTTCATTTCACTCAGTAACTTTGCAGTTAGACTAGAACAACCTTCGTTCGATTTCTAAATAATCTCTGTAAATAGAGATGGCCTTAGTTTGGTCGAAGTGGTTTAACGTTCTTAGTAATTCTGTGATTGAGGTATATTAATATTATATATAATAGATATCTAGTTTTTGTGAAGTGATTTAGTGGTTAAATCGCCGATTCCATTTTAAACTAGTTCTGTGTGCAGAGTGAATATTTTGATAGTTTGTTATTTCTTTAATCGTCGAGTTGCAGTGGAAATACAAAATAAATTATATTTTTAGCTTACTAAACAAGTAGCTGAAATAAGTTTAATTTAACTGTTAAATACTCAGTCGAAACTGTTTTAATAACTAACTTATAAATGCTAGATGCTACATCAGTGAATAGTGACGGAATACGAAGATATTCCTAAATTCCTGATGATTGATTTTTATATAACTTACTTTATGGAAAATTTAAATAATAAGTCAAGCTGTAGGCTTGCTGTTTTAAATGTAAGTTATATTGAGTACATATATGTAAATTATTTGATATGTGTTCTTTCTTTTATATAGTGAAACGGTGGTACCCAACTTGCCAGCGTTTAGTAACCTGAGAGACATATTTGTGAGAAGCATAGACATTTCCTATCTTTAACCACGTGGGTTTCTTTGTTTCAAGTAACACGGGTCTGACAGTGCATAAGCCATCAGAGAGAGACAGTAATAGCAACCCCACTAACGGTTTCTAAAGACTAGAAATATATATATATATATTGGGCTTTTGAGCCAGTTCATATTGCTCCACAAATTTAAATGTACATGCTGCCTGGCGGCGAGAATATTACAAGATTAACATTCCGCAAGAGATTGTGACTAGTATTGTGGTGACAAAATATAGTACCTTCCTGGAAGTAGACACCGATCTGACATTCCTTAATTCTAGAATCCAAAGCTAATGACATTGTGCTCTGCTAACTTTCGTGCCTGGACAAAATCTTATGTGACTTAATCAGACATTCGAAAAATTAGAACCCCCAAGGAATCGTTCCCTTAGAGTTTAGTACGTCTTTTGGAACTGGGGATTTCTTGGTCAAGGACTGCATTTTCGGGTCTGTGTGAAGGTCCTAGAACTATTGAGTTCCCAGAGGCAGCGAGCAAAGTGTGAGTATACATGTGTAAGAAAGGCCATGGCTGGATGAATGAGAGTACACAGGTCTGAGTGTTATTTTACCGGTGTATTATCGTCACACATTTACTGTCGAAATTCTTTTTTTTTTTTTTTTGTTTAACCTGCAGAATTTGTTACTATTTGCTAGAGTTTCTTTACTTCTTAGGCTAAACCAGATTATTCAACTCTGTGCATACATTTACGAGAAAAGAAGAAAAACTCTTAGCCTAAACCACATGCATCTATAACTCTTTGGGCCATCATCTGTCATCCTAACGGGCTGTGGGCTAAACCTAGAGTTAAGATCATAGCGGGGCTATCACCCTTGTAGCATTTTCTTGATATTGTATGACTATGTGCATATGTTTTCCTTGATGTATTTTTGTTTTGTTTTGAGAAGATTTTTATAGATGATAAATAAAATCTCTCTGGAACTAATCAGCGTGTTGGTCAGCTCGTTCTAGAATATTTACATAAGTATTGTTATAGTTTTCCCACGTCTGTGTGTCTAACTGTTGTCACTTGAAGGGGTGTGCACGTGAATGGTATGTTCATACATAGTAACCTATGTTGTCAATAGTCTGTCTGACTCTTATATATCTGTCGTAGAAGATAGGCCTGAGAGAGAGAGAGAAGATTCTTTTTTTCAGGGGACAGCTCTATTTGATTCGCTACCACTGCACTCTTGGGAAAATCTGTTTCTTTTTTACTACTCTCACTGGGTATATCATATATTCTAATCTATTCAGAAGGGACCAACCTAAGTCTTAATACTCCTATCAAAAGAAAATCTACGACAAATGGGTTCTCGTCCGTAGGATTTTTGAACTTAGAATAGGAAGACGAGTACGACAAATGGTTGCTCGTTTCCGGTTTTTGAACTTAGAATAGGAAGACGAGTACGACAAACGTGGACTCGTCTATCTGGATTTTGAGCTTAAGATTCGGTATTCTGTAATAGAGTAAGAGTGTGATGTCTTGTGAGTTTTGTATCTTTTAAAAATAATTTATCCCCTAGACTAACGATCTGTTTATGGGCGTGCTGACCACACAAACTGATAAGTTTTTTCCACAGCATTAAGAAGCATTATACATTTGGTTTACAGGTTGATTTTGTCGGAATACATGTTAATTAATGATTTTGTAATACTAAACGCTGGTAAAGTTTTGTGAGTGTATAACATTCACTGGGTTTTGAAGAAGTAGGTGTTTGAGCAAAAGCTAAGGAGTGCGTTTCGGACTTTTGTCCAGATTAATTGCCTCCCTCACCCTAACTGTCTTCAGGGGTGAACTTGATAGTGGATTAAAAATAAAGGGGATTTTTTTTTTCTCTCCGAAAATTTTTGGTATAATCATTGTGTTTTCCACTGTAGCAACTTATTTTTCAGAAGTAATCTTAACTACCATTTAGTTGGCGTAGTCGTGTTTTGCATTAGGTGCTTTATTGCCGATTAATAGCAGCGATAGTTAGATTTTTATTTTTGGAGGAGGTATCCCAGGGTTAAATATATCATCTTTTGATTTTTGGTATTTTTTTTCTCGCAAGTGGTAGGAACCAGTGTATTCCTTATCCTTATCTTTTTCTCGTCTAAGTCTCAGCCACTGACTTATTACGACAGAAAGGGCGAAACTGAGACAAATGCTCAGACAGGAAGCAATGGAAGAGGGACTGGACGGCGACGAAGCGAAAGCTTTCGTCAGGGACGAACTTGAGAGATATGATGCGGAGCAGAAGGAAAAAGCAGCGGAGAGGAAAGAAGCGGAAGACCGTCTATTACAACAGAAGAAGATTGAGGAAGAAATGGAAATTCGCAGGGCGAACGAAAGAGAGAAGGAGAGACAGCATGAGGAAAGAGAGAAGGAGAGGGAGAGACAGCATGAGAAGGAGAGAGAAGAGAGACAGCATGAGTTGGCTCTTAAAACTCTAGAATTCCAAAGTCGTGGTGCTGCCCCTACCTCCAGCAATGGAGAGTCTTCCCCTCATTCTTCCTTAACTGATCCTTCTAACACTCAATCTACTCATCTCACTGCTATGTCTTTCGCTCTAGAATCTTTCCCTTGACACTTGACTAGAAAAATTTGAGAAAATTGCAACTCTGTACGGTTTAGAGAGGTCGCGTTGGAATGTGAAGCTTTCCCAGGCTTTGAAAAGTTCTGCTTACGATGTGTATGCAAAACTGGAGAGCAGCCAACAAGACAACTATGATCTGTTGAAGAAAGCGTTACTGGAGCGCTTTGAAATGAACGCTCGCAAATTTTTGCAACTGTTTCGCAACAGCCGGAAAGAGAATTCTGAAACTTTTCACCAGTTCTCTTCCCGTCTAAAGGGATACCTAACAAAGTGCCTTGAGCTTACACAGCTCCCCTCTACCTATGAAGGTCTTGAGGAATTTGTTCTAACAGAACAAATAAAGAACACTTTGTCTGCGGACACCCGGAGATTTTTGGCTGAGCAAGGTGCAGAAAAGCTTGAAGACATCTTAGAGAAGTCTGAGCGTTATCACAATGCGCTGGCTGAACTACCGGCCACAAAGCGGAAACCAACAGAGGAGCATTTTCGAAAACATAACCTAGAGCAATCTTCTCAGGCTTCTAACCAAAATAACCACAGAGAAACTGGACCTAAAAACCCCCCTCCTGAAAAATCCAAGTTCTACAAGAACAAGTACCCCAACCACCCCAAACAGTCTGATCAACCCGACCGCCCTACATGGCAGCGTAGCCAGAAAGGACAAGGTGGCAAAGGGAGAACCCCTGAGCACGGGACGTATGATCAGACCGAGCACACCGAGCCGAAACGCATCGGATGCTTATTGACAGTCTCGAAAGGCGGAATTGTTGACAGTGATTCCCAACCTGTTGGGGATAGACCCTCAACGCGAGGTACTGTTATTTTGAACGGTTCTCAAACTTCTTGCTTATTTGACACGGGGCTTTCTTACGATTGCATTGTTGCCAGAAACCTGGTCAAACCCGGTCAAGAGACAGCAGAGATCGTCCAACTTTGTGGAGTTCGTAAGAGTGATGCACCTACAGCGCTTCCCATCGCATTGGTGGAGATACACTCTGACTTTGTCAGAGGTGTGATCAAAGCAGCTGTTATGGATGATCCCATCTACCCAGTCATACTTGGCGGGAGATACGTGTGTATTGGGAAACCAGAAGAGCCGATTGTGGCAGCAGTAACTACAAGAGGGCAAACCAAGAAGGAACGGGAGCCTGCGCCTAATTTGTTACCCATGGAACTTAAAGAAGCGCAATACAAGGACCCTACTTTGGCACCCTGCTTTAGGAAACTGCCCATGGCTAAGGAACCCAAACAGCACGGGGACATTTTTTTCTGAGGATGGCGTACTTTATCGGAGAACGGGCAAGCCTGACCAAGGTTACAACCAGCTCCTAGTACCGAAACAGTACAGAAGCCAAATCCTAGAAATGGGGCACTCTCTTCCCTTCAGCGGACATATGGGACAGAACGCCACAAACCAACGTATAACCACTCATTATTGGTGGCCAGGAGTAAACACTGATATTATCAGGTACGTCAAATCCTGTGCCCAGTGCCAACGTGTACCACCCAAGCAACGGACACCCCCAGTCCACATGGGTGAAATGCCAATAGTGGGTACACCATTCGAACGGGTTGTGATCGACATTTTAGGGCCTTTCGAGAGGACTAAAAGAAGGAACAGGTTTATCCTGACCTTAGTCGATACATGCACTTTATGGGCAGAAGCTATCCCGCTAACATGCGCAGATGCCAAGCATGTCGCAGAAGCCCTCGTGCAGATTTTCACTCGGTTGGGATTCCCTCAGCAAGTGTTGACGGATAACGGATCTCCATACCGAAACCTGTTGATGGATGAGATCGTTAAGATCTTGAGGACCCAACACATCCACACTAAGCCATATACTCCGACCGGAAAGGGGCTCGTGGAACGTGCAAATGGAAACCTCAACATGATGCTAAGTAAGCTGGCACAAGTGAAACCTGAAGATTGGGATCTCTGCATTCCTGCAGCATTATTTGGCTACAGAGAATCTCCTCATACTTCCACAGGATTTCCGCCAGCTACACTCTTATTCGGCAGACCCATTAAGGGCCCGCTTGAAGCCTTACTTCAGTCTCTGACAGACGAGAAGGCGGATGAGACAGTTGTCTCAGCCAGTAAATATGTGTCGGTTTTAAAGGAAAGGTTGAAACTAGGGTGGGACCTAGCAACGACTAACTTTAAGCGAGCTCGCACAAAGCACGCTAACCGATACAGGAAAGTCGCGAAAGAGAGAGAACTGGAAGCAGGAGAGAAAGTTTTGGTGTTACTCCCTACCGAGAACAACCAACTGAGGATCGGATGGCAAGGGCCGTTTACCGTCCGGAAAAAGATTTCTAAGGCTAACTACCAGATCTCTATTGAAGGAAAGGAGAGGGTTTTCCATTTAAATCTCTTAAAGAGATACTTGGAAAGACCAGTGCCAACCTCCGACCATCTCCTGACGATCGCCAAAACTGACGAAGATGATGATAGTGGCAGGGATATTCCACCACTATCACAGGAAATCTTTCAAAAATGTCAGAAGCGGCGACGCTCTTTCAAGCGCGCATGGGAGACATTCCAGAGGAAGGAAACTTTGGGGAGTAGACTTGAGTAGGAATTGGAGAGAGATGGAGGGGGAAGACGAGAGGGAAGAAGACAGACACCCCGAAGCTACGGTTATAGGAAATTTAATTCCATAACGTAGACATGGAGTGCTTCCATATCTTAAGGGGGGACGTCCTGTCACGTAGGTCTTTATGTCATTAAATTACCTACATCTTCTTCCTATTCTCTCACCCTAATCCTTTCATTTATATTCTTTCCATACTTGTTTTTCCTGTATTTTTCGCATCACTCGGTTGCGAAAAATATTTTCTTCAGTATTTTTAAACTTTACCTGTTTCTTTCTCAAAACTGAGAATCTCGCTAGGACGATATTACGTAGATGTCAGGGCTGCAGGGCGTCAGAAGGCGTGATAAGTCGGTTCGCTGAACATAGGACGTAGACAATAGTCTACGTTCTCACCGAGCGCGCGAGCTTCTTCTCGGCATAAGTCCGGGTGAGGTGTGATACTTTACATCTGCACCGGTCAGTATTCAGACATTTGTCTGAAAAATCCCCAAACTGACACGGCGCTCACTGTGGGCCATGGTCAGCTGTAGTGTGAAAACTGCCCTGCATTGGAGACAGGTTGTCTGAGATTTGAAACTGACACGCGTACATCTTGGTCAGTGGTGGCAGTTACGACATGTTAGGTGTGAAACGTATCGTTTAAGCCGGAAAGGGGAGAGCATTTCGTTCTACGAAAAAATAGTTCATCTTTTGTCTGGTTTAAAATATTAACCCACGTTTGAAACTATTTCATTTCACTCAGTAACTTTGCAGTTAGACTAGAACAACCTTCGTTCGATTTCTAAATAATCTCTGTAAATAGAGATGGCCTTAGTTTGGTCGAAGTGGTTTAACGTTCTTAGTAATTCTGTGGTTGAGGTATATTAATATTATATATAATAGATATCTAGTTTTTGTGAAGTGATTTAGTGGTTAAATCGCCGATTCCATTTTAAACTAGTTCTGTGTGCAGAGTGAATATTTTGATTGTTATTTCTTTAATCGTCGAGTTGCAGTGGAAATACAAAATAAATTATATTTTTAGCTTACTAAACAAGTAGCTGAAATAAGTTTAATTTAACTGTTAAATACTCAGTCGAAACTGTTTTAATAACTAACTTATAAATGCTAGATGCTACATCAGTGAATAGTGACGGAATACGAAGATATTCCTAAATTCCTGATGATTGATTTTTATATAACTTACTTTATGGAAAATTTAAATAATAAGTCAAGCTGTAGGCTTGCTGTTTTAAATGTAAGTTATATTGAGTACATATATGTAAATTATTTGATATGTGTTCTTTCTTTATATAGTGAAACGGTGGTACCCAACTTGCCAGCGTTTAGTAACCTGAGAGACATATTTGTGAGAAGCATAGACATTTCCTATCTTTAACCACGTGGGTTTCTTTGTTTCAAGTAACACGGGTCTGACAGTGCATAAGCCATCAGAGAGAGACAGTAATAGCAACCCCACTAACGGTTTCTAAAGACTAGAAATATATATATATTGGGCTTTTGAGCCAGTTCATATTGCTCCACAAATTTAAATGTACATGCTGCCTGGCGGCGAGAATATTACAAGATTAACATTCCGCAAGAGATTGTGACTAGTATTGTGGTGACAAAATATAGTACCTTCCTGGAAGTAGACACCGATCTGACATTCCTTAATTCTAGAATCCAAAGCTAATGACATTGTGCTCTGCTAACTTTCGTGCCTGGACAAAATTTTATGTGACTTAATCAGACATTCGAAAAATTAGAACCCCCAAGGAATCGTTCCCTTAGAGTTTAGTACGTCTTTTGGAACTGGGGATTTCTTGGTCAAGGACTGCATTTTCGGGTCTGTGTGAAGGTCCTAGAACTATTGAGTTCCCAGAGGCAGCGAGCAAAGTGTGAGTATACATGTGTAAGAAAGGCCATGGCTGGATGAATGAGAGTACACAGGTCTGAGTGTTATTTTACCGGTGTATTATCGTCACACATTTACTGTCGAAATTCTTTTTTTTTTGTTTAACCTGCAGAATTTGTTACTATTTGCTAGAGTTTCTTTACTTCTTAGGCTAAACCAGATTATTCAACTCTGTGCATACATTTACGAGAAAAGAAGAAAAACTCTTAGCCTAAACCACATGCATCTATAACTCTTTGGGCCATCATCTGTCATCCTAACGGGGCTGTGGGCTAAACCTAGAGTTAAGATCATAGCGGGGCTATCACCCTTGTAGCATTTTCTTGATATTGTATGACTATGTGCATGTTTTCCTTGATGTATTTTTGTTTTGATTTGGTGTTGTGAGAAGATTTTTATAGATGATAAATAAAATCTCTCTGGAACTAATCAGCGTGTTGGTCAGCTCGTTCTAGAATATTTACATAAGTATTGTTATAGTTTTCCCACGTCTGTGTGTCTAACTGTTGTCACTTGAAGGGGTGTGCACGTGAGTGGTATGTTCATACATAGTAACCTATGTTGTCAATAGTCTGTCTGACTCTTATATATCTGTCGTAGAAGATAGGCCTGAGAGAGAGAGAGAAGATTCTTTTTTTCAGGGGACAGCTCTATTTGATTCGCTACCACTGCACTCTTGGGAAAATCTGTTTCTTTTTTACTACTCTCACTGGGTATATCATATATTCTAATCTATTCAGAAGGGACCAACCTAAGTCTTAATACTCCTATCAAAAAATCTACGACAGCTCCCAGTACAGGGAATATATTTGATTGACATTTTTTTCAGAACCAGTGATTCTTAGTTTGGTTTGGATTTATGGACCATCTTCGGATGTACAGCCTAATTAGATCAGGGCGGAAAAAATAGGAGGTCCCATGTGCAAGTTAAAAATCTCTCGGCAGTTGGAAATCGTAAAGTGTAGGCCATACGGCCGCCCTGGCAAAGTTTTAAAATTAGGAAACCTACCCACCACAAAAATATTTATAGAAAATTCGATTCATGTATACACACACTGAGATCCTCGCTGGTGCTACGGAGTGAGTGCACTGTCTTGAGATGCTCCTTGTGTGATTTAAGGAAGGAGATCGAAGCTCTGTTGGAGGTGTCTGCGTGCAATGAAGATGAGCCTTAACAACCAAACCTAATCCCCGTAGAGCTTGTCCAGTAATGATACTGGTAACGACCATACGTGCGTTCTCTGTTCCTCGTATGTTCAACATACAAAAAGTTATAACGTTTCAACTCGTAAAATTTACACACGTCTAATATGTTATAACTTCTCAGTTGTTGATATTAAAGCCTCTAAGATAAAGTAATCTAACTTTTCCGCACATGAAATAATCAAAAAACAACTTTTAAAATGTTCTTGTAAATGTAAAACTAATCAAGCTAACTTGAAACCCAACTGCTACAGATGAATTATTCAATTTTTTTAAGATGTTACAGAACTGAATTACATGGTGCGTGAAGATAGCATGACGATTCAAAATTTGGTTACCGTGTTTTTCTTGTAGTCTTACATTTTGGTATATATATGTTATGAGAATGTTTCGCAGTTTATCAAATTCTAATATTTTAAAATGGTTTGACAATTTGTTTGAATTTTGACCTGACATCACAATCTGGCGGTTCCGACGAGCAGTTTGATTTGGCAGATAGTGTTCCAAATTGTATTTTGCAATTTTTTCCTTACTTTTATTTTTATCTTTCTTTCTCTTCATTCTTTGTTTGTTTCTGCCTCTCTTCTATTTTATTATTTTATTATCTTTTGTCTTAATGCTACTCATATGTATGTGTGTGAGTGAGTGTGTGTGTGTGTGTGTGTGTGTGTGTATTAAGCCTCTTAGTTTTTCTTATGAAAACCTACCAAACCTACCAAGTGAAACGAACGAATTCCCATTAACGTTTCGGGAAAAGACGCGCATTGCACCGTGAAAACTAAATTGAACATACAGGCTACCAGGGCAAAGATTTGTAAAGATGTCCGTACATTTACCCAAAATGTTAAATACAACAGCTGTTCATTAATGAGTCAGATTTAATTCCATTAGTTCCGTTTCACTTCTCCCTGTGTTATTTTTGAAGGGTTCTTCCGTGGCGTGTTTTGTTTGTTTCGGTCCACAGGGATTTGGGTTTTCACTCTGAACTCGCTTTTTTAAATTTGGGGTGAGTTCCAGAGCTTGCTTGCAAATCAGAGGGCTTCCTCAACTCAGCAGGATCAACTTTGGTAGAGTTCGTAAAACATACCGGACCCATTGATTGGCGGGTGGTGCAATGCCACGATCTGGATGTCCTCTACTCTGGACTTGATCACGGCTTCATAGCCAATGCATTCAAGTATGACTACAAGGATTCAATGATGGTGAAATAGATTGTAAAGTAATGAAATGATCCAAGGAGCATTTGTACCGTCATCAGAGCATGCTGGAGAAAGAGCCCACTATAATTCGACCCCGTCATTTTTGTTGTTGATGGGTTACTTTCTCATTTATATATATAATTATAATTATAATAATAGCCTCTTCAGTCATAACTGACTACGGGAATGCGCCTCTGAAGTGACAGCTCTCAGCTGCTTATTTTCCTGGTGTTCCTTTCGACGTTTTCTCCTCTCTTCTGCTTGCTGTGTCAGCTTCTTTTCCCCTTTTTTCATATAATAATAATAATAGCCCCTTCAGTCATAACTGACCATGGGAATGCGCCCCTGAGGTGACAGCCCTCAGCTGCTTATTTTCCTGGTGCTCCTTTCGACGTTTTCTCCTCACCTCTGCTTCTTGTGTGAGCCTCTCTTCGCCCAATCTGAGGTGGCGCCGTAAATAGCATCGCTACTTAGTGCGATCGGCAGCTTCATCCTCCCATGTTGCTGGATCCATGTCCAGTGCCCTCATATCTCTCTTGCACACATCTTTGAAACTCAGCTGTGGTCGCCCAACTGTTCTCTTGCCATCTGCTAATTGTCCGTAGAAGATATCTTTTGGGATGCGACCATCTTCCATGCGGCGAACATGGCCAAGCCAGCGAAGTCTGCGCTGTCTAAGAAGCGTATACATACTTTGAAGGCCAGCACGTGACAACACCTCGACATTTGTCACTGTATCTTTCCACGAGATGCCGAGGATGCGGCGTAGATACCGCAAATGGAAGGTATTGAGCCTTCTTTCTTGCTTAGCATAGGTCGTCCAGGTCTCGCTGCCATATAGGAGTGTGCTGGTGACGCAGGCATTATATACCGCAGCTTTGGTCTTCATTGTGAGTTTAGAGTTTCCCCAAACACGCGATGTGAGGCGGGCAAAGATAGCTGCAGCTTTGCCAATGCGGCTGTCGATTTCTGTATCCAGTGAGAGTTTGTCATTGATGGTAGACCCTAGGTATGTGAAGTGGTGCACCACTGCCAATTCATAGTTATCGATAGTGATAACTAGTGCAGCACCCACATCCTGACTCAGCACATTTGTTTTCTTTAGACTTATTGTGAGGCCAAAGTCCTTGCATGCTTTAGTGAAGCGATTCATCAAGCTCTGAAGCTCCTGTTGGCTTTGAGTGACGACTGCAGCATCATCAGCGAACAACAAGTCTCGTATAGTGACCCTTCTGATTTTTGTTTTTGCATTCAGCCTTGAAAGATTAAACAGACGGCCATCTGACCTAGTGTGAAGGCATATTCCTTCAGTTGCATCTCTGAATGCATGTTTCAAGAGTAAAGCAAAGAAGATTCCGAAGAGGGTCGGAGTCAGAACACAGCCTTGTTTAACGCCACTTCGTATATCAAAGGGCTGTGACGTGTTTCCAGCATATTGGACTGTTCCCTTCATGCCGTCATGGAATGACTTTATCATTTCCAGCATTTTAGAAGGGCAGCCTATTTTCAGGAGGATTTTAAAGAGTCCATCCCTACTAACCAGGTCGAATGCTTTTGTGAGGTCTATAAAGGCGATATATAATGGTCTTTTCTGCTCTCTTGATTTTTCCTGAAGCTGGCGGAGAGAGAAGATCATGTCTGTTGTTGATCTGCCAGCTCGGAATCCACACTGTGACTCTGGATATATGCGCTCAGCTAACTTGTGTAGTCGCATTAAGATGACTTTGGCAAAAACCTTACCAACAATACTAAGAAGAGAGATGCCTCTGTAGTTATTGCAATCACTTCTGTCTCCTTTATTTTTATACAGTGTTACAATCTTGGCATCTCGCATGTCTTGAGGAATAGTTATCTCTTCCCAGCACTGGCACAGCATCCTATGCAGGGGATGTAATAGCGTGCTCTTACAGCATTTGATTAAATCAGGAGGAATCCCATCACTGCCTGGTGCTTTGCCAGAGGCCAAGCTATCAATGGCCTTGCTGAGTTCCTCTAATGTTGGTTCGGCATCCAGCTCCTCCATAGTTGGCAGACTGTTGACACCATCAAGGGCTGCAGGCGTAACGGTATTGTCTCTAGCGTAAAGCTCAGAGTAGTGCTCGACCCACCTCTCCATCTGCTTACCCTTATCGGTTAGCTTCTCTCCGCTGATGGTTTTTAGCGGTGCCGTCTTACTTTTATTTTTTTCATATACTGTATAAATATATTGTTACGTGTCTTGTTAATGTTAATATGCAATAACAGGATGGTTCCTGTGGCCAAGATGACGTCTAGGGTAGCAAATCTCTAAGACACCGCAACCAGCCAACAACACTCAGAATTATTTGATTGGACAATATACAATTTATTTAAGACTGCACGCAGCTCCACGTCGAATACAGTTCATGCCAACATATGATGGCAGATAATATGCAGTAGACGAAATACCGTAGGCAGTCAAGCCATGTCAGGAAGGCTGTCCTTTAGTTCTCATTATGATTTTATATCTCTGCACACTCGACACTGAGCAATTATACTTCTTGTCAATACAGATAACTAGATAAATCTCACCAAAGATCTTGATGTATTAGTGATAACAGAACTCCATTTTTAACACTTTAACAAGCAGGAGCTCAAACACATACATCCACTCGCCATGACACACAATCGTATAAGGCCCCGCACTTCTGCTCCTCTAGTTTCACGTGAGCCAGCCAAGCATATCGGCTTAACGTCACTCACCCGTCTTTATCAGTGACCCGTATAAAATAAACAAACAAAGAGCCCTGTTGAGCTAACCATATAATAGGCACAATCGTTATGAATTTTAATCATAACATATATATATATATATATATATATATATATATATATATATATATATATATATATATATATATATATATATATATATATATATATATATATATATATATATATATATATATATAATATATATATATATATATAATTTCCCTCTTTGCTCAACTGGGGACATGGTACCACTTCTACAGCCGGCCCCTTGCAGAAACCCTGCACCAGTTCAAATGCTGTTCCAGCAGCGGTTTATGTAGCAGTCTGTTTAACATGATGCAGTTGTCAGCCTCATACACACCCTCATATTAGTTTGACATTGTCTTATTCTGTCTTTTTCTTCTCAGAGACCCCCCCCCCCCCCCCTTGGGAATTTCACGTGGCTGGAAGACAAAATAGGAAATTGGTTATAATTTGTAAGTGTGGGGTGAAACCATTTAGCGACCTCTTTGATGTATGGGGGTGTAAGGTTCTCCTTTCTTGAAGTTATGTCACAAATGTCGAAAGGATTGAGAACGGTAAGACATCCCTTTCTTGAAAGCTACCATAACTTCCCAGCATGCATTCTTGAATTTAGATGGAAGCCGCGGTAACATTGAGCAGACGTGGCATCTGTTTTCTGCGCCGGCACCTTTTTGTGTCCTGCATTCGAGCGCGCGAATTAGCGGAAGGTGAGAAAACGATCCGTGAGAATTGAACCTGGGAGATACATGTTGGGAGTAAGACAGTGTTGAGTGAGTTCAGATGAATACTTTTGGGTCTGTGTGGCTCATGAGTGCGTGTGAGACATTGAAAGTGGAGGATTTGGAAAGTTTTAATTATTTTTGTGATCGTTATGAAGAGAGAAAATTAAGATGGACATCTTTAAGATGTGTGGTTGTTTTTATATTATTGAATGTTTCTTTTCTTTCTCTTCAAGTACGGTATCCGCTGGTGTAGGCGACCATGTATATCCACAACCTCCTGTCTTCACGTCTATTTATCGATTCAATTGTTGACTTCCTTCCATCCTACGTGTTAAACTGCCAAGTATTTTCTCTCTTTAAAGTCTTCTGTCTGTTCTTTCTTCGAGCTTCCCTGTTGGTTGTCATTATCATCAACTTTCAACTCCCGTAGGAGCACAGGACTTATGCTAAGTCCTCTTTTTCAGTGCCATCAGCACAGGGTTTCTCCATGTTTTCCTCATCATTTTCATATCTGTCACCAGTTCTCTTCTCCGAGAGTTTTTCTGTCACTCCCTTTTACCCTGGGAATTACAAAACAAGGACTAGCTTATAATACTGTCACCAGGTTTTTTTTTTCAATGTATGCTCTATCCTTCTCTCGCCAGCGTCTTCTTCTCATCTCCACCCCTTATCGCAATATATTCCAACTTTTGTCTTCTCATAACATTCTCAAGAAAAGTGGATTATTATTAACTGTGTATTAGATAAAGACAGAACGAAGGAGCAGCGAAGAGAACGAATTTTAAGATGAACGAGTTTAGAAGCTGTGGTTACACTTATATGTCATTTTGTGTGTTTACGATGAGAGATAGAGAAAAATATAATTAATAGGACGCGTTTTTAATAGATTGTTGTGTATTTGTTTATGTCTGTGTGTGAAAGATAAGATTGTTGTGTAATTGTTTATGTCGTTGTGTGAGGGAAAAGATTGTTGTGTATTTGTTTATGTCTATGTGTGTGAGATAAGATTGCTGTGTATTTGTTTATGTTTGTGTGTGAGATACGATTGTTGTGTATTTGTTTATGTCTGTGTGTGTGAGATAAGATTGTTGTGTATTTGTTTATGTCTGTGTGTGAGTGATAAGGTTGTTGTGTATTTGTTTATGTCTGTGTGTGTGAGATAAGATTGTTGTGTATTTGTTTATGTCTGTGTGTGAGTGATAAGGTTGTTGTGTATTTGTTTATGTCTGTGTCTGAAAGATATGATGGTTGTGTATTTGTTTATGTCTGTGTGTGAGAGATAAGATGGTTATGTATTTGTTTATGTCTGTGTGTGAGAGATAAGATGGTTATGTATTTGTTTATGTCTGTGTGTGAGAGATAAGATGGTTACGTATTTGTTTATGTCTGTGTGTGAGAGATAAGATGGTTATGTATTTGTTTATGTCTGTGTGTGAGAGATAAGATGGTTATGTATTTGTTTATGTCTGTGTGTGAGAGATAAGATGGTTATGTATTTGTTTATGTCTGTGTGTGAGAGATAAGATGGTTATGTATTTGTTTATGTCTGTGTGTGAGAGAGATTTATGTATTTGTTTATGTCTGTGGAATGTTATGTATTTGTTTAATATTTATGTCGAATCATGTCTGTGTCTGGATGGTTCGTTTACACTGTGTGTTAAGTGTGTATACCCTGTGTGTGAGAGATAAGAAGAAAGAGAGATTGGGAATGTATAATATTTATGTCGAATCACGGAATCGCCACACTTCAGTCTACCCAGCTGTGAATGGGTACCTGCCTCTGCTCTTGAATTTGGCAAGGAAAAGGTAGCGAGGAAGGGAACTAGTCAATCCATCTTTCGATCCTGGACCTAGTTAGGGTTCCCATAATGTTTTGTTTAAAAACCGGGACATTTCCAAATTTTTACCTAAAAAACCCGGGACATTTTGTAAAAAAACGGGACATGTTAAAAATTAAGATAAAGCACAAATAAATCTATTATATATTATATGTTGCACTTAAAATAAGATACTGGTATAAAAATACACACATTAACTAACACAACTTCCACTTTAAAAAAGAATTCTAAATTACAAACATACTTAATTAGAAAAATCGCACTTTTACAAAATACACAATAGTCAAGTTTATATTTCAGATTCATCAGAATATTTATCAGATTTATGGGCTTGTTCAAAAAGTTTTTTTTCTTCTGATATTTGGACATAGAACTCAGCACAAGAGAAATCTTTAAAATGGGTCTTTATAATGGTTAAAGCTTTCTTTGTCTCAATTTTAAGTCTGTTTTTTTTCGTCTGTCCAAAGCGCATTTATTAATGAAAAACACGTGCCAAACAAAAACTAACTAGGCATTTCAGATTCTCAGCATTTATATCCTGCTTTGTAAAATGAGCGAACATCTCACACCATTTTTCACTGACACTTTGATCCTTCAGTTCACTCCACACATCAAATTTGCTTTCACAATATTTTTTCACACATGCAAACTCATCAAATAAGTCCTCTTCATTCACAGTAAAATTTGGTGACACTGTCTTCATGAATATGTAGCTTTCTTGGATGTTCTTCCAAGTTACAGACTCCTTTCCCTTCAAATCGATCCAATCCATAGACTGAAGAGGCGTAAGAAATGGTGTACACCACTCCTGAATATATTCAATGCAGGTGTCATAGAAATCTACTGCATAGCTTTGAAACTTTTCGACTGTTATGTGTCCTTCTTTTTCTAATTCTTGCAACTGATTTCTCACAGTAGTGGTAAGAAACTTTTCTGCCTTCCTGTAGTTTAATTTTTCCACCAGTTTGTTTACTTCATCCTTCACTTCAATTACTGTTGTTCTTGCTTTTCAGCACATTTGATGGTATCAGAAAAGGTTTTTAACTGGCTGGCAATGAAATGCAGGAGTGTAATTGAAAGTGGATTTTCAAAGAAATTTTTGAGACTGGTAGGACATTTGTGAATGGAAAGGAAATATGACTTCAATGCAGGGAAAATGTCAGTAACTTTCTGGACTGCAGGCAGAAGAGAGAGAGAGAGCCATCTTGTCTTGCTGTTACCCAAAACAGTTTTATATTATGTATTGGTGAAATCGCAAAATGATTTGAGTTCCTCAACTCGTACACAATAAATGTGGTAATGCTGGTAAATCTTGTTAATTATTAACTGAAGATCAATAGGTAAGCAATCCGCAGCAATCTGCACAGCATTATGTATCACATGTGCAGGACAACCAATACCAATTAAATTGTTCACAGTGTTTTCTTGCATTTTGAAGTACAGATTATTCTGTCCCTTTCTCTTCTTTCCACCAAAGTTTGTATTTGTATTATCTGCTGATATAGCAATAACCTTTTTAAGGTTTTTTTTCCTGACTTCTGTAACACTTCCAACACATAAGAAAATAACAGTTCTGAAGTTTCACCACCTAAATTAACTAACTCCAACACCTTCACCTTCACACCTTTTGCTGCATGATAATATCTCACGACCAGAGGCACTAACTTCTTGTCCAAGTGGTTTGATGAGTCGATCAATACTGATATGAAACGAGCTTCTTTTAGCTCTTCATCAATCTGCTTTGTCGCAAATGGCGCAATAACATTGGTGATTATTGCCTTGCACTTTGTTTGCGAATATCTGAATTTATCGTTGAAATGTTTTTTCACGATGGCTGTTGTGCAGTCAATGGACTTAAAGCTGTGGTTATGCACCGCCGTGTGATAAGCGAAGGTTGCTTCCTGTGCTGCCAATTATAACTGTTTTTCCATTTCCTTTTCACTCTGGGTTTTCGCATTTAAGAAATGACTTATACTGCTGTTGGAAGCCTTACTTTCAACAGCACCTTTATGTTTTTTTCGTTTTCACGTGGTTGACTACGTCTTACCGACCACCATGTCAAATGCAAAATTTAAAGCTGCATAAAGTACATTCCACATTTTCATCTACACCTTTAATGAAGGGAAATTCTCTTGTGTGTTATCATTTATACTGCATTTACGTTTCGGCATTATGCGGATGAAAAACGATAAAAAATACTGTATAATAATGCTAATACGCATTAAATCATTTCGTAGATGCTCACTGAACACTGTTTTGGTCGACTTTCGAATTTTTGTTCGAGATTCAAACCGAGGGTCCACTGTAACCGGAAATTGATAAAGTAACACTACTAAAACACGGAATAAAATCCGTTACCCAAAGATTTTTTTTTTTCAGGAAGGACCCTTAAAAAGCGGGACATTTGGAATAAATTCGGGACACCGGGACATTTTATGAAAAAAACGGAACTGTCCCGGGAAAAACGGGACGAATGGGAACCCTAACCTAGTATGGTGAAGTCTCTAATACTTCATTTCTCTACGGCAGTATCTGCTGTTGGACTACCTTGACCTTTTACTAGCAAGTAACACGTCAAGAAATGACGACAAGGAAGTATGGTGTGCAATTTGCGTCTGATGTGCTGAGAATAGCATTGTTTCTCCTGTATTAGTTTCTTCCTTTCCTGTTTCTTCCATCTTTCACTTTTCGGTGAAGTAACCATGTCAACACACACAGAGTTACAAAAATAACAAGCAAAACCCGTTAAGGAATGCCGGCAGAGAACTATGGTGTGCGATTTACAGTATAAATCACCAGGAATTGAGGCATCCAAAAAAAAATTGGCTACCTGAAGAGCAGCAGCTGGGAGACGTTGTCAGGCCATAACTCGAGGATTCCTCAGTAAAGGAGCAGTTGGCAAGAAGACTAAGATGACTGTATACCGTTCCACCTACAGTCCAGTCGTGACGTATGGATGCGAGTCATGGGCAGTTACTACAACCCACCAAAGCCAGCTCCAACCCTCATAAATGAGGTATCTGAGGAAGGTGGTTGAAGTAACAAGAAGAGACATGGTCCGCAACCAGGCGATATAGCAAGGCCTCAAAACCCAGCCCCTGCAGGCCTAAGTAGAACAGCCCCAACTACGATGATTAGGCCATGTCTGCAGAATGGGAGAAGATCGGCTACCACGGCATATATGGGAAACTAAGAGCTGGGAATCCAGACCTCCATATAAGTTATTAGAATTGAAGATCTTTTATATTTGAACATGCGCCCTAATATAACCGACTAGGATGAAAGGGACGCGCCTCGCCAAAAACGAGGCAAGATGATTCTTTTTTTTAAATATCCAGACCTCCAAGACGACACAGAGTCCGCTGGGAGGACAACATTAAACAGTCTCTGAAGGACCGAGGACTAGATTGGAAACAGGCCAAGAGGAAGCCGATAGGATAGTATGGCGCTCTCTCTGGCACACCTCTACACCCCAGGGTAGATGAGAAATGACTAAGTAAGTAAGTAAGTAAGTAATTAAGTAAGTAAGTAAGATTTCCATCTGATGTCCTGAGGTTAGCATTGTTCCTGTCCGTTTTCATTTTCCTAATTTTTCAAATCGTTCCAACGAGCAAGTAAACCTGTCAACACACATAGACACTTGAAACTATAATTAACAAAAACACGCTTATAAAAATTGAAGATTGACGACTGAATTAACAAAAACTAATAGAATTTTTAAAAACTAAACCACACACACACAAATTTGCCGGGAATCGAACTCAAAACTTGTCCTTGCAAGGTGAATGTTTTCTAATCTCTAAACCACTGCCACAACATAGTAAATGTAGTTTACTTAATGATTGTAATGATTGCCTCCCTGAGGCAGTGTAGCGTTATGTCTTTCGAACCGCAAGGAAAATACCAACACAAGTGTAGCAGAAGATGATTTTAAACTGGAAAATGGACACGTAAGAAGAATAAATGATACAGGAAAATCAAAGTAGATGGAAGCGAGGCAATATGCCAAGAAATTGTGAAAGTTGCCCGGAGACACTTGAAAAAAGAAAGAGCTAATATATATATATATATATATATATATATATATATATATATATATATATATATATATATATATATATATATATATATATATATATATATATATATATATATATATATATATATATATATATATATATATATATATATATATATATATATATATATATACTGAGAGAGAAATAGATATAGAGGTAAGTAAAATTTGAACGGGAGAAAATACGAAATGAGAAAATGCTATTAACCCAACTCAGGAGACAAGCGTCAGTTACTTTCATGTGGAAAATGATCGCAGACATTCTATCAACACATCAAAGTTGGCCTTTGTTGTACGAGAAAACTTGCAGGTTTTGCCCCGCGGATGGGATGAGACAGGTTTTTATGTCATGCCGTGCCAAAAGAGAATATTAGATTGGGATTGTGAGATCTATGAACGTTTTGATGGCTTTCGTGTGTAATGGGCTGGGCTAAGTACCTTCGTCATGAGCGTTTAATTCTGTACAGATAGTGAATTTCATCTTTGTAAGTGAATAACCGATTTTGAGCAGTTCTTTCATTCCTTGTTTCAGAGTTGTAACGATGTTTATCATTCGGGGTTTGTTTTTTAAATTTAGCTTCACATTAAGTTTATATATTTGTCGCGTTTCAAATCTATGACGCTTACAAGCTGTGTGTGTTCCGTTCATCGTAAAGAGCTAAAACGCTACATGCAGCTCCCTCCCCTTGTACATTTGAATCTTTCAAGCTTTGACCAACCTTGACTCAGCCGATTTTGTATAATAATAAGTATTGTAAAATAATGTGGAAATGACTTAATTAAAGGTAAAAAGGTAAAGGATCCCGTTACACGCCTATTGAGGCATATTGGGAATACAGTGTTAGGCCCGTATTTTCTTGACCATCGGCACACTAGGGGTGATGTGGTCAGCCGGCCGCCTTAACCTTCCCAGAGTTGTTCTGGTACCCAATTCATGAGGCTGGGTCGACCCCGGAGCCGTTTGCGGTCTAAAAAATCCCACCTCAAATGGGGATCGAACCATGGACCACCGAGCTAGGAAGCCAGTGCACTAACCACTGTGCTACCGCGGCTCCCACTTAATTAAAGTTGGGCAAATTATTAACGCGAATATAGATTGGATTTCCACAGAAATTCTTCTTCTTCTTCGTACACTCTCAGGCGTCCACTTGAATGTTATCAAAGAAAGCAGTAGTCAGTTTGAGGCTATTTGAATCTCCGTAAAGCTTTTCCATGAAGCCTATGTGCTTTCGCTGTTCCGCATATATTGTGCAACTTTAAAGCAGATGTTCAGTAGTCATTTTATCAGGTGCCACAGTTACACCGATCGGTAGTTCCTATCTTTAGCTTGTTGAATAGATGGTATCTCAATCTGTTGTGGCCAGTGCGGAGTCTGAAGATTACCACTTGTTCTCGTCTGCTGAGCTGGTAGTATGTATCATTTTGTGTATGACCCGGATGCTCTACGTCCCATTTGCTTCTGTATCTGATTCTGACAGATAGCAATATGGGAAATAATGATGATCTAAAGAAGTCCGTCTCGTGAAAACAAAATTTATTGAAGAAATATTTTTTTAAACAAAGTGGGAGTAGACGAGAACAGCGTCAGATGAGCTTCATTTGCCTGCTTTCATCCACATTCAAGGGATATTCTACTCTGTTCAACCTAATTATAGTGTCACGTAGGTTTTGATCATTAAATTGCCTATAGCGTCTTCCTATTCTTTCACCCGAATTCTTTAATTTTGTTATCTCTCTTTATTTCCTTTTCCTGTATATTTTGCATCCATTCGTTTGCGAAATATATTTTCATACTATTCCTTAACGTTACCTGTTTCTTTTCTCAAAACGGAGAATCGCAATAGTGATTCTATTACATAGATGTCAGTCAGACGAGAAGTGCGATTAAGTTGCAGTCCATCTCAGACATAAAGGCCGACTTATCGTTATAGCATTTTCACCTGTCTCAGCGGTTTTCCCAGGCTGAGTTTCTGGGCAGTGTGAAAATCGCTCTCAATCCCGCCAGAGGCGTGAATCGCGGCAGACATTGCTCGCTAGAGCAGACTGAGTGTCGGGGTTCCCGCATCTGACACCCATGCTCCACGGCGCAGTTTCAGACATTTGTCTGGAAATTCCACCTGAAAAGACACCCACTGTTGGCCGGGTCAGCGCGAGGTGCGGAAATGCAGAAGTGTCAGTTATGTAAGACGTCTAGTAATGGAAATGTTAAATATAAGGTGTTTTACACGGGAAAGGGGAGATGATTTCGGAGTTTGAGAAAATGTGGGAGTGTTTGCCCCTGTCTTCAAATATCCACCCAGGAGCTGAAATCTGATTCGATTTCAGTCTCCAACATCTTCAGTAGACGGAACACGCGTGCTTAGCGAATGAAGCTTGTATAGCGAATTTCATAGTTCTAGTCAGATTGGTGACGAGCTTCTAACTACCTATCTAGTGAATTATCCTAGTCGTGGTGTTACCGTAGTGCTGTGGTGAGATTAATATAATAGATATCTAGTATTTTGGAAAGTGTTTAAAGCGTTAAAACGCTCATTTCATTTTAATTAGTTTCTTTTGAACAGAGTGCTTAATTTGTAGTTTGTTATATTCTCTAGTCGACGAGTTACAGTGGAAATACATAATAAATTATATCTTTAGCTTACTGAACAAGTAGCTATAAGGAATTTAATTTAACGGCTAAATACTCAGTCGAAACTGGTTTAATAACAAACTTATAAATGCTAGACGCGACATCAGTGAGTATTGACGGAATACGCATGATATTCCTAATTCATGATGATCGATTTTTTTTATATAACTTATTTCTCGGGAAGTTTTAAATTATAAGTCAAGCGGTCGGCTTGCTATTTAAAATGTAAGTTATATTGAGTACATAATATGTAAATGATTTATATGTGCTTTTCCTTTTATTCAGGAAATACTGGGGTGACCCGAACTTTACCGGCGTTTAATAAGAGTTTCATACTTGTGAAGAAATAGACAGTCCTTATTTTGAACCAGGTGGGTTTTCTCAAGTAACACTGGTCTGACAGTGCATATGCCCACAGAGTTGGACAGAAATACTATATCCCACTAACGGGTTTTCAAAGACTGTAATGATCAATACTGGGCCTGTGAGCCAGATCTTAAATTCTTCCATAAACTCTACGTAAATTTTCTGCCTGGCGGCGTGAATATTACAAGAAATAACATTAACATTGTCCGACTAGATTATTTTGTGGACAAATCTGTGGTGTGACCAAGGTAAATCCTATACTGAGAGAAGGCACCGACCTGACATTCCTATTACTAGAAATCCTAAGCTATTGCCACGGTGCTCGCTGTAAACTTTCGTGCCTGGAAAAAAAATTTTAATGTGACTTAGACAGATATCCTAGAATAAGAAATACCAAGGAAACGTTCCCCGAAGCAGTGAATGCTATCTGACTTTGTGGAGCTGGGGTTTTCTTGGCTACGACTACCTCTGGTGATTCTGTATGTGAATGTCCTAACAACATTGTGTTTCCAGATATGTCTACCAAAGCAGTGAGTATGTGCACGTGTACACGGCTGAATGTCTAGAGTGAATGTAGGACTGAGTGATTTCACCATTGTTGTAATTTAGCACCCATTTTTGGCTGTCCTAATTGTATTATGCAAGTAGTGCTAACCATATTGTTCCTTTAGAATAGATACTGCTGTCATAAGTCAGTTCTTACCTTCAAGAAAGGGGACAATATTAGACCCTAACCATATGCATCTCTAATTCTTTGGGCCATCATCTGTCATCCTAACGGGGCTGTGGGCTAAACCTAGAGTTAAGGGCATAACGGGGCTATCATCCTTGTAGCATGTTCTTGAATTTTATGACTATTTGTATATGTTTTTTCTTGATGTAAATTTTATATGTTGTGTCGTAAGTTTAATATGATAAATAAACTTAACCATAAATTAATCAGCGTGTTGGTCAGCTCGTTCTAAATATCTATATAATCATTGTTATAGTTTCCCCACGTCTGTGTGTCTACCTGTCGTCACTGTATGTGCGTGCACGTGAGTGGGTAGAGATCTGTTGGTATACATATATTTAATGTATATGTGGTAGACTGTCTGACTGCTTAACATCTGTCGTAGAAGATAGGTGAGAGAGAGAGAAAAGATTTTCTCGCATCTCAGAGACAGCCTCTATCACTATTCTATCATCTCACTCGAGGAATCTATTTCCTTTACAAACTCACACTGGGACTCTCACTCATTCCAATCTATTCAGAAGGGACCAACCAGAGTCTTAATTCTCCTATCGAAAATCTACGACATATAGGTTATAATTAGATTATTAGGTATAACTTTAATTTTTCATTTTGTGTGATATTTACATCATAATGTTACGTGGGGTAATCTATTTACATCAGAACTGATCTGTTTACATCATAATTTGTTGCTTTTTTTTTTTCTTAGGTATTTATGTATGTTTTTTTCTTGGAATTTTCATGCGTTAACAGTTTTGCAATTTTTTTCCGACTTTTTTATTTTCCATGTTAGAATTACTTAGTATTTGTCTTTGCTTTTAATGTTTATGTGAATTGTTTCGTTTCCTCCTATTATTATTTACGATATATTAAATATGTCTTGAGTTATATTTTTACATTTAATAAGTACTTAAACCATCATCATCATCATCGTCGACATCATTATAATTTGGCAATTGGTTTGACATAATGAGATTGCCAGCCCTATGCACAACTTCAAATTAGTCACCTTCTACGACATGCATGAAGATACAGTAGCCCAGTTCTCTCTTTGCCTCAACAGAAACCCTCGGGAACGTATGGGTCACTCACTTATATTCTATTAATTATCACTGTTGGTATCCTATATATAAAATCCCATCTTTTTCTGTTAGTACATAACGCTAAGGGAAGCAACTTTGGTTGAAAGTTAGACATTAATTGTATAGTTTCCCTTATATGTACTCTCCCGAAAATAGTAACACTTACCAAAGAAGAATGCGCGGATGAAGGTGTGCACAAAAATAGTTAATAGAATGTGTGATCACGTATACACACATTGGGATTTTCGCTGCTGCTACGTAGTTCCGTGTACTGTGGTGATGCACTGTGGTTTTTAAAAATACTTTTGAATAAGTAAAATTGCCGTTAGGTATTGATGCTTTTGAATTTAATTCCCGTCTTATGACGGGCTTTTACACTAGTTATTTTATTAACATTACTGTGACTATTATTAATTAATATTATAATTTTTCGTGGTGAGGTCTTTGGATATCTCTCATCCAGTGTACATCGAGTATAGTCCCATCCGGAAAATGTTGCTCTTGTCAGCTCACTTCTTTATTTACTTCATCGCATATTTCATCTTTACCTGACATCTTTGCATGCGGAACTCGTTTGGAAAAAAATACTTTTCATTATTATTGTATTTTAATCCTACATAACTTTGAGAAAATATTATTTCCTTGAGTTTCAGTGAAAATTTTATCTTTGGCCATGAATTATTGCTCTCGTGCAAAGCGGCAATGCCGTATAATTTTATGCACTTTTATGAAGGTTAGAGTTCACAGCAGGATGCCAGTTTGACTATGTGTACTTCTTCCAGACAAACGACTCTGAATGCTTTAGGATTCCCATCTGTATTTTGTGATTGTCTAAAACGTAAGAATGTCAGTGGCCTCTCTGGTACCTGAACCAGATAGAGAGATAGAATAAAACATAATCAAAGCAGGGTTAGGTTTGTTTTGTTAACAAAATGTCCGCCTGTCTGCACATGTGTGCACCAGGTATTTGGTGATTTAGATTGGAACCTGGTACGAGAGAATTTTTATCTTGCCTCGTGTTTTTGTGTTGTGTGCTTTTTATATTAATATTGCTTTATGTATTTCTGTGTTGGGTACTTAAGTTAGATGCGCATCAGTCGACTACAGTGATGTTTCCCTTCTTCTTCATCTCCTTCTTTTTTTCTTCTTATTCTTCGTCTTCTTCTTCGTTTTATTCTTTTCTTCTTCCTTCTTCTTCTTCTTCCTTCTTCTTCATCTTCTTGTTTCTTCACATGACAGATCTCAAACTCAGCCATTATCTTCAGTCTGTCTGCTCGGCAAAAGTAGTGACTGTGTCATCATAGTACCTTCTCTTACCGAACTACAATCACACGTTTTGTTGTTAGTATTTTTTTTTAACCTGTTCTGGAAAGGGTTGTTTCTATCTTTTTTTATTTTCTTAAGTGTTTGCTACGTTTCTACTTAGCGCGCTGCTTTTAACCATTGTTCATAATGCATGGAAGTGTTGGTTATATCAGGGTGCCATCTTTAAGTGTTATAACTTTCCTAATTGAGCGTACTTTTTCTGCTGTGCTGTATTAACTCTCTATTATGACACTGCTTTGTTACTGTTCGTGATGTTACAAGAAAATTGGGAATTTTCTTTCCGAATATTTTTGTCCCTTCATCCTGTCGTTTTTTAAATTGTTGTTTTTTTTGTGATATATTGTATTACTAATTTTTGTAGTTCTTGTGCCGACTTTGTGTCCATTATGTTTCCTACATTTGGTTCTATTTTGCAGTAATTTTTTTATGTTATGTTTGTGTTGGTCGTATCTCTTGCATTCCAGCAAGAAGTGTTTAATGGTATTAGGTTCCTTACATTCTTTACAGATGGGTTCCTCTATTCTAAAGAAACCAGTTACCAATTTGAGCCGGAATTTTTTTTATTTACGGGTATTTTTAGTTCATCTTATATTTGGTATTTTGTATTTGGCTTTTCAGTTACTAGTATGCATGCCTTCCTATTGCTCTCTTTCCCATGATTTTCTTCATTCTTTGGACATTGTCGTTGCTATTAGACTCTTGATTTCGAATCTCCCTAACCCAGTTTAATTTTTTTGTTTTGTTAATACTTCCCCACTAGCTTCACTGTCAGTAAGTTCGTTTCCTGCCATGCCAACATGTGCTGGAATCCATTCTAGTGTGACTATGCTGCTATATTTAAATTAGCCGCCATAAAAATGTGCCGCCCAATGTGGTTGCACTGAAAGCTGGATTATTTTGGCCACCCGAAAATCATTCTGGCAAATTATGTATGAAAATAACTGTTAAGAGCATGCCAGATTGGATTAAGTTGGCCATTTGGGGTTCATTAAGTTTTTATGACGCTGAACGTGGGGTCCAAAAGTGTGAAGTGATGGGACGTTCATGGTTTCAAACCCGGGCGTCGGCGTTTGAAGAAATGTTTACGGAATTGAATGAGCGAGAGGGAGAGAGGGACAGTCCTGTATCCCCAGCCTCGCAATGCCATATCAATTGGGCCGAAGGGCTGAAAGCCCAAGTGCCGCTGGTTAAGAAAAAAAAAAAAAAAAAAAAAAAAAAAAATTTTTTATATTTAAAGGAGGGAGAGAGTGAGAGAGAGAGAGAGAAAATATTGCATGGAGGCATTGTTATTGTCCGCTTGGAAAATAAAGTACACGCCCTTGTGGCATTTAGTTATTAGCGCAAAACAGTTTGGAAATGTGTACAGCCTGTTTCTGTAATATCAATCAACCAATCAGTACCCTTGTGCTTCCTAAGGAGCATAGGCCTTCAACAAACACATGCCAATTTTTCCTGTCTAGTGCCATCAGCTCAAGTTATTTACAAATCTTTCTCATCATTTTCACTTTTGTCTTAGGTTCTCTTCTCCATGTGGTTTGTTTTGGTTTGGTGTGATTTGGTGTGGTTTGGTTTGGTGTGGTTTGGTTTGGTGTGGTTTGGTTTGGTTTGGTTTGGTGTGGTTTGGTTTGGTTTGGTGTGGTGTGGTTTGGTTTGGTTTGGTTTGGTTTGGTTTGGTTTAAGGACTATCTTCACTGCACACGGACTACGCCATCAGTGCTCCGATCTCCTCCCTCAGATCCCACAAGGAGGATCTCAGCACAGTGCACGAACTCCGTAGCACCGGCGAGAATCCCAATGTGTGTATATAGGAATCACACCTTCTATAAGTATGTTTTTGTTGTGGGTAGGTTTCTAATTTTTAAATTTTGCCAGGGCAGCGGCCTGATAGACCTACTCTTTACGATTTCCAACTGCCGTGGGATTTTTAACGTGCGCAACTTGCACACGGGACCTCCTATTTTTTAGCCTTTATCCGAGAAGGCTAGTCATCCGATCTCTTTACCCAGGAGACCAGGGGAGGAGTATGACATCATAAGGACCACTGGTTCTGAAAACAATTTTTCCTTAAATTATTTTCCGTCAACTGGGAATCGAACCCGGTACCTCTAGAACTCGAGGCGGACGCCATATCTCTTAGCGACTCCGACCACTCCTTGTGATTTTTGGTCTACCCCTGCCTCTCTTACCCAGCGGATTCCAAAACAAGCACTTGTTTGTAATGTTAACAGCAGGTTTTCTTACTTTGTTTCCTACCCGTCACCAGCGTTTTCTTCTGATCTCTTGTTCCACTCGCACTTGTCTGGATATTGTCATCTCTTGTTCCACTGGCACTTGTCTGGTTCATGTCATCTCTTGTTCCACTGGCACTTGTCTGGTTCTTGTCATCTCTTGTTCCACTGGCACTTGTCTGGTTCTTGTCATCTCTTGTTCCACTGGCACTTGTCTGGATTTTGTCATCTCTAGTTCCACTGGCACTTGTCTGGTTCTTGTCATCTCTTGTTCCACTGGCACTTGTCTAGTTCATGTCATCAGTTCAACATTGGTGACCTTGTCATACCATTTCAATCCCCCTGTTCTACGCAAGCAGTTATGAAAGTCTGTAGCTTTTTGGTTCTTCTGTTTGTTGTTCTTCGTCTCTGTAATATAAATCTCTGTTGAATGTGTTTTTTTATTATCATCTCACTTTTTCTACGCCAACTCTTTGCTCTTCTTTCCAACTGTCTTGAACAATAAAATCCTCTTTTTTAAGAATTTGTCTCAATTTTTAGTGAGGCGCGCCCTTTCAACCTAGACACAAAGTCCGTCGGTTATATTAAGGTGCACGTCAGATATGAAAGATTTTATGGTCTGGTAATTACTCTGTATTGTTTTATGGGAAAATCGAGACCCGTTGGCAGCGATGTTCATATCATGACTGTACCTCGGGAGATTCTCTGTCATAGCTGTTCTTCTTTGTAGCTCAGCGGTAGGCAACCTAAATCTGTCATGATCTACTTAAGACACACTGAGCTCTATGAAGATTGACCTTGTTAAAGCCATCTCTGCTTTAAGGTTTCAGAGTATCTCTACCGGGCGACCTGCGTCCTGCGGTTCCACCATCGAGCAGTAGAAATTTCAAATTAAGGAATATTTTACCGAGTGTTCATTTCCGTTCAGAGAAAAGATTGCCTCCTTATCTTATATAGTTTAAGAACTTAGTGAATTCTAGCAAGCTAGCTCAGAAGTTTCCAGTGGGAACGTAGACAATGTACTTTCAATTCTGAAGATACCGTGCCCTTTAAATGCTAGTGGTACATGGCTTATCCAGAATTTCCCTAGCTTAAAAATTCATTCTTTTTCCCCCTGTCCTCCACCTAGTGATCTAATCATCATCGCTTCTGATTTACCGATAGATCGCGATGGACTGTTGCAGCTGTTCTAGGTACAGATTTTACTTTGCGAGAGCTCATCCTTTTCAAAAAGTAGAGTCCTGTTAACCTGTAGCCTCTCATTCTAATTTCTAGTTAGCATTAACATGGACTGCCTGACCATGGACACTTTTAGGTTATTGACTTTCCTTGCTCCCTTCCTGTATAATTAGAGGCGGGCGCCATATCTTTTAGCCACTCCGACCCCCCCCCCCCACCCCAATAGGCGGTTAATATGAGATCATGTTCCCGGGGGTCTCTGAAGAGGCAAAAAGAATATGACTACTGCTCCCTCAGGCATGTCGTACCAGGCAACTAATATGAGGTTGTGCGTGACGCTGGCAACTTCATCATGTAAGCTAATGGCTACAGAAACCACTGCTGTAAGATCATGTGAATGTTTGGTGCAGGCTTCATCCAGGAGGAACAGCTACTGTAGTGGCTCTATGCTCCAAAAGCAGCGCAAAGGAGAACGATGATAATGAATGTGGTTGGCAACCCCGTCATGTAAAACAAATTGCTACAAAAACTACAACTTGAAGAGCCCATTAATGCTTTTTGTGTAATCTTGCTGCAAGGGGGGGGGGGGGGGGGTGGGGGGGGGAATAGATGAAGCAATGGATGCATGCTCCATGGGGAGTAGACAGGAAAATGATGATCTTATCACCCCAGTTCCAGTGGTTGTTTTGTGATGAATGAAACACAGCGTGGAAATACGAAAACTCCGTAGTAGGCTAGGCTTGTTTTGTGATGAATGAAACACAGCGTAGAAATACGAAATTGTCCTTATCATCATCGTAATTATCATCTGTATATCCATTATGCTGCCTTCAGAACATTGGGCTACAATTCATGCTTCTACCGATTTCTAATTCGAACCACCTTATTCAGCTCTGCCCATAAGGGCCCTGTTACTTTGAATTCATTTTATCTCGTCTTCTCCATGCTTTCCTTTATCTTTTCTATATGTTTCCCGAAGTGTGTGGCAGGCAGCTTCATGGGAAAACTCCGTAGTAGGCTAGGCTTGTTTTGTGCAAGCCGATCCTAGGTTTGGGCAGACATGATTGGTGTAATATTAGTCCATTTTTTCTGCTCGTTCAAAATGGTGACTCTAGATACGAGGGGGCATTGTTTGCTGGAACAGCGTGAGTCAGAGAGAAAGATATATATATATATATATATATATATATATATATATATATATATATATATATATATATATATATATAGGAAGAGAGGGGGGCAATAGCATTGAACCTTTAAACACATAATTTAAAGCGATAACAAGAAATAGTCAACACTCATGTAGACATTACATAAACTAAAAGAGAGCCTAATCAATTACATGCATTTACAACATAAGGGCTTCTACGAGCTTGATATGTGAGTATATGTTTCTTTTGAAAGTGATGTAGTTGTTAGAAGATGAATTCAACGGGGCTGCTGGCCATTTTAAAAACACAACATGACAGCACACTAGCCATTAATACCTGCATCTAATTAAAAATATATAAAGGACACCTTCTGTTCATGACACAGAAAAGTGTTCTCGGACCCCCTAGTAGTCTCGGACCCCCTATTAGTTTCAGGCCACTCCAAGTAGTTTAAGCCTCTCTTAGTAGTCTTCCCCTTTTGTAGCCGCGCTTGTGCTCCTAGTAGTCTCCCTTTCCGCTAAGTTATCTCAGGTTCTGTCTTGCAGCGTCTTAACTCTCCAAGTAATTTCGGGCCAGTCCAAGCAGTCTCGGTCTCCTCTAAGTAGGCACCTTCAAGTAGTCTTGGGCCTCTCCATGTAGTATCATGCATTCCTAGTGGACTCAGGCTCGTCGAACTAATCTCCGGTCACTCCAAGTAGTCTTGGGTCACTTTAAGTAGTCTCGAACCCTCAATATAGTCTCGAAATCCGGGCTGCAAGGCACAAGAACCACCTTTTGTACGTTCCGAGCTTTTTTTTTTTTTTTTTTTTTGCACATACAGTATTTCAAACATATTTTGTGTGTTACTCATGGCTTATCTTCTTTTTTATGCGTTGTCTTTGTGATGAAGTGAATCTGTGTCACAACGCGCTCATAATTTCCCGCTTAATGACCTAGTTAACGCATTTTTACAGTCTATAAATAACTATATTTGAAATTTGTCTGAGGGGCAAAGTCCATTTACCGCTAAAAATTTAACTAGAAAATTTGAATTTTTCTACTACCACCCGTTTAAAGTTACTACCCCCAAAAAACACACTACCCCTCCCAATATTTATTAACGGACGTAGCCAAAATTAACAACCAATCAAATTGTTACCTCGTTTTTGGTAGAGACAAGAAATCTTGGTTGTAGTAACAAAAATGCCGATTCTGTGTTTTTGACAAAAATTAAATAATTTATTTCTCAATAACTAAAGGGAAATCAGAGGCACATCTCCAATCCAACCTGCAAGTCTGGAAGGAAGAGCTGGAGAAGAGAGGGATGGTCATAAGCAGCTCTAAAACAAAATCCATGGTGATATCACGAGAAGAAAGAAAACATCAGATTAAGTTGGGAGAACAGGTCCTGGAGCAGGTCGACCACTTTAAATATCTCGGAGCTATTATAGACCGAAAGAGAGGCATCAAAGAAGAGTTGGCCACTCGAAAAGCAGCGGCTGGGAGACTTTTTCAGGCCATAAATCGTGGATTCCTCAGCAAGAAAGAGGTTGGTAAGAAAACGAAGATGGCTGTATACCGCTCCACCTATGTCCCAGTCTTGACATATGGATGCGAGTCGTGGGGCAATGACTACAACCCATAAAAGCCAGATCCAAACCTCAGAAATGAGGTATCTGAGGAAAGTGGTTGAAGTAACAAGAAGAGACATGGTCCGCAACCAGACGATCCGTCAAGGCCTAAAATCCCATCCGCTGCAGACCCAAATAGAACAGTCCCAACTAAGATGGTTTGGCCATGTCTGCAGAATGGGAGAAGATCGGCTACCACGACAAGCATGGGAAACAAAGAGCCAGGGATCCAGACCTCCAGGACGACCCAGAGTCCCGCTGGGAGGACAACATTAGACAATCTTTGAAGGACCGAGGACTAGAATGGAACCAGGCCAGGAAGAAGACAGCTGATAGAATGGTCTGGCGCTCTCTCTTCCAAACCTCTACACCTCACGGTAGAAGGGGAACGACTAAGTAAGTAAGTAAGTAAGTAATAACTAAAGGGAGTTATAAAGAAAGGGATATCTTGAATTATAGCGCTGATATTGATTAATATATTAACCTAAAGATTCCCCCTTAATAAAATTATCTTGACCTAGAAAAATTAAATTTACTGATATTTTAGATCAGGTTAGAACTACAATTAATTACAAGAAAATTACCCAGATAAAATTGTTAAGGAATAAACAAAGGAAAAGTAAATATAACGATAGAGGTCAGTTGACCGTGTAATTATCACTTTTAATATTGGAAATCGGTCCATAAATAACGGAGATATAAAATACACAAAGATAATCAGTCGAACGAACACACTTACGAGTGCTCAAAGTTTATAGTCCAAAAATAGTTAAAATTTTGACTCGCTTTTGATTGGTTAGAGGGTAGGGTAATAAAAATTAACACCTCCTTGTAAGATCAGGTCATTTGAATTTGAAAGCCATCGCAAGTTGAAAGCAGCGGGAAAGCCTTGTGACCAAGCTTTTACCGTCTGGACAAGAAAGCAGCTAGAAAACCCATTTACTGCTAGTCAACTTTGTGCATGTGTATTATTCTTTACTTGAGGGTTGAATTACCAGTAAAAAAGTGTGGCAGACACCCTGGAGAAGACAGAAATTGTGGGCAGTGAAGGCTCACAATATACTTTGAGCTACAGGCCATATCTTCATCCTGAAAGCCGCAAAATCTGAGTGACCATATACATAGTCTGGAGCCCATAGCATCAGACAGGCTTAATAACTAAGTCCCTCAATACGGGCACATGACAGTTCCTCTCAATTTAAACCACCACAACAAAAGGAATTTCCTGGGGAATGATGAAGAAAACAAACCCTCAAATAACTGATTATAGTTAATATCAAGCATTGAAAATCAGACAGTGGGGTACTCATTCTAGTGACAATTTTATTTTGTTACACTTCATGGACAGAGTTCCATCTTATTTATTTAAAAACTGTAAATAAACATTTTATGATTTTGACAAGTCCTGTTCCAAAAGATTGGGGTTCGGGACAACAAATTGTATATTTATTCCCATATATATATATATATATATATATATATATATATATATATATATATATATATATATATATATCTATATATATTTATATATATATATACAGTATATATACAGTATATATACAGTATATATATACAGTATATATATACAGTATATATATATATATATATATATATATATATATATATATATATATATAATATATATATATATATATATGTATACATACATATATCAAAACGTTCCCACCAGTCTTACTTACTTACATTTTGTTGAATTACAGTTCTGTTTGTAGTTAGTCATTCCTCACATTAAATACATACATACCCTAGACACTTGCCATCTACATAACACTACAGAGATAAATACACACTGGGTGAGATCAGAAGAGGTAGCGGATAGGGAACCCTGAGAAATACATCATCATCTTTCTGATTCAGGGTACTTACATAGCTTGACCTCACCTTGTTAACCTTTAAATTTACTACCATCAAAACCTCTTATCACAGTCTTAAAATATTTCTTGAACTTCTTTTCTTTTTCAGTTACCATTAATACTTTGTTTTCATATGTCCTTTGTCCTGAGGAAGGTTTGCACTGAAGAGACGCACACATATATCTGTGGAATAGCACAACTGTATTTCTTGTGTGTTGCCAGCTTTTGTGGCTTGAGTGGCTAAAAAGCGGTTTTATATTCTGGTTGTGAAAATAATTTTGTCAGCATATTTTAGTTATTTCAGTAATGAGATCACGTGGGTTTCTGTATGTCTTTGATAAGATGGATAAGAAACAGCTGGTCGCTCTCTCTCTCTCTCTCTTCTGTTCACTCTCTCTCTATCTCTCTCTGTTCACTCTCTCTCTCTCTGTCTCTCTCTCTCTATCGAATGTACATCGAATATATTCATTTATGACCTTTGAACTCCCTATGAAGCATAGGCCGCCTACACCTTCACGCGAAGTCTCCTATTTCTGTATAATCCATTCTTCTTCTTATTATTATTATTATTCTTCGTCGTCGTATTCCACTCTCAGACGTCAACTTGAATATGTTCAAAGATCACTCTCAGACGTCAACTTGAATATGTTCAAAGATCACTCTCAGACGTCAACTTGAATATGTTCAAAGATCACTCTCAGACGTCAACTTGAATATGTTCAAAGATCACTCTCAGACGTCAGCTTGAATATGTTCAAAGATCACTCTCAGACGTCAACTTGAATATGTTCAAAGATCACTCTCAGACGTCAGCTTGAATATGTTCAAAGATCACTCTCAGACGTCAACTTGAATATGTTCAAAGATCACTCTCAGACGTCAACTTGAATATGTTCAAAGATCACTCTCAGACGTCAACTTGAATATGTTCAAAGATCACTCTCAGACGTCAACTTGAATATGTTCAAAGATCACTCTCAGACGTCAACTTGAATATGTTCAAAGAAAGCAGTGGCCAGCTTGAAGACGTTGGTATATCCGAAGAGTTTTTCCAGGAATGGTACTGGTGATGGCCGTTCAAGTTCTTTCCATTTCTTCTGTATCCCTTTTAAGTCTGTCACCAGTTCCATTCTCCGTGTATATTTCAATCTCTCTGTATTTCTCTTACCGTGAGGTTACCAGAGCAAGACATACCTTGTAATACCATCATCTGGTTTCTTCAGTGTGTGTTCTTTCCAACTCTAATGCCTTTTCTTTTCCTGTTCAACCATTGTCTGGTTCGTTCTGTTGGTCCCACGATGCTGATTTTAATCCTTCTACTATGCACACCATCATAGCTGACAGACGTTGGAGTTGGGTTGGCCACGTCCTCAGAAGAGACCCCAATGCCATCGCAAGAACAGTTATGCTATGGATCCCTAGGGGGAAGGCGAAGGAGATGCCGACCGACATCAGCTTGGCGAAGAGCTGTGGAGGCCGAGATGCAGGGAGTGAACCAGAGCTGGGGCACTATACGAAAGATGGCAGCCGACCGAACAACGTGGAAGCATTTTGTTGCTGTCCTACAAGAACCCCACCGGGCGTGATGGCCACTGACTGCTTTGACAGTCGGCAGCTAAAGCTCAAAGAAGAGAAGAAGAAGAAGACTATACGGAAACACCATTTATGAAAGTCTGTCAATTCTTAATAACTTTTTATTCATTTTCCCATTCTCTTATTTAGCTCTCTGGGAAGGTTAAGGCGGCCGGCGTGATGTTGACCACGTCTCCCCTGGTGTGCCGATGGTCAAGAAAATATGGGCCTAACACCATATTCCCAATATGCCTCAATGGGCGTGTAACGGGATCCTTATTTAGCTCTTGCTTTCTTTTCTATCCCTGACGAAGGCCTTGTGGCCGCAACGCATACAATTTTCTTTGTCTTTTGTCTTAGGAATGCAGAGGCGTACTTAATGTATTTGGCACCCAGGGCGGATCCTACCTTTGGCACCCGGGGCGGATCCTGCCTTTGTTTCCCCCCTAAAGAAACACATTTGCAAATATATTTTTAACAGTAAGCACTAACACAAAAGTGTCCAATGGCACCCCATACCTGGTTGTCACCCGGGGCGGACCGCCCCTTCGCACCATCTTAGTACGTGCGTGTATGAGTCCGTATTTTGTGGGAATGTTGTTTTTTAATTTTATTGACGTAAGCATTGTGTCTGTATTACTGGTGTTTTAACTCAGACCGTTGTTGGTACTGATAGCCACAACCTTATCTACTGGGAGCAGGGAGGTCCCTATTACTTTCTGCACTTAAAGCTGTGTGACCTACTATTGGGAAAATGGTGTTAGGCCCATATTTTCTTGACCATCGGCACACTAGAGGTGATGTGGTTAGCATCACGCCGGCCGTCGTAACCTTCCCAGAGTTGCTCTGGTACCCAATTTAAGAGGCTGGATCGACCCCGGAGCCGTTTGCGGTCTAAAAAGTCCCACCTCGACTGAGGATCGAACCGTGGACCACCGAGCTAGGAAGCCAGTGCACTAACCACTACGCTACCGCGGCTCCCGACCTGCGTGTTTGGTGTTAATAACCTCGCCCATTAACTTTCATTCCTATCGCTGTGATAATCTTCATGGTAATCTCCAAGATCAGATCACTAAAGTTCGTGGAGTATGAGATCTCTAAGTCCTATGTAGTTCCCGGAGGTTTATGAAGAGACAAAAAATAATAGGCCAACTGTACTCTCAAGCATGTCGTACAGCGCGACTAATATGATAATGTGCATGGGCTAGCAACCTCACCATGTAAAACACATTACCACAGAAACCACAGCTGCAAGAACATGTGAGAACTTGGTGTAGGCTTCCTGGAAGAAGACCAGCTACGATATTGGTTCTCTGCTCCGTTAGGAGCACAACAGAAAATGAATGAATGAATGAATCAGATCTCCAAGCTTAACTTTGAGCACACCAAGTTCTTCAACTCTGCCATTTCGCCTATCTGCCCGGATTCACCTCTGAGTAGGTAACCACATCAGCGTCTGCCGTCGCTTGGGGGTGTCTGAAACAACTTGAGCAGATATTTGTGTGCATTTTTTAAAAACTAGAACGCACACGCATGCGCAGTGCTCTTATTGTATGACATGAAAGTAACGATATTCATATCTTTGGGCGTGGCTTTACTTGAAGATCACCTCCCTTCAGAAATAAATATGGGAGCATAAATGACGTTATGTCTGGCTGACGTTTGCTTTTCTCCTTCTTCTGCTGCCAGACGTACAATGAATACCCACTCATATATTATTTTATTCCTTTAACCCTTTTTTTTTATGTCCGTCTCTTTTTTAACGTTTCTAGAATTTATTGTAACAAACTGACGTTCTTTCGACCAGTGAGTATATCTGATTGCATAATCTCCTTTGAAATTCATCTTAATATTTATTTATATTTTGTGTCTTATCTTCCTTCTCACGTATTGTTCCCGGGGGTATATGAGGACACAAAGACAATAGAATTTCAAGCGTGTCGTATGAAACGACTAAGTTGAGGATGTGCCTGGCAACCTTATCAAGTATAATAAGTTGCTGCATAAACTTCTACTTGTAAGAGTACGTTAATGCGTTAATGAGGGCTTCTTGCAAAGATGACAGATGAAATGGTGGCTCCATAACCCATAGGAAGCCAGAGATAAATAATAACGGTTATATTGATGATATTTTTCCTCTTATTCTTATTTTTATTTTCCTCATCTTTTTTCCATCTCTTATTTCACTTGGAAGTTTGTTGACCTTTTCTTTTTTAGCCGTCTCTAACTTTCTCCTCTACTTTTCAACAGTAATTACTTCTCCGCTACTCTCAATGCACGTGCATGAATATCCTCTTTTCTCCCATCAGTTTCTCCCGCTGCATCTAAATAAAGTCAGGCAGACATTCCCGAGGGCATAAAACAAACAATAAGGAACGAGAAGAGGCCAAAAAAAAAACACATCTTAGATTCGGCAAGGAAAGCAAAATAACCCAGATATCTTGTTCGTACATGCCAGATAACCTCGGGCGTGCCTAGCCAAAATACGTAGATTGCCTAAAGGGCACAATGGACGCCGTTTTGAACGCTTCTTACTTCCAACTCTCGCATCATTCGTTCGCCATATTGCCAAGTAGTTTAATAAACATTACAAAGTTCACCTCTTTACAAAAGAGGGTCTTCTGTGACATGTGGTTGGTTGGGTAACAGACTCGCGGTGTATTATGAAGGACAAGCTGGGATTCTTTGGTAGCAGTATTTTCGTTGAATGTACCGTGAATTGATCAGTGCATACAGGTAAAATACTTATTGCTTCGCTTCAGGACTGCAAAATTTGGAACATTTTACAGCGATCAGACAGACAGACATTTCCAGAAGTTTGAAGTTGCAACTTCTGTATTATTTACGTGCTTTGCGATTTGCTCTAACAGAATCTGGAATTGTGATGTTTACTGCGTTCCAAGTTTTGGGCTGTGTTTTTTACACTTTTCGTTCTGTGGTGTAGACATTAAAAACTTTACTTGTATTTCTTCATTTAAGTTAGTGGTATACCGTGAACATACAGCGACGTAATACACTGTGATAGGGCCCGAGAGTTACACAAGATGATGTTAATATTAAGGATAACTTTAACAATGAAGACAGCTAAATAACTGCTTGTTATATTTTGGCAGTAAATAATAAATGTTCCGCCCCGTGTAGTTACGGGGAAGGGGGGGGGGGGGGCTTGGGGGGCTTTGAGACAAAGAGAGAGTAAAACTATTACTCACACAGTCGTATTAAATCTTTGGCAGTGGGGGTAAGAAGTATAGTTCTTCGGTGTTACGCACAGCCAATCCTGATTTATAGAAGTAAATCGTGGACAATAAATAGACAACCACCAGGAAAGTCCCTGAAGACCACAGACGTGTTGTTTTCCAGAAGAATGTTCAGAATATCATGGAGAGCTTATTAAAAAAAAGTGATGAGAATGTCTTAAAAGAAGTGAGTACACAAAGGAAGGTTATTACTTACATTTGTTCTTCTTCACATTTGAAGGAAGCAATGCACTTTCTTTGGACATATGAGAATACGAAAGATGGAATATGTTGTGACAACAGCAAAGATTGAAGGAAAGTGAGATCCAGGACGACAAAGAGTGAAGACACTTGGCAGTTTTGACAACATGACATGGAAAGAAGTCAACAAGAGTTGATAAACAGTAAAGGCAGGCCCGAAGCTATGGAGAGACATGATCAACTACGCCAGCTGGCATGGTGCCTGAAGAGGAAGAAGCTTAGGTTTCCCATTGCGTGAAGCATACAATCTTTCTATGGCTTTTTTATGTCTGTATATTTATTGCCGATCATTCACATCCATACAAGAATATTGGCCCAAATAAAACTGTAAATAAATATGGAAAACCAAGAGCCAAGGGTCCAGGCCTACAAAACGACCTATAGTTCGCTGGGAGGACAACATTAAACAGTCTCTTAAGGACCGAGCGCTAGATTGGAAAGGCCAGGAAGAAGACATCCGATAGGACAGTATGGTGCTCTCTCAGGCAAAAGTCTACACTCCAGGGTAGAAGAGGAAAGACTAAGTAAGAAAGTATCGACCCATATAATTCAGCAGTATTGTAGTCCGGTTCCACCGATACTTAGTAATTATTATATTAGTCCACCTAAGTCTAAATGTGTAAGTCTAAATGTGTGGGGTCTTTGAACACATGAATCGTGTTATTTAATTAACCGCTTTTAGCACTAACGTAACTGAAAGCTAACAAAAACTAATAACTGCTCCTAGTTTATTTTTCGCTAGAAACAGGTGAAGAACTACTTGGCCCATTTTGATAATTTCTTGTATTTAAGGCTTCAACAACCTAATGTTAGCACTTTATTTTATTATTAAAATGGTTAAGGTAATCCCAAAGCAGATATTGCCGTAGAGGAATGAAGTGATAGACTTCACTATACAAGGTCTATCTTTATGAGGTGATGGTGATCGGTTCCCTTCTCGCGGCTTTTGCCTTCCGTGTACCTATTTATAGTTGTGTAGTACCATTTTATTGCTAAACCATCAGGGCGCCTTTGGTTAGACTTGAGCGCGACGCCGCCTGGTTTCATACTTTGAAACTTTGCTGCGGAAGGAAACGTTTTAATCCTCTGCCAGTGGGACGCTCGGATTATTTTCAAAGCTTTAATTTCCAGACCGTATGATCTTCAGTTCATCCACTTGTTTCGTTTTTTCCCCCTCGCATTCTGTTTAAATGCTGGTTTACACGAGATATTTACAAAAATACACATGATTTCATGCAACATACCCACTACATCGTCTATTATTTACCAGTATTTGTAATCTCGATAGAATGTCTGTTATCGAGATGTCTCCATCTGGCTATTTGTAACATAAAATTGGTGTTCTCATTTTTAGACTAATTGAAATAGTACCACTACAACACCATAGACTCTATGGTTCTCAATATTTTTCGATTCCCGTACCCTCCTTGGTGTTCAGTGTGACGGTATTGCCTCCCCTGCTTTGCAGTAGTGGTCCAACAATGACCAAATCAAAGAGTATCTAATATGGTCTTCAAAGGTATCTACCTTCGCACAAGATTACTCTTGGCAGAGATGTAGATTGAAGGGTAATGACACTTCTATTACAAAGGGAGTCTTCAAAAGATATTCAGATAAGCGAAAACAATGCTGCTTTGCCTGAGCACGTTAATTCTAGAATCTGCCGACAACTTTTATGAAGGAATTAAGCACTTATTAATTTCAGCTCGTTCAAGCCCCCGCCTCTGATTCACTCAGTGGAATTCTTACTATTCTGGTATAGTGTGTGTTGTAAATTGACTGAGACAAACATGCAGTAACTGTAAAATGATTAAATCGAAGTCAAGGAGTAATGGCCAAGCTAGTCCTGCGTCTGTCTAGAAGACCCTCTTATGATGGCGTCTCGCACAACGTCAGTCCACTTCTGCCTTCACTTGGTTCCAGAGATAGTACTTTCTGCTGCTACCACCAATAACTTTGGTAAAGAACAGAAACGAAACGCTCTTCTGAGTATTGCGTTTTCCAGCCCATGATTATGGGTCCCTATCTTCCCATTCCACCATCCCATTTATCTGAGAATTTACCCTCGATGATAATTAAATGCAATCCCTCGTGATAAAACTTTCTTTACATTTAAATAGCATAGCTTGAGCTTTACATTACATTTAAATGAAAAGGTTAATAATACAGATAGAGTCTGTTTACATTTACATCTCCACTGATTGAAAAGTGTTCACAATATAAAATATGTTTTCATTTATGTTTACACTGATTTTAAAAGTTTGAAACTTCCATTAATTTAAAAATGAATATTTTCACATAGACATTTCCACTGGTTTAAAGCTTGAAAACTTACATTAATTTAAAAGTGAATATGTTTTATATGGACATTTACATTGCTTTAAATTGTAAGTATTATAATTAAAATGTACATCATTTCTTTCATCTTTTTCCCCTGCTCCCTGTGGAACTTGGGACTACATTCTGCTTTTAGTTCTAATTAAGAAACTAGCAATAAAGCAATCATCAGCCCGTACAGTGGGGGCTCATGAATCATCATTCTACACGCTGAGGTTGCCAGCCTCAAATGACTTGGACATCCACTAGTGATTTTCACATATTAAAATTCACATGGTAATATACATATATATGTTAGTTCACATGTTAGTAATGAAAAATAGAATGTAAAATGACAACTTACGCCAATCCTGGCTCACAGACTTTTTGCTCAGATGAATAATAAAGACTTGAATCGGCCTCTTACACGCGTCTGGGGTGTCATTAATTTAATAAATTCCCTCTTTGACTTTGTGTGTGGTCCTTCAGTTTCCACAGTCCCGGTTTCCTTATTTAATATGAAAGAGATTTCCTGGGCAATGAAAGTCCGTCCAAAATTCTCCAATAAAAGGTGTCCGATATGTTAAGAAGGAATTCTGAATTCTAGGCGTCATTCTAGTAAGGTCTGGTATCTTGGCAAGCGATCTTCACAGTGGAATAACACTGAAACATGTCAGGTTATATTCCCGGTCTCCCACGCATCTGTTTGTTATGGAGTTAAATAAACGCTCCAATCATTTTGAAAAAGTCGGGGTAGGGTGTGGTACTTTCAAAATATTCACGTGAAATAAGGTGCGTAAAGCAAAAGGTCACGTATTACCATATATGGCAATAAAACATACGATGCCTTGCGTACAGACTCACGAACATGTCGCTAACCTCATATGACAACGTGTGTCAGATGTAACAATAATTACTTTTATCACGAAGTAATCTTGTCATCCATGTCTGTCCATAAGTTGTCTCCCCGGTGATTAGGCAGATAGCGCTGGGCGATGTACGTGTTAATCCGTAGCGGCCAAGCTTGGTACAAGGGAATTTTACCAACCTGCCTCTCGTAATATTATCTCTACCTATCCCTGCAAATGTGAGGTGTTTATTATCCACAAGGAGTGTAAGATAACAGACAAGACACAATATACTGAAAGTAGTGAAAGAATACTTAAAAATATAAACTGCTACATAGTATAGAAAGAAAGTACGACAATTGAAAGCACGTAACAAAATCTGTACCACAAATGCACCGATTACGGCCGGAGGGAAACAGAGATCGAGAGGGGTCGCCCCATTCTGTCACATACAGTAAACTTTCTTGTAACCCCATATCAATTATAAATGGAAATACATTCTAGAGTTTACTATGCATATGCACATGAGAAAATAAATAAACAGATGGATTGATTTTTCATAAAGAAAACTGTATTTGGTAAAAAACATTTTTATAATATCATGAAGTTGTTACATGCTTATCAGAACATAGTTTTATTCTGGGTACAGTTTTTTTTTTTTTTAAAGAGATATCCGCATATCATGTTCAACCTCCAGTTTGTTTCTTCTTTTTACACGCTTTTCTTTAACTTGCCTTGTATGTCACTCCATTGTCACCTTCAAATCTTGCAATCGATTTTTCAATCACTTCCAGATGAGCAATAGCTCTTAAACTTGGCATAGTTGTGTACTACCCATGACAATACAATAATCAGTCGTAAAATAATAAAATGAATAAAATTAAAATGAATAATCGTTTGTTTTTATTTGTATTGTATCAGCACGGAAATGGGTGATCACTGCAAATAATCTAGGTGTATTCTTTCCAACAAGATTGTCTCTCTTCAGAGAAATGTTGAAACTCCCCCCCCCCCCCCTTTTCCACACACACACTATCGCACGCGCGTGCTCAGATACACAACTGACACATACATTTTAAAAAATGTAATTTACAACTCTTATCAAAATATTTTTTTTTTAAATAGAAATATTAACTTTCTGTGTAATATACTGAATAATGAAATTCGTCTCCTGTGTTCTGGACTCGTTTATCGCAAACTGATGATGTCATTAGCGGATCGATTACATTTGACTTAAATTTAAAAACAACACACACAAAACACTAAAAAGAAGAAAAAATAATATTTTAAACACAGGCTTTTAATGCACTAAAAAGCCACAAATAATTTTTTCAAGGAGTTTATTATAGCTTGCAGTCAAAAAATGTAACATCAAATTGACAGAACAGGAATGAGAATCCTGATTAAATGAGATATATGATAACATAGTTATTTACCAAATATATGACAGACTTTCCATACCCCGAAGGAGGTACACGTATGTGCTTAATAGTAACATCCTTCATTGTCATTTTGTTCCCTCGTTTGCCGAGGGAGACTGAGCACAAAGGTGTTTGCCCGGCGAGCAAAGATGTCGATTATGAATACCGGTAACAGTAACATTTCGTTCCGTAATGGATACCGGTTAAATAAAAATTATCATTGTATATGTTTTGTTATTTTTAACCATCTTAAATAATCATACTTATTTTATTATTTTGAAAATAAATAAATAAATTTATCGCTTACCTCACATCAGAATATTTATATCAGTTCGATTAATAAAGTATGTTCATAGTTATTGTGTCATTACATTCAAGGATTCGGATTGCCTGCAGATCTTGAGTCTCTAGTATCGAAGAAAACTTTCATCGAAAGAATTAAGATAATCTGAAAGACATCTTGGTATTAAATATAAAAAAATAGCATCGATCCGCATAATCGAAGCTCAGACTGATAATCGATATGAACTAAACTGCTGAAAACAGTTGTTGCCATATAGGACGGGATTTTCTTCATTTGGACCTAATTTATTCAAAACCTGGTCAGCTCTACGCCATTATTTGGGCTCCACATGGCGGGTCCGTGGAAACACAGTTACAAGGTGACCTATAAGATTTGTTCTTGAATTGTATCTCGATGTTTTTACCTTTTATTGTTCGTCTATATGTGTACTTGTGTGTGTATGTGTGTGTACGCGTGTTGTTTTTCCCGTTTTGTTTTGTTTTTTGTCGAAGTTTTCTTGTAATAATTAAATGTTTTACTTTGCGGTAAGCGTATATTATTTTGGTTCTTATCTTCCTTCTTTCTATTCTTCCTTCTTTCTTCTTTAATAATTTACTTCTTCATCCTTTTGTGTTTTTTCTCTTATTCCTTCCTACCTTTTTTCGGTTTCACTCCTTGCTTAATGTTTTACATTCATCGGCACTTTCTTCATGTTATTTGCACAATTATTCTAAACCTTTTTCTCCATACCTGATGGCTCATCTGTCTCTTGTCTGTCTTTCTGTGCCTCTTTCTATCTCTTTTGCTCTCTCTCTCTCTCTCTCTCTCTCTCTCTCTCTCTCTCTCTCTCTCTTCACTTTGTGACAAAACGGAGCGACCTTATCGATCTTTGGTTCTCTCCGGCAGTATCGGTACATTTGTGGTACTGATTTTTATTATGTGCTGTCAATTGTCGCACTTTTCTTTCTTTCTTTCTGTCTTTATTTGTCTGCTAAGTAGCAGATATGTGATTTTATCAAATCACCCTGTAGGTGACACTACTTGTAGATATGTCACCGGTTTGTTACCTGGTCATCCCAGCCTACGAAGAGCTGAGATAAGATAGTCGCCGCCGCGTTTAGATTGAACCGCTGATTAGACGACATCTCCGTCTGTGTGACACGGGTGGGCAGACAAGAGTGATGTAATCGTTTCCGGTCCTTGGTTTAAAAGTAATCATGGATTTATTACATTTTAGACAATATGAGTCTACAAATGTATTTGTGAGAGTGTATGCAAGGCATCAGATGTCTATATATGGTAATACGTGACCTTTGCAGGCACGCACCTTATTTCACGTGGGACTATTTTGAAATATCACAGCCTATTGTCGTACAGATAGGTTGTGAGTTATTTTGGCCCGTCTGAGTAGAGTGGATGGTGATAGGTACGTGAGAAGGTGTGAGAAATAGATTTCACGGGTGGTAGCTTAAGGAAAACGATATGTCTCTGGAATGAGTAAGTTTCTCTATTCCTGCCTATCTATACGACTATAATTTAGTACAAGACAACCTTGCCCTCCTCATACATATAAATATAAGTTTAACAACACACACACACAGCTATGTGACAACAAGACACACAAACGTGAAAAACTACGGTTACTTGGGTATGGGTCTGACCAACACACAAAGGTAAGTTTCTTTGTTGTTTATTATCATTAAACTTGACAACACCAATATCTAAAGAAAGATCAAATAAAATCAGATTTACATACATATGAAATAGCAGAATAAATGCGCCCTCCCCCTATGGAGAAAAGAACAAAAAGTTAATAACCCAAAGGGCAAAGGTTAGCACTATGTTACAGAGTAGACAGTAAAGTAAACAAGTTCCTACTATATGCTACCCAGTAAAGTAAACAAGTTTAAGCAAATCCAATGTTGGTAAATTCCCTGAAACAAAGAAAAATACTCACGCACTCTTTCATACAGTGTCCACTCAATCACTCTTACCTACTCTTGGTGATATCCCTTAGAAATACAATGATTCCTGAATATATATAATGCCAGGTTAACTTCCCAAATTGGCCCCAGTCCATCCCCAAACAAATAAAGACTGGTGAGGTGAATACCGAATCTGGTGTTTTGTTTTTCTGGATGCACGCAATATCACCGCCAATAGTTGATGTAGGAACGTGCTCCTGGGGTTCACAGTTAAAAGAGGAAAATACTTTCAGTATTGGGAAACATCTGGTTGCTAAAAAATGTTACCAATGATGATGATGATAATCCTATCGGACAACTCTATGCTAGAGCTCCGATTCTGCACAGCGTAAAATCTGGATAAATCCGCTTGAATACAACTGTCAGGAGTCGGGAACATTAATGTTATTTTGTACACCCCAGTGTGCTGGTAAAAATTGGAAAAACTATCTGGGTTTGGTAAGTCCAGTTAAACTTATAAGTTAAAATGTTTCTCATGTATCTTTGGCTAATACTCGCTCACAAATGAAATTGGTGACGCACAAGCCAAGACAAAGAGACAACATTAACCAATCAGTAAAAAAAAGACCGCTGGACGCCCTTGTGATCAGGTCTGCGAAGAATACAAGAAACAATATATATAAAAATTATGCTAATCCGATATCTACACACACAGACGGGGACAAAACGATCTCTCCTCCACTCCGTCAGTCCTGATTAAATTTAAAAGGCACACGGTGTTTTTCCTTTACGCCTACACGGTCAGCCTTCGCTAGCGCTGAGTTTTAGGTCGGATGGAGTTATGCAACTCTCCCGCCCCTTGCTCGCGCCGGCAGTCAGCGTACAATGTTAATTATTATTTAATTATCCATATGCGCACTTACACAAAGTATCGCCTGTCGTTACTAGCTATAAATTTGTCGGCGTCTGTTAGTCATCGTATGGTATTAAATAATAGGCACTTATACTAAATACGCACAATGAAATAAAGCGTGAATTCTTTTCTGTCACTATCAGTCGCGCCTAGCATATAAACCAGTCAGCTAAAACCGTCTCTTCTTGTGTGAGAAAGCGTGTGGTGAAAATTAACATTATAACTGAACATCTGGTATGAAATAGCTACACGTTATTTTATTTCACTAGTTTTAACAGCTAGAAAATCTCAGTGAATTATAAGGGTAAAAGCTAACACTTTTAATTGATAAAAGCTAACACTTTTAAACACGTAAGCACTAATTTCTATTACCAGAAAATCAGAATGAAAAATCCTCACGAATGCTAATAACACATTTTTTCACGATAATGGTTCTAGAACTGCGTGCTTAGAGTATTCAAAAATTCTGAGTGACAACTGATAGCAGGTTTAAGAAAACACAGTTTATATATAATTATATTTCTCTGATCTATTGATGTTGTTAATTTTCGCGCTACTGTGGGTGATGGAGAATCAAAATCAGAGTTACACGATAAAGGCTTACGGCCAGTCTTTCGTCGGCGTTTTCGACCGTCATCAAAAGACTTATTACGTGTAACGGAGTTCTGCCCGCGACTCGACATCAAAGCGTACTCGGGGAGTTTTGGATTTCCCTTCGTAGACTTCAAAAGATTCTATGTTTTTCACGTGCGGTCTGTCAGGTATCGTATGATTGACAGATAAGCTCGCGCGAGAAGACGAGGTAAACAAACCTGATTCGCTACCTGTTATGACGGGCAGGTCACGAAAGTTTGTAAACACTTCGTTTGCTTATGTTCAAAGAAAAGAGGCGGTATGAAAAAGTAGCTTGTGTGAGTAAACACAGGCAGAAAATGCATGGTTTTAGCTAGCAAATCATATATCGCTACGAGATTACAAACACTGTCAGATTACTGTAGGCTCTTTTTCCATTATACGTCACACCTATCCTGCATGATTTGAAATGATTGGATCTTTCTGATTAGATTCATAACATCATTGGAGGGAATATATAGGCTGATCAATTTCACAGTTTTATTTCTCTGTGATTTGCACGCTCGCCAAGACATCAGACCTTCGCCAGACGAAGAACTAGATTCATAATTCCTAATTGTTATCCCGACCTTTTATTGGAGAGCCAGATAAGACTTATAAAGCACAGGAAATCTCTTTCAAATGTTATTAAGGAAAACCCGGACTAGGAAAATTGAAGAAACACGGAGTCAGAAGGAGCAATCTATGGTAAAATTAAAAGAAATCCCAGGCACGTGTAAGAGAAAATTCGTCTCTTTTATTCATCTGTGCGACAAGTCTGTAGCCAGGATTGGCGTAAGTTGGATTTACATTTCATATTTTATTACTAACATGTGAACTAACATCTATAGGTTTATATTACCATTTGAATTTTATTGTGTGAAACTCACTATTGGATGTCAAAGTCATTTGAGGCTGGCAAGCTCAGCGTATAGAATGATGATTCATGAACCACCACTGCACGGGCTGGTGATTGCTTTATTGATAATTTCGTAAACAGAACTAAAAGCATAAAGTATTTCCAGGTTCCCTATGGAGCAGGAAGGGAAAGATGAAAGAAACGATGTACATTCTAAGCATAAGACTTACATTTTCAAAGCAGTGTAGATGTCCCTATAAACATATTCACTTTAAAATTAATGTAAGGTTTCACGCTTTAAACCAGTGTAAATGTCGATGGGAAAATATTAATTTTTAATTAAAGAAGTTTTAAACTTTTCCACAAGGGTAAATGTAAATGAAACATAAATGAATTTATATTGTGAACACTTTTCAAACAGTGGAGATGTAAATGTAAAACATATTATATCTGTACGTTTAACCTTTTCATTTAAATATAATGTAAAGCTAAAGCTATTCAGTTTAAATGTAAAGAAAGTTTTATCCCGAGGGATTAAATTTAATTCTCATCGAGGCTAAACTCTGAGTTAAGTGGGATGGTGAAATAGAAGAGGGGGGACACATAACTATGTGTCGGAGAACGCCATACTCAGAAGAGCGTTCTTTTATATTCTTCTATCACAGTTATTGGTGGTACCAGCAGAACGTACTATTTCTGGAACAAGACGGGTTCAGTGGCCTACGCTTTAAGACGAAAGACACACTGTGTAAACTTTCCTTGAACTTTCTTGGAGACGAGCTACACCCGACAACCTTGACCAGAGACGAATGATCAGTGTGAAAAGACAGAACCGTCATTGGCAGCTAAGTTCAAACATATGCTGCCACCTGAACTTCTTAACCCTTTTCGCAATCCCCAAATACGAGGATGATAGCTTTTCTTTATCCATAACTATTCAAATTATTTTCAAACTGTTACAACTAAAGTGATTACTAAATTTTGTTATGTGTAATGTTACAAATTTAACTTCACTTTGATCATTTTAAAGTTACGGCATGTTTGTCTCAGTTAATTACTACACACATTCTAAACAGAGCTATACTTGAATAAGAGAATTCCACATAAGAGAATAAGAGTAAATCAGGGGTGATGGCTTAACGAGCTGATAAATAAGTGCTTGAATTCTTCACAAAAGTGGTCAGCAGGTTACAGAATTAACGTGCTTAGCGACAGCCAGCATTGTTTTCGCTTACCTGAATTTCTTGTGAAGACTCCCATGTGATAGAAGCTTTACTACTCTTCTATCTAAATTTCTGCCAAGAGTAATCTTGTGTACAAATAGACTCCATTGAAGCCTATATTAGATACTCTTGAGTTTTGGTCATTGTAGGACCACTACTGCAAAGCAGGGGAGGCAATACCGTCACACACTTATCAGTAGCTTTCAGACATTCTGTTTTTGTTCATCCGCCTTGTAATTTACAGTTAATCCAAGTTTGTTTATCTTACTATTGGCTACTATGCTTAGTTGGCAGTGTAGTTGGTAATGATTCTTCCGTAGCGTGGCCGTGTTACCACTGGGATGGTACTAGGTTCAAGTTCTCGATAAGCCTATCACTTCTGTTCCTTTTCTGTTGCCTAGTTTTCTACTTCTTTATTTTCTTACGCGTTTGTGTGCATTTATGTGTGTGTTTTTTATTTTCTATTTGTTAGCCACCTGATATTGCGTAATTTCAGAAAACGGTTATTGACGGAGACTTCTCAGGACTCATCGGCATTGAAATACTTGGATAACTTTTTTTTTCCTTTATGGCTACATAATTTACCAAACCTACGCTTTTGATATTGCTGTGGCAGTTTATTATTGTTTAATAGGAGCAGCAAAATTAAATTTCGCTGAATATCCCGTGGTTCCTTCCGTCACGTGGATTCAGAACTCTTACTACAAAACAATTTTTATTAAGGCTTTACAGTGATGAAAGAAAGTAAAATAATGGGACCAAATAAAATGAGCACAGAAAATCTACTAATATGGCGGAAATAAAAATGATGGACAGACTACGTAAGCGGTAGGTACATTTGTATAAAGTAAGGTTTCTCAACTATTTGTGACATGGACTGCTTTAATTGTCCGATGAAGGCTATGGAACCCTTTGATTGTCCGGTGAAGGCTATGGATCCCTTTGATTGTTCGATGGTAGAATGAAAAAAAAATTACAAAAACACACAAATAGTAATACGTCTTACAAAGAGACAGGACAAAAAAAACCTACGTTGCGGCCACAAGGCCTTCATCGGGGACAGACAAACAAGAGACAGGAGGGAAATTTTGTTCGAGATTGTTCGATGCAGGAAATAGACCCCTTTGATTGTCCGATGAATGTCATGGACCCCTTTGATTGCCCAATGCAGGAAATGAACCTCTTCTTGGAAAAAAGTGTACATAAAAGCAAAATAAAAAACGTTACATTTTAAATTGTAGGTTAATGTACACTAGAGGTGGGCGAATCGATACACTCCGTTGTTTCGATACAGTCGGCTCAATTAATTATACTGTGTCGAAACAGTGTGTCGAAACAGTGTGTCGACACGGCGGCACAATTTCCCGTATAGGGGAGAAAGAAGTCTCTTATAGACAGTACCGGGGCGGGTATACATGAATTGTGTGAGACAATTTCCTCTGTTTTTACTGTCGTGTGTGAAAATCTATGGCGTTTCGTGTGACCACAATTCAATATTTTTACACAAGTCTTCATTATGATGAAATAAAACGTAGATATGATGATAGCTGCAGTATATGGGAAAATAATAAAAAAAACAACAATAATAATAACAACAGTAATAATAACACATGATATCAAACTAGAGTAAGCTAGTTTTGGTAGACAATGATTCAAATCCACACCGAGTAGGCCTACACAGATATCAGCAGAACTAATAAAGTGTCCATTACATTTATACGAACACACGGACACTTTCAACTTTAACATAGCGCCTAAAACATTGACAACTGCAGCACTGACACAATTTCCAGTGTCTATAACTTCTCAGCAAAAATAATATCACTTGTAAAATCAAGTCATCATAACACATCCCTGAAAAATATGACATGTTTGATATTCCATACTAATGTTCCGAACGGTTGATTCAAATTTTACATAGGCTCAGACAGTGTGTCGCTGCAAAACAGCGAGGCAGACGAAACAAACAAGCAGGAAGTGTCGAATCGCTCGCTGTTTCGAAGCATATTTTCGACCCTTGAATGATAAAATACCAGAACACACACGTTACATTTTACTTTGTTGTCTTTGATCTTTACAAAATAATCCCAAACAGGGCTTCTCCCCGCCATAAATGAAGATTAAATGATGTTGAACACAAGTTTTAAACACTATTTTATGTATAAACAAAACACGTTTTCTTACGAGAGCGCCTGAAGTCAGGAATCAAGAGTACCGTAACATGCGTATAATGAGCGCTTGGATGAAATAGAACTATGGAACTGTTTCGAAACAGCAGACTACAAGTAAATTAACTGAAACAATGAGACATGAGTCGTGACACCCTAGTATGCAGATTTACTTATTCTCGTTAGTACAAATCTATGGTATTTCGTGTGACCACTGTTAAGAATTTTACACAGTCGTTTTCATTATGATGATATGCAAGGGGAAAATTCTGACAGCTGCAGTAAAAGTGAAAAAAATAATAATAATAACAGTAATAATGACACATTATATAAAACTAGAATAGGTACAGTCAGCGACAATGATTCAACTCAAACCGAGCAGACACCTAATAGTAGTAAGCCTCTTTCAGTCCTGAGGAATTATTTTAAAAAAAAAATTATGACTTGTTTGATTTTCCATACTATCTATGAACGCCTAATGTACCGCACGCTTGACACATTTTTACAAAGGCCCCTGAAGGTTAGACAATGATACAGTGTGCCTCTTTGCAAAACAGCGAAGCAGACGGGAACTGAAACTGCAGTTTCGATACACGAAACAGGCTATGTATCGAATCTGCGTGAGACAGTGCGTCTCTGCAAAACAGTCAGGAATTGACACTGTATCGACACCGCAAGAAAACTGTTTCGAAGCGTTCGGGTACGATGCAGTTTCAACGCATTGTATCGATACATACACACAGTAGCCATCTCTAATGTACACAGACCCTCTAGAATTCACCCATAGACCTCATAGGTCCATGAATCACATATTAAGAAACCCTGGTACACAGGGTGATTGAAACGTCACTTCCAATTTGTAAATTTTAATTTCTTCACATCTATCCAACAAATTTATATGAAACAAACATCACAATAAAGACAATTAATTTCCATTTTATTTCAGAAAATGCTATATAACATTAACATTACAACGCAACGTGAGATCTCATTTGTCCAACACGTGACTTTATAGCGGGCAGACATTTTGTCTGTTTCTTGTAACGTCAGTTTAATTGCCATATTTTGTTTCTGACAATAAAAAGTACAACTTTTCAAATATTGTCTTGCCAGTTTGTTCATGCATGTCAATTAGAGCAGTGGTTCTTAAACTTTTAGAGCCCTTCACCCCTTTACAACATCTTAAGTAATCTCACACCCCCTTTATAGAATCTTAAGAAGTCTCGCACCCCTTTTAAAGTACATTAAGAAGCCTCGCACCCTATTATCTTTTAGTTCGCAAGAAAAAGGGGAAAGTACGTTATGAGACAATGTGACTAAACTTCGGTATCTAATTGTTGTCAATGTTCTATTTTGTACAAATTAGTTGACTTCTCAGTCGGCGTCTGTGGCCTAATGGATATTAACGCAGTTTCATAATCCAGATATACCAGGTTCGAAACCTGCTGCAGGCGGTTTGGTAGCAGATCGCTTTGTGTGGATTTTTAACAATGGTATAAGCGCCGTACCGTTCAGAAAGCAATGGCAAACTACTGAACGTAAAAATTACCTAGAAAAATCACAAACAGCCAATAAAAGCTGGGGTTGATTGCCACGTCCTGTAAAGGATAAGCAACTAACTTTTTTAGTTGACTTCTGAGTATTATATGCTGAGTGTTTATGATGATTCGCCTCATAAAATATCCGGCTTGCTTCGCACCCTCAGAAGGTAGGTCTCGCACCTGGTTATGAAGCACTGCATTAGAGACAAGCGAGGAAATAATCATTTAAAATTAGAAGTCTGCCGTTTAGAGATTTTCCACTAACTTTTTCACGTCAGAACTTTTGATTGGTTGAAGATTATATTTTTACGGTACATTTACTTATTTTAAAAACATGGCAGCTTTTTTCTTCTTCAAATCAATATTATATTCCTTCCATTCTACATTAGTCCCATAGCTCAGATGACAAAGTGGCACTTTTCCAGCTGAACACTTCATTAAAGTGTTTCCCAGCCAAGATGCTGCCTTCCATGAGTTGAGTTTTTCATTTCCAGGGACGGTAAATGATAATAATAGCCCCTTCAGTCATAACTGACTATGGGAGTGTGCCTCTGAGGTGGCAGCCCTCAGCTGCTTATTTTTCTGGTGTTCCTTTCGATGTGTTCTCCTCTCATCTGCTTGTTGTGAGAGCTTCTTTTCGCCCAATTTGAGGTGGCGCCATAGAGAGCATCGCCACTTGGTGCGATCGGCAGCTTCATCCTCTCAGGTTGCTGGATTTGTGTCCAATGCCCTCATTGTCTCTCTTGTACACATCTTTGAACCTTAACTTCGGTCGACCAACTGTTCTTTTGTCATCTGTCAGTTGTCCGTAGAAGATATCTTTCGGGATGCGACTATCTTCTATGCGGCGGACGTGGCAAAGCCAGCGGAGTCTGCACGGTCTAAGCAGTGTATACATGCTTTGAAGGCCAGCACGTGACAACAACTAGACATTTGTCACTTTGTCCTTCCACGAAATATCGAGGATGTGGCGTAGACACCATAGATGGAAGGTATTGAGCCTTCTTTCTTTGTATAAGATAAATGGGTGGGAAATTATAGCCGGATGCGTTAGGGGGAATTCTAAGATAAGCACGCGCTCCGTTAGAATTTCAGGCACCACTTTCAAAACGGTGCCGATTATCGCGTGTCTCCCATGATATCTACTGCGGTAACTTTAGTCGAAAATGCTCTTATTTCGGTGGGAAGGAGACTGTGTGAATCATATACCAGAAATAACGAGCATTGTGTATTCTTTAGAGCAGGGGTTGTTAACGTTTCTTGTGCTATGGACTCCTTTGACTTGTCCAGTGAAGGCTACGGACCCCCTGTTAACAATAATTTACATATACGCATAAATAAAATGTTTATATACAAATAATACATTTTATTACAAAGAAAGATTGTTAAGTTTACATATAGTCATTCATTCATAACCCTCCACTCCCAAAGGAGCATAGGCCTTCAACAAACATATGCCAAGTCCTCCTGTCACGTGCCATCATCTCAAGTTCTTTCCATGTTCTCCTCATCATTTTCACCTCTGTTTCCAGCTCTCTTCTCCATGTGCTTCTTGGTCTACCTCTGCCTCTCTTGCCCTGGGGGTTCCAGAACAAGGATTGCCTTGTAATGCTATCAACAGGTTTCCTCAGTGTGTGTCCTATCCATCGCATCGTCTTCTTCTCATCTCTTGTTCCACTGGCACTTGTCTAGTTCTTGTCATCAGTTCCACGTTGGTAACCTTGTCATACCATTTTAATCCCTCTATTCTACGCAAGCACCCATTTATGAAAGTCTGTAGCTTTTTGGTTGTTGTCTTTGTTGTTCTGCGTGTCTCCGAGCCATACAATAGGACTGACTTCACATTTGAGTTGAAGATTCTTATTTTCGTGTTGGATCCTATTTCTCTTGTTCTCCATATATTTCCCAATGCAATGAAAGACCCTCTTGCCTTTTGTATTCTGTGGTGGATTTGATGTTAAAGAATAAAATCTGATTTGTAACAGATGTGAGGTCAGCTGTGCAAGCCCCTGAAGTTAGTTATTTATAAATGTGTTTTCAGGGTACCTGTCTGCTACCACCTTATGACCTCAACCTGTCATATATTTTCTCCTAATTATGTGTACTGGTGTGTGAATGTTGTCTAGCTAGATGTCTAAGGTATGTGCGATGTAATGTAATAAAATGACAACACCTACACCTAACAAATTAATGAACAGTAAGGAAACAAGTCACTGGTGTAAGTTTAAATTTGATATCTTTTTACAATTTATTTTTCTGTATCTCAGTTCTTTTTTTTGGATACAGGAATAATGAAAACTCAAAATAATAATGGAATATATTTACACCAATTGAATTCAACTTATAAATGAGTCTCTTATTATTCACAACTATTATCTAAATGTCAGTGGAAAAGTGTCAAATAAAACTTGCTCCTATGAATGGGTAATATTTTGAAGCACGACTGGGTTCATCATGTTCTACTATGAAATACACAGTTGGAATAAGAGAGTGGTGCAGTTTGATATATCATGAGCCCGTGAACAGATTCTTAGCTTGGTAAGTGCTGGTTCCCAAGATGAGGTCTTTCTTCTCCAACAGCTACAAACTGCCAAGTCTGGATTATGATTTTGAGATATAACCAGGAGGCACACAGTCTATACTGTCTCACGTCTTAATAGGTAGGAGTTTATACAGATCTAGGTTGACCTAAGCTCACTTGGAGTCATAGATGAAACCCTGGAAGGATAGTAATACGTCCTACTCAACATCTCATATGCCTCTCTCTATCCCTAACTTATTTAACATTTGCAATCATAGTTAGAATCAGCATGGTAACCAATATTTAGTTGTCGTTCTTATCTGGTTTGTTACCCCATTCATGGTCTATTAAATTTCAAACTATAGTTTGACACTTTCCTTGACAAAGGAAACATTTTAAGTTAATAATGTCAAGTCATGTACCATCACGGTGACTTGCTGAAGACGACGGCCAGTGGTTTTTCTGGTCTTATGTCATAATACTGTACAACAATTTCCCCATTAATATTTAATTTACTTTCTCCCAAAGTGTCAGAAAGCCTGTCTGGCTTTTCTACAACCTGTTAATAGATTTCCTAACAACTCTGTGAAACAACACAAAGTTTGATGTTGACTTCCCTCTAGATAAACTTTTCCCCCCATAATTTTCATACATATTCAATAATACATACAAAATATTAACAATAATGATGATATAAATGTTTTCATTCTTACCGCATTAGAGAAATATTAACACTAATAAGTTGGATTTGCGATAAATATGGTCAAATCCAGATCGCTTGCTGGTGCAGATCAGCTAAGTCAAGATAGTACTATTATCTTGCTTTTCAAACAACTTTAGTGTAGAAATTTTATGTTTCAAGTGGCGTCTAACACTACCTTCAATTCGATTTTATCCCTTAGTTAGTCTATCTGACAGTTTGGTTTCTAGCGTCGTTTATTCAAAATTGAACTCAATTTTCAAATCTTGGACTAACTTCCCCTCTATCCCCACTACAGGGCAAACTGAGAAAGATTCAAGTCTGTTAGTCCATCTGTCTTCGTCACTATCTCAATTATTTACTACTAGTTTTTAATTCTGACAAGTAATTAGTGATCCTGTTGTTTGTCACACAGTGGTTTTATTTTTATTCTTTTATTCCTTATACAGTATTCACTATTATCGTTTTTCTCCTTCAATTCTTCAAATAACATATTTTCCTATCTACGGTAAGATACATTAACATCATACTCTTCTACTAAACAATTAAGGTCATTGTATTCGTCAACCGTCCTTTATTTTAGCCTGTAAGTAAATTATCTAAGTTTTTATTCTTTATCCTTCTATCTTGCAGATTCAAATTTGTAAACACGAACTCGTGACACGACCAACTACGCTCCTTTTCTGCCCCTCTCCCACTGTATTTTTTCAAATATTTTTCCACGTTAATCGTATTATAGGCCTGTCTAAGGTTCTCATTCAAACGAAACACCGTATTTGTAGTACGTCACACACAAAAACGACAACGCTTTGCCGTGCACTACAATAGCACTACTTTTTAGCCCGAAATACGACTGTGTATGTGTTTTGGTCTGTATCGCGTCTAACAGCGTGGTTATACATTCGCATCTGCGCGTCGAGCGAAGAGGGTCTGTAAGGCGGGCGACAACGTTTTTCTTCCAACATACTACTGCATTGACTTGCACTATCGTTTTCCTCTGGTTCGCGAGACCAGAAAAAAATTCAAACGCGTGTCAAATTGTAGCATTTTCTCTCTCACTTTTATGCCTTCGCGTATTCGTTCCCCGTTTTTTTCTTACACTCTTGCTCGAAAACTAGGCCTAAGTTATGTCAAGATGTTATGTTTATTTTCCAAGGTCGAATACAAAAGCCAGCACTAGTGAAAGCGAGACGTTACAGTCTCGTTGCGTGAAGGCTTTGCCCAGACTAATACGATTGCTGGCGTAGGAGACAACGTGTCTCGCAACTTCCTTATTTTATCCCTGTTATTTTTTTTCTTATAAACAACTATATATATATATATATATATATATATATATATATATATATATATATATATATATATATATAGTACTTTGCAAAAAAAATGGCAGTCATATTTTCGTAACGCAGCACACTCATAGAAGCAAATAATAATAAAAACTGTATGTCCAGAGGAAGATTGTTATCTCCCCTATCTATTAACAGTGGTTTCAGTACAATATAATGTTGCCTTCTCCAGCAAGGCAAGCCTGGATGCGGTGAGGCATACTTCCCACAAATGTTTGTAGGTAAATGAGAGTCAGACTGTCCCAGTATTTTTCAGCTACCTTCTTCAATTGTTAAACGTCTCTGAGTCCACTCTTTTTTAAATGATTCTTGAGTAGTGCCCAAACGTTTTCAATTGGGTTTAGATCGGGACTGTTGCTGGGCCACTTCAGCACTATCACATTCTTCTCTTGCAGCCATGCTTTGGGGGTATGAGCTGTATGATTTGGGTCATTGTCATGTTGAAATGTGCACCCATCGGGGTACATGACCTGCATAAATGGCAGAAGGTGTCCCTCTAGTATGTTGATGTACCTTTCTTTCGTGAGAATTCCTGTGAAAACACACAGTGGGGTGGCCCCTCTTGCTGACACCCCTCCCCAAAGATGGAATTTCTAGGTATGTTTCGGTCGCTGGTACAAAGGCGTTACAGAGCCTTTCGTCCAAATATTTATTTGAGCAGGATAAGACGAAACAGAACATTCATCTGAAAAAATCACATTGTCTCATGACAAATTTTGGTGTTCGTGGCACCAGTTCAAGCGCATCTGTTTGTGAGTCTCTGTGAGCAATGGTGACGAAATTACCCGCTTTTTTGTGTAATTCATCCTGTGTAGCTCCCGGTTGACAGTAGCATTAGATACCTCTGGGCTTTCCAACTCGATCATGCGCTGCCGTATGTTTTCTACACTCTTCATTGGCTCAGCCCGAACGATTTGGGCGAGACGCCGATGGTCCTTTGTGTCCAAAATTCTTGGCCTCCCACTACCTTCTTTTCACTCGATTCCATTACCTGCTTTTAATTTACTCACAACTCTGTAGACAGTCTGCTCAGGAATGTTCAAGGTTTTAGAAATGTTGGAACATGTTTGATTTCCTTCATTCCAAAGCTGTGAAATTAACATACACTTTGACTTTGTATCCATTTTCTGCCACTAGCATTAGAAATTGTCGTCTGCTCTATTATCAAGGGACGTTACTCTAAGCTAATTTTTTTTTTTACTTTTGGTAGTGTTTGCTCACTTCAGTGGAGTGCACCTTTTGGGCAGAACATGCATATTTAATTAGATTTCAGCTTATTTAGCTGAGCAATATGACTGCCATTTTTTTTTGCAAAGTACTGTATATCTTGATCGGTGTAATCTCAGATATTACGACATATTCTTATTTTGATATCGCTGTCTGTTCCTCCAACTTTGTCTATATTACTGCCAAGATATGTGTACGATTCTACATCTTGTATTGGTGTTTCTTCAAGTTCAACCCTGTTATCATTACCTTCATTTATTCTCATTATTTTTGTCTTTTCCCTGTGTATTTTCAGACCCAATTGCTGTGACCTCTCATCGAGTGTTTTCAATTTGTCCTGCATCTGATTACGGTTATGGGACAGAAGAGCCAAGTCATCAGCAAAATCCAGATCATCCAACTGCTTAGTCAGAGTCCACTGGATTCCATTTCTGTTGTGTGTTGTCGATGATCTCATAACCCAGTCTATTGCTAGTAAGAAAATAAATGGAGACAAGAGGCATCCCTGTCGCACTCCTGTTCTTATCCCAAACGGTTCTGTAAGCTGTCTTTCGTGAAGAACTCTGCATGTCATGTATTCATATGTTTTCTTTATTAAATTAATGATCTTCAGGGGAACTCCATAATGCCTCATCAATTTCCAAAGTAATTCTCTGTCTACACTGTCAAATGCCTTTTCGTAGTCCACAAATCCGATGTATAGTGGTGAATTCCATTCCAGACTTTGTTCAACTATTATTCTCAAAGTGGGCTATCTGGTCTGTACTTGATCTGTTTTGTCGAAAACCTGCTTGTTCATCTCTCAGTTTCTTGTCTATGGACTCTTTTAATCTCTCAAGGATAATCCTGTTTAATACTTTTCCTGGCACTGATAGTAACATTATTCCTCTATAATTTGTGCACTCTTGTAAATTCCCTTCTTAGGCAACTTAACCAGATATCCTTCCTTCTATTCTGCTGGTATCTCTTCCTTTTCCCAGACTTTACCAAGTAATTTATAAAACATCTCTGTAGCCGTGTCGATATCTGCTTTGATGGCCTCTGCTGGAACGCCATCAGGTCCAGACGCTTTTCCATCTCTTAGAAGCTTTATGGCTTTCTTTATTTCTTCCTTCGTTGGTCTTTCACCATTAATTTGTAGCTCTTCTTCTGCTGGCTGAATGTCCGGCGGGTTTTGTGGAGCTGGTCTATTGAGAAGGTCCCCAAAATATTCTGTCCACCTCTTCATTTGCTCTTGTATATTGCTGAGCAGTTTCCCATTCTTGTCTTTTATGAGGCAACTTGTTTGCTTGTATTTCCCTGTTAGCTTCTTTGTGCTGCTATACAGTTCTCTCATATTTCCTTTGGCTGCAGCATCTTCTGCCTCTCTTGCCAACTCCTCAATATAATTCCTCTTGTCTCTTTTGATACTTCTTTTTACTTCTTTGTTTGCTTCTGTGTACACTTCTTGAGCCTTGGCTTTGGAACTTCTGGTTTTGCTTGTGTTTAAATCTGCTTGCTTGTTTTTTCTGTTTTTTTTATCTTATTGATGGTTTCTGTTGTTATCCATGCTTTTTGTTGTCTTTCCCTTTTCCCCAGTATTTCTTCACATGTCTCTTTCCATACCGTTTTGACCTGCTGCCAATAGTCTTCTGTATTCTCTACATCTTCCAGCTGTTGTAGCACTTGGAATTTGTTGGATACTGTGACCGCAAATTTGTCTCTTGTTTCTTGATTTCTTAGCTGTCCTACATTAAACTGTTGTCTATAATTTTGCATTGTTGCATATCTCTTGAGTTTCATTTTTACTTTGGCTATCAGAAGATTGTGATCTGATGCCACATCTGCTCCTCTATATACCTTTACATCCTGCAATGATGATCTAAACTTCTTGTTTATGCATATATGATCAATCTGATTTTCTGTTCTATGGTCTGGTGATATCCATGTTTTCTTGTGTATTCTCTTATGCGGAAACATGCTTCCTCCTATAGCCAGTTGATTTGAAGCACAGAAGTTTGCGAATAGTTCCCCATTTTCATTCATTATTCCTAGCCCCTGTTTTCCCATGACTTCTTCAAAGCCGGTGTTGACTGTACCTATCTTTGCATTCATGTCACCCATCAAAATTGTGATGTCTCTTCTTTTTACTTTATCCATAATTTCCTGTAGTCTAGTATAAAATGCTTCTTTCACAGACTCTTCTTTGTCATTAGTTGGTGCATAACTTTGGATGACATTTACATGAATTTTCTTTTTAGCTGTTTTGAAAGTAGCTGTTATTATTCTGGGTCCAACAGCTTCCCATTCAATGAGTGCTTTCTGTGCTTCTTTAGATAACATAAGAGCTACCCCTTCACTGTGGTATGAACTTTCGTCTTCATGTCCTGAGGAAAGCACCAATTCACCTGTGATGAGTTTCTTCCTGTCTACCCCCTTCCACTTTGTTTCACACATTCCCAGAACCTCGATTTTGTATTCCCTCATTTCTGCTGCTACTTGCGCCACTTTCCCTTGTTCGTTTAATGTCCGAACATCCCAGGTGCCAAATCTGGAAGTTCTCCTAAAAGAAAGAAGGTTAGTCAGCAACACAGACTCCTTTCGGCTTTCTCTGTGTTGCGTCATACGCCTCCCTGCGAGAGGACCTTCCCCTTCTTGGATGGCTTTGTTTTATTTTCTTTATTTGACTTGTCCATATTTGTTGAAGTTTTTTTTGTGGTTTAAAATTTTTTTACAGGATGGGGTAACCAGCCCCATGCCCAACCCTCCTTAGTCGCTTTCTATGACATGCTTGGCAGGGAACAGTGTTACTATTCTTTGCTCCCCTTTCGGGCCCCGGTAACACACGGGTGACATATAGCCATTCTGAAATACAAAAACGATCTGTAAAAATCACTTTAAATGCCAACTGGACTGTGGACCACATATTAAGAAACCTTGCTATAGAGTGAAAAATTCGTTTTTTTTTTATTTATTATTTTTTTCTGACTTGTTTTTACGAGGGAGAGGTTTGTTTTAATTGTCTATATTAGACCGATTACTAACCATGTGCCACGTGGTCTGAAATTGTTATTTCGCACACAAAATTTATTAATACAAAATGTCTAGCATCCGGATAAATGTTATTGTCTACATCTGCTACTTGTACCATGGGGATTCGAAAACAATGTTTTGTAATGATATGAACAGATTTCCTCAATGTATATCTTTTCAGTTGCCAGCGTCTTCTTCTCATCTCTTGTACGCAGTTCTAAAAATCTTTCTGAAGCACCTTATCGTAAAAATGATAGTTATAATATTTTAAATTCGCGCCAAACGGTCGTTAAATTTAGATATACACGCGATGAACCTTGCGCCTAGGTTTAATTGGATGTACCTCGCCAAAACGTGGCAACACTTTTATTAAGATAACTAATAGCTCAATTTTTTGTCATGAGCAGTGCCAAACAGTCTAGACCAGGGTTTCTTAACCGTGTACATAACTTAAAATTTAAGATGTAAAGTTTTTCTTCTTCTGTGGTCCTTAGCCGTCGACTGCCAAAGTGGTCAGTGACCATCATACCTGGTGGCGTCTTGTAGGGCAGCAGCAAACTACTTCCACTTTGCTCGGTCGGCGCCGTGGCAAAATTTAAAAATTAGAAGCCTACTCACAACAAAAATATTTATAGAATGTGCGATTCCTGTATACACACATTGGGATTCTCACCGGTGCTACGGAGTTCGTGCATTGTGCTGATATCCTCCTTGTGTGATCTAAGGGAGGAAATCGGAGCACTGATGGAGGTTGTCCGTGTGTAATGAAGATGGTCATTAAACCCGAACCAAACTAAATACTCTGAGACCTGACAACAAACATGATTTGATCATGGTATATCTTTAGACAGCTTGATGGTCCTAAAGCAGATCCCCACATCTCCTGTGTTGCCGACCGCTTGTTTCTTCTTCTTTGATCCTTAGCCGCCGACTGTCAAAGCAGTCAGTGGCCATCACGCCTGGTGGCGTCTTGTAGGGCAGCAACAAATTGCTTCCACTTTGTTCGGTCGGCGGCCATCCTTCGTACAGTGCCCCAACTCTGGTTCATTCTTTGCATCTCAGTCTCCAGTTCTCCGCCAAGTTGTTTTTGGTAGGCTTTCCTTCGGGGAACCATAGCTTAGCTGTTCTTGTAATGGCATCAAGGCCCCTTCTGAGGATGTGGCCAACCGAACTCCAGCGTCTGCCAGCTATGATGGTGTGCATGTTCTCTTGGTTACTCCGAATAAGTAGATCTTTGTTGGTGGTTGTATTCGGCCAAAAGATTCGGTGAATTTTCCTAAGGCATACTGTGTGGAAGAGATGTTATATAAATTACTTGGTAAAGTCTGAGAAAAGGAAGAGATACCATGTGGCGAGAGGTTTTATTTTGGCTGTAGGATCAGTATAGTACTGACAATTACAGAAATAGAATTTCTGCAGAAAATGGTGAAGTCCCAGTGTCTGAGAGAATTACTGGTATCACAAATTAGTTACGGCTGTGAATGTTCTGATCTCGAAAAATTAGTAGAGAGGAGACCGACATAAAGCGCCACCTCCGCTGTGTAACTAACTGTGATATTAATAAAACAAGGAAACAGATTTTGCTTAACAATGATAAAATTGACAAGTCTTCAAATACAATTTCCTAAGTATTTATTTAGTATATACACTATCTACTCTTGTGCTGAAGGGTGAATGTTGAAAAAAATGGAACGTAATGAATTTGTAAGTTTACATATATTTTACAAATATTTATATTTATATAGACAACAAGTTTTCCAATTATAGGAACAAAAATTATATCAGCTGTGCTGTTAATTAAGGATATAACATTTATCAGCTATGGTGTTTTTTTTGTCTCTTGCTGTGCTAAGTCACTTTCTCATCACTGACAGTTTCTATGCTCACAATGCTGACAGAAAATGGTACGAATGAGTACTCATCTCTTAAAACGTTCTGTTCTCCTTAGTTTGGTTCACACCACTCCTGCTGAGGCTCGTTACTTTAGCCCACCCAAGACTGAGGGGGACTAAAGATGTAGCTTCTGTACAATCTCTATGCTCCTGCGAAGTTCCAGGCAGCGGGATTGACTCGAACATACGACCTCAGGTTTTTTAGGACACAAATAAACCTGTAACAAAGCAAAAATAGGGCTAATTTCTGTCCTCAAGCCCACCTATTTCTAGTGTGAGTGAAATGAGCGTGTCTCAGATGTATGCATGTAGGATGAATGACAACATGGCTCAGTATGATTTAGCAATAGCGAGACAAGACATGTGTCTACTTGCAAAGCATTCTTTCTGATAAACTAATGCATGGATACATTCAATAATATAGATTCAATACATGAATACATTTAATACATTAATACATCCCATAATATAAATCAATACATGAATAAATCCAATAATATGTACACCTAGGTGTGATACAACAATGTCCTTCCCCCTATACTATACCACGTCCTCTCTGTCAAGTGCTATACTAGCTGGTAACATGTATCCTAACAATATTGTTATGTTCTTATGATAGGAGTATATGAGACGAGGACTGTTTGGTGATATATCAGGTGGGAGTTATAGGAGACAATAGATTGGAGTTAGATGCGACAATAGATTGAGTCCTGACAAGGACTGTTTTTGTTATATTGCAGTTGGAGTTAGATGAGACAATAGATTGAGTCCTAACAAGGACTGTTTTGGTTATATTGCAGTTGGTCTTATCTGAGACAATAGATTGAAGGTTCTCAATGGTATGTTCATTAAATTATCCAAGCATAGGTCTAGTAGGTGTAACGCCAACAGTAAATCATCAAGTAACTGCTCCAATGACAGATATAATACAAACTTTATTGTCAATACATTACTCCAATATAATAGATGATTATCAAGTTAACACACTTGAATAGTGTCCACACATAGGACTTATGCAGTCAATATATAATTCAATAAGCGAACTGTTCTGTTCGTCCTGCGTCTGCCCGGAAGTCGTTTAACACAACATTATTGAAACCATGAATGAATCAAGTCGAGCTCAAAATATACTTCCTTTCAATAAATATTTCATCTAGCAATCACACACATTGCTAATTCCTCATGAAGTAGAATCATACAGCAGACATATAATATAATCCAAGAAACTACACATCCCACTTAGCCATTCCGGCTGAATACACCGCTCTGTAAGTTATCTCCCCTTTACACGTATTCACACACTGCCAGACATCACTCAACGGTTTCCCCCCATTCACGACCTACATTCTTCCCACGGACTTAACCTAGATTACACTCACAAACATACCCACACACACAGTCAACCCAGTTCACAATCTATTCCCGTGACACTCTAGTTGAACACCGCAGCGTTTCAAAATAACGAAACAATGAGGTGCACAACAAGATGTGTAACATTATTACCCCCCCCCCCCAAGAGAAAACTACCGGTTTTCCAAGAAGGGTGGCCAACAATGTATCCTGGACTCCTCTCGTGACAGTTTAAGTCATGTCATATATTGTTTCGTCATTGACTCACGTCAAATATAATCATAATAAACACATTATGTGAATAATAACCTAAGTGTAGTAGTGGATGTAATGCAATATATAGAAAAAATAATTACCAATACAGTTCACTAATTTACTGAAATGTTCTCTTGTAAGTAAATAGAAAAAAATCCATGAATGAAACTAAATGTTCTTGCAGTAATCACGAGTTTCACCATTAGCATAGTTCTGAAATAGTTAGGTTCATAAGTATGCACTCAGTGTAACTATCACTCTGTGTATTATGTTCATGTCACGTTACTGTCCTAATCATGTATAACACATCTGGATAATGTGTCAGCCAAAACATTCCTGCTACCTGTTATAGGAAAAATCTTATAATCATACGATTGTAGAAGGAGAGCATATCTGGCTACACGCTGATTTGGGAACTTGGCAGTTTGCAAATATGTTAATGCTTTGTGGTCAGTTTGCAGGACAAACTGAGCACCCAGTAAGTAGCGCTGAAGCTTGGTCATACACCATACCAAACCCAGCAATTCCCTTTCAATGGCGGGGTACCTGGATTCTGTCGCACTCAGTTTTCGGCTAACATATAAAACTGGATGAATAGCTCCGTGAAAGTCTTGCATCAGGCACCCGCCAATTCCTTCCGAAGATGCGTCAGTCCTGAGAATGAATGGTAAACGCATGTTAGGCAATCTTAAAATAGGTGCGTTAGAAAAACAAATTTTAATGTGGTGTAATGCTCTGTCGCAATGTTCATTCCATAGGATTTTACTAGGAGAGCCCCTTCTAGTTAAAGAGGATAGAACTGACGTGATGGACGAAAAATTTGGTATAAACTTATGATAGAAATTCACCAAACCAAGAAGACTGCGAACTTGCTTCTTTGTTGTCGGTCTAGAAAGGTTAAGGATACGTGACACAGTAGTATCCTCAGGTTTCAGACAGCCGTGACCGACTCTGTGTCCTAAAAATGTAATTTCTTGAAATCCTATCTGAATTTTGGAGGGTTTTGCTGTGAGATTGTGTAAGCGTAGAGTTTGGAGCAATGACCTGAGACCAGCAATATGTTCCTCCCACGAATTGTGAAAGAGACATATATCATCAATGTAGGTGATGACATCAGATCTATTGGACAAAATCATCCTCATCATACGCACAAAAGTAGCTGGTGCATTCACCAGACCAAAGCACATGTAGTTCCACTGAAACAACCCTCTAGATGTGGAAAAAGCTGTGAAAGGTTTTGACTCTTCTGTGAGTGGAATTTGCCAATACCCTTTTGACAAATCCAATTTACTGAAATAAGTAGACTCAGAAAGTTGGGACAGTAAGTCTTCCAGCACCGGCATGGGCTCAGCATCAGTAATTGTAATACTGTTAAGTCGCCGAAAGTCTATGCAAATTCGAACTGATTTATCCTTCTTCCTAATGACGACCATTGGAAAAGCGTAGGGTGAATTAGAAGGAGATATGATGTTAAGCTGGAGCATGTCGTCAAGTTCTTTTTCCACTTGATCACGAAAGTGCAATGGAATTGGATATGGTCGTAGTCTGATAGGGTGATCATCTCTAAGTTTAATAGAATGAGAAATGATATTTGTTCGTCCAGGAATGTCAGTAAGTACATCTGGAAAAGACTGTAAGAGACTTCGGACTTCATCTTGACGATTACAAGAAAGTTCAGTGCATATGGACACATCTTTCCAGGTCTCTGTAGGTTGAAGAGGAATGAGTGGTAAATATAAAGGAACATCATGGAAAGAAGTTTGTTCTTCGTTAATAACCGCGATAGAAGCAAGACGACCTGTAGGTTCCAGGACAGAATCAAAGACTAACTGTAAATTATCAGGTCTTGAGTGAAATTTTTGAAGCATATTTATGTGGAATGTTTTATTTTTTCCCTTTTACCTCAATGACATAATCCACATCTGTTCTTTTAGAGATGACCCTGTATGGGCCACTCCATGAGATTAACAAACGATTTTCCCTTTGAGGTAATAGCACATAGACTTCATCTCCGGGTGTTAGTGTTCGTAACTTCCTATGTTGGTTGTAAAATGAACGTGCTTTTTCTTTTGCCAACTCCGATGATTCCGTTGCGAACTGACATGCGTCGATTAGTCTCTCTCTAAGATCTACTACGTACTGATATGAAGATTTCACCTCTGGATCTTTCTCCAACCCCAGCAGTAATTGTTTGAAAATGGACATGGGTCCTCGAGGTTTTGCCCCATAAATCAATTCAAATGGTGAAAATCCTGTTTGCTCATTCGGCACCTCCCGATAAGCAAACAGTACTGCTGGCAGTAATCTATCCCAATCCTGAGGATGCTTGTCAGATACTTTTCCTAGCAGTTGTTTTAATGTAGAATTTAGACGCTCTACCATGCCATTTGACATCGGATGGTAAATTGAACTCAGAGATCTTTCAATCGAAAATAAGCTCATTACCGTAGACATTGCCTCAGATACAAATTGGGTACCTCTATCAGACAATATCTCCTCTGGAAATCCTAAGCGACAAAAAATGAGAAAAAGTGCATCAGCTACGTCTTTAGTCGCAATATTCTTCAAAGGAATAGTATCCGGCCACCTTGTGCACATGTCAATGCACGTTAGGACATATTTGTGGCCTCTGGCCGATGCGACTGACAGAGGACCAATAATATCGACTGCCATTTTAGAAAAGGGGCGCACAGAAACATCTGTTGCCTGAATAGGTGCCATATGGTAAGCCCCCTTACGCGCCACTCGTTGACATGTAACACACGAGCGACAAAATATTTTAATGTCCTTATTAATGCATGGCCAGTAAAAATGAGCTAAAATCCTATACTTTGTTCTCGCGATACCCATGTGACCTGCGCAATTTGCATCGTGGGCATGTCTCAAGACTAAAGGTCGATAAGGTGTGGGCACAATTATTTGTTTCTTTACTGTTGTGAAATCGTCGAAGTTCCGGATCAAGATATCATTTTTAATTTGGAACCAATATCTCGATGTTTTTGTACATTTAATATTTTCTGACGTTGCCAAATGAAAAAGTTTTGTCAATGTGGTATCTTTTTTTTGTACAGCGCTAAATGCTTCTTTACCTATCGTGGTAAGCTGCATTTCATCATTGTTCATCTCATTTTCGCTCTGTGTCTGGGCCTTTTGTTGTGCTCTAGTACTGACAGCATTTGTAGATATCATATGATGACATTCCCAGTCCGAGATGTCCTGTTTTGAGCAGTCCTTTATGCCAGTAATGTTCCCCAAAACAACATCCGAAATTGGATGATCGAGCATACAAACCCTAACCTTTCCTGTGAAAAACGGTGTATCAATAAAAACATCCGCCATGGGATAGTACTCTACTGTACCCCCGAAGGTTATACACTTAACTTTAGTACCTGTGAAACAAGATGGATCAATCAATGACTTTCTAACACCTACAGTTGTACATCCAGTATCCCTCAAGACTGAAACAAGTCTGTTATTGAGAAACCCTTTGTTAAAAGTCAAAGATCCTTTGCCATCATGTACTGCCAATGCAGGTAAAGGATGCCCGCATAACAATCTTGAAGTTACATCTGATTTAAAAAGAGTCTCACATTCCGTGCAACATACCTCATTATGCAAGTCTGCACTGCACGCATTAGCATGGTTGGTATTATTGCCTTCTTTGTTTTCCCTGTCAGGATTATTATCTTGACAGGCATTCGCATATGTGCGTTCTACACTCCGTGAACGACTGAAGTAGTCATTACCATGGAAGTTTCTACCCCTATTTCTTCCATTTCGTGGATTGTTAACATGTTTGGGACATGTACATCCGGGACAATGTTGAGAATTAGGTGCATTAGTGTTTTGGTCTCTATAATAATTTCTATTGCCTCCATTTTGGTATCGACGCCAATAGTTATTGTTTCGATTATCATTATATCGAGGTGATTCACTATCATAATAACGGTGGATATCACCCCGGTGTGGAGATTGGCGGCGCATAAAGTTATAGCGCCCTCGAAATGATCTAGTATTTCGATCGAAGTTCCTATCGACGCTTCGAGTTCGAGACCTAATATTATTCGTTTGCATGAGACGAGCGGAGCACACAGGTAGATCCTCCTTAACATTAGTGTTACCAACTGTCTTACCCGGATGTGCCGTCATAAATTGGCGCCCTAACGATTCCATCATTGTAAGAGAATCCGGCTTCCGTTCGTGTAAGTAGGCGAGTAATTCTGGACTTATAGATGATAAGACCTTATCCCTCAGCACTAGATCCATTAATTCCTCGAAAGTGCGATCAATTTTTGCCAGTTCCACCCAACGATTGAAACACATTTTAATTGATGAGATGAATTCTCCGAAATCCTTGTTAGTTTCTGGTATCAATTTCTTCAGACGTTGGCGATAGCCTTCCTCATCCAAATGATATTTTCTTAACAAGAGTGTTCTGACTGCGTCATAATTCTTTCTATTTTCCTCGTCCAACGTGTATACCGCTGTTAACGAGTCCCCTGTCAAGTAGGATTCTAAACGAATTGCCCATGATGCTCTTGGAATATTAAATTCCATGCATAATGACTCAAAACGATGTAGGAAGCATGACACGTCATCTACCCCTGGAGAAAAATTTGGTAGCCGGAACTTAAAATTAGCTGTGTGGTCCTTCTTCTCAGACTCAGAATTTCCAAGATTCCTTAAGTTCTCTTGTTGCTGAAGTTTTAATTTCTCAAGCTCAATAGCTGCCATTTTTTGTTCATGTTCCAATTCAGCTAATCTTGTTTCTCTTTCCCATGTTTTCTCTTCTCTCATCCGTGTTTCTTCTCTCTCCCGTGCCCTGTCGTCTCTAGCAATATCGTCTAATCTTTTTTTTTCTTCTTTCTCCCGTGCCCTGTCGTCTCTAGCAATATCGTCTAATCTTTTTTGTTCTTCTTTTTCTTCAGCCACACGCAATTGCGTGAAAGCAAAATCTTCTAAAACCTGTCCTTCTTTTCCTAGGGTTTGTCCTATCTTGATAAAATGTTCTAAGGTAGCCATGTCTTACTGTTAATGTTTACTCTTACTTACTCAATCGTCAATATATTACTGGTTCTTTGAACCCAAATTATAAATACTTATATCCAATAAGTATGCTGTACCAGAAATCGTTCTCCTTTAGAACTTGAAGATTAGTAATAAACAAATAGAATACTACTTTATATATACAACCGCAGGTATCATGAAATCATCATAAAGATTGGAGTAAGAACAGTACAAACAAAGACGATATGTTACAATAGTGGGAGCAAAGAAAAGTAGATAATGAATGAAAACTAAATGCTATGAAAATAAAATAATCGCTACCCCTATCCAGTGACAAGACAAAGACGCAAACAACATTAATACATGTATTAACTAAATGATAGTAAGATGAGAGCAGCAGGTTACAAACAATAATGCTGAAGAACTAAATATAAAAACAGTCAACAACCACGAACTACAATCAAGAACATGACATCACCACTAAGACAGAAATTGGATATAATAAATTCGAAGTGAACGCTATAATACACAGCACTTTTCGCTGGGCTTCACTTAGAAAGAATTATATGCTGGCCCTACAGACATTTTGATTTTGGGACCGTCCTAAGAGGTATTCCAAAATCCACATAAAGTAAAAAAAAACAACATAAAACATAGAAACATATAACCTATATAGACATAAAGAAGGAGCTCTACCACGTAAAATATAGGAAGGACTTATGCCACAAAACATTAAACCACTTATCTTATTTATGTCCTCCTCCTGGCCCGACGCATCAACGTGGAAATACACTATGGTGGCTCCTTTCTTTGACTGTCTCTGTTGTAGATCGCACTCCTAGCTAAGGTAATATTGATTGAAGACCTTGGGCATTTTCGCTGCTGCTGAGTAGAACTTGAAATATGGAGAATTCACTTTTAATGCAGTTTTTCTTACAGTTCTCGAAACACAATATCACTATGTTCTGTAATCTGACTTGATGTTTGGTATCCACGATGTGTTGAGGTATTTGGTATACCAACCTAGTATACGCACGAAAAATGTTTCTTTCACTCTGTTGCAATCCTTTGTTGAAGTCGTTGCTTCGTCGGCGTTGTACACTGTTGGTATCTTCCTGTGTGCACTCTACAGCTGTAGCAGATATATTCGTCTTTGAAATTGATAGATATTGAGGCCATCAAAGTTAACACGACAAAAAATTCCATCAACTAGATCGTTGGAATCCGTGTAGACATAAATGTTGATTGAATACTGTAATTAATTATAGTACTTCATTTCCACTGGCTAGGCATGTACAACAGAACTGTGGGGGTGTTGCTAAAATGAGCTGTAGTTCTTACAGTCTACTTCAAAATCTCCGGCTTGGCCTTCCAATTAACTGTGGCGTTCTCAATGGTATGTTCATTAAATTATCCAAGCATAGGTCTAGTAGGTGTAACGCCAACATTAAATCATCAAGTAACTGCTCCAATGACAGATATAATACAAACTTTATTGTCAATACATTACTCCAATATAATAGATGATTATCAAGTTAACACACTTGAATAGTGTCCACACATAGGACTTATGCAGTCAATATATAATTCAATAAGCGAACTGTTCTGTTCGTCCTGCGTCTGCACGGAAGTCGTTCAACACAACATTATTGAAACCATGAATGAATCAAGTCGAGCTCAAAATATACTTCCTTTCAATAAATATTTCATCTAGCAATCACACACATTGCTAATTCCTCATGAAGTAGAATCATACAGCAGACATATAATATAATCCAAGAAACTACACATCCCACTTAGCCATTCCGGCTGAATACACCGCTCTGTAAGTTATCTCCCCTTTACACGCATTCACACACTGCTAGACATCACTCAACGGTTTCCCCCCATTCACGACCTACATTCTTCCCACGGACTTAACCTAGATCACACTCACAAACATACCCACACACACAGTCAACCCAGTTCACAATCTATTCCCGTGACACTCTAGTTGAACACCGCAGCGTTTCAAAATAACGAAACAATGAGGTGCACAAAAAGATGTGTAACAATAGGGAACCCAAAATATATTAAATATATACAGGTGTAGGTAGTATAATGACACACAACAAATACCAACATTATATGCCTGCTGAAGGCCTATTTTCCTAAAGGTTATCGTAAATTTATAATTACCCTCCAAGATTTAAAAAACGGCCAGTTTGACTCGACTAGTGAAGTAGGTTGCAGGTCGATGCCCTCAGGTAAACAATCAATCAAGGTGTCAGCTTCTTCCTCTTCAGTCAGTATCTCTGGCGTCAAGTTCGGGATTGCGTGTTTAGCATAAAATTCCGCCCTATTATATAGGCAGGTAACTGCTTAAGAAAGGGTTTCGGTTGGTTCCTGGCGGAGCAAAATGATTGGTTTCCTCCGGTTTCGTCTTTTGCTCATACAGCCTAATTTTATTCAGTTTTTAGCCGCCATCTTGCGTGAACTGCGTGAACAGTATAATTTATTCTGTCTCAGAGACTGGTGAACGGTGCAAGTTGATTGGTTGAAGCAAATCTGTATCTCGACATAGTGATTAACAAAGTAGAGGGTTACACTTCGTTTCACGACATACCAGCAGAATGGAAGGAAGGATATCTGGTTAAGTTGCCTAAGAAGGGAAATTTACAAGAGTACACAAATTATAGAGGAATAATGTTACTATTAGTGCCAGGAAAAGTATTAAACAGGATTATCCTTGAGAGATTAAAAGAGTCCATAGACAAGAAACTGAGAGATGAACAAGCAGGTTTTCGACAAAACAGATCATGTACAGACCAGATAGCCACTTTGAGAATAATAGTTGAACAAAGTCTGGAATGGAATTCACCACTATACATCGGATTTGTGGACTACGAAAAGGGATTTGACAGTGTAGACAGAGAATCACTTTGGAAATTGATGAGGCATTATGGAGTTCCCCTGAAGATCATTAATTTAATAAAGAAAACATATGAAGACATGACATGCAGAGTTCTTCACGAAGGACAGCTTACAGAACCGTTTGGGATAAGAACAGGAGTGCGACAGGGATGCCTCTTGTCTCCATTTCTTTTCTTACTAGCAATAGACTGGGTTATGAGATCATCGACAACATACAACAGAAATGGAATCCAGTGGACTCTGACTAAGCAGTTGGGTGATCTGGATTTTGCTGATGACTTGGCTCTTCTGTCCCATAACCATAATCAGATGCAGGACAAATTGAAAACACTCGATGAGAGGTCACAGCAATTGGGTCTGAAAATACACAGGGAAAAGACCAAAAAATGAGAATAAATGCAGGTAATGATAACAGGGTTGAACACCAATACAAGATGTAGAATCGTACACATATCTTGGCAGCAATATAGACAAAGTTGGAGGGACAGACAGTGATATCAAAATAAGAATACAAAAGGCAAGAGGAGCTTTCATTGCATTGGGAAATATATGGAGATCAAGAGAAATCGGATCCAACACGAAAATAAGAATCTTCAACTCATATGTGAAGTCAGTCCTATTGTATGGCTCTGAGACATGGAGGACAACAACCCAAAAGCTACAGACTTTCATAAATGGATGCTTGCGTAGAATAGAAGGATTAAAATGGTATGACAAGGTTACCAACGTGGAACTGAGGACAAGAACTAGACAAGTGCCAGTGGAACAAGAGATGAGAAGAAGACGATGGCGATGGATTGTACACACACTGAGGAGACCTGTTGATAGCATTACAAGGCAGTCCTTGTTCTGGAACTTCCAGGGCAAGAGAGGCAGAGGTAGACCATGAATTCACATGGAGAAGAGAGCTGGAAACAGAGGTGAAAATGATGAAGAAAACGTGGAAAGAACTTGAGATGATGGCACGTGACAGGAGGACTTGGCATGTGTTTGTTGAAGGCCTATGCTCCTTTGGGGGTGGAGGGTTATGAATGAATGAATGACATTGTGTGGAAAGAGGTCAGTTTCGACATTTCTTTCTCTGATACTCTCCAGCATTTTGCACCATAGAGAAGCACAGAAAGTACACATCTCTCATATAATCTTTATTTGGTGTTTGTGCTGTACTGGGAAGACTTCCAGATGTTGTTGAGATTAGCAAAGGCTGTTCTCGCTTTATTCATTCCGGTGTTGATGTCCTTGCTTGTTCCGACGTCTGGTGTTACTATGCATCCTAAGTATGTAAATGTGCCTGTCTGTTCTAGCTTCTGGTTCCTTATTGTTATTGGCTCAGTATTGCCCACATTGAGTGTCATGACCTCTGTCTTCTTCAGATTGATGTTTAGACCCACCTCCTGGCTACACTTATTCAGTCTATCGGTTTTTTCTTGGATGTGTTGATGTGAATGTGCGAGTAGTGCAATGTCATCTGCATATTCCAGGTCTTCCAGTGTAGAAAATGTTGTCCATCTAATTCCTCTTGGACTGCCCTGTGTTGTCTGGCGCATCACCCAGTCTATGACTGTCAAAAATAAAGTTGTTGATAAAGGGCATCCATGTCGTACTCCTGTCTTCACTTCGAAAGTTAGGTTGCTCAACCCAACACTGCATGTAAAGTTAGAATAGAGGCTATTTATAATTCTTCTTCTTCTTCCTCGTTCGTCCTGAAAAGGACGTTGGTTGCGTTGTGTCCGTTTACAGCGAAGCTGCGGTATTTGCGCCTTTCGGCCGACACATCCAACTTCCGCACGGCATTTTTTGGGACCGGGTTTGCCTTCCCTCTTCGATCCCTACTCCTCAGCCAGACTGCAGTGATGCAGCCTGTTTTTCAGGACCACCACGTGGAGGTGGAGTAGGGTCTTGATCAGCTCTGGTTCGCTGACCCTGACGCAGGCAGTCAAGCTATGGGTCGCTTACTGCATTCCTCACTTTTGATGCGTCCCTATTTATAATTGAAACAATGCAGCTATTAATTCCATAAGCCCTCAGTATTTTCCATAGGCTGTCCCTGTGTATGCTGTCAAAAGCCTTTTCAAAATCAACAAAGTTAATGTATAGCTGTCTCTGCCGTTCTGAGCACTGCTCTATAATGTTCCTGAGGGTAAATATATGATCTGCTCATGTTCTGTTCTCTCTGAATCCCGCATGTTCTTTCCTCAGTTTATGGTCTACTGCTTTTGAAATTCTCTGGATAATTATCCTGCCTAGTATTTTACTGGGAACTGAGAGGAGAGTTATTTCTCTCCAGTTGTTACAGTCTGCAAGGTCGCCCTTCTGGGCAATTTGACAATTATTCCTTTACTCCACTCCGTTGGTGTTGTCTCTGTTTTCCAGACTTGTGCAAATAGTGGTTCTAATAGTTCTGCTGCTAGTTCAAGGTCTGCCTTGAATAACTCAGCATTTAAATTGTCTTGACCAGGCGCTTTTCCATTCTTTAGTCCTTTGATAGCTGTGATGATTTCTTCTCTTCGTGGAATGTCTGTATTTACGTCTAGGTAACTTTCAGCCTCGGGTACATTCAGCTGAGTCTCTGGTGGTTCCTTATTCAGTGTTTCTCTGAAGTGCTCTGTCCATCTTGTTTCCTGCCCCTGTTCTGTGGTGATGAGATTTCCTTGCTTGTCTCTTACTAACGTTATATTGTTTGCACCTCGTTTTCCGCTGATAGTTTTAGTTATTTTATAAACTGTGCTTTGTTCATTTCTCAGTGCTGCCTCTTCTGCCTGCCTTGCAAGGTTATCCAGAAATTTCCTTTTGTTGGCACGGGTTTGACGTTTTACTTCTTTGTCCAGCTGACTGTCCTGTTCGCTATACATTTCCTTTGACCTGGGAGACTTTGCTTCTGTTTTCTTTCTTTTCATTTCTTTCTCATCGCTATGGTGTTTAACGTTTCTGGCGTTATCCAGTCTTGTCTCTTTCTTTCCTGGAATCCCAAGCATGATTCGCTGCTTTCCTTGTATACTGTTGAAATGATGTTGAATTTCTGGTCAACATCATCAGTTGCTGTACTTTCCTGGCTTTTGGCAATTTGAAATCGTCTCTTTACATCAACCACAAAAGCTTTTCTGGTGAGGGTGTCCTTGAGCTTCATGATGTTATATCTTTTCTGTTTGATTGCAATTGGTCCAGCAGCTCTGAGTTTCACCCTTCAGTCTTGCTACTCCAAGGTGATGATCACTTCCCACATCTGCACCTCTTCTTACGTTCACGTCTTGTAGTGCATGCCTCCATCTACCATTGATCATAATGTGGTCTATCTGGTTTCTGTCCCGTTCGTTTGGTGATTCCCACGTTAACTTGTGCACTTCTTTGTGTGGAAAAAGTGTTCCTCCAATGACCAGGTTGTTGATGATGCAGGAGCTTATTAGTTTGTCCCCATTCTCGTTTACTGTTCCACTGCCGCATTGCCCCATTACTCTTTCATTATAAGTATTGTGTGTACCAACTTTCGCATTGAGGTCTCCCATTACTATAATTTTTTTTTTTTTTTGCGTACGCCCGCTAATACTCGAGGCGAAATCTCAGGTTATTACTAATGTCTAACCTGACATTGATTTTACGTGAGTATCCCTTTTTTCTTGTACAGAGACAGGTGTTCCTCGCCATTCAGGCAAATACTCTCCGATTTCGGAGGTACCCATTGCAGCTGGGTCGGCTCAGGAGCCGCCAATCCCTGGTCGACGACACTCCTTCAAATGGTCTCGCCAGGTCTCGAGTTAATCCAGTCCAATTCCCGGTCGACGAAAAATCCTCAAATGCCGTCGCCCGGGTTTGATCCTGAATCACCCGGTCGCCAGAGCGGTGTTGTAACCACTACGCTAGCGCGGCTCCTATTACTATAATAAGATCGTACCTAGGTGCGGTTTCGATTTTCTTTTGTAGCTGTTGATAGAAGTTGTCCTTGACCTCTTCATCACTGTCATTTGTTGGTGCATAGCATTGTATTATTGTGGTGTTTGTGAATCTCCCTCTCAGTCCTTGTCAGTCTTTGTTAATGTGTTTCCATTCCAGTAATGACCTTTCTATTCCTTTCTTCCGTATAATGGCTACGCCTTCATTGTGCTGGCCATCCTCTCTACCAGAGTAAAGTACTGTTTCTCCTGTAGCTGTTTTTATTCTCCCCGTCCCTGTCCATCTGCTCTCACTTATTCCCAAGATATGTAATCTGTAGTTCCTCATCTCTGCTGTGATCTGCCTCAGCTTTCCTGCCTCATTCATGGTTCTGACGTTCCAGAATCCAATTCTAGTTTCATGTTTTGCGGTCAGGGCATCCGTTTTCATGCCAATAGCTTCCTTTCGGCTTTCACCACTGACAGTCATACGAGTCTGAGACTCCGGATGTCCGTCCCGCATCAAAGTTTTTCCATTTGTTGCTGTTTCCGTAATTATTCAGATTTTTTACATAGGCAGGGGTGTCGGCCCTGCGCAAAAACCCCCAAAAACCCTTCGAAAATAAAGTTCGTTCGTTCGTTAACCTGGAGGACCAGGGTACCAGCTTCTGTCTGACCCCTACCCGCACAGACCTGTCCAGTTTGGTTGAACCTACCAGGAGTAAAACTCTCGCTGGCATAGCTCTGGGGGTTGTCAGGGTACGTACGCTGCCATATCGCTACAAGGTATAGGTACCATTGATGGCAGGACCGCTGGTTTGGAGGGCCTCATTGATAGGGATTCATTGCTTATCATTCCGCTGTCTAAGAGAGAAAGTCCTCCAACAAACTCATGACAACAGTGTTTTCGTAGGCAGGATTCCTGCGGTTAATGGAAACTTATGTTATAGGTCCCGCCATAGTTTTTAAAAAAAAAGAGTTGGGAAACACCTGTAAAGCTCATACGCTGAGATTACGAAAATCTTTGGCTCACTTAAAAAAATTCCCACTGCGCGTTGTCTGGGTTTCTTGGATTAGGGCTGGGTTTCTTGGATTAGGGCTGGGTTTCTTGGATTAGGGCTGGGTTTCTTGGATTAGGGCTGGGTTTCTTAAACTGTGATCCACGAATCCCTTGGGGTTCCATGAATAGATTCTGGAGAGTCTGTGTATATAACCTAAATTTTTTAATGTAAAACGTTTTATTATGCTTAAATGCACATTTTTTCCCCAAAAAATAGGTCCACAGCCTTCACGGACAATAAAAAAGGTCAAAAGCTGTTGTCGGACTATCAAATGGGTATATGGCATAAAAATGATTGAGAAACTCCAAGATTCGGCTTTAGGAGAAAAAAAAGTGGAGAGCACCGATTTTACCAAGTGGAAAAAAAAGAAGAAAAAAAGAAGGGTGAGGGACCAAGAAAGATTTTATTCTTCACAGACTACGTGTGGTGGGGCGCTCTCTCCACATTTCGAGTTCTTTTTATTATTATTTCAGGTAAATAGCTTCCCCCGTCCACACTCGAAACCTATACTCATTATGTTAATTTGTACTTGATTGCTCCTCTGTTGCTATATATTACTGCTCGTTGCTCTATTACGTCTAGGGTGAAATCTCCTAACGGTTATATGCGTTCTCCCGAAATCCACCAACATAAATACGGGCTCTTTAACTGACCCAATCAACGACAAGGAAATAAGACAGTTTTCCTTCATAAACGAACTCAATATCTGTGACGTAGAATGGAAATATTGATACAGTAATCTGACAGCCTTTGCTTTCCCATTTAGTGTCTACCATTGGCGAAGCCAAACCACGCAATTTTCTGTTTGTATGACTCACCTTTGAATCCACGCCCTTTTTCTGGGAACATAACAACAGAGTTGTTTACCAACTTTTCGCAACCTGCCAGTCTTAACAGGGGAGCGAATCACGTTTGTTTACCTGCGTTTCTCACGCGAGCTGATTTGCCAATTGACCGATGCGCGGGGAAATAACGGACTGTTTGAAGAGATACACGGGCGATAATATTTTCCCGACCACCTTTGGTGTTCGTACGTTTCAGGGGAGGTAAATGGTTGATCTGCGAAAGGGGACGCAATCTAAGAGAGGCCCGTGGCACGGCCAAGTCTTCTTATGTCGGTCAGCATCGCTGAGTAGAATGAACGAAGAAACCTTTGATCCGGGGAAACGCAGTTTCCTGATTTCTCTCCTATACAGAAGGTGTGAAATCTAACATTTTCTAGTGATAATAACACCATGATCTGTATATATACCGCGCTTTCTCAAATTCAGTTATTAGAGTCGCTCAGAAATTCTTGGATAATCTAAATACGCCAGACTAGAACTATTCTTCGCTAAATGTGTTGAATTGTCTCGTGGGGATTTCATTTTCTGATTTGTGGTAATAGAAATTGTGCTTAAGTGTTAAAATGTGTTAAGTTTACCATTTTAATTCACTGTAATTCCTTAGCGTTTAAAACTAGTGAAATAACATAACGCGTAGATATTTTCTTGCCAGTCGTTCAGTGTAATGTAATTTCAAACACCCCACTTTCTTACACAAGAAGATACGGTTTAGCTGACTGAGATTATTACGCGTGACGGATGAGGGACAGAATATAATTCGCATTATATTTCATTGTGTGCAATTATATAAGTGACTAGTGTTAATGTCATGTGACAAAACAATAGACACCGACAAATAGCTAGTAGTGGCAGGCGATCTTTGTTAAAGTGCGCATATGGATAAATTAAATAATAATTGACTTTGTGCGCTGTTCATTTCTCGCGGGCAATAACGGGGGATGGCGCATACCCTTTTTCCCGACATGCCATAGCGGAAAACTTACGTGTGGATAGGATAGTAGGATTTTTTTTTTCATAAATGTTCTTTTCTTCCTAATATAGCACCTGATCAAAACCAGCGGCCAGCGGTCTTACCATTACCCATTATTATTATTTTGGGTCTTCGATTTTTTTGGCTAGTTCGTTCCTCGTTCTTCATTCAGTGAAGCATTAATGGTGTCTTCTTCGTGGCTACAAGTCCCAAGTTCCTTTGTGAACCGGTTGGGGCCAAGAGACAAATAAACATTAATATAAAATCGTAACTGGACTGTACATTACCCAGAATTATTTATTCAATTTTTCCAGCCGACTGGGCATACGAAAGAACATATATTCCTGACCTTTGACAGCCGTAGCAACGGAGTGATCCAGAAAACTACGCTTTTTCAAAATCGGCACTCACCATAGAGCCAGCCGATAGGAATTACCATCATCATCATTTTTACATATTGTAACATTTGTCTTAGCAACCAGATGCTTAGCAATACGGGAATTACTTTTCTCCTTTTGCAACTGTGAACGTCCAGAGCACGTCTTGCTTCAGTAACTATTCGCGGTGACATTTGTTTCATCCAGGGAAAATTAAACCACCAAATTTGGCGTCCACCTTGTAATTATTATTCGATATATAGGCTGGACTGGGGCCATATTTGGGCAACCCACCTGAAAGTATAGGTTCGGGAGCTATTGTAATTTTTTCAAGGGATATCAACACTACGAATGGGTAAGCGAGATTGTTTGTGGCCACGTATGAGAGAGAGAGAGAGAGAGAGAGAGAGAGAGAGAGAGAGAGAGAGAGAGGGGGAATATTTTCCTTTGTTACAATCATTGTACTAACTTCTTTATTTATTTCGCTAACCTTGTGTACTTTACTGAGTAGTTATTTAGTGGGGAACTTGTTCTTCATAGTCTATTCTGTACCCTAGTGCTTATCTTTGACCTTTGGGTTATTAACTTCTTTTGGGATCCTTTCTCAACAAGGGGGGGGGGGGGACTTATTCGGTTATTTTCATATATCTGTAAACATGATTTTAATGATTTCTCTATATGTTTGATGTTGTAAAAAGTTTAAATGATAATAAACAACAAAAAGAACTTAACTTTTGTGTTGGTCAGACCCATACCCAATTAACCATAGTTTTTCACGTTTGTGTGTCTTGTTGTCACATAATTGTGTGTGGGTGTGTTTGGTTTAACTTATCTTTCTAGAGATAAGGGGTTGAAAGATTGTCTTACACTAAAATGTAGTCGTATAGATAGGCTGGACTAGAGAAACTATTCAGTCCAGATACTGATCTTCTCCTTAACTATTCACTCGTGAAATCTATTTCTTACACCTTTATTCTCACATATTTACCACTATCACCTCTGCTCAGACGGGACCATAACTATCTTCTAACCTATCTAAAATTTACGACAATATCCTTAAATAAATCATGTGTATCCATTGTAGCATACATATCCGTTCGTAAAGATTGATCCATATTCTCAGGTTTATTTCACATTGTGGTTGGGGGGGGAAAGTTAAAAAAAAAAACCCGTTCCCCGTGCATTGATAGTTGGACCCCTTCCGACAGCCCCCCCCCCAAACCCCCCCCCCCCCCCCCCTTTCCCTGTTTTAAGTTTATAAACCATTAAAACGGTATTGAATCAGTTCTACAAGTTAACGGTTGTCACGCATTTATAGCTAGGTAGGCCCCACCTCTCGAGCTTGGTAGTGTCACGCATCAGTCTAACCAGCTGTAAATGGGTACCTGACTCTGATAGGGACTTGAAAGCTGATGATGATGATGATTATGATGACTAGCAATTCCCTAGACTTAAGGGTCTTTTATATTTGGACATGCGCCCTAATATAAGCACCTACCACGGTCCTATTCAGGGCCCACAAAACTGCACCTACCACGGTCCTTTTCAGGGCCCACAAAACTGCACCACGGTCCTGTTTAGGGCCCACAAAAACAACAAAACTGTACCCTGGCAAGAAAGCCTTTATTTGTTTTCACCGCTGGGTGTGGAGGGCTGGGTGGAGAGAGCTGGGTGGGGAGTTGGACCCCTCCCTCGCTATGCACTGATCCTTGTCAAATATTTATCTAATCAGAGCCGGATTAACGTAGTAGCAAAAGTAGCATATGCTACGAGCCCCTTTTTTTTAGGGCCCCGCGCCAATAAATATGTACATCATTTTTTGGTCATCTTCTAATACGAGCGTTAAACCAATGATCTTGTGATGTATGCCATCTTTAGCGCCTTTTCATTTGATGTCACGAAATTGTGAGAGAAAGAGCATAACAGGGTGACTTAGTGTGACTCTTTATTACTTTTATCTTAACTGTTTGCGGACAGAATCAGTCATTTTCTTTGGAATTTGTTGGAAGCCTGTACACTTTCTTTTCTGCTTCTCCCTACCGGTGGGGTCTCCTTTCTACTGCATCATGTGCTGGCGGTAGTCATAATAAGTCCCATTTGCCCTTTGTGAAAAGACTGTCAGATACCAGGTGATCCGCTTGGGCAGATGCGACAAAAGCACTTTTACACAGCTTTTCTGCAATAAAACAAGTCTTGGATGATATTTCAGATAACAATGATCAGAAGGCAGAGTGTCGTCAACAGGCTCGTTGTCTACTTTCAACCATGATGAAGCTAGAAACTGGAATAATGATCATACTGTGGGATCAAGTATTACAGCGTTTTTAAATGACCAGTGCTTCTCTGCAATCTTCTGACCAAGATTTGAATACAGCTTGTGCACTCTATGAATCCCTGCGGGGGTATATTCAAGCTATGCGGTCTACGAGACATGAGAAGGCGCTGAAGATGGATAGGATACACACTGAGCAAACTTGCTTATAGCTTTACCAGGCAGTCCTTCGGGACGCGCCTCGCCAAGACGAGGCAAAAATTTTACATTAAAAATAATAAATAAACAAATACCCATGCTACCAGTCTGCCTGCGAAAATGCATACACTAGACACATGTCTTTAACCCTTCCTGTTTCAAATGTTGTTTTTCGCTGTCCATCTTGTCTCTTAGATTGCACAGAAAAATACCGTTTTCAAATTCTTCTCTGCCATTTTCATGTTTGTTTTGCAGTGTCTTTGTTGGAAGACCGATTGTTTTGTTCTTACAATTACATAGAACCTGCTCCCTTTTCCCATTTAACGTTTTTTTTTAAACTATTATTATCAATGAGGTATCAATAGAACTTATGCGCTACAATGTAGCGGGCGAGATTTTTTTACTTTTGTAAACAACTGTGACGTCCTTGACTGAACTGAAGCTCATTTATGATTTTTTTTTTTTTTTTTGCATTTCAGTTGTCTGGCATTAAAGAATAGCCAATATGTCCATGGTAATGTAAAAACAGGAGGATCAACCCAAAATTTGCTTCGTCCCTATTATATTGTCCTTATAAGCCCTCCTTCATTTAAATCCCCACCCAACACCGCCGTGTCCTTTCAATCTTACCTGTATCGAATGTCGATTTAAAATGTCTTCCAGTTACCGCCACCCTTCGCTCTAATTGTTAAACGGAAAATGCATTCCTGTTTATAGTATACTTTATTTTACTTTAGCTTATCTGAAGATTAATTAGACGTATAAACAACAGAATATCAATATTAGATTACTTACAGGCATGAAACTCACCCATAACTGTGGAACAGGTGTGGAGAATCGATAGGTCTAGAGAACTATACTGTATAGTAAAACAGTATATAGCAAGAACAAAAATTAATTTAAAAGGATTTGTGAGGGTATAGCGGAAAATTGAGGGTGTGATGGGGTTCTTGCAATGCATGTTGATGATGACAGATGAAGTGACTGGCAAACGGGTGATCAGCCCGTTGGTATTTGGACTGATTGGAGGTGCAAAATGATACCATATTCAGATATTTTTATTTTTTTAAATGATTCTCTTGAATTAGCCACACTATATATATTCTAATTAAAATCTAAGCAGAGGTCGAACAGGGTAAATTTTTTTTAAATAAATAAAACAAAAGCTTTTCTGAATGGCAAATATTTATCAACTGTTAATTTTTGTCCTTTGTATTATTTGTTGAAACATTCATTTAAAACAAACGTTCATTTTTACATTACATTTTTTGGCTATCACAAAACATAAACAAGAAAATAATAGGTAGCTTATCTAAGAGAAGGAACTCTGAATTCAAACCACCGCTGCCTTGCGGGAATATCCATTTATGGAATTGGCTTCGGGAGTAAACCCTGAGGATAAATCCGGAGTCGGAGTCCCTAAGGCAGTCTAATGTCGATTCGACATTATTCTGGCAACTCCTGTGACGTGGCTGGTCCCAAACTGTATCGGCTACTGCCGTTCCTTTGGATCTACCGGCTGTGTGGAGAGGGGGAACATGCTGCATGGGCAACAGCTTGATCTCCATATAACTGTGCCCAAGCTTGCGCCCTGGAGAGGACACTCCAGCTTCACCCTATAGGTGTCGGCAAAACACGGGAAGTAGCAGTTACCGGTTATAAGCATTTTGCCCAATTGGCGTAGGGCATGGCGCCAGGGGCTACTTCCGACAGTGGGAGAGGTTCTAGGATCTCACTGGACAGCTACCGCCCGCTTCAAGCTGGGCAGCCCCCAGTCAATAAGGTGTTGTCCCGCCACTGTCTGCTTTCCCCATTGGGTGCATGGGGATTAGGGTCAAACCCGAACTGTGGACAGAAAATTTTGCACCAAGCAATTATCGAAAAAATAGAAATAAGCAAACTCTCAGATTGGGATGCTGGAACGTCCGGACTATGTTGACTGGACTATCCGAAAACCTACAGGATGTAAACGATGTAAGGAAGACAGCCATAATTAATGATGAGCTTAAACGACTTCAGGTGGATATAGCTGCACTTCAGGAAACGCGCCTGGCGGGCTCTGGAACGGTGAGCGAGAAGGACTACACACATTTATTGGCAAGGGAAAGATCTTAAAGCTAGAGAACACGGAGTAGGTTTTGCGGTCAAAAAAATCGCTAACTAAAATGGTTGAACCAGGCGAGAATGGATCAGAACGCCTGTTAACGCTCCGCCTGCAAACTAGCACAGGTCCCATCACCCTTGTCAGTGTGTATTCTCCTACTCTGTACTCTGCCTCAGAAGCTAAAGATGAGTTCTACGAGAATCTAACAGCAATTATCAAAAGCATACCTAGGCAAGAACAGCTTGTTCTCCTTGGTGACTTTAACGCTAGAGTGGGTGCCGATAATGTTTCATGGCCTTCATGTCTGGGCAGGGTTGGTATTGGCAAGATGAATGAAAATGGACAACGGCTCTTAGAGTTGTGCGTCCACCATGACCTCTGCGTGACCAACACCTACTTTCAGACAAAACCGGAGCATAAGGTGTCATGGAGACACCCACGATCCAAGCACTGGCACGGCACTGGACATGAATCCAGCAACATGGGAGGATAAAGCTGCCGATCGCACTAAGTGGCGATGCTATTTACGGCGCCACCTCAGATTGGGCGAAAAGAGGCTCACACAAGAAGCAGAGGTGAGGAGAAAACGTCGAAAGGAGCACCAGGAAAATAAGCAGCTGAGGGCTGTCACCTCAGGGGCGCATTCCCATAGTCAGTTATGACTGAAGGGGGCTATTATTATTATTATTATGTGGTCACCCAACTGCTCTCTTGCCATCTGCTAATTGTCCGTAGAAGATATCTTTTGGGATGCGACCATCTTCCATGCGGCGAACATGGCCAAGCCAGCGAAGTCTGCGCTGTCTAAGCAGCGTATACATACTTTGAAATCCAGCACGTGACAAGACCTCGACATTTGTCACTTTATCTTTCCATGAGATGCCGAGGATGTGGCGTAGACACCGTAAATGGAAGGTATTGTGCCTTCTTTCTTGCTTAGCATAGGTCGTCCAGGTCTCGCTGCCATAAAGGAGTGTCCTGGTGACGCAGGCGTTATATACCGCAGCTTTGGTCTTCGTTGTGAGTTTGGAGTTTCCCCAAACACGCGATGTGAGGCGGGCAAAGGTAGCTGCAGCTTTGCCAATGCGGCTGTCGATTTCTGTGTCCAGTGAGAGTTTGTCATTGATGGTAGACCCTAGGTATGTGAAGTGGTGCACCACTGCCAATTCATAGTTATCGATAGTGATAACTGGTGCAGCAACCACATCCTGACAGCACATTCGTTTTCTTTAGACTTATTGTGAGGCCAAAGTCCTTGCATGCTTTACTGAAGCGATTCATCAAGCTCTGAAGCTCCTGTTGGCTTTGAGTGACGACTGCAGCATCATCAGCGAACAACAAGTCTTTTATAGTGACCCTTCTGATTTTTGTTTTTGCCTTCAGCCGTGAAAGATTAAACAGACGGCCATCTGACCTAGTGTGAAGGTATATTCCTTCAGTTGCATCTCTGAATGCATGTTTTAAGAGTAAGGCAAAGAAGATCCCGAAGAGGGTCAGAGCCAGAACACAGCCTTGTTTAACGCCACTTCGTATGTCAAAGGGCTGTGACGTGCTTCCAGCATATTGGACTGTTCCCTTCTTGTCGTCATGGAATGACTTTATCATTTCCAGCATTTTAGAAGGGCAGCCTATTTTCAGGAGGATTTTGAAGAGTCCATCCCTACTAAAAACCAGGTCAAATGCTTTTGTGAGGTCTATAAAGGCGATATATAAAGGCCTTTTCTGCTCTCTTGATTTTTCCTGAAGCTGGCGGAGAGAGAAGATATGTCTGTTGTTGATCTACCAGCTCGGAATCCACACTGTGACTCTGGATATATGCGCTCAGCTAACTTGTGTAGTCGCATTAAGATGACTTTGGCAAAAAACCTTACCAACAATACTAAGAAGAGAGATGCCTCTGTAGTTATTGCAATCACTTCTGTCTCCTTTATTTTTATACAGTGTTACAATCTTGGCATCTCGCATGTCTTGAGGAATAGTTGTCTCTTCCCAGCACTGGCACAGCATCCTATGCAGGGGATGTAATAGCGTGCTCTTACAGCATTTGATTAAATCAGGAGGAATCCCATCACTGCCTGGTGCTTTGCCAGAGGCCAAGCTATCAATGGCCTTGCTGAGTTCCTCTAATGTTGGTTCGGCATCCAGCTCCTCCATAGTTGGCAGACATTTGACAGCATCAAGGGCTGCAGGCGTAACGGTATTTTCTCTAGCGTAAAGCTCAGAGTAGTGCTCGACCCACCTCTCCATCTGCTTACCCTTATCGGTTAGCTTCTCTCCGCTGATGGTTTTTAGCGGTGCCGTTTTACTTTTTTGGGGGCCAAGTGCTTTCTTTATACCGTCATACATTTGTCTAATGTTGCCTGTTTGCGCTGCGGTCTGGATGCTCTCACTGAGCTGGAGCCAATAGTCATTTGCACAGCGTCGAGCAGTTTGTTGAACTTTGCTTCTCGTAGCCTTCAGGATCTGTAGGGTTCTAGCACTCGGTGAACGTTTGTATTCATTCGCAGCACTGCGCTTAGCTTCAATGACAGGTGCCATCACATCTGATGAAGCATCAAACCAGTCATTTGACTTTGCCGTTTTCTTACCAAAGGTGGCAAGTGCAGTACTTTGAATGGTGTTCCGTAGATGCTCCCAGTTCTCTGTAATAGTATCACCATGCTGGGGGCTACTGAGCACTTTATTGAAGGTCGCAGTAAATTGAGCGATCATGACAGGGTCTGACATCTTGCTGGTATCAATGCATGGTTTCCCTTCATGTCTGACACGATAGAGTTTTCTTGGTTGTGCTCTGATTTTGCAGCAAACCAAGGAGTGATCTGTATCACAGTCTGCACTATGGTACGAGCGAGTGAAGAGCACAGACCTGAGAAGTGGCCTTCTGACGAGAATCAGGTCCAGTTGGTGCCAGTGTTTGGATCGTGGGTGTCTCCATGACACCTTATGCTGGGGTTTTGTCTGAAAGTAGGTGTTGGTCACGCAAGGTCATGGTGGACACACAACTCTAAGAGCCGTTGTCCATTTTCATTCATCTTGCCAATACCAAACCTGCCCAGACATGAAGGCCATGAAACATTATCGGCACCCACTCTAGCGTTAAAGTCACCAAGGAGAACAAGCTGTTCTTGCCTAGGTATGCTTTTGATGACTGCTGTTAGATTCTCGTAGAACTCATCTTTAGCTTCTGAGGCAGAGTACAGAGTAGAAGCATACACACTGACAAGGGTGATGGGGCCTGTGCTAGTTTGCAGGCGGAGTGTTAACAGGCGTTCTGATCCATTGTCACCTGGTTCAACCATTTTAGTTAGCGATTTTGTTACCGCAAAACCTACTCCGTGTTCTCTAGTTTTATTAGGATCTTTCCCTTGCCAATAAAATGTGTAGTCCTTCTCGCTCACCGTTCCAGAGCCCGCCAGGCGCGTTTCCTGAAGTGCAGCTATATCTACCTGAAGTCGTTTAAGCTCATCATTAATTATGGCTGTCTTCCTTACATCGTTTACGTCCTGTAGGTTTTCGGATAGTCCAGTCAACATAGTCCGGACGTTCCAGCATCCCAATCTGAGAGTTTGCTTATTTCTATTATTACGATAATTGCTTGGTGCAAAATTTTCTGTCCACAGTTCGGGTTTGACCCTAATCCCCATGCACCCAATGGGGAAAGCAGACAGTGGCGGGACAACACCTTATTGACTGGGGGCTGCCCAGCTTGAAGCGGGCGGTAGCTGTCCAGTGAGATCCTAGAACCTCTCCCACTGTCGGAAGTAGCCCCTGGCGCCATGCCCTACGCCAATTGGGCAAAATGCTTATAACCGGTAACTGCTACTTCCTGTGTTTTGCCGACACCTATAGGGTGAAGCTGGAGTGTCCTCTACAGGGCGCGAGCTTGGGCACAGTTATATGGAGATCAAGCTGTTGCCCATGCAGCATGTTTCCCCTCTCCACACAGCTGGTAGATCCAAAGGAATGGCAGTAGCCGATACAGTTTGGGACCAGCCATGTCGCAGGAGTTGCCAGAATAATATCGAATCGACATTAGACTGCCTTAGGGACTCCGACTCCGGATTTATCCTCAGGGTTTACTCCCGAAGCCAATTCCATAAATGGATATTCCCGCAAGGCAGCGGTGGTTTGAATTCAGAGTTCCTTCTCTTAGATAAGCTACCAACCAAGGATCACGAGCCCTATCTGCCCGAAGCTGCTGGTTTTAAGGCGCCAGTCACTCGCCTTTGCCCCTTCTCCCGTCAGTGGAAACAGTTCCGCCGGGCTCAAATTGAGCCACACGTGAAGGCCGGGAGCTGGACTTGGTTGTCAGAGGCTGTTTGAGGCGCGTGCCATAGAAGTATTTTATCTGCAGTGAGAGCTTATCCTCACTACAACTCCCGGCAATAACAACCTTTGGGTGACCCCAGCTGAGGTTCAAAGATGTGTGCAGGATAGATATGAGGGCACTGGACATGGATCCAGCAACATGGGAGGATGAAGCTGCCGATCGCACTAAGTGGCGATGCTATTTATGGCGACTACTCAGATTGAGCGAAAAGAGGCTCACACAACAAGCAGATGAGGGGAGAAAAAGTCGAAAGGAAAATAAGCAGCTGAGGGCTGCCACCTCAGGGGCGCATTCCCATAGTCAGTTATGACTGAAGGGGCTATTATTATTATTATTATTATACACACATCTACATATATAATACATATATATACCCACATCTACATATATAATACATATATATATACATACATCTACATATATAATACATATATATACATATATATTATAATCATTTAAAGTAATTTTATTTATGTTCTTAAAATGACACTGACAGAAAGTACTAATAAAGGCCTTAGCCTTAACAGCAGAATGATAGAAGTAATCGTCATCTCGAAGAAAACTATTTCGCCAGATTGCAACATAAAATTAATAAAACAGTTTAAAACATGTCAATAGATGACGCTCGTTAACGACATCGGATAGAAGATGCATTTCAGAGGTCAAGAATAGAATAGCCCAGGCAAAAAAACAGCTTTCAATTAGATTAAAAATTATTTAATGCAAAAAACTCTTTGTCAATGGAAGTAAACATTAGAGTTCTTCAGTGTTACATATAACGGATCTTGAGTCACCAACAATTAGTAAACGCGTTTGGAAAACAATAGAGGCCACAGAGATGTGGCTTTACAGAAGAATGCTAATAATAGCTTGGACAGCTAAAAATAGTAATGAGGATGTCATGAAAGAAGCCAGTGCATAGAGGGCGCTTATTGCTTACGTTAGAGGGAAGTAATTCACTTTCTTTGGGCACGCTAACAGAAGAAGAAAGCTGGAATATATTAGGACACCAAGAAAGATTGAAATGAAAAATAAATATAGAGGACAACAAAGAAAGAAGATAATGGAAAGTTTGATATCATGGCATGGAAAGAGGTCAACAATAAAATTGATAAACATCCTTGAAGGCAAGAAGTTGTGGAGAGTCATCATCGCCTACGTCACCGGGTGTAGTACTTGAAGAAGACGAAAGTGATTTCCAGATTTTTCACAATGTATATTCCAAACTATATTTTTGTCTTTGATTATTTCAGGAAACATGTAAGTACTTTTTACAGTTTTCACACAAACTTCCTCGAGTCTTTATCTTCCAAATTTAGACCTTCCCCTTACCTGCCCTTCCCACTTCCAACTACATGATGTCACGATTTTTTTTTAATAATGTCAGTACATGTCACTCAACTCCAAAACCCAGCCCTCTTTTGGTGATGGTATCCTTGGTATCCTCGTTCTTGCCAATCCTCAGCCACGCCCACTACATGCATATTAATTTATTTCATAAAATACGTTTTATGTAGTTTTACAAATGTTAATATGTCCCGCATCCAGGGTGTATTTTCAAAATAATTGTTCAATATTTGTAGCTTTTTTCTTTTCTTCTGTTTAAAATGTGTAATTTACTTGTCTTTTAAGCGTATATAAATATACCTTATTGTCCCATTTTTATTTAGTACCTTGAACATATACTCGTATAATGACTTTATACACATAATTGAAATGATTAAAATGAAATGAAAATACGTTGATCAGCTTTGGTCATTTTAGTAAAAGTAATAGTTTTTTAACAGGTTGTTTAAGGGTAGTGGTTCTCAACCTATACATAGGTATTCAAAATTGAGTCACCGAAAACATGCCATTTAGTTTCGTCCCTTACGTTTCCATTACTTGACGTGTTTAGTGGCCTTTGGCTGAATTCCTATAATTAGTTTTTACTTGTGTGTTTTGGTACATGAGTCGCCAGCTTCACTAACTGGGAAATTTGGTTTGTTGACATATTATGTTGAGAACCACTGTCCAAGGGAAAGTAGTAGTGCTTTAGAGCGTATACGGGGAATTAGTAGATACTTTAGAATTGTTAAAGGGAGATAAGGCATATTTATAGCAGTTGTACGAAAAGAGTAATATACATTTTAAAGTTATTATGGGAAAACACTAATAATTACAAGATTGCTATATGGAAAGTAGCAGTAATTTCGGTCTTGTCATAGTGAAAGTAGCAACTGCTTTACAGGGGATAAGATGCCACTTTCGCATATCGGTAATTGTACATATTATTTTGACTTGAAAACACTATATATATCCTAATTATAACCCTTGAAGGGGTTGAACGAGATATTTTTTCTTCATCAACTTTAAAAAAACAAAAAAAAAACTGTTTCTTTAGTAATTAAAATGCTGCTTGCTACGAAAGTATGTGCTGTCTTGTAATATATATGCTTAGACTACAGACATGTTGAAAAATCGCGTGAGTGTCCAAATACTTTGGCTTTGCGGTAGCATCATGCAACAGATGTGGAGAGAAAAGTATTCATTAATTACCTTCCAGCCCCCAGTGGAGCACAGGTCTTCAACAAATACACGTCAAATCTTCCTTTTCTGGGATCTTTCCATTTATCCTCTTCATGTCTTTGTCTAATTCCATTCTCCACTTTTTTTTATTTTTTGTTGTTTAGTTTTGGTCTCTCCCCCCCCCCCCTATTTCTCTTGTGGTGTTCGATTGACAGAGCATTTAGTGCGCTGAATTCAGCGTGCCAGGTTGGATCAGGTTGGATTCACGGTATCGACACGCTCCAGTCTACCCAGCTGTAAATGGCTACCTGACTTTGCTCTTGAGTTAGTGAAGGAAAAAGATTTCGTACTTTAAATATTTGTAATAAGCATCCTTGTGCACATTGGCTTCTTTCAGAACATCATCATCATTACATATTTTTAGCTGCCCATAGTGTTCTTAACATTCTTCTATAAAACTACATCGCTGTGACCTTCAGAGATTTTCTTGCTTCTTTACCAATTATCCACGACTCGCATCCATGTGTCAGGATCGGCTGTATGCAACATAATTTTTAGCTCTAATAACCCAAACTCACAATTTGAGATTGCACCTTAATTTTGTTCTTTTTTTTCCATTTCTTCAGTCACCTCCCAAAGGAGCTAACCTTCCGTACCGACCTAAACCATTGCTGTCTCCAGTGTACATTACCGCTGGCAGTCAAGGCTTCACAGTTCCTGCCACACTGACAGCTCTTCCAGGACACGAGGTGAGTCATCTGGCTACATTTGACATGCCAAGTTGCAGCTACTACATGTCAGATTTTAATTGTATTTCATCGTGCTCATTTTGACAAAGAAAGAATATGCATACTGCTCCATCAGGCAATGCCATACAAGGTGACAAATATGAGTTTGGCAAACTCATCGCTAAAAACAATTTGCCACATTAACCACAGCTACAAGACCATGTGAATACTTAATGCAGGCTTTCTGCCAGGGTCCCAGCTATGGTGGTGATTCCTGGCTCCTTAAGGAGCGAAATGATCATGATGATTGTCTTGAACAGAATGAACATGACTGATTGGTCTTGACTGAACAGAGTCATGCTGACTGATTGAATTTTGAACAGAATGAACAAGACTGACTGAGCAGACTGAGAATGACTGAACAGAGTGAACATGGCTGACTGAACATTGATTAAACGTGACTGACTGAACTTTGAATGTAGTGGACATGACTGACTGACTGAACTTTGACTGAACAGAGGGAACATGCCTGAATGACTGAACAGAGGGAAAATGATTAAATGGCTAAACAGAGGGAACATGCATGACTGAACAGAGTGAACATGACTGATTGAACATAGTGAACATGACTGAATTACTGAACTTTTACTGAACAAAGTGAACATGACTGATGAACTTTGACTGAACATGGTGAACGTAACTGACTATCTTTGACTGAACAGAATGAATATGACTGACTGAACTTTAACTTTATAGAATGAAAAAGACTGACTGAACTTTTAATGAACAGAATAAACATGAATGACTGAACTTTAACTGAACAGAATGAACCCAACTGACTGAACTTTGACTGAACAGGGTGAACATGACTGATTTACTGAACTGTGAATGAACATGACTGGCTGAACTTTGACTGAAAAGAGTGAACATGACTTCTTCTTCTTCGTACACTCTCAGACGTCCACTTGAATGTTTTCAAAGAAAACAGTAGTCAGTTTGAGGCTATTTGAATCTCCGTAGAGCTTTTCCAGAAATGGTACTGGTGTCGGCCATATGAGCTTTCTCTGTTCCGCATATGTTGGGCAACTTTGAAGCAGATGTTTAGCAGTCATTTTATCAGGTGCCACAATTACACTGATCGGTTGTTCCTATCTTTAGATTGTTGAATAGATGGTATCTCAATCTGTTGTGGCCAGTGCAGAAACATGACTGATTTACTGAACTTTGACTGAACATGACTGATTTACTGAACTTTGACTGAGTAGAATGAACATTTTTTTAAAAAGGTGTTTACTACTTTTCTTTGTAGCACGATCCTTTCAACCATCTACCACATACATGGAGCTGTTGGTTATATCAGGACGTGTTTCATTTATTGTAACATTTTCTTGGTTGTATTTATTTTATGCTCTATGCTGTATTATTTCTCTGTTAGGTATTTTTACATTTTAGTTATAGTTCATATTGTTTTATTGTCCAGAAAAAATGGTAGTGTCTATACTGGTATGCATTTAATATTGGTTGGAGGTTTATTTATAGTCAATCCGTATTTATCTGGGGGAAATCTACAACTGTAAATTACTGCCTAGTATCCTTATTTCTTTTTTTTAAATGTTACCTTTTGTTTCTGTAATATAGTGTTTAATTAACTTTTGTATTTCTAGAGGGGTATTGATGCCTATAAGATTTTTTACACTCATTTCTACCTTGTGGTTGTTACAAAATGTCTTAATGTTTCCTCTGCTGATCATATTTACTTGCAGTCCACCAGAAAGTGCCTAATTGTGCTTGGTTCTTGACACTCTTCACATGTAGGTTCCTCTATCATTAAATATCCAGTTCCAAGCTTGAGCCTAATTGTGCTTGGTTCTTGACACTCTTCACATGTGGGTTCCTCTTAATGAAATATCCATTTCCTAGCTTGAGTCTTAGCATTTTTTTTAATTAATTGGAATTTTTAGTTCATCTTGTATTTGACATGTTTTGCTTGGTTTTTTTTTTTCAGGAATTTATATGTGTCTTCCTTTTTTGCTTTGGTCCCATGCTATTATTATCCATTCATCAGTTATTGCTTGTGAAATTAAGCTCTTAATTTAAAATTTCCCTAGGCCTAATTCAATGTTGTTTTAACTAGATCTTCCCCGTTATCTTCCCCGTTATACTTCTTTGTCCGCAAGCTCATTTCCTGCTATCCCAACATGTGCTAGTATCCATGTTAGTGTGGCACTGCCTCCTGCGGTGTGTAGAAATGCATTGACCTGTAGTATTTCCTCTATAATATCTGGCCTGCTGCATTCAATTCTGTTTCTGATAGCTAGTACTGATGAAAGAGAATCTGTGAGAATTGTTACTTTATTTGATGGGTTTTCTGCAACTATTTTTAAAGCTTTTAAGATTTCCACTAATTCTGCTGTAAAGGCGAATGTATTACCTGTTACTTTGTAGATTTTGTAAATTTTCAATTTTGGTATTGCTATTCCTGCTCCTAATTGCCCATCTTCATCTTGTGACCCATTTGTGTATACAGGTAAGCTAATATGTATATACTGTTCTATATACTCTAGTGCTTTAATTTTTGTTGAGATTATGTCTTTAGATTTACTTATGACCTTTGCTAAGTGGGAGTCCGTTTCTGGCACTTTTAGTTCCCATGGTGGGATCTTTGCTTTATACTGAGCACTACTGTTTATTATGTTAAATAGGTTTGAATGATAATCTGTTTCTTCCATTGTTTTCCACCCTAGCGGGTATCTATTACAGTCTAGTGGAATCTGACCTATGTTTTGGTTACCTTTATCATAAGTTTTGTGTGCTGGGTTGGTTGGATCTTTTGCACCTATTGCCCAGTAACTGATATCAGCTTTTTTTCTCTTTAGCTCCAGGGGTATAATGCCAAGCGCTACTTCTAATACCTCTGCTGATGTTCCCTTTGAAGCACCCGCTATTATTGAGAGTGTCTGGTTTTGGACTGTCTCTAATTTTTTCTTATTGCTAGGAGTGGCTGGTGCATAAAATGAACATGACTGGCTGAACTACAACTGAATAGAATGAACATGACTGGCTGAACTACAACTGAATAGAATGAACATGACTGGTTGAACTACAACTGAATAGAATGAACATTACTGACTGAACTACAACTGAATAGAATGAACATGACTGACAGAACTACAACTAGATAGAATGAACATTACTGACTGAACTACAACGGAACAGGATGAACTTGACTGACTGAACTTTGAACAAATAATTTATTTCAGCAGAAGTTCATCAATTAAAAGTATGAAATTAAATACAAATCTACATGTTTAACTTTTTTTCTTTTCTTTTATTTTTTTAAAATAAGTAATGAAAAAGAATGAGGAATGTATCATTTAAGAAAAAGGAACGACACAATTAGAAATTTCAATTCTGCTTGAAGCAATGTGAAATCAGTGACACGGAAGATAACTGCCAGTTTGTAAAAAACTATGAATATGCTTTCCAAAATAATAGACTTGTATATCCAAATGAAAATGAATTTCTTATTGGCTTAAACCATTTTCTCTAAGATTAGGGGAGGAAGGAACCAAAGATATAATGTGAGCATTTTAAAGATTCTGGAAAAAAAGAACTTAATAACATTGCCCTCTGCCCACCCTAATAGCCAGTTCCAGTTTTTACATTCACTTGAGACAGTAAATAACAGGTCTTCGTATTGCCTAAGCATACAGTTTTAATTTCTGTGATGGCGGGCATGAATAATTGCTCTTTAAAAGTGAAAACTAGAAGACATTGCATCAGGGGTTACCAACCTTTCTTGCCCCTACCTCCATACAAAACTGGAGGAACAAACAATTGTATCAAAATAAGAATACAAAATGCAAGTGTAGCTTTCATTGCATTGGGAAAAGTCTAACACACAAAGAAGAATCTTCAACTCAAATGTCAAGTCAATCCTATTGCATGGCTCTGCAACATGGAGAACTACAAAAACAACAATTAAAAAGCTAGAGACTTTCATAAATGGGTGCTTGCGTAGAATAGAAGGATTGAAATTGTATGACAAGGTCACCTGTGTGAAACTGATGACAAGAACCAGTCAAGTGCCAGTGGAACAAGAGATGAGAAGAAGACGCTGGTGATGGATAGTGATCTTGTCAAACCACCTAAATCCTTGGATAATATTGTTATTTTGCAAATATTCCTGGTGACCCCTTGACCAGCTTTTCATACCACCTAGGGTAACTCATACACCAGGTTGAAAACCCCTGCATTGTAGAAAATGTCTTTGAACGTTGACAAGCACTGTACAGATAAACTTATTAAAAATTAGGAACAAAGAATTTGAGAAAAAAATCTTCTTGTGCTTGTCGCAGATCTCTACTGAGACAAAGACAGAACAAGCCTACTTCTCCCTCAGTCGCCTATGATGAACCTCGGCTTGTACTGGCAACCTTATTATGTAAAATTAATTGCTACAGAAACTGCCTCTGCTGGAGCACATAAAGTGCTATGGCCCAGGCTTTCTGCATGGAGGCCAACTTCAGGAGTAGCCCATTCTCCTTAAGAAGGAAGAAGATTTGAAAACAACAGCAATGGAAGGGAGGAACATTTATGAGACATGAGTGTGATGTTTTCAGTGTTTCATACACAGAAGGTATTAGGCAGTTTTCTGATTTGTACATTGGTCAATATTCACCATCATTACCTTTCAGTTCCCTGTTAAGCATAGGTCTTCAACAAATTCACAGCAAATATTCCTGTCCTGTGCCAACTCTTCTAGGTCTCTCCATGTTTTCTATATCCCTTTCATGTCTGTCTCCAGTTATCTTTTCCATGGTTATATATATATATATATATGTTTTATGTTGGGGATTTCAGAACAGGACTGCCTTTTGATAATATCAGATGGTTTTTTTTTTTTAGTCTTTCTCTTTCATTATCCAACACCAGTGTTTTCTCCTGACATCTTGTTTCTTGTTCCACTGGTGTTTGTTTTATTCATGTCATCAGTTCCACATTGGTGATCATGTTTTATTCATGTCATCAGTTCCACATTGGTGATCATGTTTTATCCATGTCATCAGTTCAACATTGGTGATCATGTTTTATTCATGTCATCAGTTCAACATTGGTGATCATGTTTTATCCATGTCATCAGTTCAACATTGGTGATCATGTTTTATTCATGTCATCAGTTCAACATTGGTGATCATGTTTTATTCATATCATCAGTTCCACATTGGTGATCATGTTTTATTCATGTCATCAGTTCAACATTGGTGATCATGTTTTATTCATGTCATCAGTTCCACATTGGTGATCATGTTTTATTCATGACATCAGTTCAACATTGGTGATCATGTCATCAGTTCCACATTGGTGATCATGTTTTATCCATGTCATCAGTTCAACATTGGTGATCATGTTTTATTCATGTCATCAGTTCAACATTGGTGATCATGTTTTATTCATGTCATCAGTTCAACATTGGTGATCATGTTTTATTCATGTCATCAGTTCAACATTGGTGATCATGTTTTATTCATGTCATCAGTTCAACATTGGTGATCATGTTTTATCCATGTCATCAGTTCAACATTGGTGATCATGTTTTATCCATGTCATCAGTTCAACATTGGTGATCATGTTTTATTCATGTCATCAGTTCAACATGTTTTATCCATGTCATCAGTTCAACATTGGTGATCATGTTTTATTCATGTCATCAGTTCAACATTGGTGATCATGTTTTATCCATGTCATCAGTTCAACATTGGTGATCATGTTTTATCCATGTCATCAGTTCAACATTAGTGATCATGTTTTATCCATGTCATCAGTTCCACACTGGTGATCATGTTTTATCCATGTCATCAGTTCAACATTGGTGATCATGTTTTATCCACGTCATCAGTTCAACATTGGTGATCATGTTTTATTCATGTCATCAGTTCCACATTGGTGATCATGTTTTATCCATGTCATCAGTTCAACATTGGTGATCATGTTTTATTCATGTCATCAGTTCAACATTGGTGATCTTGTTTTATTCATGTCATCAGTTCAACATTGGTGATCTTGTTTTACCATTACAATCCTTCTATTCTGTACAAGCATCAATTTATGAAAGTTTACTTCATGATTGTTGTTTGTGTTGTTCTCCAAGTTTCAGTAACATGTAGTAAGACAGCTTGGATGTTTGATATTTTAATGTAAGATTCAGATTTTTGCGTCAAACTTGATTTCTTTTGATTTCCAGATATTTAATGCAGTGACAGCTCCTCTGTCTTTTTGTATTCTTATTTAAATATCACTGTCTGTCCCTCCAACTTTGTCCATATTACTGCCAAGATTTATGCCTGATTCCACGTCTGCTGTGGCACATGCTATATAGTATTTATGTAGGTCTTGATATTCAAACTAAATTTTTATAAAATTTATAAATGTTCTTTTTGCAAAAGAAAAACAAACAGCACAATTGAAGTATGATAAATGTAACTAAAAATAATTTTCAACTTTACTAACTTGCAACAGAGGGAGCCACGGTAGCGCAGTTGTTAATGCACTGGCTTCCTCGATCCTCAGTTGAGGTGGGATTTCTTAGACCGCAAACGGCTCAGGGGTCGACCCAGCCTCATGAATTGGGTACCAGAGCAACTCTGGAAAGGTTAAGGCAGCCGGCATGACGCTGACCACATCACCCCTAATCTGCCGTTATATTCCTAACACCATATTCCCAATATGACTCAGTAGGCGTGTAACGAGATCCTTTACCTTTTAACTTGCAATAGTAAAACTGATGTGACAACCTTAACACAGCTGAGAAACTTGCATGCATTTTCATTTTTTTTTTTTTTTTTTTACAGCTTCCAAAGGGCTTCCACCATTCTGTCCAGATGGCTCAGGCTATACCCATGATTCCTTCTGCTCAGACTGTTGTTCCTGGAAGCCTTGTTCCAGTTAACGGTAAGAAAGTATTCATCAGTGTCAGAAGACTTGTTATTTTACGCTGTAATTAATGCATGTTGTTGACTATTTTTACAAGCAAAAATACTAAACTAGACATTTTCTTGGAGAAAAAAAACTTGCATTGTATTCTTGTTTCCATTTCATATGATGAGCTCAAATATTATTGGAAGATATTAATAATTGGGTTAAACCTAATGCAACATCCTCCTGTTAACCATCATTATCAAATGTTGTTTTTTGTGTCCTTGATAAAGACTTTATGGTCGTAAAGTAGGCCATTTCTTTGTTCTGTGCCCTAGTAGGATGTGAATATTTTTTTCTTTGGTGTTTGCTACATTTTGCCACTTTCAACCATTATGGATGTGCATGGAGGTGTTGGCTATATGAAGACACCTTCTATTTGTATTCTATATTTTTTTTAATTGTACATACATTTTTGTGCTGTTCTGTATTGTTTCTCTTTGAAGGTGCTTTTTTTTTTTTAGTCTTATTGGTTTATTTTACAGATATTAAAGTCTGTTTGTCTAATTTTTCTGTTAATTCTGTCGTCTGTTCAATTATGGCTTATATTTTTGTGGTAAAGTGCTTTAATAAGTTTTGTAGTACTTGTGGGGATTCGGTACCAATTAAATTATCCACGGTCAGTCCTGTTTTGCAATTTTTGCAGTAACTTTTTTATATTTTGTCTGTATTGATCATATTTCTTGCATTCAAGCAGGAAGTATTTAATCATTCCTCACAAGTGTGTTCCTCTAATCTTAAGTATCTGGTTCCTAATTTAAGCCAGTTTCTTATTTACTGGTATTTTCAGGGTTTTGTTTTTTAAATTTTTTATTAAGGGGTTTGCTACTTTTACAAAGATAATTAGAATAAAAGCAAGAAATGATAACAAAGCGAACTTGAAGAAACACCACTAAAGGATGTAGAATCGTACACATATCTTGGCAGTAATATAGACAAAGCTGGAAGGACAGACAATGATATAAAAATAAGAATACAAAAAGCAGGAGGAGCATTCATTGCATTAGGAAACATATGGAGATCAAGAGAAATCAAGTCCAACACAAAAATAAGAATCTTCAACTCAAATGTCAAGTCAGTCCTATTGTATGGCTCTGAAACATGGAGAACAACAAAATCAACAACCAAAAAGCTACAGACTTTTATAAACGGGTGCTTGCATAGAATAGAAGAGTTGAAATGGTATGACAAAGCCACAAATGTGGAACTGATGACAAGAACCAGACAAGTGCCAGGGTAACAAGAGATGAGAAGAAGATGATAGTGATGGATAGGACACACATTGAGGAAACCTGTTGATAGCATTACAATGCAGTCCTTGTTCTGGAATCCCCAGGGAAAGAGAGGCAGAGGGTGACCAAAAAACACATGGAGAAGAGAGCTAGATACAGAAGTGAAAATGATGAGGATAACATGGAAAGAACTTGAGCGGATGGCACAGGACAGGAGGACTAAGCATGTGTTTGTTGAAGACCTATGCCTCTTGGGGAGCTAAAGGGTATTGATTGCTACTTTTCCTTGTAGCATGCTCCTTTCAACCATCTACCAAATACTTGGGGCTGTTGATTATATCAGCAATATAACCAACAGTCCCATGTGTATGGTAGATGGTTGAAAGGATCGTGCTATATGGAAAAGTTGCAAACACCTTAATAAAAATAAGAAACTACCCCAGCTTAAATTAGGAACTAATAATAATAATAATAGCCCCTTCAGTCATAACTGACTATGGGAATGCGCCCCTGAGGTGACAGCCCTCAGCTGCTTATTTTCCTGGTGCTCCTTTCGACGTTTTCTCCTCACCTCTGCTTCTTGTGTGAGCCTCTCTTCGCCCAATCTGAGGTGGCGCCGTAAATAGCATCGCCACTTAGTGCGATCGGCAGCTTTATCCTCCCATGTTGCTGGATCCATGTCCAGTGCCCTCATATCTCTCTTGCACACATCTTTGAACCTCAGCTGTGGTCGCCCAACTGTTCTCTTGCCATCTGCTAATTGTCCGTAGAAGATATCTTTTGGGATGCGACCATCATCCATGCGGCGAACATGGCCAAGCCAGTGAAGTCTGCGCTGTCTAAGAAGCGTATACATACTTTGAAGGCCAGCACGTGACAACACCTCGACATTTGTCACTTTATCTTTCCACGAGATGCCGAGGATGCGGCGTAGACACCGCAAATGGAAGGTATTGAGCCTTCTTTCTTGCTTAGCATAGGTCGTCCAGGTCTCGCTGCCATATAGGAGTGTGCTGGTGATGCAGGCATTATATACCGCAGCTTTGGTCTTCATTGTGAGTTTAGAGTTTCCCCAAACACGCGATGTGAGGCGGGCAAAGGTAGCTGCAGCTTTGCCAATGCGGCTGTCGATTTCTGTATCCAGTGAGAGTTTGTCATTGATGGTAGACCCTAGGTATGTGAAGTGGTGCACCACTACCAATTCATAGTTATCGATAGTGATAACTGGTGCAGCACCCACATCCTGACTCAGCACATTCGTTTTCTTTAGACTTATTGTGAGGCCAAAGTCCTTGCATGCTTTAGTGAAGCGATTCATCAAGCTCTGAAGCTCCTGTTGGCTTTGAGTGACGACTGCAACATCATCAGCGAACAACAAGTCTCTTATAGTGACCCTTCTGATTTTTGTTTTTGCCTTCAGCCTTGAAAGATTAAACAGACGGCCATTAGGAACTGGATACTTTAGAATTGAAGAACCCACTGATGACGATTGATTAATTACTGCCAATTTATTTATTTTTTAAATAACATTTTGCCTTGTTTTCCCCAAGTGCGTCCCGTTCAAACAAGTTGGTTATATTAGGGCACATGTCCAAATATAAAGAACCTTTAGGGTTTCTTGTAACGTAATCACTGCCAATTCAAATTGCATTTAGTGTTATTTACTATGTTGTTTTTGTAATTAATATGCGTGTAACCATTTGTGTTCGTTAATGCCAGCACAAGATTTTAATTTTTTTTAAACTCAGCTTGTTCAACAATATAGCTATATTTTTTGTTCTTTTCCCTACTTTAATCAAAACAATAAAAGTGTAAGTGTTACACGGTGGTTATTTATTTCCTGCATCAGTGACCGATTCCTGGATTTTACCACTTCCTATCAGATCTGTTGTATTTATTCGTTATCTTGTTTAGATACATGTTTTTGAGTTAACATTTCTTTTTTAAAATGAAATATTTATATTTTTCTTGTTGCTGTATGAATATTGTTCGTTACTGGTTTTACTAATTAATTAAATCTTTTATTAGAGGAAAAATAGATTATGGAAGTATAATATATGAATGCTGCACACAGTAACAAGATTAAATTAGACAGAATTCAGCAATAAGCTTTATGTACAATAGCAGGTGCAATCAGATCAACATCAATGGGAGCTCTAGAGGTGGCTTTAGGAATTCTACCCTTAGAATTATGGAGAAAGGAGTTAATACTAAATTACATGAACAAAGTTATGTTAGGTAAATCTCATTCAGCATATACAGCTTTTACCAAAGGTGAACTAACAACTCAGGTCAATCCAATGAATACCAATAGATACCCTACAGGATGGAAGTGTATGGAAGAAATTGTCCACCTGGGTACTTTAATTACATCAATTAATAACAGTTGTGAATACAAGCCGTTGGTTCCAGCCTGGGAGATCAAGAAACCAGACATGGACTACCACCTAGCAGAAATACTGAAGAAAGCAAATAGTATAGAAAATATTAAAAACACAGCCAGACATATATACAACAAATATCAAAGGACAGCTATACTGTATACACAGATGGATCCAAGGGAGAGGATGGCAAAATAGTTTATAGGAATATACATTCCAATTTGGAAAACGGCAAAAGAGCGTAGTATCGCGCATAATATACCCATTTTCACTGCAGAGATAAAGCACTAGTAATATTCTCTAATAACCCTCCCAAGAAACTAATAGTTTTAACTGACTCTCTTTCAACAATTCAAGCACTTAGAAACTTACGAGAATGCAGTAGACCTGATATAGCAGAGGAGATATTTCTGGCTACTACATACTTATATTCCAAGTATGTTCAATCTAAATCACTTGAATACCTTCACATGTAATATATAGTAATTGGAGATGTGTAGGTATGATGCTGTGGTTACAATACATATGACTTTTGACAGGTGAAAGTTAATTAAATATCTATTAAAGGCAATTATATAACTGGAAACACTAGGCCTTTACACCCCTCCCCCTTAATATTATTTTTGTTTGATGTTATTGTTTGGTTTTGTTAGGTTTTATCTTGTTTTTGTTTGTTTGGTTTTTTTAAAACATACAAGCATAGTTGGTATTTATGATTTTCTCTATTTACAATGATTTGACAGCTGTGATGCCACTTTCCCATATCGGCAGTAGTTCATATTATTTGGAATTTAAAACAATATATCCTAATTATAACCCATCAGAGGTTAAACCGGGTATTTTTTATCATAAATTTAAAAAAAAACAACTTTTTGTTAATTTTTACATTTATTGAATATCTTTTTAATCCCAAAAATATGTTTTTTAATTGTCTTGTTTACTTGCATTTGATGTACATACTGAGCTCTTTTATATGGGATGGTGTTTTAATGTGTATTTATTTGTTTGCTCAAAGTCATTCTCTTTTGTTGAGGCAGGGACACTGGATGGGATGCCCAGAAGGGACCCCTTACTTTTCCCCTTTCTGCACTCAGTGCATGAATTGCACCATAATTATGAGCAGCAGCGCACAAGCGCCATGAAATGCTAGCTGCTCTGTTATTTTACAGCAAGCTTTTAAAATATTCATAGACCTCATTTTCGGAGGGCATTTCTGGATGTTATGTCCATTTTGAGCCAAAAAATTTATTTTTTTGCCTTTTTTCTTATTCTGGTTTCTTGTTATTTTTTAATTGTTTCACCAAAGAAGAATATATTTTTGTTATGTTCCACCTTTTTATGTTTGTTTTGTGCAAGACTTTACTCTATGTTGATTTCTGCCCACTTATTTAACACCCACTAATATATTGTTTTTTAATTGGAGATTTCTGATATTAAAACTTCCTACTTAACAATATTCTCGAAGACTTTGCTTTGCATCCTAAAACTTGTGAGTATGTTTATGTATTTCATAGCCATCTTGAACTTCACTTGTAATCATTCATTCAGTGTTATTGTCAACACCTTATGTAACCTGCAATGTGTGGACTGCACACTAACAAGTGTGTTTGTTTGTTTCGTTTGTTCTCTGTAGGTCTAGGTCCCGCAGTCTTTCCACCATTGTGGCCTGCTCCAATGCCCCCAACACAATCTTCGTCACCTTGCATCAGTAAGAGTTTTTACTATTTTGAATGATTTGTTGTGTAGGAAAATACTGATAGTTTGTTTTACACCCAAACCTTTTTTTCTTGTTTAAAAGTATTATAGATCCTTCAGTAATTTTTTTAATTTTCCATCTTCTTGTACTAAATGTTTAAAAATGGAAATCAGTAGGCAAATCGAGGAATGAAAGAATAAAATCTGTATAACATGATAACAGCCACACTGATTTTAACAGATAATGGCAGTAACAAAATAATAAAATAGCCTCCTTAGTGACAAAAATGCATTTGTTAAGAGATAAACGTGGAATAATAATGGACATGAATTTTTAAAAACAAAAGAAACAAAACAGAAACTATATTAAGCTAATAAGAAATTAATGAAGAGAAATGAGAAGTTAGCCAGAAGGGTTCTGGGGATAAATCTACATAATGAAAGTGTACAAAATCCAGTGAGTACAATTTCTGTACAATGTAATTCATGGGCAATATGATTCCTCATCAAAATCATTTCATTTATATACTTATTTTCTATATTTTTGACGTACGTTTAGTTTCACCTGTTGTTTAATCTTTCAAAACGTTTATTACACTAATTACAATGTTGTCTGCTGTTGAAGGCATTTTTATAGATATATTCCAGCAGTGTTGTTATTTAATCAACACCAGTTTCTACTTTTATGTTGTTGTTATATAACCAACCACCTTGCTTGCATGCGCTTATATAGGGTGTCCCATAAAAGCAACAAAAAATTTAAAAAGTATATATAGTATCGTAAATCAACTTCATTCATGCAAAATTTCAAAATTCGAATTCACTTATTGTTAAAGTTATACACATTCAAATTGTTTGTATGTTGTTTGGGACACCCTTAATATAGAACAAAAGTTTAGCGGTTATCTGGAGGTCTTATGTCTGGTGCAATGAGGTTCGTAGCCTGTTGCTAACTTTTAAACAAATCAAATTCAGAAATAATGACCATTGAAGCACATTTTAAAAAAATGTAAAGGCAGTCCTGTAGCAGATACTCCCATAGGGGAGTGAAGTGTTACAGACTTCAGTTTTTTTTTTTTTTTTTTTTTTTTTTTTTTTTTTTTCGTACGCCCGCTAATACTCGAGGCGAAATCTCAGGTTATTACTAATGTCTAACCTGACATTGATTTTACGTGAGTATCCCTTTTTTCTTGTACAGAGACAGGTGTCCCTCGCCATTCAGGCAAATACTCTCCGATTTCGGAGGTACCCATTACAGCTGGGTCGGCTCAGGAGCCGCCAATCCCTGGTCGACGATACTCCTTCAAATGTCCTCGCCAGGTCTCGAGTTAATCCAGTCCAAATCCCGGTCGCCGAAAAATCCTCAAATGCCGTCACCCGGGTTTGATCCTGGATCACCCGGTCACTTCAGTATATAAGAGGTGAGGTGACCAGTTCCCTCCCTCACTACCTTTTCTTCTTTCCCTAACTCAAGTGCAAAGTCAGGTACCAATTTACAGCTGGGTAGACTGAAGCGTGTTGATACCGTGAACCGAACTCGGCACCTTTGCCGCCAGAGACCAGCGCTTGAAGCACATGATGGAAACAAAATAATCCTTTCCACACCAATCATGAACAGACTTTTTGGCATTCATGTGCTCACAGACTTTGGTGGAAACATTCTTCCAAATGTTATTGCTGCTTGAGGAATACTAGTAGTAATAACAGGCTCGCTTTTAGCAATTCAAGCTCTATAAACTTCTGGGAATACAGTAGATCAGATATAGCAGAGGAGACTTTTCTGGCTATTGCTTAACAATACTCTAGAGTAGGGTTTCTTATCCTGTGATCAATGGTTCCTCAGTTCTAGGTTTTTTATTACTGTATATTATTATGTGAATTATTTCCAAGGGTCCATAGCCTTCATTGGACAATCAAAGGGGCCCATAGCCTTCTTTAAACATTCAAAGGGGTCTATAGCCTTCATCGGCCAATCAAATGAATCCATAGCCTTCATCAGACACTCAAAGGGGTCCATAGCCTTTATCGGACAATAAAAATGGTTTATAGCCTTCTTTGGACAATCAAAGGGGCCCATAGCCTTCATCGGACAATCAAAGGGATCCATAACCTTCTTTGGACAATCATAGGGGTCCATAGCCTTTATCGGACAATAAAAATGGTTTTTAGCCTTCTTTGGACAATCAAAGGGGCCCATAGCCTTCATCGGACAATCAAAGGGGTCCAAAGCCTTCATCAGACAACTAAAGGGGTCCATTGCACAAAAAAGGTTAAGAAACCCTGCTCTAGAGGATGTTCCATTCTAATAGCTTATGTACCTTCTCATGTTGGCATAGAAGGAAATGAAAAGGCAGATAAAGAAGCCAAGATCTAATAAAAACCAAATAAATGGGGATAAATATAAACAGATATTAGAAACTTAATTAAAAGAATAGTAACTGACAAATGGACAGAAGCATGGGCATGCATATAAGTTGTTTTGGGGCTCCAGCAAGAACATTTCAGGTGTCTTGAGAACTAAAAATTCCCGGCAGTAAGAACTACTTCGACTACAACTAGGAATGGGCTATTTTAGAACTTAAGAACCTTTTTGTGCAGAGTGTCTACAAGAAGAATAAAAAAAAGAGAATGCTAACATTAGATTATTTACGGGCATGCAGTTCACACATAACTGTAGAACAGATGAAAGTCAATTAAATATCTGGTAAAGCCCGTTATATAACTAGAACCACCAGGCCTATACACCACTCCACTTTAATATTATTCTTGTTCATAGTTTCTTCTTGATTTTGTTTGTTTGTTTTTTATTTTTTATTTTATTATTTAACGTATAGGCCTAAGCACAATTGTGAGTATCCCTATTTTCAAATGTGATGCCACTTTCTCATGTCGGCAGTTGTTCATATTATTTGGAATTGAAAACAATATATATCCTAATTATAACCCATCAGAGGTTGAACGGGATTTCTGTTTATCTTCATTAATTTAAAAAAAAAAAAAAAAAATAGAACAGGTGTTGAGAATTGACAAACCTAGAGAACTACACAATATACTATACTGAATATATACTGAAGCACATTAAAAACGCACCACTATTATATATACTGATGCTGAGAAGCTGGAAAAAAAAAGTATGGGAATGGATTTTCCCCGTGTTTGTCATGAGGTAGAGAGCGAATGGCTGCTGGAATGGAAAGTGCATGATTCAACACACGGGTTTGTGTACAGACTACGTGAAAACAATGAAAGTTACACGTGCAACACGACTCCCAACAGCTATGACCCTGAAAATGTGTACGCGTTGTGGCAGTATACTTGGTATAAAAAGGCCGTTGAGACAAAACACCCAGTACATGTGCTTGAAATGCCACGACTATCTGAAAACGACCGCCAACGAGCCATTGGTATGTTGGAGACCGGAATGAGCTCGCGGGCCATTGCCAGAAGGATGAATTGCCACCACAGCACTATTGTACGTCTCAATGAACGTTACGGAAGAACCACTGGCAGTGCCCGGGATAGACTTCGTAGTTGCCAACCACGAGTTACTACCCCTGCGCAAGATCATCATATTGTGCTGAGTCACCTAAGGAATCGTTCTCTCCCGGCAAGTCAGACAGCAAGAGCAATCGTGGGTAGACGTGGGCAAGTCTCTCGAATGACAGTCATACGACGACTCAGAGATGCAGGCCTTACTGCAAGACGACCTTATGTTGGGCCAAACTTGACTCACAGACATCGTCAGCAGCGCCTGCAATGAGCAGAGCAACATGTCAGATGGACTAGACTGCAATGGAATGCTGTCCTATTCACAGACGAGAGCAGATTCAACATATCCTTTGCTGATGGACGTATGCGGATTTGGCGACGGTGTGGAGAGCGCTTAGCAGATTGCTGTGTTCGTCGGCACAACCGATTTGGAGGTGGCAGTATTCACATTTGGGGGGGATTCAGTTTTCATCATCGCTTGCCTCTTCACGTCTTCCGTGGAAATGTTAATGCTGTGAAATATCGAGATGAGGTTCTGGATGCATTGGTTGCTCCTGCGCTCACAAATTATCCAGACTTGCAGCTTCTCCAGCAGGATAATGCACGTGCGCACACCGCATGCATTACGCAGCAATATCTACAGCAGCAGAACATTGTGACGATTGATTGGCCTGCCCTATCACCAGACATGTCCCCTATAGAACATCTGTGGTACGAGCTTGGACGCAGAATCTACAGGCAAGGTTCTCCAGCTAATCTGCAACAGCTCGAAGCTGCTCTTACACGTGAATGGGACTTGATTCCCCGGAATTTCCTTCAGAGACTTGTGCGTTCCATGCGGAGCCGCTGCCAAGCTTGTTTGCAAGCACACGGTGGACGTACCAGATACTGAGGATAGTGTGAATGAATTTTTTTATTGGTTGCATTTTTGGTTTTCTCCCTTGCCTGCACAGAATGCAATGAATTTCATAACAATCAAATGTACAAATTAATGACCAGCGTGGATTCATAGGAAAATGAATAAAGATTCCAAATATGTAAACTTATAAACACTTATATTTACATTTCACACTCTGTTCCTGTATTATACAGGTGGTGCGTTTTTAATGTGCTTCAGTATAGTAAAACAGTATATAACAAAAACTAATGTATATGAGGATTAGTGAGTGTATGGTTGGAAATTGAAGATCTAGTTAGTTCTCATAATACATGTTGACAAATAAATTGGGTGTTATCCCAAACAACATCAGTCTTTCTCACCCTCCTCCACCTTATCATCACAGGTGTAAGGGACTACCATTTTGGTACAGATTAAAACACATTCACACACACATGCATCCACATAATTTCACACTTTTAATTTACTCTATTTACACTAATTGAAAAGACAAAATGATAACATGACCAGGTATCAATGATAAAAAATTGTTATCTGGAATTCAATACCCTTTAGCTCCCCAAGGAGCATAGGCCTTCAACATACACATGCCAAGTCTTCATGTCCTGTGCCATCCACTCAAGTTCTTTCCATGTTTTCCTCATCATTTTCACCTCTGTTTCCAGTTCTCTTCTCCATGTGTTTTTTGGTCTACCTCTGCCTCTCTTTCCCTGTGGATTCCAGAACAAGGACTGCCTTGTAATGCTATCAACAGGTTTCTTCAATGTGTGTCCTATCCATCGCCAGCATCTTCTTGTCAACTCTTGTTCCACTGACACTTGTCTGGTTCTTGTCATCAATTCCACATTTGTGACTTTGTCATACCATTTCAGTCCTTCTATTCTACGCAAGCACCCATTTATAAAAGTCTGTAGTTTTTTGGTTGTTGTTTTTGTTGCTCTCCATGTCTCAGAGCCTTACAATAGGACTGACTTGACATTTGAGTTGAAGATTCTTATTTTCAGGTTGGACTTGATTTCTCTTGTTTTTCATATGATTCCCAATGCAATGAAAGCTCCTCTTGCTTTTTGTATTCTTATTTTGATATCATTGTCTGTCCCTCCAACTTTGTCTATATTACTGCCACTGTATATCCTGAAATAATAACCCATCAGAGGCTCAACAAGATATTTTCTTCTTTAAAAATAAAATATATTACACCTTAATAAGACACTTTGTTTGTATATAGAGGTTTGCTGTCTGAAAATGTTTTTAAAGTTGTTATCACATTTCTATGTGTAATCTAAAGTATATATATATGTATATGTGTGTGCGTGAGTGTGTGCTTGCATGTGTGTGTGTGTGTGTGTGTGTGATTTGTTTATTGCTTTGTTTATTATATAATAATAATAACAACCTATCCTTCTGAACGTTTTGCTTACTGAGAAAACAGTGAGTGAAGGCTGCTGTTAGAAATAAATGAAGACAAAATTTGCTGTACCTTTTTCATTACTTTATACTTAAAAGCTTCTATAAAATGAAACTTTTTTTTTTTTTTAATGCATCAACTCCTTGTCAATGGAAGTAAGAAAGATAGTTCTTCAGAGTTATATACAGTAGAACCAATCATGACATATGGAAGTGAGTCATGGGCAATTATTAAACAAGTAGAAAAAAGTCCTCGAGGCCACAGAAGAATGTTAAAAATACCGTGGACAGCTAAACAAGTGTAATGAGGATGTCCAGAAAGAGGCCAATGCCCAAAGAAAGCTTATTCCTTGTGTTAGAAGGAAGCAATGTAGCAAGAGCATACGATGAATTATGGAGAGAAGACAAGTTACATAAGATTAACAAGATAAGAATAACAGGAAACATGTACTAATACATAGAAAACTACTTACAAGACAGATACTTTACAGGACAGGTACTTTACAGTACAGGTAAATAATGACAAATTAGAGCTATACGAACAATAGAATGGCATCCATCAAGGCTCCGTATTTGTAGTGGTGTTGATGGTATTGTATGATGGTGATATTACTAAATGTAATTGTATGAGGCCAGCTGTGAAGGCTCCTGAGATAAAATGTAGTTGAGAATTGTCAGAAGGCCTTTCTTGCTACCACTACGACCTCACACTTAATTTTTTTTAATGAATGTGGCTACGTAAAGTGTCTAGGGTTATGATATGTAGTGTGGTGTAATAGGTTATAGATATACCCACAGATATTTAACAAGACTAATAATATTAATAAATGTTAAAATACACTGAACTAACTCTCGTGTGTAAAATTTTTTGATAGAATTATATTACATTTATTTTGTTCTGGATCAATTTTTTAGGTTGACCAGAACTTAAAAGGATTTAGAGATTATGAAAAGAAATGCATGGAATATTATATCATAAATGCAATAGTGTACATATATATGTACTATACTAGTTAGTTTTATTAAAATGTTCTAGTAGTCATCTACTTGGGAGGATAGTTAATGTTTGTGCTGTTGGGGTGGCCTCATCACACCTGTCTATATTGACTACACAGTGTCCAGAAAATGGTGGGAATTTTTATGGGGTTATTAGTAACTAAACGGTGTTGGTGAATGTCCAGCAGACCAGAGGCTCACTCATATTGTAGTTGTAGCTCTGGTGCTGAAATCTGGTGGTCCCACCTCTCCGTGCTGGCGGGCAATAATGGTGGTCTCTGTCACAAGTACTGCACAGATACACTCGAGTAAAGTCACCAACTGAATAGACACTGCTTTGTTGACAACAGAAACTCACAGCTCTGCAATCAAAGTATGGGCCATGTGTCAAAATCTATTCTCTACCCACGTCTGGACACAACACTGACACAACAACCACATCATACAGACAGGTCAGATCTCTCTGACCAAACAGCACATTTACCATGGTGGTTTTACATCAGATAGATCCTCCCAGACTATAGATTCTGAAAAATATTTATTAGTTTTCTGCCCTAAAAGAGGATAGGTAATATGTTTCATTATTCTCAACACTTGATCTGTCTTGCCTAACCCTTGCTGGAGTTTATGTACATTGTTGGTCCCTAGACCCTGACTTGGGCGGGGGGTCTAGAGCAAATCCCTACTTGTTTGTAAGGCTAGATTTCGATATGGCAGTATCAAATCACTCGAACATGAAACAATATTCAAAATATATATAAGGAAATAATTTCAATCTTACCAGATTATGAATAAATAACACAGAATTGCTAGCAAAACTCAGCTGAGCTGCTGGCTATAGTATGGCGTCCCTAAACTTCTTACACTTTCTTTCATATGGAAATCACCACACTTTAAAATCTGTGTCTATCACTGAACAACTATTGAAGAATGGCCCCACTTTCGCGTCTGAGCGCTAATGATATGATTGTCTGTGGCCAATCACTGCCTATGTTTATTTGAATTTCAAATTTCCTACCATAAAGTCATTTCAGTCATGCTTCAGTCAAGTATGGATGGTTATCTGTTAGTCTGTCCGTCTCTACTTGTGTTTCTACAAAAATGTACTTGATTTTTGAACCAACCTTTCTCTCCCCTCCAAAATTTTGTCGTTAAAAGTTATTTTTAGACACAGCTACCACCCAAAAACCCTCTCCTCCATACTAAGTAAATTTGAACACCTGCGTCCCAAGGTCGTGTTTTTGTGTGCAAATCGCGACACTTTTAGATTCAATACAGTCTGTCGATGATGTGAACAACACTGTCTTTTGTCATTATCTTCAATATTATCTATCCGTCTGTAAAATTAAGAACATATTAGTTCACTGCTCAGAATAGGCCATCCGGCCAGCTAATTTTTATATTCCTAACATTAATATTAAGAAAAAAATACTTTTTAATTTTTGTAATATTTCGAACATCTGCGTTTAGCCGCTGAATTCAAATCAAGGGCTTGGTATCGCGCAAAAGCGTCCAATAAATGACTGTGGCGTAACATATCTGTGGTCCCTTCTGTCGAGTTGCTTACTTTTTATGTCAACTTGGGAAACGTGACTTTTCTCCGTTTCCCCCCCCAATTGCGTCTCCTTAGCCTTTCCAGTCTCACGCAATCTTTCCAGTCATATTTTTTTCCTTTTTGATCCGCCGTTCCCCTCCTGTCTAGCAAGTCAATTTTTATGGAGGATGATGACCCGCGGTCTAGGCGATCATGTACTATTCGCAGCCTACGCATTATGTTTTTATCCTTAAATGTTATCTTTGGAGGTATTTCACCGTTGTATCTCTGTCAATTTCACTACACATCTCCCCACTTGAAAACATGCCTATGGCAAGTTCCAAAACCAGCGATACACATAGGTAAAATTACTCCTCACGTCTGCCACTACTCTAATTTTGATCACAGGGGTGCCGACTGAGGAAATCTGCACCGACATTCAATTTGCCTGGGATATATTGGATACTAAACTGATAAGGTTGAAGCAACAAAGACCACCTCAGCAATCTTGCGTTTTCATGCTTAGCCTGAGATAAAAATACGAGAGGCTGATGGTCCGTCTCCACCACAAAAGTCCTACCATACAGATAGATTTGAAACTTCTTTATTGCCCAGATTAATGCTAAACATTCTTTTTCGCTTGTGGAGTATCCTTGTTCCGCCTTATTCAATTTGCGGCTTGCATAAGCGACTGGTTTAAGTTCCCCATCAGGTGAAGATGATCTTTGCAACAAAGCCCCTCCTAGTCCTACATTACTTGCATCGGTTCTTAAGACAAAGTCCTGTGTCAAATCAGGCAGTTTGAGAATAGGCTTGCTAGTGAGTTTTTCTTTTAACTCTTGGAACGCTAGTTCACATTGTGCAGTCCAAATAATTTTATCTGGAAGTCCCTTGCGAGTCAGATCAGTCAGAGGAGCACAAATAGCGTTAAAATTCTTGATGTATTTCTGATAAAATCCGCATAACGACACAAATGATCGCACGTCCTTTTTTTTGTTTGCGGCCTAGGTGCTCTCTGCAGTTTTTTCCAAATTCTTAGGATCAGGGGTCATATTACCCTGATATACAGTGTGTCCCAAGAATTCCAACTCTTTGCATCCAATACAACATTTTGTTGGCCTAGCAGTTAAGTTCGCCTCCCGAAGTCTATCAAACAACATCTCCAGAGCTTCAATGTGTTCTTCAAATGTCTCTGTGGCGACGAGAATATCATCCATGAAATTCGTGATACATGGGTTATTCAGGGGATCCAACAATTTGCGCATCATCCTTGAAAACACACTCTGAGCATTTTTCAGTCCGAATGGTAGCATATTGAATTCATAATGTCCATCCGAAGTGCTAAAAGCCAAATAAGGTCTCACTTAGGCTTCACTGGGATCTGGTAATAGCCTTTACTAAGATCCACCTTTGAAAAGTATTTTGCCTTGTTCAGTCTGGCAAATAACTGTTTTGTGTCTGGTAATGGATCCACTTGTCCTTCTGTGACAGCATTCAGTTTCCTGTAATCTATGCACAGTCTGTGTTCCCCAGACGGTTTCCTCAACAAAACGACACTAGAACTAAAAGATGATTCACTGTGCGAAATAATCCCCTCCTTCAACAAATACTCTATTTCTTCCTTCAATGCCTTCTCCTTCGCGAACAGAATAGAATAGGCTCTCATACAGATTGGGTTTGAGTCTACCAGTTTCATGTCATACTGTAGCAAATTTGTATGGCCTGGTTTATCTGTTAATACATCTGTATGTTCCTCCAGAACCTTTTGAACTCTCTCCCTCTGGTTTTTAGTCAGGTGCTTACTGACTTTTACCTGTGCTGCTGTTTCACAAGGATGTAATGGGTATTCATGTGAGGTGAGTGGTTCTTTTTGCATCTGGGTTGCAATAGCCAAGGTCAATAAGGGGGTGCTTTCCTGGAGTGGTCTGTCCAGATACTTCTTTAACAGGTTTACATGATAAACTTTTTCCTTCCCCTTTTTGTCAATTTTATAGTTTGTTCTAGACACCTTCTCTAGAACCGTATATGGACCTTGCCAACCAATTTGTAATTTATTCTGGCTTCCGGGTAGTAGAAGCAGCACCTTCTCTCCGACTGCCAGTTCCCTGTCCTTTGCCTTCCTATTAAAATATGCTGCATGTTTCTTCCTGGCTTGTTTCAAATTATCATTTGCCAGTTTCCATCCAGCTTTCAAACGAGTGGTCAGTTCGTTCACATATTGATACGATGAGGTAACAGTCTCTTCCGCCTTCTCATCTGTCCAGGTCCTTAATAGGGCTTCTAATGGACCTTTTATTGGCCTCCCAAATAGCAGAGTTGCGGGAGCCATCCCGGTTGAACTATGTGGTACCTCCCGGTAAGCAAACAATGCGGCGGGCAGGAATTGATCCCACAGATCCGGTTTTTCGTGTGCCAGCTTTCTCAGGATAGAAATGAGAGTCCCGTTGAACCTCTCTACCTGGCCGTTCCCTTGTGGATGGTACGGACTACAATGAAAGTGCCTGGCTTGAAATAGCTTAAAAACTTCTTCCGTTAGTTTCCCCTTGAACTGAGAACCATTATCCGTCAAGATTTGATGCGGGAATCCTAATCGGGTAAATATTGTAAGTAGTGCCTCTGCTACATGTTTTGAATCAATTGATGGCAGGGCTACCGCCTCTCCCCACATAGAACAAGTGTCCACCAGAGTAAGGATGTAACTGTTCCTCCTCTTGGTCCGAGTGAGAGGTCCTACAATATCCACTGCAACCCTCTCAAAAGGTGTTCCCACTATGGGCATTTCCCCTAGAGTTGCAGGAGCAGTCCAGTGCTTTGGAGCTACCCTTTGACATTCTGGGCAGGATTTGACATATCTTTTTATATCCTCCGTTATCCCTGGCCAGAAGTAATGACAAGCTATACGCTGTCCTGTGGCGCTGATCCCCATGTGACCACTGAAGGGAATCGCATGCCCGAGTTCCATCACTTTATCTCTATATGAAGTGGGAAGAACCAGCTGGTTATGACCATTTGTTCCAGTTCCGGCCTTCCTGTATAAGAGTTTGTTCTTCATGAAATATTCCCCCTTGCTCGGAGGTGTGTGGCATTTGGGCAATTTTTTTAAAACATGGCTTGAGTGTCCTATCCTCAGCCTGCGCCTTCCTCATCTCCTCTGGATGAGCATTTATAGGTTCACCTTCTTCCTCCTTCTTCTGTGACCTGGTCTGCACTGTCGCCATGATCACAGGTTTCTCGGGATTCCCCAAGAAGACGTATCTACAAACCAATATCAGAGGGTAGATTGGTTCATCTATCACTGCTGCTCTAATTTCTCCTTCCACATAGCGAGTTTTCACCGTTATCCTTGCGATGGGAAGTGTCATGAGTGGTATGTCCTTAGTCGCCCCTTGTATTTCCACTGTTTCTGTGGTATACTGACTTGGGTCCACTAGGCTAGACTTCACAACTGAATCATAATCCAAACCTGTATCATAAAGGCACCTTATGGTGACCCCATTACAAATAACATCCTCACAAACTGGGGGGTGATAAGGTTCCTGTTGTCCCTTAGGATTAACCTTTAATCTTTGCGTCCCCGACTTCATTGCAGCAATGTTTGAAGGTTTCCTTCTACAAAATTCGGTGTTATGGTTATCCTTCTTGCACCATTTACACCATCTTTTCCCTTGGTTCAACGGTTTTCTTTCATTGAACTTTTGGTCATTGAACTGTGAGTTTCTGTCGCGATAGTCATTTCTTGGCCGCTCAAAGTTTGTCCTTCCTTTATTTCCCTGCTCTCTATTATCAAATTTATTAAATTGCTGTGGAGCTTTAAAATTGTCTATGTGCTTCTTTTTAGCACCACTTACCTCTGCCTGAGCTGCCTGATACCTCTCAGCAACATTTAAAATTTCCCCCAACTTCTCTGCACCTTGTTCCATGAGAAATTTTCTCATGTCTGGAGCCATGGACTCTCTCAATTGCTCAATCATGATCATTTCTTTAAGGTCTTGGGTCTTCCCCAGAGCCGTCCATTTCTCCAAATAGGTTTCTAGTCTGCAGAGAATTGGTGGTATGTCTCCCCAGACAACAGTTTGGCATTTCTAAATTTCTTACGATAAAATTCACCATTCTTCTCGTACCTTAATAACAAAGCCTGCTTTAACATGTCATAATTGTCTTGGTCTTCCCTGTTCATTTTGGCAAATACTTCATAAGAAGTACCTCTCAATCCCTGTGATAGCTTTAAGCTCCACCTCTCTCTCTCTAACCCATATGTAGTAGCTAATAACTCAAAACGTCCTAGGTACCCCTCTATGTCATCGTCTTTTTCAACAAAATGGTCTAAATGAAACCCCATAGCTGAGTTTGAGGCTCCCAGACTGGGCGTAGCATCTGAGTCAAAAGGGCTGGCACCATTTTCAGGAGCCTGGCCTTGTAATTCCAGCTCCCTTAGTCGTAATTCGTGCTCCCTTTGCAACCTTCTATCTTCTGCCTCCCTTTCGGCAGTCAACCTTTTTTCTTCTGCCTCCCTTTGCTGTCGTTTTTCTTCTGCCTCCCTTTGCTGTCGTTTTTCTTCTGCCTCAATCTGCAGCCTCTTAATTTCTCTATCAGCCTCAATTTGTAACCTCTTCTCTTCAGCTACCTTTCTATCTTCCCTTTCAATATATTTATCACATTCAGCCGTTACGTATTGAATTAAAATTTGACCATCCATTCCCATCTCCTTCGCGGTGAGCACAGCAGCTGATCTAAATTTTGCCAGCTCCGCCATACTTTTTAGACAATATAATAATATACAAGCTAAATCTCTAACCAGTAAATACACTAAGTACTTCTTATGACTATAGTCTAACTAATTCTAACTAACCAGTTAACTAATTAATTATTACTGGCTGTGAAGATTCACCAACTTTTATCTGCAGGGACACTTTTAATGTTAAAGGGAATTTTACAATTTATTTCCCTACTTTTATTTCTCCCACCAGGAGATCCTAATATTACTGTTGGGCTAATTATCCCCGGACAAGACCCCAATATATGTAGTGGTGTTGATGGTATTGTATGATGGTGATATTACTAAATGTAATTGTATGAGGCCAGCTGTGAAGGCTCCTGAGATAAAATGTAGTTGAGAATTGTCAGAAGGCCTTTCTTGCTACCACTACGACCTCACACTTAATTTTTTTTAATGAATGTGGCTACGTAAAGTGTCTAGGGTTATGATATGTAGTGTGGTGTAATAGGTTATAGATATACCCACAGATATTTAACAAGACTAATAATATTAATAAATGTTAAAATACACTGAACTAACTCTCGTGTGTAAAATTTTTTGATAGAATTATATTACATTTATTTTGTTCTGGATCAATTTTTTAGGTTGACCAGAACTTAAAAGGATTTAGAGATTATGAAAAGAAATGCATGGAATATTATATCATAAATGCAATAGTGTACATATATATGTACTATACTAGTTAGTTTTATTAAAATGTTCTAGTAGTCATCTACTTGGGAGGATAGTTAATGTTTGTGCTGTTGGGGTGGCCTCATCACACCTGTCTATATTGACTACACAGTGTCCAGAAAATGGTGGGAATTTTTATGGGGTTATTAGTAACTAAACGGTGTTGGTGAATGTCCAGCAGACCAGAGGCTCACTCATATTGTAGTTGTAGCTCTGGTGCTGAAATCTGGTGGTCCCACCTCTCCGTGCTGGCGGGCAATAATGGTGGTCTCTGTCACAAGTACTGCACAGATACACTCGAGTAAAGTCACCAACTGAATAGACACTGCTTTGTTGACAACAGAAACTCACAGCTCTGCAATCAAAGTATGGGCCATGTGTCAAAATCTATTCTCTACCCACGTCTGGACACAACACTGACACAACAACCACATCATACAGACAGGTCAGATCTCTCTGACCAAACAGCACATTTACCATGGTGGTTTTACATCAGATAGATCCTCCCAGACTATAGATTCTGAAAAATATTTATTAGTTTTCTGCCCTAAAAGAGGATAGGTAATATGTTTCATTATTCTCAACACTTGATCTGTCTTGCCTAACCCTTGCTGGAGTTTATGTACATTGTTGGTCCCTAGACCCTGACTTGGGCGGGGGGTCTAGAGCAAATCCCTACTTGTTTGTAAGGCTAGATTTCGATATGGCAGTATCAAATCACTCGAACATGAAACAATATTCAAAATATATATAAGGAAATAATTTCAATCTTACCAGATTATGAATAAATAACAGAATTGCTAGCAAAACTCAGCTGAGCTGCTGGCTATAGTATGGCGTCCCTAAACTTCTTACACTTTCTTTCATATGGAAATCACCACACTTTAAAATCTGTGTCTATCACTGAACAACTATTGAAGAATGGCCCCACTTTCGCGTCTGAGCGCTAATGATATGATTGTCTGTGGCCAATCACTGCCTAGGTTTATTTGAATTTCAAATTTCCTACCATAAAGTCATTTCAGTCATGCTTCAGTCAAGTATGGATGGTTATCTGTTAGTCTGTCCGTCTCTACTTGTGTTTCTACAAAAATGTACTTGATTTTTGAACCAACCTTTCTCTCCCCTCCAAAATTTTGTCGTTAAAAGTTATTTTTAGACACAGCTACCACCCAAAAACCCTCTCCTCCATACTAAGTAAATTTGAACACCTGCGTCCCAAGGTCGTGTTTTTGTGTGCAAATCGCGACACTTTTAGATTCAATACAGTCTGTCGATGATGTGAACAACACTGTCTTTTGTCATTATCTTCAATATTATCTATCCGTCTGTAAAATTAAGAACATATTAGTTCAATGCTCAGAATAGGCCATCCGGCCAGCTAATTTTTATATTCCTAACATTAATATTAAGAAAAAAATACTTTTTAATTTTTGTAATATTTCGAACATCTGCGTTTAGCCGCTGAATTCAAATCAAGGGCTTGGTATCGCGCAAAAGCGTCCAATAAATGACTGTGGCGTAACATATCTATGGTCCCTTCTGTCGAGTTGCTTACTTTTTATGTCAACTTGGGAAACGTGACTTTTCTCCGTTTCCCCCCCAATTGCGTCTCCTTAGCCTTTCCAGTCTCACGCAATCTTTCCAGTCATATTTTTTTCCTTTTTGATCCGCCGTTCCCCTCCTGTCTAGCAAGTCAATTTTTATGGAGGATGATGACCCGCGGTCTAGGCGATCATGTACTATTCGCAGCCTACGCATTATGTTTTTATCCTTAAATGTTATCTTTGGAGGTATTTCACCGTTGTATCTCTGTCAATTTCACTACAGTATTATCCCCTTTATTATTTGCTATAATGGTTAATGACTTAGGAAAGGAATTCAACGACAGAAGATTAACAACTGTAACAATTTGCAGACAATGTAACTATTTGGAGGACATGAAAAATCCTTCCCAGATTATATGTAGATCTACAAGCCCAAATGGGAGCCGCGGTAGCATAGTGGTTAGTGCACTGGCTTCCTAGCTCAGTGGTCTATGGTTCGATCCCCAGATGAGGTGGGATTTTTTTAGGCCGCAAATGGCTCCTGGGTCGACCCAGCCCCAACTGAGTACCAGAGCAACTCTGGGAAGGTTAAGGCGGCCATCGTGATGTTGACCACGTCACCCCTAGTGTGCCAATGGTCAAGAAAAAATGGGCCTAACACCATATGCCTCAATAGGTGTGTAACGGGATCCTTTACCCTTTTTTTTTACCTTTACAAGCCCAAATAAACATGGCTGCAGAATGGATGGCTAAGTGGGGCTTTCAACTCAATGCTAAAAAGAGTTTCAATGATATTCACTAGAGGTAGAGTAATAAAAAATAAAACAATAGACATCAAAATCTAAGGACACAAAATAAAAACAGTAGGAACAACCAAATATTTAAGCATGACTTAAGACCACCAACTAAACTGGAAAAAACATATGAGAGCTGCAGAGGACTCAAAAATATGATGAGATACCTAAAAGGTAGTGGATGGGTATTAGGCATTAAGACATGTCTCATGTTCTACATGTCATTTGTAAGGGGGAAAATGGACTTTGCGTATATAGTATATGACTCTGCAGCTCACAGCAACAAGAAAAAATTGGGCAAAATACAACACCAGGCACTAAGTGCAATTGCTGGAGCCTCAAAATCAACATCATTTGAAGCACTAGAGGTAGCACTAGGAATAATACCCCTCAAGCTAAGAAGAAAAGAACTTAGACTGAGTTACATGGTCAGAGTACTAATTGACAAAACCCACCCAGCCCATGCACTGTATGTGAAGAATCTCCCATCGTGCTGGGATGCCCCACTTGATCCCTCAAGATACCCAATAGGATAGAAATTCATAGAGGAAATAGAAAAACATAATACTATAATAATGCAGTAAACTGCCGTATAGGAACATGGAAGGGGATTCACAATAAACAATAAAAATTAACTATGCCACAACAAATGGCAGATAAATTACATCATTGAAGAACCAACACACTAGAAAAACAGTGTAATATGCTATATAGAATGATAAACACTATATACTCTAATTATTACCCGCATCTGGTTGACCCGGTTATCCCGTGCACATGACAAACACAAATTTTCATGTGCATGGTCCAAAAATCAAAACCAAAGGGAAGCAATCCACCTACTTTGGCCATGTTGTGAGAAGAAGGAAGTTGGAGTATGTCTTGACAACAAGAAAACAAGAAAGAAAAAGAGAAAATGGGCGACACTGATAGGATACTGACCAGTTTGACCTCATGGCATGGAAAGAAGTCAACAACAGAATTGATTAGTAGTACTATAGAAAGGAAGATGTGGAGAGACATAATCACCTATGCCACCAAGCATAATACTTGAAGAAGATACTTAAAAGCACTTTGGTTGGGCATAAAGTTTTCAGCTCGTTAAAATTTAGGACCTTACTTAAGCAAATAACGCTGTGAAACCCAACGCCCTAATATCTGGCCTTTGGCTAGGATCATGTGTCTAGACACAGGGACCGGTACAGTGACATTCATGTGTCATTAGGTCCCTTGTGTGAGAACACAGAGGATCACTACAGTGACACAGTTTGTCATTGGGTCTTCTTGTGTTGGGACATGTGGTCTTGACCAGAGCCGGGTTTGGGGTGGGTGCCAATGCGACCTCATGCGAGGAAAAAATATGCGACCTCATGCAAGGAAAAAAAAAAAATGCTTAAGCCCCACAATTTAAAAAAAAAAATAATTAATAGATAATAAAATCAAGTTGAGCCCCTTATGGGTAATATTTATGACGTATAGTGTTTATAAATGTAGATAATATGTGCATTTTTTTGCCGTTTGCTTACTGGCTACATTCTTCAAAATTGTGCATTCCATATTGTTTGCAGGTTAATTAAAAATTCTAATTGTATTTTTCAGTGTCTTAAATAATCATACTTTATTTTTAAAATTAATTTTTAAACATGAAAAGATTATTTGGGTGTGTAAGCATGTGCACAGAACATATGAATTTACTCGTATTTTTAATTTCATATTTTTGGTTCATAAATTCATCATCACCATTTTTCTTTTCGTTGTTTATGAAGCATGGAGCCACATCTGCAGCCGGTCCCTTTATAGCAAGCCTGCGCTAAGCATTCACATGCTTTTCCAGTGGTGGTTTTTGTAGCACCTTGTTACATGATAAGGTTGCCAGCCTCATTTTAGTTGCCTGGTATGATAAGCCTGAGGGTGCAGTGACCTTATTCCTTCTTGTCGCCTCAGAGACCCTCGGGAACTACATGGGGCTGTGTAACTTCCTTGACTTACGACATATGTGACTTATGACATATGTGACTTACGACGTAAGCTATTTATGACCACTCATATTTACGACAACCATCCCATTAATCCTTTTATAGCACTGAACATTCATGTATCATTATTTATTACAATACAGTTCTGTCCAGTACAGTAATTTCGGAGTGGCTCAGAGGTATGGCGTCCGCCTCCAATTCTAAAGGTACCGGGTTCACTCCCAGCACAGTGAATATTATTGATTGAAATTTTTTTCAGAACCAGTGGTACCTCATGATGTCATACTCCTCCCTGATCTCCTGGGTAGTGAGATCAGATGCCTGGTCTCCTGGGTAGTGAGATCAGATGCCTGGTCTCCTGGGTAGTGAGATCAGATGCCTAGCCTTCACGGATAAGGACGAAAAAATAGGAGGTCCCGTGTGCCAGTTGCGCACGTTAAAAATCCCTCTGCAGTTGGAAATCGTAAAGAGTAGGCCATTCGGCCACTGCCCTGGCAAAATTTAAAAATTAGGAAACCTACCCACCACAAACATATTTATAGACTGTATGATTCCTGTATACACACTTTGGGATCCTCACCAACACTGTGGAGTTTGTGCACTGTGCTGAGATCCTCCTTGTGTGATCTAATGGAGGAGATAAGAGCACATATGGAGTTGTCCGTGTGCAATGAAGATGAACCTTAAAACCAAACAGTTATTTTATGTTATAATTTGAACATGTTATAATTTCACTGTTAACAAAGAGTAAAATTAGTTTTTAAAATGTAATTAAACAGTCCTACTAGATTTTCACATTCAAGCATGTCATGTGTTAACATATCCTTATGGCTGATATAGTCGATAGTGACTTCTGACTTATGATGGAGTCATTGGGATGGAATCCCATTATGGACAGTCTGTATTTTGTTTTTTCTTTTGAGAATCAATAATTTATTTACTATTGCATTTCTCCTACAGATTCTGATTTCATTATCTGTCATTAGATATTTATATTTTCCTTGTACTTATACAAGCTATAAAATATTATTTTTTGTTTGTTTTGTCATATACATATACTATATTATATATTTCCTTATGCAGATCTATTTTTAATCCTCATTCCACAGTTAAGGGAGAGTTGCGTACTTGTAAATCTTCTAACAGTTGAATCCTTTGTTGTTCACATTACTTACATATTCAAAGGAAGTGCACTGTTGTATCTTTTTTATAAAATCACAGAAATGGGTGCATGCCTTAGTCAGTTGTATTACTAAGTTCATGAATTGCTTTGTGGCTCTTCTGGCTGTAGATGCTGCTCTCGGCCATAGACCACACACATGAAATTACCATGAGACCTGTTCATCTTTGCTGTCACCTTTGTTATTGTCATCACCACTTCTATAATCTATGTTGTTATCATTCTTCTTCTCTTCTTCCGTCCTTAGCCACCGACCGTCAAAGCAGTCAGTGGCCATTACGCCTAGTGGCGTCTTAGGGCAACAGCAGACAGGTTTTCTTTGCCATTGTTTCCCATCACGCCTATTGGCGTCTTTAGGGCAACGGCAAATCAATCCATTTGCTGTTGTTTCCGTAATCGAAGTGACTGGCAAACGGGTGATCAGCCCGTTGGTGTTGTTATCATCTTCAATGTTAATATCTTCCTCGTGATTATCATCAGTGCTGACTGACATCGCCATTATTGTCATCTTGTTTGTTAAAATCTTTGTTATTTTCTTCAGTGTTATCATTTTAATTCTTGCCATCTTCATTATTACTTTGTAATCATCATCATGTCATTATTATAATTTTCTGTTATCAAACATGGGTGTCTAAGTGGTAGAATGGTTAGAGCGCTTACTTTTTGAGGCAAAGGGACCAGGTTTAAAACCAGGTAACATCTCGCTCCAGTCTACCGTGATGCAATAATGGGTATCTGATTGTGCTCTTGAGTTAGGGAAGGCAAATGCAGTAACGAAGGAAACTGAGCACTCCACCTCATAAAGCTGAGAATTAGTATAAGTGAAGTCTCTAACCTTTAACTACCCTAAGGAATTTTCTGCTAAGGGATTACCTTTACCTTTTTTTAATTATCATACATATTGCTGTCATCTTTTTTTATGAGTATATGAGGAGAACTGCCGTAAGAGGGGGGGTAAAATGGTAGAACTGCCGGTTTACTGGCAGACATTTTCGCTCCAACATATGACACACATCAGGAAGTATTTTTCTCTTATTTCTGTATTTTCATGTTCTCCACTTAATTCTCACTTTCTCTCCCTTGTCTCTTGTTTGTCTGTCCCTGATGAAGGCCTTGTGGCCGCAACGTAGGTTTTTCTTGTCCTTTCTCTTTGTAAGACGTATTACTGTTTGTGTGTTTTTTTTTTTTTTTTTCATTCTATAATCTTTTTTTATTGGCATTGCAATTTTCATTTTACTATATGAGGTAGGGCATGTGGTTGTCAACCTCATTGTATAAACTGAGTTACTATAGAAACCACTGCTGCAAAGGAGCCAGCTAGTGTGGGTGGTTCCATGGTTCGTGAGAAGCAAACAGGAAATTGATGATGATTCTTATCATTGTTATCAATTGTCTTTTTTTTTCATAGTGAACACTTTAAATGCCCTGACAGTATCATACCTAATTGTGCCTGCTTAGAAAAAAGTATTTTGGCCTTTTTCTTTTTCTCCTTCTCAGATTCCAACATTGGTAATGAGGACAGTGGAACTGCATGAGATCTGCCATTTATAAACTGTTATTTGTTTTAATATTTTTTGTAGGCATAGCTCCTAGTCTTCAATACGCCCCACGACACAACCCAGCAACCCAGCACTCAGCTCTGTCAAGTCCAGGACAACAAGCACAGGAAATGAACATCCCTAATGACCTCATTGGCTGCATCATTGGTAGGGGGGGCCAGAAGATCAATGAAATTAGGTCAGTGTATTAAATATTATGTGGCATGCCTGTGGTGTATGTGGTTGTGTCTCACCATTAAATCATGATCAGTAATGTTTTCCATAACTTCTGTTGTTGACTCCTTTTATGACATTATATAATGACAGGGTTCGTGCAGTTTAGTAATGGTACAATGGTCATAAGCGCACCACTTTTACATAATTTTCACACTGTAACTTTGATGGGAAAATGTTAATGCTGGCTTTTTTCAGGGACGTAATTTATTTTCTATCAAAGGGAAACAATTAAGCAACAAATTAGAAATAATAACAATAAAATATATTGTAGATTTTTGACACTTTACTATGTGTTTTCTATTTATTATTCAAAATACAATTGCAACTTTGGTGGGAAAAAAGATGCTCGCTATATTAAGCGTCGTGCAGTGTGTGCAAAGGCCAAAAGGGCACGACTTTTATTTAATGTCCAGAGTCCAAGAAAAAATATTGTGGGACAGAACAGGACACTTTAGGAGAATTATATAATATCCATAATCTTTATTTTTCTTATTTTACTTCATTTTTCCATCAGTTTTTCCTGTTATCAGTGTTTTCAAGACCACTCCTCATCACACTTCCAGTAAAGGTTTAATTATCTTTTCCTTATCTGTACTGTTTTAACACAAGCATGTAGCCCATCAAGAAATTATGGGATAAAACTATGGTGTGTGCTTTCTGCTTCATGTCCTGTTATCTTAACAACATAAAAAATTGGCACTAAGCTTAACTGGAAATATACATATCTTGGCAGCAATATAGACAAAGTTGAAGGGACAGACAATGATATCAAACTAAGAATACAAAAAGCAAGAGAAGCTTTCACTGCAATGAGAAACATATGGAGATCAACAGAAATCAAGTGCAACACGAAAATAAGAATCTGCAACTCAAATGTCAAATCAGTCCTATTGTATGGCTGTGAGACATGGAGAACAGCAAAAAAACAACAACCAAAATACTACAGACTTACATAAATGGGTGCTTGCATAGAATAGAAGGATTAAAATTGTATGAAAAGATTACTGATTGTTGAACTGATGACAAGAACCAGACAAGTGCCAGTGGAACAAGAGATTAGAAGAACAGATGGTGATGGATAGGACATACATTGAGGAAACCTGTGGATAGCGTTACAAGGCAGTCCTTGTTCTTAAACCTCTAGGGTAAGAGAGGCAGAGGTAGACCAAAAAACACATGGAGAAGAGAATTGGAGATGGAAGTGACAATGATGAAGGAGACGTGGAAAGAACTTGAGCTGATGACACGTGACAGGAGGACTTGGCATGTGACAGGAGGACTTGGCATGTGACAGGAGGACTTGGCATGTGACAGGAGGACTTGGCATATGACAGGAGGACTTGGCATGTGTTTGTTGAAGGCCTATGCTCCTTGGAGTGTTAAAGGGCATTGATTGATAACTGGAAATGAAAACTATATCTTAAAAACAGACTTACTTACTTACTTAGTCGTTCCCCTTCTACCGTGAGGTGTAGAGGTTTGGAAGAGAGAGCGCCAGACTATCCTATCGGCTGTCTTCCTCCTGGCCTGGTTCCATTCTAGTCCTCGATCCTTCAAAGATTGCCCAACGCCGTCCCCCCAGCGGACTCTGGGTCGTCCTCGGGGTCTGGATCCCTGGCTCTCTGTCTCCCATGCCCGCCGTGGCATTCGATCCTCTCCCATTCTGCAGACATGGCCAAACCATCTTAATTGGGACTGTTCTACCTGGGTCTGCAGGGGGCAGGACTTAAGGCCCTGACGCACCGTCCGGCCGCGCACCACGTCTCCTCCCGCCACCTCAACCACCTTCCTCAGACACCTCACCTCCGAGATCCGGACCTGGCCTCCATGGGCCGCAGCCACCGCCCATGACCCGCATCCATACGCCAAGACTGGGACACAGGCAGAGCGGCACACAGCCATCCCCGCCCCCCACCAACCTCTCTCCCGCCGAGGAACCCTCGACTCACGGCCTGAAAAAGTCTCCCAGCCGCTGCCCCCCGAGTGGCCAACTCTTCCCCGATGCCTCCCCCTCGGTCTACAACAGCTCCGAGGCACCCAAAGTGGCCGACCTGCTCCAGGACCCGCTCCCCCAGCCCAATCTGATGTTTTCTTTCTTCTCGTGATATCACCATGGATTTTGTTTTAGAGCTGCTTATGACCATCCCTCTCTTCTCCAGCTCTTCCTTCCAGACTTGCAGGTTGGATTGGAGATGTGCCTCTGATTTAGCAATCAGGGCAACATCATCATCAAATGCCAGCTCCGAAATATAGACCTGTCTCATCTTCCAGTACCCCACTGAATACTTTCTTGTTCTCTCCTTACATGCCTTGATGACATCGTCCATAAGGAGTATGAAGAGGTAAGGTGATAGGATATCACCTTGTCTTACACCAGTGGTGGTCCTGAACTCTTCAGACTTATGGTTTGCTGTCCTCACATAATTTCTGCAAGACTTGTAGAAGCTCTGTATAACATGAATCATAGGTGCTGGAATATTCTTCCTTGCCAAACAGTCCCAAAGTTTGCTCCAGGGGACCCTATCAAACGCCTTTTCCAGATCTATGAAACAAAGATGCATCTCACTCTTATACTCAAGGGCCTTTTCACTCAGCTGTCTGAGTGTGAAGATTAGGTCTTGAGTACTTCGGTTTGCTCGGAATCCGCACTGGACCTCATCCAATTGTGGCTCAGCTAGGCGTCGGAGTCTCTGCTCTAGGATTCTAGAGTAGATTTTACCAGGGACACTGAGAAGGGATATGCCTCTATGGTTTCCACACTGTCGATTGTCACCCTTTTTGAAAATTGGTGTTATGATGGCAATCTCCCAATCCTTTGGCATTGTCTTGTTGTACCACGCTGCCTGTAAAACCCTCAAGAGTAATAGGTCGCCTGATGCTCCCATGAACCCAACCATTTCCGGTGTTATACCATCATGCCCTGCTGCTTTGCCCATCTTGATTTTCTCCAGTGCTGCCTTCAGTTCTTCCATCTTTATGTCATCTTCACCATCATTGGTTTTCTCTTCTGTGCTAGTGTTTATCATTTCTGATGCTTCACCATGCTCACCATCCAGGAGTTCTGAGAAATATTCTTTCCATCTTCCCATACTTCCTTCGGGGCAGTAAGCAATTTGCCTTGCTTGTCCTTTATAAATTTGAGAGGGCATTGTTTTTCCTTCCTCATGTTCTTTAGGGTCTTATAGAACAATTTCTGGTTTTCTTGTGCATCTTTTTCTAGCTTTTCTCCAAATTCTTCCCAGGACTTCTGTTTTGCTGCTAGCACTTTATTCTTTGCTTCTGTTCTGAGTGTCACATATTCTCTATATTTTTCCATTTGTCCTGTTGTGTTTTTAGCTCCTAAGTATTGTTTCCATGCCATTTTCTTCTCTCTTATTTTCTCTTTGACTTCCTCTGCCCACCAAGGTGTCCTCTTTCTCTTGTTCCCAAGTCGGACTTCACCGCATGCTTCTGCAGCAGCTGTCTTTATGATATCCTTGAATTTAATCCAGAGGGTTTCCAAGTCATCAGGTCGTTCTTCTGTGTTGCTCACCGCTGCAGCAATAAGCCCCTGATATCTGGTCTTAATTTCTGGCTCTCTCAGCTTGTAGGTCCTAATGCTCATTTCTCCTGCTCGTTTACTTGGTTTCTTGCGTGATGTTGGGCAGTTCCTAGGCTGAGAAACTCTTTCAGTTGTTCTTTTGATTGTTAGCAGGTAGTGATCACTTCCAATCTCTGGCCCCCTCCAGACTCTAGCATCTCGGACATATTTGAATGAGCTTCTCCGAACAATGGCATAGTCGATCACTGACTTCTCATTCTTTGTTGGTTCACATCTAGTGTATGCATGTATGCGCTTATGGGGGAACTTTGTGTTTGTAATGATCAGATTCTGCTCACTGCAGAATCTAAGGAGTCGCTTTCCATTGTCATTGAGAGTATCTTCTCCATATCTTCCGATAACTCCACCCCATCTAGCATGGTCATTTCCAACTCTGGCATTAAAATCTCCGAGCATAACTTCATCTAGGCAGTCATCCACTGTCCTTTGAAGCAGCTCGAAGAATTCCTCCTTGACCTCTGCTCTCTCATCCTCATTTGGCCCATACACTATGACCAGGTTGACTATGGTTTCTCCTTCTTTTAGTTTAACAACCATAATGCGCTCTGAGACAAAGTTCCATCCCTTGATACTATCTTTTTGATTTTGGGCCACAATGCAACCCACGCCCCCTTTAGCTCTTTCAGACATGGGTACACCACTGTAGAGCAGCGTGTTGCCATCGAGATCCATAACTCCTTGTCCTTTTTTTTTTTTGTTTCCGTTATAGCCAGGATTTCTAGTTTTGCTTTCCTCATCTCTTCCACCAGCTCCTCTTCCTTTCCATTTATACTTCTTGTGTTCCAAGTTCCATAAGTCGTAGTCCGTAGTCCGTTCCAGTTCGTCGCCTTTAGAATCCGTCCGGTTTTCTCTCTTGTGTTGCTAGTAATCGTGATTTAAAGCAAACAGGTGATTGGCCTGTTGTGCCTTTGCATGGTGGAGGGGCTGCCTCCTTACGGCCTCCATGCAGGCCGCCCTCCTCCTTTTTCATCCGGGCTTGGGACCGGCATTGGCGGAGTTTAAAAACAGACTTGCTGATTCCAAATGAAATTTAGGATGTTGGCCTGTACTTGGGAAAAGCTTGGATTGAAGTTTTCAAACTCAAGCATTGTCTCAAAACATGTAATTGTTTCTTCTTGCTTTAAAAGAATGTTGGTGTTAGCCTTTCTTCCCACGTTTCCCACATTTCAGGACAAAGGAAATTATATTGTTGATAATCTTTTCTGATCTTTGTGATTATATGTCTGTTTGATTTAGCTTTTCTCAAATATTATCTTAACATAGAAATAAAGACAATAAACTCACAGTTGGAAGAAAGAATTACAGCCCTTGAAATTTGGATATATAGATGAAAGGGTACATCTCATGGAAATAGGAGAAAACAATTAAAGAAATCATTGAAAAGCTAGGAATTACTAGCTTCATGGTTAAATCAGTATTTAACAAGACCACAAAAGTATAGATCGCAGTTAGTAAAGGTATGATTATATGGTAAAAATATAAATATTATTTATATTTTTTAAGTTTAATAGCTCATGCATATAACTTTGCTGCAATATAGACAGACAATATCTGAGGGAAAGACAATGATATCAAAATAAGTATAGTAAAGCTGAGGAGGTTTCATTGCATTGGGAAATGTCATCACCCTTCATCTCCCTAAAGAGTGTAGGCCTACAATAAACGTCTGCCAAGTTTTCCTGTCCCGTGCCATCAGCTCAAGGTCAGTTCATGTCTTCTTCATCCCCTTCATGTTTGTTTCCACATCTTTCCCCATGTGTTTTTTAATCTTCCTCTACTTTTCCTACCCTGGGTATACCAGAGCAAGAACTGCCTGCATACATGCCACACCTCGGAGATGAAAAACCTGTACAAAAAATCCAAAACCTTGTACAAAGACCCGCAAAGGCTGTACAAAGACTGAAAAAACATATAAATAGAGTTAATTCAGGTAAAAATATTTTCAATTACAGTGGGCTGCATTATAAATGAGGCACGGGGACTTTGCCTTGTAAAGCAGGTCTTCACTTATTTTAAAACCCAAACAATAAGTGTCTGAGTTTATTTTGCACTGTAAAAATAATGTGATGGTGTCATCATTTAGTCTATTTCTGTGCTTATTTATCACTAACAGACTGGGAAATCCAGTGTTCAATAGGACCTTATAAAAGAACTCTGAGACACCGTAAGAAGGGGAATGGGTTAGAAAACCTGTACAGAAATTATGTACAGGGTGTACACATCTGAAAACGCATACACCTTATACAGATTATGGGTAAACCATAGCATGTGGCATGTATGTGCCTGGTAAAGCTACCAGCAGGTTTCCTCAGTGTGTATCCTCTCCATCTCCAGTGTCATCTACTAATCGCTTATTCCTCTGGAGCTTATCTGGTTCTTGTTATCAGTTCCACATTAGTGATCTTGTCAGACCACTTTAATTCTTCTGTTGTATGCAAGTATCTATTTATAAAACTCTGGTTATTTGGTTGTTGTTTTTGTTATACTCCATGTTTCAGAGCCATACAATAGGACTGACATGACATGTGAATTCAAAATGTTAATTTGTGTGTTGGACCAGATTTTTTTTTTATCACCATATATTTATCAATGCATTGAAATCTACTCTTGCCTTTTGTATTATTATTTTGATATAACTGCCAGTTCACCAATTGTGTCTTTATTTCTGCCAAGGTATATGTATAATTCTACATCTTATAGTGGTGTTTCGTGCAGTACTATCTTGTTATCATTTCTTACATTTATTCTCTCATTATCTTAGTTTTCTCCATATGTATTTTCAGATCCACTTGCAGTGATCTCTCATCAAGTATTTTCATTTTGTCTTGCATCTGATAAGGCAGAAGTTTTAGGTCTAGATCTTCAAGCTGTTTAGTCAGAGTCCACTGGATTCCATTTCTATTAGCTAAGATCGATGTTTTTGCAACCCAATCTATAACCAATAGGAAGAGAAATGCTGTTGCACTCCAGTTCTTACTCCAAACAGTTCTGTAAGTTGTCCTTCATGAAGAGCTTTGCATGTTATTTCATGGTTTCTAGCCCATGTTTTCCCCTTTCTTTAAAGCGGGTGTTGTTTGTACCTATCTTTGCATTTAGGTCACCCATCAGAATTGTGATGTCTGTTCTTCTCATTTTATTCATTATATTTTTTAGGTGGATATTAAATTCTTTTTTTTACTTTGTCATTGGTTAATATATAGCATTGGATGATGTTTATCTTTATTTTTCCTTTAGCTGTTTTGAAAGTTGCTTCCCATTCTATGAGTACTTTCTGTGCTTCTTTATATATCATTACAGCTAACCCCTCACTATTGTATGAGCTTCCTTTGTCATGTTCTGAGGACATCACCATTTGACCTGTGCTCAATTTCCTCCTGTTTACCCCCTTTCACCTTGTTTAGCAGTCCCAGGACATCAATCTTGTAGTCCCTCATTCCTGCTGCGACCTGTACCTGGTTCATTCAATGTAAGAACATTCCAGGTGCCCAGTCTAGAGATATTCTTAGAAGAAAAAGGTTTGCAACACTGGCTTCTTTTGGCTTTCTCTGTGTTGCTTCATGCGCCTCCTTAACAGAGGACCTTCTCCTGTCTTGAATCATTTTTATTCTCTTTAGTTTTATCTGTTTATGTTGTTTGTTGACGTTTTTGTGGTTTTAAAATGTCTAAAGGATGAGGTAACTGGCCCCATGCCTAACCATCCTTACTCACTTTTTACGAGATGCATGATAGATCACAGTGTTAATATTCTTTGCTTCCCTTTCAAGCCCAATGTTACACACAGGTGACTGGGAAATATATGGAAATCAAAAGAAATCAAGTCTAAACAAAATACAAAAAAAAAAAGAATCTTCAACTTAGATGTCAAGGTCATTCTATTGTACGACTATGAAACATGGAGAATAAAAACAATACAACCAGAAAGTTTGCCTTTCCTAACTGGGTTCTTGCACAGATTAGAAGGATTGAAATTGTATAACAACGTCACCAATGTTAAACTGATGGAAAGAACCAGACAAATACCAATGGAATAAGGAAACCTTATTTATTAGCATTACAAGTCAGTCCTTGTTCTGAAATCCCCAAGGTAAAAGGAATTGAGAGTTTTTTTTTAAAATTTAATGATGAAAAATATCGCGTTCAACGGTTATAATTATGATATATATTGTTTTCAATTCCAAATAATATGAACAACTGCTGATATGAAAAAGTGGCATCACACCTGTCAAATCACAATTACCAGTACCAATTATGCTTGTATGTTAAAAAAAAAACCCCAAACAAACAAAAATGAGATAAAACCAACAAAATCATTTAAAAATCTCCAAACAAGAATAATATAGGGTAAGGGGTGTAAAGGCCTAGTGGTTCCAGTTATATAACTGACTTTAACGGATATTTAATTGACTTTCACCTGTTAAGTCAGATGCATTTTAAGAACAGCATTAGACCTTCACATTCCCAATTACTATATATTAACTTGTTCTTGTTAAATACTGTTTGACTATATTATGTAGTTCCCTAGGTCTGTCTATTCTTAACACCTGTTCTATATTTATAGGTAAATTTGATGCCTGCAAATAATCTAATATTGGTATTCTCATTTGTTCATACCTCTTACACCTTAACAAGAAATGTTCTATATTATTGTCTTGAAGACATCCTGCACAGTTAGGTTCTTCTATTCTGAAATAGCGTTTTTCCAGCTGTAGTCTGAGAAGTTTCTTATTACTAGGAATTTTAATAGATAGAGACCCACACAAAAAACGTGGAGAAAAGAATATAAGACACTTTAAAAGAATAAAGGATAGATGGTGAGAACGTGATCAGATGGCACAAGTCAGGAAGGCTTGGCATGATGTGATTGAAGACCCATGCTCCACGGGAGCTGAAGGGTCATGAATGAATGACAAGAATACAGGGAGAACATATGATACTTTCATCAGCCTCTAAGCCAGCTTGGATCCAACCAGATTATTCATGTATTCTATTGCAGACAAGTGTCAGGGGCAACAATCAAGATCTCCAATGCAGAAAATGGATTGCCTGATCGCAAAGTGACCATCACTGGATCGCCAGAGTGCATCGGACTTGCCCAGTACCTGATCAGTACTAGGTTGGTACAACAATCTTGCTTTATTTATCCTATTCAGTACAGGTGAATAATTTGTCTCATTTGTTGGTGTTGTTATGTGCTGTTTACCATACAAAGCAGGTTTGATAGCAGGGCTATGCAGCATCTAAACACACCGTGAAACTTTGCAAAGGTGATGGAAAAACCTAACAGGGCCAAAGATTTTAGAGAATAAAACAAGCCATCTTTGTCAGATAAAGCAGCTGTATGTTGTTGCACTGATATAAAAATAATATATTTCATTATCTTTTGTTTTACTTATTTACACCTATAAAGTTAGCATTTTGATTATATTGTTGCCAGGTGTTTTTGAATGCTTGTACGAAGCCAATTTTGTTTTCCTTTTTTTTTTCAGTTTTGAAGTTGTGCTAGTCATTTCATTATATCAGATTTTTGTATCAAATATGTGTGTGGTTTTTTTTTTTCAATAGTTATTACAGGGGGGGGGTGATTTGTAAAACTCTTATTATTATCAAAAAGGAATTTCTTAAGATTTATTCTCTCATGGTTGATTCCACCATGTCTGCTGTTTGTGTAACTGTAGATAGTGACCACATTGCCTCACAAGAGTATTTTAATAGCAATTTTAAAAAGTCAAATATTCCATCATGACAGATTGTACATCAATTTGGAACTGAGATTATAATCATATAAATGCCAGTTAATTAGGGCAGCATTTTCATAGATGCAAAATGTATACACTGCACAATGTATGCCAAAAAAAAAATATGGAAAAATAAAGACACGATTTTGTAGTACAGTAAAATCTTTACCTTTAATTATTGATAAAAGTCTCTGCTTGATATAGTAGTACCAGTTCATCATAACAGACTCACTGTTATTGTTAAAGGAAGTATTCAGAAATATTTAAAAACTTAAAAATGGTTGCTGTTTAAAGATAAAAACACAATAAATGTCGACTGATGGAGTTTACATGGCATTTTCCCGATATAAACAAGCCAAATGACATGATAACAAATGAATTGTGCAATAACGAACTGTGCTGGGAGATAATCAATAAACCAGTGAGACTGTTGATAATGAAATAGACAGTGTTGTCTTTTACATTTCTGCTAAGGCTTAGTTACCTTTTACATCTCTGCCCTGGAGAATACTAAAAGGGGCAATTATTTTTTATTAAAAGGGGCAATAATTTATTTTTTTCCTCAAGACACAGAATTTTACAAACCAGATTGCCACTCATCGTGCTTTGCATAATGCCTGGTGTAGTGTCGCTTGCAAATGAATGCACTGCTATACAAAATTTTGCTTGAAGAAGCCAAATGTCCATGGATTATTAGGGGCAAAAGAAACATGTTTGTACATTGCTTTTTGTGCAAGATAAGCACAGTTGAAATAATAACTTCCCCTTGCTACTGGTTGGAATAAAAACATAACAAGTCTGTCATATGAAACAATTCTTCATTTCCATGAGCCCTGAAGGTTGTTATCTGCAAATCAGTCCAAGTCCATTTCTTCCCATCTTTGAGCAGTTGTGGTCAGTTTATAATGACTAGCATTTTTCAAACTAGATTCAATGTAAAAAGCAAATTAACACATTTTTAGTCTCAGTTAACCTACAGTCATTAAACATGTCCCAGCCACTTCAGTTTGTATTCATTCATTCATTCATCACCCTTCAGCTCCCTGAGGAGTATAGGTCATCAACAAACTCCTGTCATGTGTCAGCAGCTCAAGGTCTTCCCATGTCTTCATCGTTTTCACTTCTGTCTCTGATTCTCTTCTCCATGTTTTTTTTTGGGTCTACTTCTACCTCTCCTACCCTGGGGATTCCAGAACAAGGACTGCCTAGTAGTGCTATCTGCAGGTTTTCTCAATGTGTATCCTATCCATCTCTAGCATCTTCTTCTCTTTTTCCACTACACTTGTCTGGTTCTTGTCATCAGTTCAACATTAGTGATCTTGTCATACCACTTCAAGCCTTCTTTTCTATGCAAGCACCCATTTGTGAAAGTCTGTAGCTTTTTGGTTGTTGTTTTTGTTGTTCTCCATGTTTCAGAGCCATACAATAGGACTGACTTGATCAGTTTGTATGATTCTGTCTTTTCCTGCTTAAGTTTTAAAAGCACAGTCAGAATACAAAGTATTCATCTCTATGACACATACTTCTCCAAATGAAGTAAGTGAGACAGAACAGGGGTTGGCAACTGGTTGATCTTGATCTACCGGTAAATCTCAGGGGATCATATGGTAGATCTGTAAGGGGGGGGAATGCTTATCCTAGGTAAATTTCAGACTACCTTAGTGAGCAGTTGGTAAAAAAAATATGAGCCTAACACCATATTCCCAATATGCCTCAGTGGGCATGTCTCTACCACCGGTTACTTTAATATGTCATTTCCCCAGGTTTAAAGGTACTTTCCCAGCATTCACAGTGAAAATCTGCAAGCTGGCTTACAAACTTTCACTTTAGTCATAAATTTCTTAAAATAGAAAGTGACCTTTTCTTTGAAGTGAAGATAACATTCTGTAATGTATTTAGTTTTAAATTTCCAGAGCTCTGTCACTGGGACTGCAGGAAGCAGGTTGTGTGGCACAGATACAAGTTACATTAGCCTGCAACTTAGTCCTTCTTCTTCTTTGTACACTCTCAGACGTCAACTTGAATATGCTCAAAGAAACCAGTGGTCAGCTAGAGGCTATTTCTGTCTCAATAGAGCTTTTCCAGGAATGGTACTGGTGATGACCACAGGTGCTTTCTCTGTTCCTCATATGTTGGGCATCTTTAAAGCAGGTGTTCAGCAGTCATTTTATCGGTACCACAGTCACACTCATTGGTAGTTCCTATCTTTAGCTTGTTGAATAGGTGGTATCCCAATCTGTTGTGGCCAGTGCGGAGTCTAAAGAAATCACTTGTTCTTTTCTGTTGAGCTGGTTATAGGCATAATTTTTTATGATGTTCTGCTTCTTTGTCTCTTCAAAAGTTATACGTACTTGTATCAGGCTGAGATAGCTTTCCACCTTCCTTTGCCAGTCTGTCAGCTTCTTCATTGCCGGAGATGTTGCAGTGAGATGGGATACACTGTACTACAACTCATTTGAGTTAGTGGCTCAGTTTGTGGAGTACTTCTCTTAGGTCTCCCAGGTCCACATTGTTTTGGTGCTTCAGTGTTGCAGCTTAGTCCAAATTCCAGATACTCGGGAACCCGAAAAGAAGCGTTATTTTATCAAGGTAGCTTTTTAGAGAACTCAGTGTTTCTGAAGTAGGTCCCCATATCTCTTGAGTTGCTGACCCCTGGTCTAGAACCAAATCTTTACACTTGGTCAGGTAAAAATATCAAATGGAAAGTGTGACTCTTTAGTTAAGAACATACATTTAAAAAATATCTTTCAGCTCCTCAGTGTAATATGAATACATTAAAGTACGAGCCACACATTGTAATATAATGCGAATCTTGACATGTACGATATTCTGTAAATAAACATGGCTACGAACTGAACATGCTTTTACTGAGTGCTCTCTGAAACATGTGTGTGCTTGTGTAGATGACGAGGTAATGCTTATATACATACATCATAACATTACATGGTGGCAGCGGTCAATACCCGACCGACGCAAAACAGCTACACGATAACATGTGAGTACAGTTTGTTCGGCTAAAATTCGTCATTGAGGTCAACCATGGAAACTAAACACTACCGCAGCGCACCGCAAATGCGATTTGCCGGTCGAGGTGATAAGAGTGAAGCTTTCTTGTTATGGCGCCAACGCATAGATCTATATTCCAAGACCACTGGTCTGGAAGGACAAACCCTAACTCCATATATCCTAGAAGCATTGGACGATGAAGGTTTGAAAATTTACAACAGTTTTGCTACCGCCATGCCTGTTGAGTCAGCGACCGACCCCGTAGCCATATTGGACGAATTTGAAAAACGTCTGATCATAAAGCACACAAACTTTAGAGCGGCAAGATTAGAACTTCGCCACCTGCGACAGAAACCTGGTGAAAGTCTAGATGATTTCTTCACTCGCATCAAGGAGAAAACAAGTGTATGTAAATTTAACAAAGAAGAAGAAAAAGAGCGAATTATTGAACAGATCCTTCTTAGCACACCAATGCCAGAGTTCCAGAAATGGCTACTGAGCCAGAGTGATACACTAACTTTACAACAACTTCTGGATGAAGGCAGGAAACACGAGGCACAAGCACTAAACATTAAACAAATTCAGCAAGGTACAGTAACAGCCCAGGTGGATGCAGTAAAAAAGCTATAAACCCAAACAAAACAAAGCAACCGGTTCGAAGCAACAAGAAAAACACAACACAAGCAGAGGTGCTATGTGTAAATGTTGTGGCCTAAACCACATACAAAACCACTGTCCAGCTAAAGACTCTACATGTCATTACTGCAGAAAGAGGGGCCACTGGATAAAATTATGTTTCAAGAGGAAACAAGACAGTGCTCAACACAACCTTCACAGCAGAGAGTCATCAAAACAAACACACTTTATGATGACTGAGGACCTTGACTCCAGTGAAGAAAGTGATCCTTCCACATTTGATACTGTGAAGATACTAACTTTCAGTAATGAACCAAAGAGAACGCAGGCTTTCTGCAAGGTACAATTCCGAATACCAGGAATTAAAATGCACAAAGAAAGATATATTCGGTTCAAGATAGACACAGGTGCCCAAGGTAACACTCTACCCTTAAGAATATTCAGACAGATCATGCCTGACAAGGTGGATGAGCAAGGATTTCCCACAAGGGATGTAAAACGTAGGAGTGGCAGGACAAAGCTAAGAGCTTACAATGGAACAAGTATAGACTGTTTCGGAGCAGTAACACTTGAATGTTCATACAGAGACTCTGAATGGACATTGTCAACATTTTACTTGGTAGATGTTGAAGGACCCGCAATTTTGGGTTTACCAATGTGCGAAAAGCTGAGTGTGGTAACTATTAACAACATTAAAGAGGATATAGGTCTTGCAGATGCTCTCAGCAGACTACCAAACCCCAACAAGACAGCAGATCTTACCCCAAACATCAAAGTTGATTTTGTCAAGTTTAGCGATAATCGCTTGAACACATCAGAGAAGACACAATGAGAGATCCTATCCTTAACTCTCTCAAAGAACTGATATACCATGGATGGCCAAGCTCTATCAGGGAAGTTCCAACACACATCCGTCCATACTACTCGATGAGGGACGAGTTAAGCATCGAAGATGGTCTGATCCTTAAAGGAGATCGCATTGTTGTACCAGAAACACAACGCGATATCATCCTTAAACAGCTCCATAATAGTCACCTTGGTATTGTGAAGACACAACTGAGAGCAAAGAAAGATGTTTACTGGCCACAGATAAACAAGGACATAGAAACACTATGTAAAAACTGTTCAATTTGCCAAGAACATGCAAATAGGCAGTGCAGAGAACCTCTCATACCATCAGACATACCATTGAGCCCTTGGAGCATTATAGGAACTGATATTTTCTCAATCGACAATAATGACTATCTTATTATTGCTGATTACTACAGCAAATTTCCCATCATTGAGAAACTTCCACAACCCTCACCGTCAGCTGTTATTGCAGACATTACAAAGAAGTATTGCAGCATGTTTGGCATCCCAGATGAAATTAGATCAGACAACGGTCCACATTTCTCAGGTCAAGCATACAGAAACTTCACTAAGGACTGGAAGATCAAACACACAACATCATCACCTAGATACCCTAAATCTAATGGTTTCATTGAGAGACAGATACAAACTATCAAGTCAGTCATGAAGAAAACAAGAACAGAGGATGTACACCTAGCACTCTTGAGATGGAGAACAACACCGGTAGACAGTAAGATCGACAGTCCAGCAGAACTTACGTTTGATAGAAGAATTAAAGACCTCCTACCATCTAAGGTCCACTTCCGTCCACAACATAGAGACAGCACATATGATCAACTTCAGCATCGTCAGCAAGTTCAGAAATCCAACTATGACAAATGTGCTAAAGACCTACCACCATTATATCCTGGTCAGCATGTGACTACCTACAACCACAACAATGACACATGGTCAAAAGCAACAATCAGTTCCAGAAACCCTGAACCCAGGAGCTATACTTTAAGACCAGACAGCAGCAGCAACCTCCTGAGGCGAAACAGAGTGGACATAAGAGAAATCCCACAGAATACAACAGAACAGAGAATTCCCATGCTTTCAACAGACAATGCAGTAACTCCAGACCTTGGTGCCCCACAAAACCAACAAGCGTCAAGGCCAAAATCACAACCAACTCAAGCTAAACCAGGGACTTCCGCAGAACCACCAGCACTTTACACCACTCGTTCTGGCCGTACAGTGACACCTCCCAGCCGATACAGACAGTGACATATATATACTCACACTGAGCATTACACATACTTATCCTTTCTCACATGAAACATTTCGTTGGAAATGTTTGCACACATTTTTTTTTTTCAAAAAAGGGGGGATGTAATATGAATACATTAAAGTACGAGCCACACATTGTAATATAATGCGAATCTTGACATGTACGATATTCTGTAAATAAACATGGCTACGAACTGAACATGCTTTTACTGAGTGCTCTCTGAAACATGTGTGTGCTTGTGTAGATGACGAGGTAATGCTTATATACATACATCATAACATTACACTCAGAAGCACACACATTCAACAAATACATGCCAGGCTTTCCTGTCCTGTACCATCTCTATTCCCATCATGTCTATATTTCGCTCCCCTTCTCCATGTATGTGTTTTCTTTTAAAATCTGCCTCTATTTGTTTTACCCTGCATATTCCAGAACAAGGATAGCCTTGTTATGCTATCAATAGTTTATCTCAGTATCTTTCTACTTTTAAAAAATAGTTTCCATGTGGCCAAAACGTCTCACTCTGGTTGCATATCATCGTCAGCATTACCCTTCAGCTCCCCACGAAGCATAGGCCATCAACAAACTCACCCCACGTCATATGCCAGCAGCTCAAGAACTTTCCATGTCTACCTCATCATTTTCATTTCTGTCTCTGGGTTTCTTCTCTATGCATTTTTTGGTCTACCTCTTACCTTGAGGATTCCAGAACAAGGACTGCCTTGAGGTTTTCTCAGTGTATGTTCTATTCATCATCTTGTTCCACTAGCACTTGTCTGGTTCTTGTCATTAGTTCCACATTGGTGATTTTGTTATGCCAGTTTGGTTTTTCTATTCTACACAAGCACCCATTTATGAAGGTCTGTTACTTCTTGGTTGTTGTTTTTTGTTCTCCATATTTCACAGCCATACAATAGGACTGATTTGGATACAAGATTTTTATTTTTGGACTGAACTTGATTTCTATTGATTTCCACATTTTTTCATTGGAATGAAAGCTCTTCTCACCTTTTGAATTCTTATTTTGACATCACTGTCTCTCCTTCCAACTTTATAAACATCGCTGCCCAGATTTATGTAACGTTCTGGATAATAAAGTGTCAATACAGCAAAGAACACTGTATGTTGCCCCATTGCAGTATGCTTTAAAGAATGCTGAATCTGGCTGAATAAAAATATTGTGAGCAGTCAAATAAATGATGGATGAAAATTAAGTCATGCATACTTCGAAATCAATACTATTTTTGTGAGTACTTTTGATAATACTGCTTGTCAGTGCAATAATTTGTTGCTTTTTTTTTAAAACTTAATTAACCTTGCAATATTTAAATTGAGCCGTATTTTATTTAATGTTTTTATTTATTTTGTCTATCTATTTATGAGCTCATTTTAATTTTTGTTGGTAACGTATCAGTATTATGTAAGTTATTCTTAGTTATCGGTTATCATTGTGATTAAATCATGACTGATAATACGTGTTGCAGACAAGACAACTTTGTGCTCAAAAAGAGGATGCCATATTTGAATTTCAGAATTAGAAATTAATATGGAAATGATAAAAGCTCCTCCTCTTATGTATTTATTTATCTTATTTTAACTTCTTTATAACTCTTTTACTTATTATTCATTACCTTTCATTGACTCATTTATTTACTGAGTGATTTTTTTTTCATTTAATTATTTAGCCATCTTGTTATCTTCATCATCAGGTGCCATCTTCACATCGAAGGTCAGCTACAATGGATCTCCAACATCTTCTGCCTCTTGTCTTGATGGTGCTCTCTGATAGATTATTTCCTGACCATCACCTTGAAGTTATCCTCCCACTTACAGCACTGTCTTCCTCTTGCCTGTTTGCCTTTAACTCTTCCTTCAATAATGGTCTTTAGTAAGGTGTTATGTCTTTATTACATGGCCAGAATGGTCTTTAGTAAGGTGTTATGTCTTTATTACATGGCCAGAATGGTCTTTAGTAAGGTGTTATGTCTTTATTACATGGCCAGAATGGTCTTTAGTAAGGTGTTATGTCTTTATTACATGGCCAGAATGGTCTTTAGTAAGGTGTTATGTTTTTATTACATGGCCAGAATGGTCTTTAGTAAGGTGTTATGTCTTTATTACATGGCCAGAATGGTCTTTCCATGTCTTCTTTAACCCTTAAATGTCTGTTTCCAGTTCTGGTCTCCTTGTACTTTTGTCTCTATCCACTTCTGCTGCCACCCATGCTATTTTCCCTTGATTGTTTAATGTACAAGCATACTAGATGCTAAATCTTTGGTGTTTTTTCAAGTCAGCAACTCCTTTCAGCTTTCTCTGAGTTGCGTTATACGTGTTTACTAGAGGACCTTCATCTGTCTTGGATCATCATTTTTCTGTTTGCTTCTTATGAAGATGTAGTCACCACTGCAGCTGTTCCTCTTTTAGGACGCCTGCACCAAACTTTCACAGCTTCTTGCAGCTGTGGTTTTCTACCAATTTGTTTTACATGATGAGGTTGCCAGCCACAATTTTGTCATTTTGTTTGACATGCCTTTTTGTCTTGGCTGAGTACAAATATTTGTTTAGTTGATGTGTCTATACAGTTGTTGAAGTTTTTCTGACTTTACTACATGCCTTTTTGTCTTGGCTGAGTACAAATATTTGTTTAGTTGATGTGTCTATACAGTTGTTGAAGTTTTTCTGACTTTACTACATGCCTTTCTGTCTTGGCTGAGTACAAATATTTTTTTAGTTGATGTGTCTATACAGTTGTTGAAGTTTTTCTGACTTTACTACATGCCTTTTTGTCTTGGCTGAGTTCAAATATTTTTTTAGTTGATGTGTCTATACTGTTGTTGAAGTTTTTCTGACTTTACTACATGCCTTTTTGTCTTGGCTGAGTTCAAATATTTTTTTAGTTGATGTGTCTATACTGTTGTTGAAGTTTTTCTGACTTTACTACATGCCTTTTTGTCTTGGCTGAGTTCAAATATTTGTTTAGTTGATGTGTCTATACAGTTGTTGAAGTTTTTCTGACTTTACTACATGCCTTTTTGTCTTGGCTGAGTACAAATATTTGTTTAGTTGATGTGTCTATACAGTTGTTGAAGTTTTTCTGACTTTACTACATGCCTTTCTGTCTTGGCTGAGTACAAATATTTTTTTAGTTGATGTGTCTATACAGTTGTTGAAGTTTTTCTGACTTTACTACATGCCTTTTTGTCTTGGCTGAGTTCAAATATTTTTTTAGTTGATGTGTCTATACTGTTGTTGAAGTTTTTCTGACTTTACTACATGCCTGGAAAGTTCATCATCATCATCAGTTGCCATCTCCACAACGAAGGTTGGCTGTAATGGATCTCCAACGTCTTCTGTCTCTTGTCTTGATGGTGCACTCTGATAGACTCTTTCCTGTCCATCTCTTGATGTTGTCTTCCCACTTATAGCGCTGTCTTCCCCTTGCACGTTTGCCTTCAACTCTCCCTTCTGTTATGGTCTTCTGCAAGGTGTTATGCCTTTTTATGTGGCCAAAGTATTTTAGCTGTCGAACTTTGACCTCCCTCATTAGTTCTCTTTTCATATCTAGATTTTCTAGGACCTCCTTATTTGTTTTCATCTCTTTCCATGAGATACGCCCCATTCTTCTATATATCCACATTTCAAGAGCCTCAATTCTTTCTTCCAACTGCTTATTCATCGTCCATGTTTCTGCACCATACAGAAATGCAGAATATATATAACACTTTATGATTCTCAGTTTTAATTTGTGAGATAACTGTTTGGATGTCAGTATATGTTTCATGTTGTTGAATGTAGCTTTGGCCATTCCTATTCTCTTCTTGATTTCTGTTTCACATCTGCCATCTTCTGTTATTATATGACCAAGATATACGTAGCTCTTGACTTGTTCCAGGATCTAAGGTTGTTTATTGACCTTCCACTGATGTTCAGTCCTGGTATTTCCTGTATCTGTTTGAAAATTTTTTCGGTGGAAAGTTACAATACAACTATTATTTGTTCCCTATTTGAGTTGTGGGAACACACATGCATCTTTCTTAAATGCCTAGCTACATTGGTTGTATTGGTTTTTATCTGAGTTTCTTCCATAAGTGTATGTTTATATGTGTTCATTTACACTTGTGCCTTTTTTCCTTTATTTAATTTTTTTTCATTTCTTTTATTATTTTTTTTTAATTACACCACAGTAAAACATTTTGATTTTCTAATCCATTTCACAAATTTATTCATTTGTTTATCATTATTTTTATTTAAATTAGTTCACCTTATAATTAAGTTTTTCTGTTTACTTTTTATTCATACATTTATGTATTCATAATTAATTTTTTTGTATTTTTATTTTGTCTGCTTATTTGACAAAATCGTATTCCTAAGCTGTTTTATTCACTTATTTATTTCACCATTTTCATAATAACTTTTCTGTTACTAAGTTTCACTTTCAGAACAAATGTACTTTACTGGTATTATCTTTTTACACTCACACATACAGACACAAACCTTTTTTTTTTTTTCAATGATTCTCATATTTCATTTGCCTAGTTATTTTGTTTATTTTCATTTTAGGAGTTGTATTTCAAGTTTCTAATTTTTGTCTGAGCTTTTATTTTGTCCATACACAAATAGGCAGATACAGAATCAGCTGAGAATAGTTCACTTTGTACAGGTGTTTGTAAATAGTTTGTTGTTTATTAAGTTTAGCTCATTAAAAAAAAAAAAGCACAGAAATAATTCAGCTCTTTTAATTATTCAAGCACAGATTTTCTTCAAAATGAGTTGAGAAAAAAAAATGTCAGCCAAATTTTTGCCTTGCAGAAATAATTTTGCCACCATGCAAAGGGATATAATTGTGAGTGCAGTTTTACACAAAAGTAGAAAATAAAGCCTAACCAACTAAAATGTCACAAAATCTTTTCATCTCTTGGTAATAAACATGAAAACCTAGTAATGAAAAATGTAATTTCCCTGATTACAGTTTCATATTGATATTTTTTTATTGAAAAATATGCATAATATAACTTCGGATAAACATTTTTAACATTCCAAAATTTACATTAATATTAGTACAGTAACACTTTGAAGATGATGAAAGTTTGTGAATGGATATAAAATTGTGAAGAAAAAAAAGTTATTTATAATTTTGAAAGATCTTTATTTGCATTTTAAGATCAATACTCAACTTTATTGACTTAACTTTCTGCCACAGCCAACCGTGACTCAACTTTATTGACTTAATTTTTGCCACAGTAACTGTCACTCATCTTTATTGACTTAACTTTTGCCACAGCCAACCATCACTCAACTTTACTGACTTAACTTTTGCTACAGTTACCGTCACTCAACTTTATTGACTTAACTTTTGCCAAGTAACCGTCACTCAACTTTATTGACTTAACTTTTGCCACAGCCAACCATCACTCAACTTTATTGACTTGTCCTTCTGCCACAGCCAACCATCACTCAACTTTATTGACTTAACTTTTGCCACAATAACCATCACTCAACTTTATTGACCTAATTTTTGCCACAGTAACTGTCACTCAACTTTATTGACTTAACTTTTGCCACAGTAACCGTCACTCTCACAAAAACAAATTACTTTATTTATTACTTGTTGCTCCTTATGGAGCATGCAGCCACGTCTGCTGCTTGTCCTCTTGCAGGAAACCTGCATGAAAGCATTCCTGTGCTCTTATAGTGGTGGTTTCTGAAGCAATTAGTTTCTGATTACAACCAAATAAAACGTGAATCAGGCCGCTCTTGGAAGAATAAAACTGTATATCCCATATTGGCCTCCCCGATTTTGTCAGGTATAACAAAGTTACTTACTTAGTCGTTCCTCTTCTACCGTGAGGTGTAGAGGTTTGGAACAGAGAGCGCCAAACTATCCTATCGGCTGTCTTTCTCCTGGCCTGGTTCCATTCTAGTCCTCGGTCCTTCAAAGATTGTCTAATGTTGTCCTCCCAGCGGACTCTGGGTCGTCCTGGGGGTCTGGATCAAGGGCTCTTTGTTTCCCATGCTTGTCGTGGTAGCCGATCTTCTCCCATTCTGCAGACATGGCCAAACCATCTTAGTTGGGACTGTTCTACTTGGGTCTGCAGGGGGAGGGATTTTAGGCCTTGATGTATCGTCTGGTTGTGGACCATGTCTCTTCTTGTTACTTCAACCACCTTCCTCAGATACCTCTTTTGGATCTGGCTTTTGTGGGTTGTAGTCATTGCCCATGACTCGCATCCATATGTCAAGACTGGGACATAGGTGGAGCGGTATACAGCCATCTTCGTTTTCTTACCAACCTCTCTCTTGCTGAGGAATCCTCGATTTATAGCCTGAAAAAGTCTCCCAGCTGCTGCTTTTCGAGTGGCCAACTCTTCTTTGATGCCTCCCTTTCGGTCTATAATAGCTCTGATGTATTTAAAGTGGTCAACCTGCTCCAGGACCTGTTCTCCCGGCTTAATCTGATGTCTTCTTTCTGATATCACCATGGATTTTGTTTTAGAGCTGCTTATGACCATCCCTCTCTTCTCCAGCTCTTCCTTTCCAGAATTGCTATAACAAAGTTAAAGAGCCATAAAGCTCAGTAATGTTGCCATTGACGGTTATTATCATGGATGGCTAATGTATCACAAGGTAAAAATTTGGCAACTTTTTCAACATTTATGTTACTTTGTTGGATTATTTTTTTTGTTTTAATAGTTAAAGTTTAATACAAAGACTATCACAGGGTTAAACTCAGTTTGATTAACATGTCAATGGTTTGAAAAATTTATATCGTATCTATTATTTATTTATACAACGTTTTAAATTTAAATAAGTATATGTAAACTTAGAAGGGTAACTTTGCTTGCAAAAGATCTTTGGAGTAGTGCATACACTTATTCTGTCTGCAGGTGAATGTGAACAGGTTTGTTTCATAGAGCTAGCTTTATCGTTAACAGTAGGCAATAATGCCTGTTTCTTTATCCTGATGAAATAGAGATTTCGTTTGTTCATATGTCAACATGCTGAATTAACTCTTTCTTTCCCAGGCCTTTTTAGGTTTTACCATGGCATTAAAAAAAGGTTGCTAGTTTGTTTTTTTCCACAGATGATGTTTTTAAAACAAGGAATACATGTTTGTTAAAAATTAGGGGGCTGCTGTAAAACTGGTAGGAAAATTAGTATTTTTAAAAAAATTCAGTGATATGGAGTCAGTTTTACAAATGGACAATAACCCAGACACATGGGATGTTTTGGGTAATATCCTTCATCAGCCGCAGTCATATAAGGGAGTCAAAGATGAGAAACATATTAAGGCTGGGGAAAAAATGACAAAGGACACAACAAACAACGGAAAAATTATAAATAAACAGACAATGTTTAAGAACACAGAAAGGTATATATATGTGAGAATGATCAAGAATAACTCAAGGAATAACTGACACTAAATAAACAAATATGCCACTTGGCATGATGGCCACTGACAGCTTTGTCAGTCCGGGGGGGGGGGGGGGGGGGGGGGGGGGGGGGGGGCTGGCTAAGGATCCAAGAAGAAGAAATAAACAAATAAAAATATGGAACAAGAAAGAAATATCAATGCAAACAAAAATGTGACTCAGAAAACCACAAAATAATGTGATAGAAAAATGTAGCTTGGGGTGGATGAAAAATCAAATGCAGTATGTCAAGTTCATAATGATTTGTTAAATATTGCAGAAAAGTAAACATATATATTTGTATGAAAATGTGTCATAATATAACAGGTGTGGAAGACTGCTATTTTGGGACAGGGGAGGACACATAAACTTGCTCATTCAACCAATTTGACACTTTTGATTTATTCTCTATGGACAGATTGGAGGCGCAAAATGATATCATATTCAGATATCAGAAAACAAAATAATTATCATGAATTCTTCTTCTTCTTCTTCTGTCCTTAGCCACCGACCGTCAAAGCAGTCAGTGGCCATTACGCCTAGTGGCGTCTTAGGGCAACAGCAGATAGGTTTTCTCCGCCATTGTTTCCCATCACGCCTAGTGGCGTCTTTAGGGCAATGGCAAATCAACCCACCTGCCGCTGTTTCCGTAATCGAAGTGTCTGGCAAACGGGTGATCAGCCCGTTGGTTATCATGAATTAGCAACACTATATATCCTAATTATAACCTAAGCAGATGTTGAACTGGACATTTTTTTTTAAAAGTTTTCTAATATATGCAATATTGTTGTAAATTGCCTAAAGAATATTTCAAAGTCTGAGCCTTGTAAGAAACAGATAAGTTTATTTTGTTTCATGTAATGAAGAATTGTGACAACAAATAAATGGGCTTACTAGGTGACTTTTGGGAGAAAAATAAACCATTTCATCGTGCTACATGTGGCTCATGGAATAGAAATAGTTAATGAGAGAAAAAAAGTTCAAATGCTGCTGTATCAGAATAATTCATGAAGTCAACAAATATTTTTTTGCAGGCAACTTTATCACCTACAACGACTGCAGTGGATTTTTCCTTTTTTTTTTTTTTCATTGTAAAATGTGTGACATTGTTTTTTCATTTGTGTTCTGATATTTATTTTGTTTGTGTTTATATATTATATATAAATTTTGTTTTCAATACCGGTATTATTGCAATGAAATGATTTGACATTTTAATAATAAAAAAGATGAAAAAAACGCCAACAATAGCGTGTGTTTTTTGTTTAGTTTTTGCAGTTATATCATGCCTGCTGTTAATAAGCGTCAATGTGCATGAAACGTTTGTAAATATAATTTGAGTACAGATAATATCAGCTTTAGCAGTTTTAAATTAAAAATTATTGTTATTAAGTTTGGCATTCATTTGGGCGTATATTTGTACTAATTGCCACAAGCAGCATAAGAAAGACTTGAAACAAAAAAAAGTGTGGACACATGAAATAATATAGTATATTCCGTGCAAATTTAAGCTGTCACAGTTACTGGAAAAACTAGAAATAATTATAAAAATGAAGAGATAAAAATTAAAACAATAAAATATTTTGGAAATATCTAAAAAGATGTAATGTTTCCTTAAAAACCATATTAAAGAGAGCAGTTGAATGGGACAATAATGATACGAGAGAGAAGAAAAATTGAGTCAATATACAGGAAACTTTATGCCAGAATGTACAATAAAGTTAAGAGACAAAAAATAAAACATGGACATTCATTACAGCCAACATTTAATGTGGAGGTATACCTTAATCAGGACTGTACAAGGGATGATCAAGTAAATGGAACAGCTTTGAAACACGGCATTAGATTCAAATACCTGGGCACAATAATAACATAAATGGTAAAATAGTTCAGGCACAAGCAGCGTTAAATAAAATGAAAAGTATTTTATGCAACAATTCTTTGTCAATGGGAGTAAGAAAGAGCGTTCTTCAGAGTTATGTAGAGCCAATTCTGACATACTGAAGTAAGTCAAGGACAAATTAGGAAACAAGTAGGAAAAACACTGGAGGCCACAGAGATGTGGTTTTACTTCAAGAATGTTAAAAATCCTGGACAGCTAGAATGAGTAATAAAGAAGTCCTGAAAGGAGCCTTGCACATAGCTCGCTTATTACTCTCGTTAGATGGAAGCAATCCACTTCCTGTGGCCAGAAGAAGAAAGCCAGAATATATTGTGGCAACAGAAAAGATTAAAGGAAGAAGAGATAAAGGACAACAAAGAGAGAAGATACTGGACAGTCTGACATCATGGCGTGGAATGAAATCAACAAGAAAATTGATGAACAGTGCTGGAGACAGGAAGTGGAGGAGAAATATCATCACCTACGCTACCAGGCATGGTACTTGAAGGAAAAGACACAGTGCTTAATCTGATCTGAGAGTGTAAGCTGCTGCACTTTGAATAAATATTGCATGAGAAAAAAAAGTTTGCAAGTGCAGTTTTCTTTTCAATACATTTATTTCTTGTTTGGGAATGCCAGTTTTAAAAATCTGGCTCATCATTAACTTCTTTGCATGCTGGAGGCCTTTCAGTCTATTTGACAATTGTAGTTGTAAAAATCGGTATGGTTATTTCCATTATTAGTTTGTTATTGCTGCTTATTGTTTCATTTTTCTTATGAGTTTAGTTATTTTTGTTCTTATTATTATTGTTATTATTGCAGATTGCTACCACTGTTGTTAACTATTATATGTGTTGTTATTATTATTGGTATTATTATTAATGATATTATTATCACTATAAACTTATTGCTGTTTATATAAAACTACTAATAGTATTCATCTCCAATTATTATTTTTATTATTGCTATTATAATCAGTGCTTTTTTCAGGCAAAATGAACTGGAGCAGAGATTCTGCTACATAATCCCAACTATTTTGACATTCTTATATTTCTGCTTGAAAAAATATCAATACCCAAATCATAATATAGATTTGTGCACTTTAGTTTGAATTCCTTTCCTTACAGGGAGAAAAGACACTGATTATAATAAAGTCTGCCAGATATTTTATTTCACTTGTTTCAAACTGTTTCTTCTCTTCTCCTTCCACTGCCAAACAATTTTGCTCTGTGGTATCCCAGGCTCTGGTTAAGGTACAGTTGTCTGTCATAGTGTTAAATGGCATGCTCCAGTTATGTCCCACAGTACAGCCACATACAGAAAGAAACTGAACCATTTTAGAAAAACAAAAAAGATTGCAAATGGTCAGTCTAAACCCAAACTGGCATACATGCACATGTCTTGAAAAGCTGAGCTGCCAGCTATGGTCACAACCCACAGCCATCATGTTATGTTATAGCTACCGATAATTTATCTATGTTCATTGAACAAATAAATGTTGAATTTGTAATGTCAACTGACCCTGCTTGTTTACATGTCAGACTAAACTATGATGTATCCCTATGTGTTGTGTATCTGTGTACATATTCTTGTTTTTAAAGCCAGTCATTTAAAAATAATTAGTACTCTTATATCTTAAAAATCATAAATACAGAAAGTAACACATTCTTCAATTAATTTTATGTAGTTTACATTAGAAGATGTTCACTCTGTTTGGAACTTACACTTATTAATGTGTTATAAACTGTTATAGTAAAAGCCATTTTGTACATTAATCTCAAAACAACACTAATAATATTAAACTCTTAATACACCTTAGCCTGTCAACTATGATAGCCATGTTCTTATAAAATTAAAATAAATGTTTCACAGTGCAACGAAGCATAGATATTAAGTTGTCAAAATGTTGTACACAAAGACAAATGACAGAAATAATAGACACTAAAAAAGAAAAAAATTACTTAAAAAAACTATAGGTACTTCTTTATCATAACCCTTTTTTTTGCTCCTTATGGAACATGAAGCCACCACCACAACTGGTCAACAAGCATTAAGCCTGCACCACCACAACTGGTCAACAAGCATTAAGCCTGCACCACCACAACTGGTCAACAAGCATTAAGCCTGCACCATCACAACTGGTCAACAAGCATTAAGCCTGCACCACCACCACAACTGGTCAACAAGCATTAAGCCTGCACCACCACAACTGGTCAACAAGCATTAAGCCTGCACCACCACAACTGGTCAACAAGCATTAAGCCTGCACCATCACAACTGGTCAACAAGCATTAAGCCTGCACCATCACAACTGGTCAACAAGCATTAAGCCTGCACCACCACAACTGGTCAACAAGCATTAAGCCTGCACCATCACAACTGGTCAACAAGCATTAAGCCTGCACCATCACAACTGGTCAACAAGCATTAAGCCTGCACCACCACAACTGGTCAACAAGCATTAAGCCTGCACCATCACAACTGGTCAACAAGCATTAAGCCTGCACCACCACCACAACTGGTCAACAAGCATTAAGCCTGCACCACCACAACTGGTCAACAAGCATTAAGCCTGCACCACCACAACTGGTCAACAAGCATTAAGCCTGCACCATCACAACTGGTCAACAAGCATTAAGCCTGCACCATCACAACTGGTCAACAAGCATTAAGCCTGCACCACCACAACTGGTCAACAAGCATTAAGCCTGCACCATCACAACTGGTCAACAAGCATTAAGCCTGCACCATCACAACTGGTCAACAAGCATTAAGCCTGCACCACCACAACTGGTCAACAAGCATTAAGCCTGCACCATCGCATTCATGCACTGTCACAGTGATGGTTTATGTAGCAATTTGTTTGACATAATGAGTTTACCATCTCCATGCAAATATAAGCTGCCTCTCACAACATGCCTGAGGGTGCCGTAAAGGAAAATAAATGAATTACCAACTCTACAGGGCAAGAGCATGCTTGAGAGGAAGGTGTCTAGATGGCTTTAAAGAAATCCCGTGGAAACATGGCATGATGCTGGTGAAGATAACATAGCTGACATAGGAATGAAAGCTGCTTCTCTCCATGTCACAAAACAGCACAAAAGGCAGAAAAAATGAAACAAAATGAACATATAATCTGTGAAAATGGCATACACATAAAAATTGATTTTTTTAAAAGAAGTCTCTATCATTGGCCTAAGTTAGCCATTTCAGTCTACTAAGATCAAAACATACACTCAGAAGAGAACAATCAAGCATAGCCAGAGGTGCCCTTGACTGGAACCCAAAAGGGAAAAGAAGAGTGGGGAGGCCAATGAGAACTTGGAGAAGAACAGTGGAAGAGGAGGCTAGGGAAATTGGAATGACTTGGGCACAGCTGAAAAAGACAGCCCAGAACAGAAATCGATGGAGAGCAACTGTTTCTGCCCTATGTTCCACAGGGAATGAAAAGGAATGATGATAATGAAGATCAAAACACTGAATTGTGTAACAATGCAAAGAAAGTGAAATCACAAAGCTAATTATATACTGTTGAATTCATAACATATAGGAAAAGCCCTGGAGGTAAAATAAAAGATTAGTTTTACATAAAAATTTTAAGAATACAGCAGGCAGCTTAAAAAAAAATGAAAATGAGGATGTTCTGAAAGAAGCCAAATCACAAGGAACAAACTTATTACTTCCATTAGAAGGAAGCACTCCACTATCTTTGGGCATGAAAAAATCTGGAATATATTTTGTGACAACAGAAAATATTGAAGGAAAAAGAGTCCGAGGATGGCAAGAGAGAAGATACAAGACAGTTTGACATCAACACATGGAAAAAAATCAACAAAATTTCCAAACTGCGCTGCGGACAGGAAGTTGAGGAGAGACATCATCACCTGCGCCACCAGGCATGGTATGTGAAGTAAAGAAGATGAAGGAAAATAGACTCCCCAGACTTAAAATACTGACTGCACTAAAATACACAGAAACAATAAACCTGTTATTTATATTTCTTCTTTATCGTTTGTCACTCTTTACGAAGTATAGAGCTACCTCTCCAGTTGACTCCCCTTGCAAGTAACTTACACTAGTGCACTTCATGTGCTCTAGCAGTGGTTGACTGTATAGCTATTTGTTTTGCATGCTGAGGTTTCCAGCCTCATTTATACCCTGACATTAGTCACCCTTACCTTAGAAACCCTCTTGGAGCCCCAGAAAGTAAGTATAAATGTAAGCTTTCAACAAATAAACAAAAAAATATTGACTATAAACGTGCACACAATTTTGAAAAGTAAAAAAACAAATTATTAATGGGTATGAAATCAGACTTACTGTTTTACAATGCACCAAAACACTGGATATTTCAGGATTTACCCTTCATTAGCCACAATCACGAACAGGAGACAAAGATATATATATATATATATATAATTTTTTTTTTTAAACCTTATATTACAGTTTACAGAAGCCCCACTTTATTGTTTGCTCAGTACAGCACAACCATCAAATTAAGATTATACGAGAGTTGCGTACTTTCTGTACTTTTCTATGGGGCAGAATGCTGGAGAGTAACAGAAAAGAAAATTTCCAAATTTTCCTCTTTCCACACAACCTGCCTACGGAAAATTCTTTGAATTTTTTTGGCCAAATACCATCTTCAACCAGGAACAGATAACATGGTGCAGTCAAAAAGGCATGCACACCATCATTGCAGGCAGATGCTGGAACTGGGTTGGCCATGTCCTCAGAAGGGACCCTGACACCATCACCAGGACAGCTATGCTATGGACCCCTGAAGGACGGCGAAAGAGAGGCAGACCAAATACAACATGGGGAAGAACAGTGAAGGCTGAGCTGCAAAGCATGAACCAGAGTTGGGACACGGCACAAAGGATGGCCACTGACCGAGCAAAATGGGGATAGTTTGTTGCTGCCCTACAAGACACAACTAGGTGTGATGGCCACTGACTGCTTTGTCAGTCAGGGGCTAAGGATCCACGAAGAAGAAGACTTTATTGTTTACACCTTAACTCTCCTGTAAGAGAGTTCAGAGTTGCAATATGAAACTCTGTAAAACTATACAGAAGTTATAAAAGGTGAGTTAAAATACTGAACTAACCCACATAATTTATAAATGGTGAGTTAAAATACTGAACTTCAGAGTAACCTACAGAAAGAATGAATAGTGAGTTAAAGTACTGAACTTTGTAACAACCAACAGAATTCATAAATAGCGAATTAAGATAACTGAACTCAGCAACCCACAGAATGCAAAAATAGTGAGTTTAAGTAGTTCATTTTAGCAACACACAGTTGCTATAAATACTGAATTAAATTACTTAGCTCTGTAATATAACTTTGAAATTATAAATAATGTTTTAAAAATTAAAATGCTAACTCTATAACTAATGCCCACAAGTTATAAACTTCTACTTTCAGAGTTGAAATGCTAATCCTATAACAACACATAGAGGTTTTAATCAAAAGCCTTCAATTTTAACATGTTGAATACATTATACAATGAAATTAATGATGCTCAACGATTTAGCAGTTATTGATTCAGCTGTGACCTACTTTTGTATATTTCTAACTTTTACTATTGAAGAGCTTCTAATGATTTTACTCTTTAATATGGATGCGTTACCTTTGCATCTCTGCATATGAGAGACAATATCTATGCCACATTGTTCAAAAGTTTCTTTATTTCTTAATGGTAACAATCTTTGTGTAATTTGTTGAAGAAAGAACACTCAGTGATATGATATTTTATGATTATTTGTGAATAATAATTCATGTTAATTTCAGTTTCTGTGTTTACTTATTTATTACTTTTATATAAATAATTTAGTATAATTCTGTATGTCATATTGTTTGTATTTATATGTCAGATTCATACAAAATAATTATCTTTTTTACAGGCAGACGTATGTTAGTGATATTTACATTTTGTAATGGTCAGTTTCATCATAGCATCATGATGTTTTACCATTTAATTTTATTTCATTATCTAATCTTTTTTCCTTATATAATTATAATTCATCATATAGCATTCATATTACAACATGCCATATCATCATACTTCAACTCACAATTTATTCATTAAGCTGATTATTACTTGCTGATAATGACTTCTTTTTCATTATTAATGATTGTGATAAAGAAAGACTTTATCACTTCACAAAATCTGCCAAAATCGTGAACTCAGCATTGTTTAATATTTCAAATTGATTTTGTTGTCTACATATGTGACATGACCCTGCACAATCAGCAACATGGCGGCTTTTCTTGTTTGGAGGAAAACACCAACAAAGAATCTTTAATTTTGTTAAAAATATCACTTTGAAATGTGTGTATTTCATTAAACTTGAGTTTTTCTAGTACCAGTTTCTAAGAATACTGTATATTACAGTTTGTCACAATCTCATTTTGGATTCTTAGTCTAGAATAGCCAATGAGTATGAGGTCGTAATCTTTTAGAAAAAAAAAAAAAAAAAAAATCTAGCATAGGTGTGTAAGGAAAATGGAAGAAGGGAAGACTGAGAAAAAAAAAGCATTTAAAAGATGTAGTCCTGCTAAATTGAAAGATTGAATGAAAAAAGTCCTTAATTTAATCAGGATAAAGTACAGACCTGCAGATAAAAACCCCAGCAGACTCTGGCACAACATGTATAGAGTACTAAAATATGTATTTATAAAATTATGTGATCCCTTATTATTGAGGTATGATCTGACTGGCTTTCAACTGCACTGGTTAATAAATAAACATTTGGTCAGGACTTACATTATGTAAACATTTTCAGTCTTTAAACATACTTGCCCTGCATAACATTACATGCTGACAGAGGTCTCCTAGGACACAAAGAGAGAATATCACGTGTGCTCCCTTAGGCATGTCATAAGAGGTAGCTAATATGAGGTTGGACTTGAAGCTGCAACAGTCATGTAAAACATTGCAACAGAAATCGCCACTGCAAGAACCTATAAGTTCTTTGCTGCAGGTTTCCTCTGAATCAGCTGCTGTGATGGCTTCATACTACGTAGGTAACAAAAAGGGGAACGAAACTCCACTTTGATGTAAATGAACCTATGGCTGAAGTAAACAACTGAGATCTACATAAGTTAGTTAATTAATGAAAGAAGCAGATAGACCATTTATCAGCAAGAAAATTTCTAAACGACATTGTCAACTACCAATCTAGAGCAATCAGCGTGAAGGCAGAGTTCAAAGGTTGTTGTAATCAAGTGTGCAATAATTTCACATATATCTTTAAAAAATGATTTACTTATGAGTTTTAACAGTCACAATTAAAGCATTACAGGAAAAATCCACAGCATAGCTGAGCAAATAGCAGAAGAGGTCAGTTTATGGCTTAAGAATATGCAGGAGTATGGAATCATGTGTAGAATACTGACAGTATTTAAGTTTCAAAATCTCCTTAGATATTGTGTAAGATCTAATGGACATGCAGCAAATCATGGAATGGGATAAAATGTCTGAGAGAATATTTGATAAATATAAATATACACCTGAAGAAGGTGGCAGAGACATAAATGGCATCACATGAGCATAGATGTGTGCAGCTAGAAATTAAGAGCAACGGTTAGGTTTTAATTGAACTCACGGGAATAGAGCAGAGTTCATTTCATTGATATTCTACATCTAAAATGTTGATTTTAGTTGATTGTATGCATCTTAAATCATTGTTTACTCAAACTTTATTTTTGGAATAGTTATTTGAACTTGAAATGCATGCTTCTTTCAAGCAATGCATTTCAAGTGCTCAGAATTTATCTGACTGCAAAATAAAAATGTGACTTCTTGAAAGAAGAATGTAAACAAAGGTTTATGGTGCATGCTATGCTAATTGCTTCACTGTTATTTTACGTATGGCTCAGAATTCAGAAGTATGTTTCATTTGTATGCTCCTTACAACCAAAGACAGATTCATCTTGATAACGCAGTATGCGCTTGACACGTGCAAAATTATATTTTATATATGTTAAAAGAACATAATTTTATTGTTATATACTATGATAATGATTCTTGTGCTGAGGTTCTCATTCTAGGAGAGAAACTAAATCGGTGCCCATATAGGAAGAATGCCCTTCTTTGAACACGGGGTGGGTATGGTAGGGTTGCCTTCTTTACTTATTGTTCCCTCCCCTTGCACCGCTTTTGGTGTTGACCTTTCCACTTGGTTATGCCCCTCTTGTTAAAATGGCCGCCTCTTTGTAACTGTTGTAATGCTTTATATTTCCTCTGAAACTTGTGTGTATTTTTTAAAAAAAAGTAATAACTTTCTTCCAAGCTTATTTACCCCACTCCATCATCACTAATAATCTTCCTCCTTTTATTTTTAAGTACAAACACTTTCACTGCATGATCTGGCAACATTATATTTATTATTCCCATCATCCAATTATCACTTTTCTTATGCTTCTTCCCACCCCAACCCCAACATCTCTCTGGTAGATATGTTACACTTTACCCTCACATAAATCCATATTTTTTTGTAGATGAAGGAGAAGCCACTATGTTGTGTAAACTCTCTCACTGAAATATAAATATTGATTGTTTCATATTTTGTGCCATTTAGAATTTTTATGTTAACATATTAACACTATCACTATCTAATTAGGTCTGTTCAGCTGTTAATACTGCAGTGTCTTCATGATCTAATTAGGTACTTCCAACACAGAAATAGTGTAGTATTTTTATCCCAGTGTTTCCCCACGCCTGGTTTCTAAATTGTCCACTGTGTACAGGTTTCACACTAGCACATTTACACTCCTGGCTGTGCCCAAAAGCTGTGCCATTTTAGAAAACCGTGTTCATTTGTGTGAGTTCATTTTACTATCACTTAAGTGCAAAGGATTTGATTGCATACATTTATTTCTTATTAATTTTAAAAGTAAATTAGAATATTTAGACTCCATTCATTAACAGAATTTCAAATGAGCACAGAAGACTCTATTCATTGACAGAAATGTCAAGCGAAAACATTTAAAATCTTTTGTTTTTGTCCCCTTTTTAGATATATATATATATATATGTAGTTCATTCTAGGCTCAAAATAAGAGATGCATTGCATTATACCATTATCACAAGAAATGTTAATAAAAAGAAAGAAAAATTAACATTAAATTTGATATTCTAGGACTTAGAACTACTTAATTTGATTCTTTTGAGTTACAAAATTGTTTGATAGCTAATTTTCATTCTACTGAGTTTTCCAGTTTCATTTTTTTAGCAATCTGACTCCAGTTTTGGTCTAAATTAGATCATTATTAAACCCAGAATTATTTCAGGAATAAAAGGGGAAAGAAATAATGTTCAAATATTTACAGTTCTGAAGACAAAAATAACCGATAAAAAATGGAAAAAGTGCCACACACTGAAAATTATATGAAAGGAAGCTTTTACATTGCTTGTTGCCCGAATTTACTGCCCTACGTAAATATTAACGCAGCATGATCTGTCTTTGGTTGATGGGACCTTTAATTATTCTTTATTCATGAATTCCTTTTCCACTTTTTAACTTTGTTTTTCCTCCTAAGTTCCTTGAAGCAACCAAAAAAAAAAAAAAGGAAATAAAAATATATCTTTGGTGTATTATTCTCTAGTCTTTGTGAAAATGAATGACTCAGCCATGTTTGAACAGAGTAAATGTCATTGGTCAATTATCTCAGTACCAAAAACAAAACAAGTAAAAGTTACTGAAACAGTTTCAATAAGTCAAAGTAAAAACAATATTTATGAAATTAATGGCATATCTCTTACAAACATGGCATTTTGGAGATTGGGAAATCTTTCTGAACAAAAAAAGAAAAGAAAACAGCAATGTAAAGGACATATATTTTTAGAAAACTTATTAATTTTAAGAGGATCGGTTTTTTTTTGTTGAAATTAGACTTGATATCAAGAAAAACTTTCATTTTGCAACTTCCCATAGCGGAGTTTTGCAGTAATTGTGTTCAAATTTACATTTAGCTGCATTTAATTAGAACATTCATTGGCATATTTCAGCTTATTTCCCTTTCTCCAGTTAATTTCATCTTATTTTTCTTTAGTTTCATCTTGTGATAATTGAAACCACCGTCAAATATTCCCAGTATCACTTTGTGAATGTTTTACTCTGTATGGCTAATATTCCCCTTTTTTCCCTTTTCTTTCTCATCCTCAGCATGAAATTGCATAAGACCTTGACCCTTGACCCTGCCTCCTTGCCCCCTGTGTCATCTGTGGCTGGTTCCCTGCCTCCTTTACCTCCCCACCCCATGGCCATGACCGTTGTCAAATCGCTACCTCCCCCGGGCATGCTTGGATTGAATGGAATGGCCAGCCTAAATGGTATGGCCCAGCTGGTAGACCCTGCCACGATTGCTTCCCTGCCAGCATCAGCAGCAATTATGGGTGGGAAACCACTGCAAACTAAAATGAGGTTGGGACTTACAGCTACATCAGCATTCAAGGCAGCGGAACGGCCAAAATTTTCTCCTTACTGACTCTGCCCTGATTTTTTAAATATTTAACTTAATGACATATTTGTTATAATAACTATTCTTGACTCACTTATTTTCATACCTGCATTAGGCAAGGTGTTGAAAAAGTAATGTACCAAAATGAACAGAGTTATTGTTACTTGAAGTACATAAATTTCACATGAACAGTTTTTTTGTGTTTTTGTTCAACACTTGTGTGTTATTGATACTTTATCATATTTATTGTACTTACTGCAGATGAATTATCAGGAGTCTCTATTGCTGTCTCATCTGAACTCTTCAGTTATATTGCTTTTTATTTTAGCTTCCTTAATTCTCTCCTCTTGGAATATTATTAATTTGGAATTGTCAGCTCATCTTCTCTGTTGTCCGTTAGAAGCATTATTCTTTTCTGTCCTTCCTTTGATAGGCTTCCCAACTTAAGTTTAATTAATGTGATATATCAGTTGCTCATGAAGATATGTGCTAATGTTTTATTTTTCCTCTTGCCTGATAGTTCTTCGTAACACTTTTTCTTTGAATTGCAGAGGCCCATTATCTGGCATTGTTTTTTATTTTAATAACTGAAAACATTTTTACATTTCTAAAATTGTTCTCTCTAGGAACTGTTATTATTCCAGACAGAGGAAATCACATAATATGTGAGGAAAATGTAAATCAATACTTCCAAAGGACCCAGACTTAAAATCGAATACCTTATGTTTATATTATAATGTTAAATTAAATAAATAATTTTGATAACAGTAAAACTGTTGAACTTTACTTCAACATTAGTTTTAAGGGCAGCCTCATGTCTGTGAGATACTCACAGACACGAGAATCTGTAATAACTGAAGCTTAACAATTATAATAATTGATAATGTTTTAAAGAAAACAACAGTTTTTTGGAAAGTTTATTACACCAGAAAATTAGCTCCATTCTAATTAGAAAGTACAAAATTGGCACCCTATGGAGTCCTGGCAGTACATAAAATGATATATTGCAACAGTATTAAAGAAAGAAAAGTATTAAACTAAAATAATGCTCAGATTAAGAAAATTGCAATCCCCCCCCCCCCCCCCCCCCCCCCCCTTTTCAGAATAAGACAATATAATAATTACATTTACTACTTCATCATCATCATCATTTTCTTTTTTGCTTCCCATGAAGCCACTACTGCAACTGCCTCCCCCCCCCCCCCCCCCCCCCCCGCAGGAAGCCTGCACAAAGCTTTTGCATTCTCTTGCAGCGTTGGTTTCTGTAACAATTTGTTTGACATGATGAGGCTGCCAGCCTCATACACAACCTCGTATTAGGCACTTGTTATGACATTCCTGAGGGAGTGGTAGTCCTATTCATTCTTGTTCTCATACATGATGCTGGGAAAAACATGAGAATAAAATTTGACTATTTAATTCATGCTAAATGTTATGAGTTACATTGTAGCTGGTGACACAGAGCAGACACACAAATCTGTTATGAGTTACGTTGCAGCTGGTGACACAAAGCAGACACACATATCTGTCACAAGAAATGGCTTGTTATGAATTAATAACAAATATCATAGTTGTATTTGATTATATAATTCCAAATCCTCATAATGCCCAAATACACGTGTACATTAGTCACCCTATACTTAGAAACCCTCTTGATTCCCCAGAAAGTAAAGTATAAATGTAAGCTTTCAACAAATAAACAAAAAAATATTGACTATAAACGGCACACAATTTCTTTGAAAAGGTAAAAAAACAAATTATTAATGGGTATGAAATCTACTTACTTAGAATGACAACAAATCCAACCAAAACATATGCAGGCTAACCCTTCATTATGCAAAGCATATATGGCTTGTTATGAATTGTCCCGCTCCCCCGCAAAAGAAAGTTGCCCAAGTACATATCAGCTGTTTACAAATCAAGATTTTCCAGATGCTTGACTGAGCCCAAATATGGGACCCCTAAACAATAGAGAGGCATACCAAATAGAATGAAGAAATTATGCCCTAGTTATAATATCCACCCCCCACTGACCGCGAGGCATAACAGATACACACAAAACTGTAAGGATAGTGAGTTACGTATGACCAGTGAGTAGATAAAACATGCACACCCCCCACCCGTGCGTAACTTTACAAATAGAAAACAAGATAGCATAAATAAGATGTTTAGACTGTTAAACAAAATGCAAAATATTTACTTAGCTCCAGATTATAAATACAGTTAAAAACAAAATGCTAACTTAACAATGCCGTACATTACTTCACAACTCATGATGCCTTCCCCCCCCGTTTTATACATTAAATTTATATGTTGAGTTTTAACATACAATTACTTCGCATTTACTCCACCCCCCCCTCCCCCCCCCCTTGCATTTAACTGGCAATATAGCGCCTTACACGCCCCCCCCGCCCCCCCTCTCAGTGAAATGATATTTTATGAAACCCCGGCCAATATTCAGCCCCCTAAATTATGTCAGATTTTTTTAATTACGATAGCTTCAGATATACATCACACAGTGGCAACCAAACAGAAGATAATTAAGTGACCAAAGAAAAGCTTTACCTATTCAAATCCCCCCCCTCTCCCCCCCTACATATGTGCCACCCCCATCCCCTGCACAATCCAGCCCCACCCCATTGTAGTGAAAACCCCAACCGAATCTTTAAATACCCCCTGACGCCTCCCGCTCGCCCTGCCCTCCTCGCCCCCCCCCAAAATACAGTCATCCACAATCTCATATTTGATTCTTAATATGAGTTTTTGTTGCCCCCCACCCCCCCCCCCCCCCCCCTCCTCCCCCCCTCCCCACACCACCCCTCCCGTCACCTTCCCCCCAAACCCCCCCCCCCTCCCCCACCCCCGCCCCCCACCCAAACCGCCATCCCTCCCCCACCCCCCCCCCCAAGACAGACCTGCAAATCAAAACCCCCAGCAAACCTGCACAAACCTAACATTATTAGTTTTAGTATTTATAAAATTTTGCATTACTTGCCCCAGTCCCCAACCCCTTCCCTCCCCCACCGCCATATTGACACACTTTGAAGATATTTTTTTTATTTCATTAACGGTTACTACCAGTCATTTCCTACCATACAGTATCTTCTACACTTCGCCACCTCAACAGATAGACCCCAATCACAAGAAAAATTTCTAAAAACATGGTCAACTACCAATCTAGAGCAATCATCGTGAACTTGTCCTCCAAAATACCCCCCCCCACACACCCGCTCCCCATTTCACAAATCCCAACCCAAACAAAACCCACCCCCCAACCACTTATGAACTTTAACATCCCATATCAACCCCAAAGCATTTGCCACCAGAAATTCTCCAGACAATTGTTTAAGATCTATGGACATGCAGCAAACCCCATGGAACCCCCCCCATATCGTCTGAGAGAATATTATTGGTATACACCCCCCCCAAAATAACACCCGAAGAAGTGGCAGACCACAACACCCCCCACCTCACATGAGCATAGATGTGTGCAGACTAGACAATTACATGAGCAACGGTTAGTTTTTTGAACTCACGGGAACATAAAGCAGAGTTCATTTCCCCCAACCCCCCTACATTGTTTTCTTGGAATTCAGAAGTATGTTTCATTGTAAACCAAACCAAGACAGATTCATTTTATTTTTAAAAAAAAGTAATAACTTTCTTCCCAAGCTATTTACCGCCACTCCATCATCACTAATAATCTTCCTCTTTTCTTTTTAAGTACAAACACCTTTCACTGCTGATCTGCAACATTATATTTATTTTTCCCATCATCACAAGTTATCACTTTCTTATGCTCTTCCCACCCCAACCCCAACATCTCTCTGGTAGATATGTTACACATACCCTCACATAAATCCCTATTTTTTTGTAGAATAAATGGAGAAGCCCTGAATTTGTGTAAACTCTCTCACTGAAATATAAATATGTGATTCAGTGCCATTTGTTACTTCCAACACAGAAATTATGTAGTATTTTATCCCCAGTGTATTCCGCCACGCCTGGGTTTTCTAATTGTCCACTGTGTACAGGTTTCACACTAGCACTTTACACTCCCAGGCTGTGCCCAAAAGCGTGTCCATGTTTAGAAACCGGTTCATTTGTGTTGAGTTCATTTTACTATCACTTAAGTGGCAAAGGAATTTTTTTTTGTTTTTTTTTTTGATGCAATACATGTTATTTCTTATCTAATTTTAAAAGTAAATTAGAATATTTAGACACCATTCATTAACATAATTTCAAATGGAGCACAGAAGACTACTATTCATTGACAGAAATGTCGAGAACCAGCGAAAACGTTTAAAATCTATTTGTTTTGTGTCCACCTTTTTGAAATTATATATATAGCATTTCAAAATAAGAATATACCATATCAACCAGAAATTTTAATAAAAAAAAGAAAAAGTTGACATTAAATTTGATATTCTACTGAGGACTCTAAACTGACTTAATTTTGATTCCTTTTTGAGTTACAAAATGTTTGATAAGCTAATTTTCATCTACTGAGTTTTCCAGTTTTCATTTTTTAGCAATCTGACTCCAGTTTTGGTCTAAATTAGATTTCATTATTAACCCAGAAATTATTCAGGAATCAAAATGGGGAAAGAAATAATTTTCAATATATTTACAGCTCTGAAGACAAAAAAAACCGATAAAAATGAAAAAGGTGCCACACACTGAAATAATAGAATAAATTAAGCTTTTTACATTGCATGTTGCCCGAATTTACTGCCCTAGACTTACATATTAACGCAGCATGATCTGTCCTTTGGGATGATGGAAACCTTTAATTAATCTTTATTTCATGAATTCCTTTTCCACTTTTAAAACTTTGTTTTTCCTCCTAAGTTCCTGAAGCAACAAACGGTATATCTTGGTGTAGTTATGCAAGATTTCAATGAAGTCAAAGTACAAACAATATTTATGAAATAATGTCATATCACTACAACATGGCATTTTGTATATTGGAATCTTCTGAACAAAAAAGAAAAGAAACAGCATGTAAAAGACATAAATGGGTTTTTCGAACACTTATTAATTTTAAGAGGATCGTTTTTTTGTTGAAAATAGACTAGTATATCAAGAAAAACTTTCATTTTGCAAACTTCCCATAGCGGAGTTTTTTGCAGTAATTGTGTTCAAATTTAAACTTTTAGCTGCATTTAATTATAAACATATCATTGCATTATTCAGCTTTATTTGCCCTTTCTCCCGTTATTTCATCTTATTTTACTTTAACAGAAATGTTTTATTGATCAGCAATTATGGGTGGTAGTTTACCTACAGCAACATCAGCATTCAAGGCAGCGGAACGCCAAATTTTCCTCCCTTACTGACTCTGCCCTGTATGTTATTAGTATCCAAAATGAACAGAGTTATTGTTACTTGAAGTACATAAATCTTCACATGGAACAGTATTTTTGTGTTTTTGTTCATTATTGTATGAATTATCATGAGTCTCTATTGCGTGTCTCATCTGAACTCTTCATTATAATTGCTTTTTTATTTTCAGCTTCCTTTAATCCTCATCCTCTTGGAATATTATAATTTTTATTCTTTTCCTGTCCTTCCTTTGATGAGGCATCCCAACTTAAGTTTAATAATTGCTCATGAAGAAAAATTTTTGACATAATATTGTAACATTGATGCCAATTTTAAATAATGATAACAACTGTTCTACTTCCAACAATAGTTTTTAAGGGCAGCCTAATGTCTGTGAGATACTCACAACACAGAATCTGTAATAACTGAATCTTAAACATTATAGATAATTGATAATGTTTTAAATAAAAAGTTTATTACACCAAAATTAGCTCCATTCTAATTAGAAAGTAAAAAAGTTATTGATAAACGAAAGAAAAGCTAAAAGTAACCATATAAGAAAATTCATCAGAATAAGACAATATAATAATTACCTTTACTACTTCATCAGCAATCATCATTTCTTTTTTTTGCTTCCCATGAAAGCCACTACTGCAACTGCCGGTCCCCCCCCCCCCCCGGCAAAATGGTTTCAACAGTAGCATTCATAAATGTTATTTACAAAGCATAAAGTATTTCCAATTAATAATGCATAACATTCTTATGTAAGTTGTACGAAAGAAAACCCAAGCACCGCCGGGTACTTACAGCTAGTTACAAATCAAGATAGCTTCCAGATGCTTGACTCAATAAAACAAAATGAATATTTAAGCAGATTAAAGGATCAAATGGTGTTTTATGTGAGTTTAACAGATACACAATAATTAATAATGATTGTCTGGTGGAGCACACCAAAATTCATATTTTTGTGTTTGTGTGATGCATACATTCTTTGTAAGTTGTACGAAAGCTGCTTGTCTGGTGGAGCACCCAAAATTCATAACAGAGAATTCAAACGTACTAGCAAAATCATTGGGTATAAAACGGTTTGATTGGTTGTTAGGAGAGATCTCGTTTTAAAAGTAGACGCCAAGAAATTCCACTATTAAAAGAACATTTTTTTTTAAAACCATGAATTATTGAAATTTTTTTTTTCAAGAAAATCCATACAACGAACTTATGTGGGTATACACAGCTAAAAGTGTTGATTTCCCATACATTGTACGGCAATCCCATATAGGTTGACAGGTATGGAATTGATTGTACAGCAGGAGACTGAAGACTCAGAAAAATTATAAGATTTTATTATAATGACTGTTCTAGAAGACTTGGCTATACAGAAGACTGAAGACTAAAGAAAATGATCAAAATGGCAGCTTTCTAGGTCAACCAGTAGTATGTTAAGTCAACTGGACAGACATAACACCATTAGTCTTGTGTACACACACACACACGTATATACGAGATATATATATTTAGTGCCGAAGAAATTTTTCACACGCTACAAGTGTTTTATTTTGCTTTTCAATGAAACCCAAACATTATATTCATCAACTTTTTTTTTTTCAGCCTTTTTATTTCTTCCCCCAAGCACTGACTTTTCTGTTGTGTTGATTCTTCTGTGAGAAAATACTCATCTCTTCATTTATATGAGTTTCAATTTTTATTTTACCACAAGTGAAATAAAAGCATTTTTTACCTTAATATAAATTTATCAAAATTATCCATAATAATTGTTCAAGCATTACAAGTGTATTCCATAATTTTTATTTATTTATTTTTTAATGACAGTCAATTCTAGTCCTTAGTGAAAAATACTTTTGGTTTTGCCAAAACAGACGGAAAATAAAACAATATTGTGTTCTGCAACATAGTTAACCTTATTTATTACACAGCCAATCTTTCTTTACCACAAAGATACAGATTTCCACAAATGGGAGCCTGCTTAGCAAAGAACAGTTGAAATGGTATGAGAAGATCATCAATGGAAAGAACCAGACAAGCACCAGTGAAACTTAGGGTTAGGAGACAACCCTAGAATGGGATAGGACACACACATTAAGAAAACTAGTTGATAGCATCACATGGCAGTCTGTGTTCTAGAAACCTCAGAGTAAAATAAATAGAGGTAGCCCAAAACAACAAGGAGATGAGAACTGAAGGTGGACATGACAGAATAAAGAGGACATGGAGAGACTTTGAACAGAAGGCACAGGATAAGAAGACTTAGCATGTTTCTGTTCAGAAACTATTCTCTACAGGGAGCTGAAAGGTTCTGACTGATGGAATGAAGATGTTGAAGGAGGCAGCAGTATTATTTAGAAAACAGTCACAACATTATATTTCATAGTTTGTACCCTGATTCTTTTTCAGTTTATATTTTATTTATCTAGTCCTAAATGTGTCGATTTTACCAGCAAAAAATATTTTCTTTTGAATACAAATTATCTGAAGCATCAAGCATTTTTATTTGGTAATTTTTTTTTAAGTACATACAATTAATTCATGTGAATTTTGAAGAAATAGGTTTTTTTCCACCTATTAATCCTGGAGGCCACAGGGATGTAGTTTTATACGCGTATGTTAAGAGTACCATGGAGATGTAGTTTATACATGTATGTTAAGAATACCATGGAGATGTAGTCTATACACGTATGTTAAGAATACCTAGGAAATTTAGTTTTATACGCGTATGTTAAGAGTACCATGGAGATGTAGTTTATACACGTATGTTAAGAATACCAAGGAGATTTAGTTTTATACGTGTATGTTACAAATACCATGAAGATGTAGTTTCATACACGTATGTTAAGAATACCATAGAGATGTTGTTTTATACACGAACGATAAGAATACCAAGGAGATTTAGTTTCAGACACGTATGTTAAGAATACCACAGAGATGTAGTTTTATACACGTATGTTAAGAATACCAAAGAGATTTAGTTTCATACACGTATGTTAAGAATACCATGAAGATGTAGTTTCATACACGTATGTTAAGAATACCATATAGAGATGTAGTTTTATACATGAAAAATAAGAATACCAAGGAGATTTAGTTTCAGACACGTATGTTAAGAATACCACGGAGATGTAGTTTTATACACGTATGTTAAGAATACCAAAGAGATTTAGTTTCATACACGTATGTTAAGAATACCATGGAGATGTAGTTTTATACACGTATGTTAAGAATACCATGGAGATGTAGTTTCATACACGTATGTTAAGAATACCATAGAGATGTAGTTTTATACACGTATGTTAAGAATACCAAAGAGATTTAGTTTCATACACGTATGTTAAGAATACCATGGAGATGTAGTTTTATACATGTATGTTACGAATACCATGTAGATGTAGTTTCATACACGTATGTTAAGAATACCATGGAGATGTAGTTTTATACACGTATGTTAAGAATACCATGAAGATGTAGTTTTATACACGTATGTTAAGAACACCATGGAGAGTAAAAGAGTAATGAGGATGTCCAGAATATAGCCAGTGCACAAAGGAAACGTATACGTCGTATTAGAAGGAAGCAATTAACTTCTTTAGGCATGTTATGAGAAGAGGAAAGCTGGAAGGAAAGATTAAAGGAAAAGAGAGAGGACAATAAAGACAGAAGATACTGGACTGTTTGACATATGGCATGGACAGAGTTAAACAACCTAGACAGTAGGTTCTTGAGAGACATGATCACCTGTGTCACATGGCATTGTACTCAAAGAAGATTATTCGTGGATATTAAGTACTTTATATTTGTAACTTGTCATTTCTTATTTCAAATATGCATGTGAGATGTTGACCTTGACAGAGCATTTGAAATAAAAATGGTTCCAGTGCAGATCCGTATCCATTTATCCAAAATCATCAGGACACTGTTTAAGAACCTAGATTTTTTTATGGTTTCCAGATGTCACTCAAAACAGCCCAAAATCGCCAAAAATGTGTTCGAAAATTGCCCAGAGTGATCTGACATTTTTTGAAAATTCCCCAAAAGTAGCCCAAGTCACCCAACGAAACTTTAGATTTTTCAGAATATTTCGGTTTTCGGGTGTTCAGATAAAAGTATACGGACCTGTAGTAGAAATAGGATGTTACAAAACGAAGTTCAGTACATCATGCAAAAATGTTATAATAAATGAAGAGATAAGCCACACAGTAATAAAAGCTAAGGGACCACATGAAGACTTCCTCACAACAAGGAAAAAAGAGAAGGAAATTGACATGGTATAGCCACATACATATCAAGATTACATGTGCTGCCAAAGATTATCATTAAGGCACAGAATTAGGAAAAAGAATGCAGGACAGACAGTGGGCTGGCAACAAAAAATAGACTAATCATCCATCATGGAACTAAACAAACGAACAATCTATAAACAAGCTTAGTAGTTATTACCGGAGAAGGACTATGAAGTACGGAACTAATAATAATAAATAATAATTTCTTGTAAAAATGTCATTTTTATTTCACCTGCAACAAAAACAAAACCTAAAAAATCAGTATGTTACAATTTCCCAACAGCACAAAACATGCTGCACTTGTCATAAATGGTAAGGCAAATAAATATAGGTAACGTTAATCTTACTGTGGCAAAGGACAACAATATAGACAACATTATGACCACTACATCTTCTTCAGGGACGAGCACATGAGAACAGTAAAGAAACAAAAGTGAGAATTCATTTAAGTGCATAAAAACATTTTTGTAATGGAAACAAATGCATACAAATCACTATAAAGAATTGCTATTGCCTCTGTGGTAAATCTAAGTCAAAATCTTTATAAGTCAAACAATTACTTACATCAGACTTTGCCCAAATAAATTCACTGTGAAATTTCACACCCTGTTAAGTGGTCTTTTTTCAATTTTTATGATAAGGAAAAATCTTGATTAGATAGTTTATATTTCAGTTTCTGGTGATGCAATAGAAGTTGTGTTCATTTAACATGTAAATAGTCAAGATTAGGATCAGTTATACATATGCCAAGAGATTTAGAGAAACTTACTTATTGGGCAGTGTTCTTTGCAAACTCTTATCATATTAAATATACATTTTACTTTTGTTTGCTTTTACTAAATCCTTGACACTCATGTACCATCATGTGTTCATTTAAATTTCAGTTCAGCTGCCTTTTTATGTCAAATTTAGTTTTATATAATTTGTTTAGTAAGTAATGCAAACTATGACATGTAATGATGTCAATAATATACCATGTTATTCTAAAAATAATCTGATCCCAGTAGTAATGTAAGTAGTTTCTCATTACTGGGAATTTTTAGTTCAAAACAAGTAAGCAAGAACAAAAATTAATATACAAATCTGTACCTTTTAATCCGAACACCAGAAAACTGAAATATTCTGAAAATCAACAGCTTTTTTGTGCCGATTTTGGGCTACTTTTGGGTGACTTCAGATACATATTGGGCAATTTCAGACACATTTTGGGTGACTTTTGGATATTTTGAGTAAATTTTGGCTATTTTGGTTAACATTGGGCTACTTCTGGGTGACATCTGGAAACTGAAGAAATCTGGTTTCCAAAACAAAGCTAACCCCAAAGATTTTGGATGAAAGAATATGGACCTGTATAAGGATAAGTGAGGGTATTGCAAGAAATTGAAGGTCTAGTGAAGAAGTTCTTATGTATATTGATAATTACAAATAATTAGTGACCAGATATCATCTCAGACACCACAAGATTTCCACCCTCTTTCCCTTTTTAAGATAACAGGCATGAGAAGACTACCATTTAATGACAAAGGAAACACACACACACACACACACTTTGCCGCTTATAATTTACTTTTTTTTACACTCTGTGAAAAGGCTAAATGATACCAGAATCAGGCATCAGCAGTTGAACTTACTATCTGGAATTAGAGACACTATATATCTTAATTATGACCCATCAGAGGTTGAGCGAGGCATTTTTCTTCACATAAAATAAATTAAAACACCATGTTATTAAAAAAAGAACATACGCAAGTATACACAGTTATAAATTTCATATACCCTGTATCAAATAAGTCAGGATGGATAATGCGATAAGCACCTTGTGGCAACTGAATATACTCTCTAAAATTATAACCCATCAAAGGTTGAAGATGATAATTTTCTCCATCAATATAAAAAAAAAAAATTGATGTTTCATATTCATTAGTATTCTTAAAACGTGTTTCCCTTTATTTCTGAAACTATGTTGAAACAGTGTTTTCACGTAGCAATGCCAAAACTACACATGTTAACAATCCATTTAAAAGATTGTATAGTTAAAGTATTATTTAAAACTTTTAATTATAGTTGCTAAAAATGTATTGCTGCCAAAATTGTAGATACCTAGCAGTATTCTTAAACAACATGATACTTTTGCTTTTATGCTAGTTATGAAGTGTTTGTTCACCATTTACGCATAATATATTTATGCAGCTGTTTTTCAACTATGAACACAGAGATTTGAAACAGAGTAGTTTTTTCCTAATTTTCTCATTTTCAAATGCAAGAGAAAAAAAGGGCATTAAATTAATTCATAACCCTATAGCTCCTTAAGGAGCATAGGCCCTCAATAATGTTAATCAGAATTGATGTCATTGCACTCCAGGCAAACCCATAGGTGCTCAGTCTCCCTCAGCAAATGTCGAAGGGTATGAATGCTAATTTTTCCTTATGCGCACTGGTTGAATACACTGCGGATGCGTCCTCTCATACGTCCATCCCTGCTGGTCTTACATTTGATGGAAATTCCAACAGTCTTAGCCGTGATGATTCATCGATTGCGGTGTCATTCTATCAATAAACAGATGTAAAGTCCTTCTGTACCTTTCCATCAGCATACATGCCACACCTCAGAGATGAAAAACCTGTACAAAAAATTAAAAAAACCTGTACAAAGACCCGCAAAACCTGTACAAAGACCCGCAAAACCTGTACAAAGACTGAAAAACGTAACAAAAGAGTTTATTCATGTAAAAGTATATTCAATTAGATGGTTCTGCACCATCATAGTGACATGCGGCCTTTGCCTTTTTAAGCATGTCTTCACTTGCTTTAAAACCTAAACAACAAGAGTTAGAATTTATTTTGCATTGTAGAAATGCTGTGACTGTATCATCATTTAGTCTATTTCTGCAGTCCGTGTGAATCTTTTTCATCATAGAGAAAGACCTCTCACAGTCAGCATTGCTGTGAGGCAATGTCAATAAGCGTTTCACTATGACTGCCAGACTGGGAAATCGTGTACGACCAGTGCTAGTTTTCAGGTTGATTATGTCAAGCCAGTACCTAGAAAAGCTTCTTTTTTGTCCAGCGTCAAATCTTGAAATACATTCATCAGGCAGCAAACAATAATCTTCAAATTCATCCTTTAACACCTCTTGGTCTAAATGTGGTGCAAAAGTGTTGGCCAGCTTACAGATTGCTGTATATTGAACTGTGTCTTTAAAGGCTGGATCAAGAATTTTGATATATTTAAGGACTTCATTCTCAAATGGAAATTTATCCAATATCTTTTTCACAACAGCTTCTTCTTCTTCTTCTTCTTGCGATCGCAACTTTGATGATTACACCGTCAGACGAGTTCTCATGATGAATTCGACTGTTGTTTGAAGTTCCTCTTTAACTCCATATAGTTTTGAGTTTAGTGTTGAGTCATTGGGCCAGTATATCTTTCTTAACTGGTCATACAGAGGACAGTCCTGTAGAACATGCTCAGCAGTTTGTTCGTTTAATCCACATGTGCACAGTGGTGAAGCAGACAATCGTAGCTTGTGCATGTGTTTATTCAGTTTGTTATGCCCTGTCCTGAGTCGAAAAATAGTTGTCTGTCCCTGCCGGTCGAGAGTGTGATAGTCGTCTTTGGGTTGGTTCTGTTCTCTTCTGATAGTCTGGATAGCTCTCTTTTTCTCAAAGTATGTGACTTCATTATCTTCTTGTTCACATTCTCCTCCCTTTTTTGCAAGTTTGTCTGCCTTTTCATTTCCGGGTACACCACAATGAGATGGTACCCACTGAAGTATGGTTCTCTTTTTGGCAGCTACCTTGTTTAGTTCATTTCTCAGATGCGGGAGTTTACCACCCTTGAGAGCTTGCAGGACAGACAGTGCATCTGTGAGGATGACTACCTGGTGGCAGTCAGAGTTGGTGTTATAAATCATATTTGCAGCTTGCTCTAGAGCTTGAACCTCAGCTGTATAGTTGGAACAGAATTTACCAGTGGGAATGTGCCTAGTCTCATAGTGGTTGTCAGGATATGAGATAAAGATACCGGCACCTCCATTCCTAACAGCATTAGTTGCTGATCCATCTGTATAGGCATGTATCCATGATTGATCGGGATAGCTTTCTTGGATCATACTCAATGTAGCAGTTCGTTTTTGCAGATCATTATACTCACATCCACTTGTGAGACCACTGACTGTTGTATTAATTTGGAGGGCACTGCTGGCCTGCTCCCATGGTACAGGGTATAGGGTGGGCTTCAGTGGTGTTGTCTTCATGGATAGGTCTTCTTGATGCTGTCTTATAAGTCTTTTCCCCCGATGCACAAAGCTGCTACGCTTTAGACGTCCCAATGCCAGATCATCTAGTCTTGCCTTCATTGGGTGCATTGGCATACTGTTGTACTTTTCCATCTGGATCATGGGTTTTGTGTCTCTTCTATGGGACAATGTCTGTAATCCAGCAACCTTCTGCATCTCTGTTATTGGTGTAGTTTTCATGGCTCCTGTAATGAGCCTGAGAGCTTGATTTTGCACCTTGTCCAAAGACTGCAGATGTGAGTTAGCAGCTGATGACCATGCTGCTGAGCTAAACTCTAAGTGTGGTCTTATTACTCCATTATAAATCTTCTTTAGATTTCGTTCATTTGCTCCCCAGTTGGTACCTGCTAATTTTCTGAGTATGCCTAGTCGTCTTCGGGCCTTTCCTTCTGCATTTTCAATATGCTTATTCCATGTAAGCCTTTGGTCAAATGTCACCCCAAGATAGGTGGGGTAGCTTTCTTCCTTGATCACGGTTGTCCCTAGGTGTATGTTAGCTGATTTGTCCTTGGGGGCGAGGGAGAACAGTGTTGTGGAGGTTTTGTCTGTGTTTATTGTGATAAGCCATTTCTCTGCCCATGACACTAGCATGTCTGCTGCCCGCTGCATTCTATAATTTGCTGTGGTGACATTTTCATCAGCGCACCAGAGTACTAGGTCATCTGCATATAAGGCAGCTTTAACTCCTGCAGGGAGATCTTTCACCAGGTCATTGATGTAAACAAGGAAGAGTGTTGGGGAAATTACTCCTCCTTGAGGTACCCCCTGATGGAGCAACACTTTTCTGCTCTGCAGACCGTCAAGAGTGACTCTAGTTCTCCTGTTATGCAAGTATGACTGGATCCATTTCATCATGTTGCCTTGGATTCCACTTCTCCTAAGTTTTGCAATGAGGCCATCTTTCCACACCTTGTCAAAGGCCTGCTTGAAGTCGACCCAGATCGTTAGGACCTTTTTCTTCTCCTGGAAGGCATCTTCTATTGCTTGAGACAAGTAAGTAACTTGGTCTTCTATACTGTAGCATTCTCTAAATCCAGCTTGTTCCGGCACCAGGATCTGCTCAGACTCTAAATACCATTTCAATCTGTGGTTGACTATTCGCTCCATAGTCTTCCCAACACAGCTTGTGAGACTGATTGGCCGGTAACTTGCAGCCTCGGTCTTACATTTCCCTTTCTTTAGTATGGGTATTGTGATGGCTTCTCTCCATACTTGGGGTACCGTTCCTTTCAACCAGCTGTGGTTGAATATCTCAAGCAGTTTTGTCTTTGCTGCTGAGCTCAGATTTACTAGCATTTCGTTGCTGATTTTGTCTGGGCCGGGTGACTTTTGAAACTTAAGCTTGGAAATAGCCTTCTGTAGTTCTCCTAGTGTGATGGGTTCCCTCATTGGGGCAGGAGTATCTGTCTGTCCCATGGTTGCCAGTATTTCTTTTCTTATCTCTCTCTGATGGTCTATGTTAATGGGTAAGTTGCTTTCTGAACTGTATCTTCTAGCAAACAAGTCTGCAGCTTGTTTTCCTCTGAAAAGTTTGCCACCTTCATCCAATGTGATAGTCTGCCTTGGTGAGGAATGCTCTTCATTTAGAGACTTGACTAATCTCCAAAGTTTCCTGCCGTCTTTCTCAAGGTTCAGCGATGCCGTTTTAGTTCTCCAGCTTTTCCGCTTTTCTTCTAGCTTTGTTCTCTGAAACTCTGCTACAGCCTTTTTCCATTTGTTGTGAGTTTCAAGTGAAGGCTGAGACTCTGCGTCCTTTCTAGCCTTGTCCATAGCTTCCTGACGTTCTTGGAGTGTGCTGGACCAGTATGGTATGTAGTTACGCCGGCATCCTTTGGGAATGGTTTGTTTTGCAGCTTGTAGTATGCATCTGTTGAAGTCTTTTACCACTTCATTAATGTCTCTGTTCTGTACCTTGAAGGTAGACAGCAGCGTGTTCACCTGATGCCTGAATAAACCCCAGTTGGCTTTTTTGTAGTTCCATCTTGTAATGGCTGGGCCTGTACTGAGAGTTGCACTCTGGACAGTAAGAAAGATTGGGCGATGGTCGCTTCCCCCTAGTTGGTCTCCTACTTCTCTACTAATAGATCCAGCTATATCTGGTGTGGAGAAGGCAAGATCTGGTGTTGAGGTTGTGTGCCATCCTCTGGAGTAGAAGGTAGGAGTATCTGTGGCATTATTGACTAGGATTAGGGAGTGATCATCTTGCCAAGTTTCAACCTCTTCACCTCTGTGATCCAGATGGTTATAGCCCCAGCTCTGGGAGTGGCTATTAAAGTCTCCAACTGCTATAAAGTTGGTGGCTGGTACCTGTATAGAGCTGAGACTCAGGGGTTTGTTGTTCGGACAGTAATAGTTCAGGAGTTCTATTTCCATCTTGTCTACCTTTATCTGCAGCAGCTGATATTCTGCTCCATCCATGAAGGTTTTCCTTTCGTGTGCAGGAATGTTATTCCTTACAAGAGTAAGTACTCCTCCTTTTCGTCTATCTTGTCTGTCGGATCTGAAGCATTGATATCCCCTTATTTTAAAGGTTTGATCTGCTTTCAAGTGAGTCTCTTGGATACAGCAAACACTGACTTGCTTCTCATACAAGATGTTTTCCAGCTCTGTCTTTTTGCTGTATCCAGCCTGCTTGCTGTTCACTCCCTCTGCATTCCAGTGCATCATGACAAGTGGCACTCTGGGTTTCTCTTTTTCTGTTTTGTTTTGGTCAGTAGTTCTCCTCCGCCGTCTGTTGACTCCACAAGACGGTCTAGAGGGTCCTCCAGTAGCTGAGGGTGGGCTCTGTCGAGGCTCAGAGCCCGGCACTGCACCTGCCTGGTGGAGCTCCACAGGGCGAGCACCAGAACGAGATTTATTTGACGGTGTACTCTCCATAGAAAAAAAAAGCGAGTTGCATGATACTGTGGTTTCCGGTGCGCCTTCTGGCCCAGTATCTACGACTTTAGCACCTGTTCAACGGGAGAGTGGGCTCATCCCTAATCTGTTTATGTTCCCAGTAGTAGACTATTCGCAAGCAGCCTGGGGGTGTCACTGCTCTGCGCGGACCTTGTTTACCGAGGCGGCGTCCGAGCTCGTATGGTGAAAATATGGTTGCGTTATCTTCAAAATAGCCCTGTCTTTCCCGTGGCTTTTCTGCCATCCTGCAACTTTGAGTTAGGGAGTTCTGAGCTCCAGTCTCTTTCCCAGGCATTTTATCCTGGCCTGGCACGCATACAGAGGACCCCACTTCTGGTTCTAAGTTAGCAGTTGGGGATAGGTGGGGTAGCACACTGTGCATTCCCCGTCATCCAGGGGGCTCTCCAACTATGCAGAGCTTGCACAATGCTGTGCTCTGGTTCTGGGCTCTCCCAAGGAATCCTCACGTCCTGCACAGAGCCACTTCCCGATACCCACCACCTGCCAACCCTCCATTGTAGAAATCTCCTGCATGCGGCCATCCAGTCAAGAGCCAGTATTAAGTCTGGTGCCCAAGTGATCCCCCCAAGCTCAGTGTGCAATGCTGGGTTCTCATCATGCTGCAACACAGGAGGGATTGTGATGCTCAGCCATCTCTCTCAATTCTGCACCGATAAGTGACATCGGGGACTTAACTTTGCCTCAGTACTGGGAGGCCCCGTTTCCGGGTACACCACACACAGCCAATTGAGGCAACGGTCGCCATGGGCGTGATAGACGACAAACAGTGAAGAATGAGGCAAGAAAGCATTTAACCCATGAAGTGGGGGTGGATTGGTGCAGACCAGAGCATGTACCACTCGCCGGTGGGTTCTGCATCTACACCTATAGGGTTCCACCCACTCCTCAGCCCATTTAGTCTGGCCCCTCACCCAGGACCTGTCCGGCTTGGGTGGCCCTGCCAGGAGTAAAACTCCCGCCGGCATAGCTCCCGGGATCATTGAGGCGCTCAAGCTCTCCAACCACGGCAAGGTAGGCTTACATGTGGAGAGTTCACAACAGCAACATAAAAGTTCCTCACATCTCTGAAAAATGAATTTCTCACTTGAGAACTTATATCTAACTCTTCCAGTAATGTCCTGTTGGACAGACCAACAGCAAGTGTATGGTCATCATGCTGTAGATCACGTTCAGCATACTTTAACAATCTTATATCTTTCACCTCTTTTACATATTTCATCTCTACAAATTTGACAATAAATTTTCGTAGCAGACGATCCATTTCATCCATCATACCACCTATTTGGGACTCATCTGTCTGAAACAATTTGTTAAATTCAGTCAACAGAGGTAGCACAAATTGGAGAAAACGTAGAGTCATCTGGGTCAGTGGTGATTTTAGTAACTGATGAATGTTTTTGACACGGCATGGTTTTTCCATATCGTCGTGGCTCTCGAAGTATGAAGATAGAGCAGAATATTGATTTAAAATTCTGTCCACTACTTTCTGCAAAGAAAGCCAGCGAGTCTGGCAGTGCTTTAGTATGTCTAGTGCATCCACTCCTGTAAACAGTTGAAACTCTCTGTATGATTTTTTTCCGTTTTGAGCTATGCTCAAAATGATAGAAGATATCTATCAAAAGGTCATCAACAGGAATAGTCAGCTGCTTTATACCCTCCTTGGCACAAAGATTTGCAAGGTGGCAAATACACCCTATACTAAACACATCAGTTCTTGCTCTTGATTCGCGTTAGTACAGAGTTTGATTTGCCAACCATTACATTGCAGTTGTCACTTGCAAAACCTATACAGTTAATCCATGGGATTTGTAAGTCGCTGAACACAGCATCAATATCACTGAAAATAGCTTCACTGGTTCCACCAGTACCGACCGGCATGCCCAGCAACCTGGTTCTAGGTCCTATGCCATCTTCAAATACCCTCACCATTATAGCTAAACGCTTGTCAGTTTTTCTATCATTTGACTCATCGATCATCAAGGAGAAAGGTGTCTTCCTGCATAATTTGATGACTGGCTCCGTTGCAGATGGAGCCAAGCAGTTTTTAATAATGGCTGTTGTTTTGGTTCGCTTGCATTTGAAACGTTTGGCAATAGCACTGTCCGGAAACATCTCAGCTGATAAGTCTGAAAAATGGTCAGCTATAGAAGCAGCTATGTTGTGTTGAGCAATAAAATTTGCAAATAAAACTTCAGCCCTCGTTATTTTATCATCTTCTTGTTGAGGCTGAGTAAAGAAGGCCTTGATAGAACTTCCGTTCTTCAGCTGATAGTTCCTTTCATGCAGTTTTGTTTTGAAATGCTCCCTCACATCGTGTAAGCCAGATGCCATCACTTTAATATCTCTATTGCATATTCTACAGTATGCATGTGAAGAGCCTAATTTGGATGTCTCAATAATCCCAGGGAATGTAGTTGTCCAGTCAGATTGAAACTTCCCACGACGTTGATCTTCTTCTAACCTCCTTTTTTTAAAGTTAGGCTCAGCCATGCTGTTAGATGGATGCAATATTTCCTGCTAGACAGAAAAAAAAAATATTAATGTGAAAAAGTAAATACAAATATTAATAATCAATTTGAAAAATATAATTATTTGTAATTTTAATATTATATAATGAAATAGAATCTTGGAAAAAAATTAATACAATTTATGGTTGAAATGAAGAACAGTTGCTGTGTTTTCTATAGTGCCTTATAAAAGTACAGGCATTTAGATTTCGGGTTAATCCTTGCTGTAACCCTTATTATAACTCTAAATGGTACGAAAATACATGGAGCATTCGGCGACCGTCATTACGTTATTAGGCTACCCATAATTTGTAGGCTATTGTATTATTTTTCAAATTTACATTTCTTACGCACTTTCTACAAGTTTTAGTGAAATCAAATAATATGTAGTGGTATCAGCCTTTTTTTTTTTTACCAGCCGTAAATAATCAATTATGCTAAACCTTAGGGGAAAAGAAAGCATAGGCCTAAGTTATCTGACAGTTAAATCTAACTTCATCTAAACAATGTTATTGTAATATTTTTTTAAAAATGAATTACTTACCAATACTAAACTGGAAATTAATCCTAAACAATAGGCTCGACTCAAAAAAGATTTCAGTGCTGCGTAATCGTTCAAATAATCAGTAACCTCGCGCTAGCTTTAGCGAAAAATTGTGAATGAACACGCCACGCACATCCCGCGGCAATTGAAAAATAGGCAGCTTGATTTTCATTGGTTATTTTTTTTTTTATCCACTTGGCTTAAAATCTCGCCGAATCTCATGACGCAAATTGTGTAGTGGCACAAGATTTATATGTATATTTAATAATTAGGCGAAAAAACCCGTACAGACCCGTGTACGGCCCGTACACATCTGAAAACGCAAACACCCCGTACAGATTATGGGTAAACCTTTAAGTGTGGCATGTATGCATCAGCTCAAGGTATTTTCATTTCTTCCTCAATCCTTAGACTTCTGTCCCCAGTTTACTTCTTCGTGCGTTTATTGGTCTCCCTCAACCTCTCAGGCCCTGAGAATTCCAGAAAAATGACTATCTTGCAATGCTATCAAAATGTGACCTATCCTTCATCAGTGACATATGACCTATCCTTCATCAGTGACATGTGACCTATCCTTCATCAGTGACATGTGACCTATCCTTCATCAGTGACTTCTACTCATCTTTTCTTCCACGTGTTCTTATCATAAATTGCACATCCGTGATCTTTTCAAAGTTTTAAAAATTATTAAATCCTTTTACATTTTAAAAATATTTTAAATTTGCTTTTGAAAAAAAAAAAAAAAAAAAGGACATACCTTGAAATAATTCACAAATTTGTTTGCCTTTCATTTGAAATGAAAGTTGCTGAGTTAGCTGCTTGTTAAGATTTTTTTTTTTTAAATCTCCCTTTATTACACATGCATGCACACGAGGATGCCAAAGAAAAGAAAGATATGTGTTTCCTCAAAAACAGCAACACAAAATTTACCCAAACAGTTAAAGTATATTGTTTTGAATCAAGCAGTCAGATTAAGTTTTTTGTGTCTGCTCAAAACTCCTCAGTCAACAGTAGCTATAGTGTTCAGAATTAACTGAAGATAGTTTTTTGTATGTTGTTTCTAATTCCTGAACTCAGCATTTCTATGATCAGCTAACTTCCATTGAACCTTAAATAATTTGTTTTGCGAATTTCGGTGTGCAAATTTTTATTTTATTTTCTCCTAATGTTACCTAGAAATCAGTATGTGTATTTCTGCGATATATTCATGCTAGGTAACAGTATACTAAACACAGATTTTTTTAACTTGACATACCATTTTACCATGCATATCTTTGTTTAAAATGTTAATTTAATAACAAAGATATATTTTTGTAATTAGTGTACTTGTGTCTGATATGTCAATGGCTATAATGAATTGTGCATGTGCTTAAATGTTTCATTATGAAATACCACACAGTATGGACATTTTATTGAGATGAACTGGAATCAAGAGGGTCATTAGAAATTCAAGTAAAATGAAAATAGCTTAATGAATAAGAAGGGTTGAATATTTAGCCTTTAGAAATGGAGTACAGTGGACCTGACGGAAACAGTTTGATGATCAAAATTTGTCAATGACTTGCCTTTAAAGCCTTGGGTTTTATAATTATTTTCATTAATCAGAAATCTTGGGAAAATTATTCATGTGATATCTTATTGCAATGCTACAAACCAGAAACACTGTGTACTTGATTTGTAGGATAATATCAAATTTAAGCCATTTTTCTAACACTGTGGACTAATAATAATTTTAATTTCAAGAATTTTTTTTTACAGCTATACAAAATTCAAGAAATTTTGTCCAAACATAATCACCGTTTTCTTACATATATCTACAGTGTGATGATTACGTTTGAATTTATGCTTCTTCAAGTACCATGCCAGCTGGTGTTGGTCACTATATCACTCCACAACTTCCAGTCCTTAGTACACGTTTATCAGTTCTGTTGTTGGCTTCTGTCCATGCCACAATGTCAAAATATCCATTATCTATTTGTTATCCTCTGTGTCTTTATCTTTCCTGTTGTCACTATATATTCCAGCTTACCTCTTCTTCTTTTACTCCTATTATGAGGAAGCTAACTAGTTTCTTTGGGCATGTTATGAGTCCTTCTATTGTGAGTCACAAGGTCATCAATGTGGAACATATGACAAGCACCAGACAAGTGCCAGTGGAACAAGAGATGAGAAGAAGATGCTGGAGATGGATAGGACACACATTACGGAAACCTGTTGATAGCATTACAAGGCAGTCCTTGTTCTGGAATCCCCAGGGATAGAGAGGCAGTGATAGGCCCAAAACAACACATGGAGAAGAGAACTGGATAAAGAAGTGAAAATAATCAAGGAAGACATGGAAAGGACTTGAGCTGATGGCATGTGACAGGAATACTTATGTTCCTTGGGGAGCAATAGGGTATTGACTAATTAATGTGATTTATAAGCTTCCTTTGTGTGTTGGTTTCTATTAGAACATCCTTCTTATTCTTGTTAGCTGTTAAAGACAGGCTTCATTTTTGCCTGTGAAAAAAAGATCAAATAATAAAAGCATGCAACTATCAACATCATCAGATCTCTTCAGTCCCAACTAATGGTAAAGTTTCCTGTGTGATACATTCCAGTCAAGAATCTTGTTATAACGCATAACTGTTACTTAAGACAATCACACGTACTATCCTAGTGGTGTGATGATGGTATTCTGTCCCTTCTTGGTGAGTAAGTGACATTATCTATTTCATTGGTGATTATAAATAGATTTGACATCAGTCATCACAAAAAAATGGCGAACTTTCAGTCAGGTAAATATGGTACATAACCGTTTTTGGGAGAAACGTCCCAAGAAGCATAGACCTTCAACAAATGCTGTTCCGTGCCATCAGCTCAAGCTCTTTCGTCTCCCTCAGCATTTTCATTTCTGTCTCCTAATCTCTTCTCCAAGTGATTTTTGGTCTACATTTACTTCTCTCTACCCTGGCGATTCCAGAACAAGGACTGCCTGGTAAGGCTATCAACATGTTTCCTCAATGTGTGTTCTACCCATTGTTAACATCTCGTCTCTTTTTTTACTGGCACTTCTGGTTCTTGTCATCAGTTCACATTGGTGACCTTGTCATACCATTTCGGCCCATCTATTCTAGGTTTACATGGTTAAAACCACTGAATCCATAGTTCATTATTTGTGAACCGCGGTAGCGCAATGGTTAGTGCACAGTTTACTAGCTCGTTGGTCCATGGCTCAGTCCCAAATTGAGGTGGGATTTTTTAGACAGCATAGGCTCCAGGGTCGGCCCAGCCTCATGAATTGGGTACCAGAGCAACTCTGGGAAGGTTAAGGTGGCTGGCATGATGCTGACTACATCACCTCTAATATAGATCTAACACTATATTCCCAATATGCCTCAATGGGCGTGTAACGGGATTCTTATTATTATTCTTCATCACACACTTTCAGACCTCACATGTTAAAAGAAAGCAGTAGTCAGTTTGAGGTTATTCGAATCTTCATTGACTTTTTCCGGGAATGACAGATATATGTGCTTTCTCTGTTCCTCATATGTTGAGCATCTTTGAAGCAGATATTCAGCTGTCATTTTCGTTGTCTGTTCAAGCTTTTCCCATTATTGTTAAACCATAACATTTGCTTTACAACTGCCACAGTTCTATAATTTTTTTTTTTCCCACTTACAACCGATCAGCTGCATGTAAAGCAATAAGCCATGAATTGGTTCACTCCAAGCCTTTCTTTACAAGTCTAATAAGTTTGTGACATGTTTTAACTCTTAAAAGATGTGGTGGTACTCCTATGTTTGACGCAGGGAATTTTCTGTCGATCTGAGTTTTCATATAGAGTTAAAGTGTAAGAGTTGGTCCTTTTAAAGTATGGTGTAGTATGGGTAGTGTTATGCATAGCTGTAAGGGAAATTAAGTGAAGTGGTCCTGTGTGCAAGCTGCGCACGTTAAAAACCCCTAGGCAGTTTGAAATCGTAAAGCATAGGCCATACTGCAGCTGTCCTGGCAAAATTTTAGTGGTCTGATTTTAAGGAGTATCTTCATTGCATATGGAAAACTCCATCAGTGCTCCGATCTCCTCCCTTAGATCACACAAGGAGGATCTCAGCACAGTGCACAAACTCAGTAGCACCTGCAAGAATTCCAATGTGTGTATATAGGAATCACACATTCTGTAAATATATTTATGGAAAAATGTTATTAAATTAGGAAACCAACCCACCACTGAAATATTTATAGAACGTGTGATTCCTTTACACACACCTTTGGATCCTAGCTAGTGCTAAAGAGTTTGTGCACTGTACTGAGATCCTCCTTGTGTGATCTAAGGGAGGAGATTGGAGCACTTAAAGAGTTGTCCATGTGCAATGAAGATGGTCCTTTAAACCAAACCAAACCAAACCAAGTGAGGATTAATTAAATATAATTAAATCTAAAATTGGGACAAAACAAAACAAACATATTTCCAATATACAAGCACTTAAAACTAGGAAAATTGGTTCCAAATAGTGGCCTCTCGTCCTCTACGAGTTAAAAATTGTAATATTAAAAACTTAGCTAACCACATCTTTGAATGATCATTTTGAGGTTATTGCTTTAATTGTTTTTGTCGGTATTTAGAATTGACCTCAGGTGTGTCAAGTGACTAACCACATCAGTAATGTTCTCATTTGACACCTCCATGTGGTGTTCTAGATCTTTGTTTAACATATAGACTAGATAATTGTTTTATGCCAAAAACTGCAGACGCATGGGAGCTGGCAATCTTATTGCGTCAAACAAATTGACACAAACCACTGCTGGAAGGGCATTTGAATGCTTGGTGCAGGCTACCTTCAGGGGTAGTGTGGTACTTCCATGCTCCACATGGAGCCAAAAGAAAATAATGATGAATATCGGCAGAGAAAATTAAGTTATTTTATCTCTTTGATGTTTATTGTCAATAGTAACATTATTAAATGAAAAAAAGTGGCAATGACATTTATATCTATTCTCTTAATGAAACAAAATAATTTAATAAAAACACTGCTGTTTTTTTCTTTCTTCATAACTACCTTGTACTGCAGTTTATGAATATTTTTAAGATTATTTTGAGCAAAATGTGAATTTTATATCATAAATAATTCTTACTGTTAAAACTATTTTTATATTTCTGATTTTTATGGCTCCACTACTCTGTACTTGAAAACTGTGAACCAGCAGCACAAAGTACACATAAAGTGTGGGTGTCTTTCTCTAACACGGTTGTGATTTGGTCCTTAGTAAAGGATTCAGTAAAATAAGTTTTTATAATGAAAGTTATTTAAAGCTGATATCTCAATTATTTACACCATCTTAACTTCACAGATGTTTATGTTAATCTTTGTGATTGTTGTGTGTGTACATGTTGTAGTGTGCAAGACTAGTTCAAATTTGTGAAAGATCAGAAATGCTGAATTCATTTTTAATATAAATTATACATGACTGTATTTTTATCATAAATGTCTATAATGTTATACTTTTTTTGGGGGGAGTATATCCTGTTCAGGTTGAAATGAAGAATAGTGGGCTGTGCTGTTCGATAGGGCCTTATAAAAGAATGCAGCAACGCTGTCAAAAGGATATGGGTTAAGTTTAGGAATCCTAACCCTAACCTTCATTCTAAGCCAAAAGACATAAAGGAATTATTTGTATGACATCAAAGAACATGACCCATTGTTCTGCATTTCAACCCCTCTTTAAAAATGCAGAGTATTAATTTTTTTGCTTGAGCTTAATGTCCATTGAAATTTTAGCCTGCATGCATTAGAAGTTAAACATAAAAGACTGAGGATGAGAGTAAGTTTATATATACTTATTCATGACAGCAAGGTCTTTAATGTTTGATATGCCCTAATATAACGGACTGGGTCCCAGTGTCAAGGTTGAATGGGGTGGGGCACACCTCACCAACAAGGCAAATATATAATTTTTTTTTTTAAAGTGTTTCTATATAAACCGTTTCAGACTGGCAGAATGGATAAAACTTTGAGTGAATAACCAGTTTAGTAATTGTGAACAATGTGAAGTGGGTTCCATTCCCAGTGCAGAAAAAAAACAAGAAAAGAATGACACTTGGGTGTCGTTCACAGATGGCCAGTTTTCAGTCTATGTTATTTGCTTAATCTTTTTGCACACTGGCTTTGACCTTACGTGAGGGGTTGTCTACTAAACCAGCGATGGGTGAGGTTCTTGTGAACCAGAGAGTCCCTATCACACTTAAAAATATTTGTCTTACGTGAATGTCTCAGCCTCATGTAGTTTACCAGAAGTCTCAATGAAAGGGCTACTGCAACCCCTCAGGTAATATGAGGTTGTACATGAGGCTGGCAACCTCATCATGTCAAACTAATTGACATTAACCACTACTGCAAGAGCATGTGACTGACTGCTTGGTGCAGGCTTCCAGGACCAGCAACAGGGTAACCTCATGCATCCTTGAGGCATGCATAGGACAATTATGATTATATAAGTGTGGGGAAGACGAGCAGTAGAACATGCCCTCTGCCAATGTCAACTCCACAAGAGGAGCAGCCTGACAGCATAGCCTTCACCAACCTCTTTGAGAAGAGAAACTGCATAGGGATGAGAGAAGCCTGAGACAAAATTCGCCAACATTATGAGAGAAATAGTTGTGGTTATGTACGATCAAAAGAAGAATTCTATAAAACTTAACCTGCCTTTGACTGTTTGACCACACATGCAATGTTGGCCACAATCTCCATCAGAAATGCAATGTCCCAGTAGTTGGTTCATTAGCCATTACAAAACAGTTCAGGAGACAGCCACTGAACATTCAAGAATGAATGTAAAAAAAAGTAAGGTAAAGGAACCCGTTACACGCCCATTTAGGCATATTGGGAATATGGTGTTAGGCCCATATTATCTTGACCGTCGGCACACGAGGGGTGATGTGGTCGGCATCACGCCGGCCGCCTTAACCTTCCCAGAGTAGCTCTGGTACCCATTTGGGGCTGGGTCGACCCAGGAGCCGTTTGTGGCCTAAAAATTTTTCCGCCTCATCTGGGGATCGAACCATAGACCACTGCGCTAGGAAGCCAGTGCACTAACCACTATGCTACCGCGGCTCCATAAGAATGAATGTGTTTGACTGATAAATAATTTTAAAAAATAAAGTTCTCACCATTTTACTGCATTATGAAATTACTTTCTGTGATTAATGAACAAAGTATAGCGATCTGACTTGAAGGAAATTTTATTTCTAGTTTATAATTACCAGGGCCCACATCTAATATTCTCAGATGGGATTAACAAAAAATAGGTAATTAGCAGGGTCTTTTCATGCGACAGTAGAGAAATTGGTCAGCAGGACAACTAATACCTATGAAAGAGTGTGCTATAAAGCTAGCGGTGTTAACAAATCTGGTTTTGAAAATTATAAGCAGATCTGAGGTTTCATACGTCAAGTCAAGAAGTACAAGTACATATATTTGGCATTGAAATCTGTGGTACAGTTCTGTGATCATTACATGTTTGGGATGTTTCATTCAAAATATTATTAAATCTGATAGATAATTTTGAGGGCCAAGATGTTTTGAGTGAAACTAAATTTTGTGAGAATGTTCCTCTATGTAGCTTAGGTCCACTGATGACACTTGAAGAAATGTTTAAGAATGTCATCCAGTACAATGATTTGTCATCCACTGATCATTGACTTCCCATTCATTGTCCAGACATTTGGAGAAATGTTTTAAGAAAATTATCCAGTACAGCGATTTGTCATCCTCACTACAGAGCATTCACTGTCTATTTAATATCCAGACACTTGGATAAATGTTTTAAAAAGTCATCTGGTACAATGATTTGCCATCCCAACATTCACTTCCCATCCATTGTTCAGACACCTGGAGAAATGTTTAAGAAAGTCATCCAATACAGTACAATGATTTGTCATCCCCACAACATTTACTGTTCAGACACTTAAAGAAATGTTTAAGAAAGTCATCCAGTACAATGATTTGTCATCCTCAGAGCCTTCACTTACCATTCATTGTCCAGACACCTAGAGAAATGTTTTAGAACATCATCCAGTACAATGATTTGTCATCCTCAGAGCCTTCACTTACCATTCATTGTCCAGACACCTAGAGAAATGTTTTAGAACGTCATCCAGTACAATGATTTGTCATACTCAGAGCCTTCACTTACCATTCATTGTCCAGGCACCTAGAGAAATGTTTTAGAACGTCATCCAGTACAATGATTTGTCGTCTTGGGAGCATTCACTTCCCACCTCATCTTTGTGATGGCAATTTCTACCCTGATGTGCTCCTTTCCCACATATCAGTTTTCTACACCCGATGTAGACTTTAATTTTCACCTCAAAATGTCATGTTTAACACAGTAGTTTTCATTAAAATATTTTTCATAACTTTTGGCAATTTTTGTCCTCAGTTTCTAAGCATTGTGAAAATGTGCAGTGCTGATTGTCAGACACATAAAGGCCCTTTAGGCCTAAACATTTTTTATAAAGAAATTGTTTGACATTAGTTCATAATTTTTTGAGAATTTTTCACATCACATATTTTTCTGTTATCCTTCCACATAGAGCATAATTTATCTAATTTTTCTCAAACATTTTCAAAAATTGTGAAATTTTCCCGAATTTACTCATCTAAATGCATAATTTACGTCTTCACATTGTTCTTCATAAAACATGCCTGAATATTCTTTGTTATTTTTAATTAGGAAAAGAGATAGAATGAGAGAAGTTGACATCCTGTATCAAGTATATAGAGACAGAAAATCAAGTGGTATGGCCATCTCATGAGAATGGAGCCTGATAAACTACCACTACGCCCATAGAGTAGCAGCAGAAGATCCGGTTTCAGGGCATGGGAAAGACTAAGAGGCAGTCTAGAACACTGAAAGAGTGCCATACATACATGACATCACGTCAGGTCTTTCTGATGGAGCTGGTATCTTATCACGTAGAAGAAATTGCTACAGGAAACATCGCTGCTTGAACAAATGAATGCTTTATTGCAGGTTTCCTGCAAGGAATGCCCCCTGCAAAGCAGAATGTAATGCTCCATAAGAAGCTAAAAGGGAAATGACGTCACGCCTCACTCTACAGACCAGATTTGATTGATGTGTGATGTTTCACAGGATCAGCTGCAGAAAAAAGACAAATTATTACTCTTTGAAACGGCTGGTCTGGGAGAAGGGAAAATAAATGTGATCAGGGGGAGTTCATCTTTCCATCCAACAGCTGGACAAAATGTGTTATTTTATTATGTATTGTTTTTTTTTCCACCCATATCTCATTCTTCATGGACTTTATCTTGAATGAGCAGTGATGTTCAGATGTGAGTGGGTTTTCATTCACTTTATTCGGTGTATGAATTTAGAAATGACCGAATGCATTTTTAAAAGCTGAAGGGTGGTAATAAAAAAATTAAAGCTGTCAAAAAAGAATACTGGTATTTCACATTTTTGTTTTTTATTAAAATTTATTTATTATGTTTTGTCATTTTCTCCATAACTCTCATACCAATGAAAAATTTAGGTTTCATCCAAGGGGCCAGACAGGTTGCCTGAGGTACAGCAGATAAGAAGACGCTGGTGATGTACATACACACATTCAGGGGGAAACCTGTTGATAGCATTACAAGGCAGTCCTTGTTCTAGAATCCAGACGGTAAAAAGACGTACCCATGAAAACTGGAGATAAAGATTTTATTAAAGGGTTAAAGAAGACATGAAAAGACACTGAGCAGATGGCACAGGACAAGAGGGACTTGTCATGAGTTTGCTGCTCTGTAGTGAGCTGAATGGTAGTGATGACAAATGTCATCAAAACATTATATGGAATAAGTTCCTATGACTTATACTTCAAAAGCTGATTAAAAAAACAAAAAAAAACTTTCACAGTATATTTATGAAACAGAATTTATTCAGATAAATTGATTTTATCAGATATAGGACATATTCACAATGTACATACATTTAATCCTGTTTCTTCAGTGTTTATATTCCCTTGCGTCAGACACAATGAACTGAGAATTCAAACACAAGTAAACCCAGAGCACATACACACAAAAATCAAGACCTGCTAACACTGTTCTGCAATGACTTCCTATATGTGTTAACAGTTCCACTTACTCAGGTTCTGGAGAGAAAAAAAATCAAGCAATAATATGACGTCAAACAAACTACACGTCCTCATCATCATCACAAAGTGCCTTAACATTTCTGGCTGATGACTGAGCGATATCTTTTGGAGCTCTACATCTCACCAAGATGGAATGGGTTTAAAAAATAAATTACTAGCAAGATGACACTTGGGAAGCATGACCCAGGTTTGCCCACCTCCCTAGATTGTTTCGGAGGTAAATGGGCTGCAACACGTCTGAGGGAGGAACCTTCATCAGATTACTTCCTGCTGTAATGGTTACCTATGATTTAAACCTTGATCCCCCATCCCACTTCCCATCACGTCATTAACCCATTCAAGGCAGAATTCCTCACATCTGTTCTGATGTCCAAAGCAAGCAGTTTCTTTAAAGGCCGTTAACTCTTCATTTCCTACCATTTTCATGATAACTTGGATATCCTTTGTATCCATGATTTTCTAAGAAATCTCCTTGGAGACTACATCTCAAAGGCTTCTGGGCACAACTGCCGCACACTTGGGTAGTTCTTGTTTCAGAACTCTCAGAAGACATAAAAACAAAAAAGGCTCTAAATACATGAAGATGACAAACTGAGACACAAGTTGAGGAGAAGGAAGGCATGTTACAGAAACAAAGCATGACAAGACCCATGCTCCATATGGAGCCAAAATGTGAAGAAATATTTCATGTTAGACTTCCACATATGAAATAGGTGAGATGTGGCATCTCATGTCTGGTTCATCACTGTCTTCTAATAAATTCTTTTTTTTTTTAATGTAATTTGCATTTTACTGCATTTACACAGCACAATTGTTACCAAAAAAACTGTTCTTCTGATACCAGCGATCTTAACAACCAACACCCAATCAAACATAAGACATTCTTCAACTTCTTAAAGATTCATCATCATCATCATCAGCTGCCATCTCCACAACGAAGGTTGGCTGTAAAGGATCTCCAACGTCTTCTGTCTCTTGTCTTTGTGGTGCACTCTGAAAGACTCTTTCCTGTCCATCTCTTGATGTTATCTTCCCACTTATAGCGCTGCCTTCACCTCTCCCTTCTATTATGGTCTTCTGCAGGGTGTTATGCCTTAAAGATTGGAGTTTCCCAAAGCAAGGCCCTTGAATTCCTTCAATGGCAGTAATATAATCTGTTAATATTAGCAACATTATTAAAGTGGTTCACATAGTCCTTTATAATTTGTTAAATATATTGAAGAAAGAAAAATGCAATATTTACACATAAAAGGATTAATGTCATCTTTACATTCAAAGTTAAAATTCAAAAATTGACTGCAAACATCTCATGTCAATCGCCTGACACTAAAAATGCAATAATTAGTTTCACGTTCTGATTAAAAACTACAAGTACAATGAAAATTTAAAAAAAGAAACTAAAAAAACACAAAACAAAATAGTACAGCTAGTCCTTTGAAAAAAAATATGTAAAATAAAAAGTATAAATATAAGTGCGTGACCGAGAGAAGAAGTAAAGTCTATGTACAACAAAAATGTGTTGAAATGCTGTTACTAGATGTTCCGAAAATAAAGTATGTGAAAAGGTAATTCAGTTTTTTCCCCTTCTTTTTTTTGGCAGACGCATATTTTGCATAAGTTTATCATCTCAGAACTTTTGTCAAAGTAGCTGTAGATAAATGCAAGTTTCCGTCAACAAGAAAAATAATTAGGGAAAAAAACAAAAACCAATATAGTACCAACAGAAATGCCAATTTACAAGCTGTCCTACATGAAAACATATGATTAGGAATAAATACTTTTGCCGCTGATGTGAAAGATATTCTAAAAATACATGCACAGAAATCCATCTTTAACATTTCTACGATTTGTGTGAACCAACCAATTTCACATAATCAGAAACTGGTGACAAAAAAAAAAAAAAAACTAATCGTATGACTTTTGTGAAATCTTTCAATTATGCAGGCGATATAGGGGGTATCGGGCAACCAAAGGCATAGAGTAACGCTGGCAGGTGACCAATAGAATTCCTTAAACTCAATTTCTCAAACATTTACTTAAAAAAAAAAAAAAAACCAATCTGTCATTTCCTCCAAAACCATCAGCAAACCAGCTGTGATAGTTTATATTTTATCATAACACAAGAAACACTACTATGTATGTCAAGTTAAGTGCTTCTGGGAACTGGTGACCTCCAACTCTTAAAGCTGTGACCTATTATAGTCAGGTCCCTAACACTTCATCACCTACGGCAGCATTTTATGTTTTACCACTGCCCTTTGAGTGTCCAATTACCACTGCCCTTTGAGTGTCCAATTACCACTGCCATTTGAGTGTCCAATTACCACTGCCCTTTGAGTGTCCAATTACCACTGCCCTATGAGTGTCCAATAGTCTGTTTTCAGAGGTACGTAACACTTCACTGCCTACAGCAGTATTTTTCGTTTCACCACTGTCCCTAGAGTGTCCAATAGTCTAAGTGGTGAGAGCACTTGCGTCTCGTCGCAAAGTTACCAGGTTTCCAGATCGAGCCCTGGAAGCGTCACGCTCCAGTCTACCTACCCATCTGTAAATGTGTACCTGACTCTGCTATCGAGTTGGGGTAGGGAAAGGCAGCAAGGAAGAGAACTGGTCATCTCATCTGATAAAGCTGGACCATTACTTACTCACTGTCCATCTGCTATGGGACAACCTTCACCTTTTACCTTCTGACTTGTGTGATTTACAAACTTCTACCATAAAAGATTTAAAGTCCTTATTAAAACTGTTCCGTATTTTAAAACTGAAAATTTATAGTCTGTGAAGTTAAGGTTCCCTGCTGACTATCAGCAGGGAAAAACATTTTTATAATAGATCAGTCAATGAAAAACGTTGGGCGGCCACATACACACGCACAACACACTCTGATAACAAAAGATCTGTAACCTTCATTAACAGTTCCCTGTGTTTATTATCAGTTCTGCTGATTATGCATTTCTATGTGTTCCAATTGTTACTGTTCTCAACCTCATCATGTAAAACAAATTGGTACAGAATTCACTGCTGCAATAGTGTTTGCTCTGATTCAGATTCTTGAAAGGGGGACAGCTGTGGTGGTGACATCATATCCCATAATGGGCCAAAAAAGGATATGACGATTTCACAAGACATTAATATTTCATGACAGCTAAACATTTTAACTGAAAGATCTTTAATATCATCCCAGCAACAATATCCTTTATGTGACACTAGTATCTTATCCTTACGGCTAAAACAGCCATGACAACACCTTGTCACCATTCTGTATGATTACAATAGCTGATTGTCTCCTGACACAAATTATCACGTTACCGCTTCATGAGATACAAATATCATTACCAACAGAAGTTTTAAAAATATCTTGTCACCACTTCAAGTGATACCAATATCTTGTCACGCTTGCTAAAAAGATCCTTCAAGCGATACTCATTTCTCATATATAAACAACAACCACATACAGAACTGATTTCATCACCCTGCAATACACAAGGAAATATATTTATTCCAATTTTTCAAACAAAATCACAAGTCATAGCATGTTGCGTGGGTAACACTGGAGGGTCAACCGCAGATGGACTTAAATTATCATAACTGTTTTTAAATTCACTGCTTGTCCACTGGTTAGCTTTAGCTGGCTTTAATTTCTGGGTACGTCCTTTCCACGTTATTATGAATGTGCGAGCACAATTTTTTGTAATGCTCAGCAGTAAAATTAACACTTATCGATGAGTTTAACATAGTTCGACACGAATTGTATGAGAATATTTATTTTAAAATAATAATTAAAACTGAAGAAAAAACATATTTCCCTTTTCCCATGATTACTCAGTCAATTTCCATTGACCATATTTATAGCAATAAATTTAGACAAACGACCATATGTGCCCAAACATATATAAATACGTATGTATGTATATATATATGTATATAAATTTGAGACATCAGTTTTTCTTTTCTTCGTAACTTAGCAGCAGCAATAATTGTGTGTTTATATATGTATTTATATTCTGATTTAAATACTACAAATATTATTTCCATTCGCTCTCTCTGATAAAAAAAAATGCAGTGCAAGTCAACAAAATTACCAATGATGCATAATCAGGAATAAGTATTTCATAGAACATTCTAAGAAAAACTAAGCAATTCTTTACAGTCTAACAGGTAAATCAAGCAATTCTATTAATATGTGAGGACAACAATTGTAAGGTATGAGACTCAGATGACTGCTGGTAAATTGTATTCAACTTAATACAAGATAAATTAATGCACATAAACAATCCACTAGAGAAAAACAAGTTTCAAAATCAAATTTTCTTTTCCCCAGATGTTCTGCCTTTTGTGAACTTCAGCTTGATCACAGAAAACTTCGGCTAAACCATATCTCAAATTCCATCACCTGTAGCAATATATATCTCAGAACTAGGATCCAAACCTATGCTAAGCAAGAAAGAAGGCTCAATACCTTCCATCTACGGTGTCTACGCCACATCCTCTGCATTTCGTGGAAAGATAAAGTGACAAATGTCAAGGTGTTGTCACGTGATGGCCTTCAAAGCATGTATACACTGCTTAGACAATGCAGGCTTGGCCATGTCCGTCGCATGGAAGATAGTCGAATCCCAAAAGATATCTTCTACGGACAACTGGCAGATGGCAAAAGAACAGTTGGGCGACCGCAGCTGAGATTCAATGTTGTATGCAAGAGAGACATGAGGGCACTGGACATAAATCCAGCAACCTGGCAGGATGAAGCTGCCAATCGCACCATGTGGCGATGCTATCTGCGGTGCCACCTCAGATTGGGTGAAAAGAAGCTCTCACAACAAGCAGAAGAGAGGAAAAATGTTGAAAGGAACACCAGGAAAATAAGCAGCTGAGGGCTGTTAGCTCCGGGGCGCATTCCCATTGTCAGTTATGACTGAAGGGGCTATTATTATTATGATCCAAAATTAAACCACTAGGACACATGTCTCCAATCAAGCACAGCCAATCATGACTCACAGCAAAACCATTCTCAAATTCTACCTCTCATAAACTAAACTAGAAACCATGTCTAAAATTCTACCTCTGGGAACCATATCTCAAATTCTACCGCTGTTAACCATATCTCAAATTCTACTGCTTGGAACTACGTCTCAAATCTTCAGCATGCAATACTATGCATGACCAAAAAATATATAGAATTACTGTGTGAGTCTAAACCTTCTCACTTCATGACAGAATCACCTCTAACCAACTTGCCATAACAGGCAAGTATTCTACAGAATTATAGATATTTCTGAAAATTATGTTGAAACAGCAAACAGAGCAATTTTTATTCAGCAATTCAAGCACAAATGACAGGGTTTAAGGCCAACAACATGGAACAAGAAAAGTACCAGTGAAACAAAGAGGTGAGAAGTTTTGGTGATGGATTGGATACACTGATAGCACTATAAGGCAGCCCTTGTTCTGGAATCCGCAGGGTAACATAAGTACAGGCTGACCAAAGAACACATGGATATGAAAATGATGACATGGAAAGACCTTGACCTGATGGCAAGTGACAATAGAACTTGTCATGTGTTTGTTGAAGGCTTTTGCTCCATGGGGAACCAAAGGGTATTGATTGATTATTCAGGTTCAAATATAAATGTATATGTGGCATGATTTGGCACAATCGGTAACTTGTTGCCATACCTGATTTTGAGCACAACATAAAAACTCTTTAACTTGGTTTAAAAATCACTGATTCTGAGACATATTAATAAAGCTGCTGATTCTGTTTTGAAATTATATGGGTTTTATCTGTCAAATTACCCCTGTAGTTCACTGATGACAAAGGTTATATGTCAAATTACCCCTGTAGTTCCCTGATGACAAAGGTTATATCTGTCAAACTACCCCTGTAGTTCCCTGATGACAAAGGTTATATCTGTCAAATTACCCTTGTAGTTCCCTGATGACAAAGGTTATATCTGTCAAATTACCCTTGTAGTTCCCTGATGACAAAGGTTATATCTATCAAATTACCCCTGTAGTTCCTTGATGACAAAGAATAGGACTGACTATAGCTCCTTCAGGCATGTCAAGCAAGGTGACTAATATGAAGTGATGCATAAGGCTGACAACCTCATCATGTCAAACAAACTGCCACAGAAACATCTGCTACAAGAGTTTTCATAACATAAACTATAAAGAGATACAGGCAGCAGTGGAAACTAGTGTCTTCATTCATTTCCCTTTTCACCCCCTATGGAGCATGGAGCCACCTTTGTAGCTGGTATCCTTGCAGGAAGTCTGCACCACACATCCTCATGCTCTAGCAGTGGTGGTTTAGGTAACAATGATGAGGTTGCCAGCCCTGGCATTACCTCATATTAGTCACCTTGTATGACATGCCTGATGAAATCAGTAATCCTATTCTTTGTCTCCTCCGAGACCCCTGGGAATAACTAGTGTCTTAGATCACAATATCTTAACATGACGATGACCTATGGGAATAACTAGTGTCTTAGATCACCATATCTTAACATGACGATGACCTATGGGAATAACTAGTGTCTTAGATCACCATATCTTAACATAACGATGACCTATGGCAATAACTAGTGTCTTAGATCACCATATCTTAACATGACGATGACCTATGGGAATAACTAGTGTCTTAGATCACCATATCTTAACATGACGATGACCTATGGGAATAACTAGTGTCTTAGATCACCATATCTTAACATAACGATGACCTATGGGAATTTCAATATAGCTGCAGCTTCGCAACAAGTAACTTTTCTATGACGACAAACAGAAAAGCAATGCTGTTTATCTATATGTACATATGTCAAAATTTCAGGTCAAGGTAGTCTCATAGCAGATGCTGCTGTGGAGGAGAGTAGTTTAAAAAAGTCAGCCTCATGAGGTGAGGGATGACTTGTTCCCTTCCTCACTGCTGTTGCCTTCCCTAACTCAAGAGCAGAGTCAGCGATCCATTTACAGCTGGGTGGGCTGGAGCATAATACTACCAGGTTTCAATCCCGGTAAACCATGCCTTGAGAAGCAAGCACTCAAGTTACTTAAATTTTGCACCCCACAAGCATGCCTGGTCATGATAACATTAAAAATTTCTGAAGTTAAATTGGCAGACTGCACAGTGTTGGGATGATTAGGTCTTTGGTTTGAAGGACTGTCTTCAATGCACACGGACAACTCCATCAGTGCTCCAATCTACTACCTTAGATCACACAAAGAGGATCTCAGCACAGTGCACAAACTCCTTATCACCGGCGAGAATCCCAATGTGTGTATATAGGAATCACACATTCTATAAATATACTCCAATATATTTCCAAATGCCGTGGGATTTTTACCGTGCTCAACTTTCACACGGGGCCTCCTTTTTTTCACCCTTATCCGAGAAGGCTAGGCATCTGATTTTACTACCTAGGAGACCAGGGGTGAATATGACATCATTAGGACCACCAGTTCTGACAAAAATGTCCATAAATTATATTGCAGACGTCGTACCTCTTAGCCACTTCGACCCCCATTTGTCTTTACCATCAACAAAGAAAACGATCAGCTGAATGTTTAGAAGGAATGCTTGCAACACTGCTCAACACTGGCATGTTTGTGTTACCAAAAATATGAGAATGTTTCCAAAATGATGCAGTTCAAACCTGCAGCAACCACTAGAAATGTCAACTGATGTCAAGAGAGCATCTTTATGTTCTCCGCTGGCTCAATGAACCCACGACACCACAAATAATAGCCAATGATCTGTCACTTGTTACATAATAAATGCAAACAAACATCTTCATTTCCAAAACCACTATATGTTGTACAACTTCCAATTTCATATCTGGGATAAATAATACCCCATAAAATATACCACAACATGTATGGGGTAGGTAAATAGTATCCTCAACATACTCTACAATTCATTTCGTGCAGCAGCCGGAATCTACTTCACAAACATCTACTTCTCTCTCAAGATCTACCTTGATAAAATAGTGTCCCTTTTCAGTTTCTTGAGTATTTTGAATTTGGACTTTTACCAGTCCATATTATTATTGTTGTTTTAAATAGGGTTGTTGAGTTTTTTGTTCTTTTGCAGCCAATACCAAGTCCTTGGTATTACCTACACTGTAGATCTAGGCTTTTCCTGCGGCTTTTCTGCCATTCCGAAACATGTTGAGTTGAGGTCATGAGCTGCAGTTTCTCTAACTTGGCTAGCATTGACAGGATTATCACATCTGGTCCCAAGCTAGGAAGATGCATGTGGCATAATGTGCATTCCCCGCCATTCAAGGGGGCCCTCCAACTATATAGAACTAAAGTATTGTGTTCTGGTTCTGTGCTTTCCCAAGGATGTGTCACGTCTTACATTGAGCCACTTCTCAGCTCCCCTGCCTATCATAGGGTCCATAGTGAGATTCTCCTGCATGCAGGCAACCTGGCAACAACCAGAGTTGTCTGGGGCTCAAGTGACTCCTCCAAGCTTAGTGCGCAATGCTGTGTTCTCAACATGTTTTACCACAGAGGGAATCCCTGGAAATGTGTGGCTGATTTCAAGAGTCAGAGGGTGTAATTAGCCTCACAGACAGAGGTTCACATCAAAGTCTACATACTATAGCATTGTTCATAGCTGGTGGTGATACAAGGATGACTCCAGATATGCCTCCGTGAATAACAACAGCCTATATGTAACACTTATATCTGCCTGACAATCTACTTCCTGTAATTCCATCAACAGAGGGATGGAAAAATCAAACTAAATGATATTTTACTGAATGTTAACTTCGCCTGAAAAAAAACATTGCTGTCTATCTCATGCAGGTTAATTTCAGCAATCTGGTTTGTGAATTTTCGCTGGACAGGAGAGAGACAAAAAAGTACCTTTAATCCTAAGAATACCGTGCTTTTAAATCCCGGCAAGAGAGGGCTAGTCCAAAATTTCTATAGCTTAAAAATTCTTCCCAAATCACTTGAGAGATCTACCAAATCAACTGATGTGATACACCGACAGATCAAGATCTACCATATGCCAACCCTTGCTTTAGTTTATCAATGATTCTCATTAATACAATATTAACATACCAGCTTTATTAATACGTAACAGGTTAAAATAAACAAACAAAAAATGGTTTCTGCTGTTATATATTCTCAATTAATGGAATTTAGAAGTAAAGTAGCTATCATGTGGCAGGTTGCAAAAAAAAAAATTTTTTTTTAAAGAATGGATGCAAGATTTTTATAAACCTGCCAATTACTGTTTTATGCTGACCTCACGCCTAAATTTACAAACTGTGTCAAAGTTATATGTACCTATGAATAAGTATCTCATATGACACATGAACCTATCATACTCATTTCTCACTCATCCATTTCACAATCACACATACAACTTTAGAGTAATCATGAAGTGACATCTTCAGGCTGTTCCTCCTCGGTACCTCTCTCACCTTCATCCTCATTCTCATCGTCTAACAGAAAGGCAAACTTGTTTTCATCAGAGAAATCCTGGAAAGAGAAAATCAGATAAAAAATTTAAACAAAGAACATATTTAAAACAAATTAATAGTGTTATTATGCACATGACTGTGGGGTGTCACTGTCTAAGATTCCTGTCGGGCATACTACTTGTATGCTGCCAGAGATATACCGTGCATATATACAAGACTCGTTTATCACTGAAAGTAATTCAGGACTGCATCTTAAGCTTCGCAAGTATTTTCCAATATTCTCTTTGTAATGACAAGCGTGGGTTTTTTTTTTTTATTAAAGAAAACTGCCTCTCTCTTTTTTTTTTTTTTAACATAAAAAATAAATTTTTCCATATTTACTAATCATTTGCACATAAAATTACTCCAAAATGTTTTGAAAACAACAGGTCCCCTAACACCATAAAAAAAAAGAGAGAGGACAATACTATCCTCCCATTGGCCAAATAATACACATAAAACCTTGGTCCCATAAACTGGCCTAGAACTTAAGTCAGCTTTAATTCTCAACTTTTGGAAATGAACCTTGAACTTAAATCAGCATCAATTTTCAACTTCTGGAATTGAGAATTTTTACTGTATGAAGTGAAGGACCACAGATTAAACATTCTTATTAACTTGTATTTTCTATTTCCTTCATTACTACAAAGATTAATGGAGTTAATATAACTCCATAAAAATGAGTTACTCAACAGCTTTCATCAGATACTTCTAGTATGATCTGTCATAACACATGGCTCAGATGAACTATGCCAAATATTTTATCATCACTGAAAGCTGCAGGTTGATAATGAAGTCATTATCTACTTGATACTTTTTAATTGATACTATTTAATTGATACTATTTTGAGATATCAATGAGTGGCCATGAAAACTATCAAAGAATTTTCTGAAATCCTACATACAATACAAGTACCATGTAGAGACACAATAAATGCCCTTTCAGATTTAAAAAAAAAAAGTACCGCCAAATTCAAATATCAATGCTTAGTTTTTATACACACTCAAGTTACAATATTTGTAAACAAGATGTGACCAACAGCTTCCATCAGATATAAGTATGACCTATCATAACACATAACTCAGATGAACTATGCCAAATATTTTATCATCACTGAAAGCTGCAGGAAGATAATGACAATAGACTGATTATTCCTGTAAACAATAAACACAAGCAGGCATGTGGCAGGCACTCGTAAGAAAGAAAGAAGAACACTATACACCCAAAAACTAACAGAAGCCACAAATATACACTCAAACCACTACACAGCTATGAATTACAATCAGACCTTGTTTACAGTCATAAATATACAATCAAACCACTTCAGAGCCATGATTATATAATAAGACTACAGAGCCATGATTATATAATAAGACTACAGAGCCATGATTATATAAGACTACAGAATGAATGATTTTACAGCCAATGACTGAAATTGTTTTTTAATCTTCACAGACTGGAAATGGACAGCTACAGAATGTAAAGGATATGAATATAGACATGAGAGAGGCAACAGTAGTGGAGATTTTATTCTCCTTTCAGATTTTTAACATAAATAAGTACTGGCAAATTAAAATGGTCGCGTTTAGTTTTTCCACACACTCAAGTCAGAATATATGTGAACATGATGTGACCAACAGCTTTCATCAGATATAAGTATGATCTATCATAACACATGGCTCAGATGAACTATGCCAAATATTTTATCATCACTGAAAGCTGCAGGAAGAAAACAACTGTACGCTGATTATTCACTATTCTTCTTCTTCATTCGTCCTGAAAAGGACAGTTGCGTTGTGTTGCAGTTTACAGCAAAGCTGTGATATTTGCGCCTTTCGGCCCCACACATCCGACTTCAGCGCGGCATTTTTTTAGACCGGGTTTGCCTTCCCTCTTCGATCCCTACTCTCTCAGCCAGACTGCAGTAATGCAGCCTGTTTCCAGGACCACCACTTGGAGTTGGAGTAGGGTCTTGGTCAGCTCTGGTTCGCTGACCCTGACGCAAGCAGTCAAGCTATGAGTCGCTGACTGCATTCATCTCTTTTGCTGCGTATTCACTATTCAAAGTCTCAGGTTTCTCTCCGTTTATTTCTACTTCTGAAAAATCAATGTGTACATGCCAACTATAACTGAACTTTCTGAAATCCACAATAAATTTTTCAATTATAAAAGCTATTACAAAGAACAGATTATTCAGATTATGTGTTATTCAGAGTGGAAATAAATCAAAGAAAACCTGACGAATAAGAGAATAGTCAGCCAAAGCAACTACAACCTCTTGGACACAACTGAAGTAGATAGTCCAAACTAGAAATCAGTTGTACTAGCAACAGTTGTACTCCTGTGCTCAACAGGGAATAAAATGTATGTATAACATGGACAATTATTCCAGTTACTACTTAAAAACAGGCAATACAAGAACAAAACATTTAGAGAATATGCAGAGTAGCATATGAATAAACTTTACCAGAAGTGAAAGGAAATAGATATTGGTGGTGAGAGTGAACCAGGCCAGGAGGACGACAGCCGATGAGAGTATGCCACTCTCTCTGGTACACCTCTACACCCCAGAGTAGAAGAGGAACGACTAAGCAAGTAAGTAAGTAAGAGAGAAATAGAGAGCAAGCTTGAAGTGAGGGAGTTTACTCTACCACAATGCTCAATAAGTTGACATTTTTATCAGCGGAATTGATGTCCTGGCTAACCGAAAATAAAAAACACAGGGCTTGTTGTGAAGAACACACACAACACATCCATACTGACTTTCATTTATATTTTCTTTCCACATTACACTGAGAAATGGAACCCATAAAATTAATGAGCTACTCAACAGCTTTCATCAGATATAAGTATGATCTTCATAACACATTGGCTACGATGAACTATGCCAAATAATTTATCATCACTGAAAGCTGCAAGAAGATAATGACTTTAGACTGATTATTATCACAGAATTTTCTGAAATCCTACATACAAAACTCATGTCTGCCAAAGATATTGTCTTTGGACAACTGGCAGATAGCAAGCCAGGCGACCGCAGCTGAGGTTCAAAGATGTGAGCAAGAGAGACATGAAGGCTTACTTAGTCGTTCCTCTTCTTACCATGAGGTGCAGATGTAAACTGAAGGCCCTGGACATAAATCCAGGAACCTGGGAGGATGAAACTGCAGATCACACCAAATGGCAACGCTCCCTACAGCACCACCTCAGATTGGGTGAAACGAAGCTCTCATAACAAGCAGAAAGCAGAAGAGAATAGCAGGTGAGTGCTATCTCCTCACGGGCACATTCCCATAGACAGTGATGACTGATGGGGGCTTCTACTACTACATACAAAACAAGTATCATGAAGAAACACGATAAATGTTCTTTAAGATCTTTAACAAAAGTACTGCTAAATTCAAATGTCCATGTTTGGTTTCTCTACATATTCAAAACAGAACATTTGTAAACATGATGTGACCAACAGCTTCCATCAGATATAAGTATGATCTGTCATAACACATGGCTCAGATGAACTATGCCAAATATTTTATCATCACTGAAAGCTGCAGGTAGCTAGTGACATTAGACTGATTATTCCTGTCAACAATAAACACAAACAGCTAATATGGCAGGCACTCGTAAGAAAGAAGGAGAATACTAAACAATAATATAAGTGACAGGCCCGCCAGAAAACGAACCAGGGACCATCCAAGCTGGTCATGTGTCCAGTCATGACTGACTACCACACAATTCTCCAGTGAGTCTATCACTGGTTTTACTTTACTGTTAACACTCCCCTTCTGTCTTTATTGTATGTGCCGGTCACATATCTAATTATGTTTATTATTTATTATTCACAGGTCTCGAGTTTCCCTCTTTTTTTTTTCTGAGAAATCAGCAATTGCAAATGCAGGTCACAACAGAATTTTCTTAAATCCCACATACAAAACTAGATCCACAAAGAGACAAAATAAATGTATTTCAAATTATCTAAACTATTAACCAACAAAAGAAAAAAAAAAAAAAAACCAAAAACAGATAAACACACAGCATTCAGTGTGAAAAGTTAAACAAAATTTTGAGAAAAACAGCCAAAGAAGTAGCGAATGCAAACTGGAACCTCACAGGCACAGCTAAGTAGACAGTCCAAACTAGAAATCTGTGCTGAACAACAGCTGTACTCCTGTGCTTGACAGTCAGCGAAATAGATGGGTAACATTAATGACTATTCACGTTACTACTAAAAACAGACAATACGCAAACAAAAACTATTAAGAAAATGAACAGCAGCTTGTGAATAAATATTGCCAGAAGTGAAAGGAAATAGCTGCCGCTGGTAAGAGAAACAGACTGAGAGAGTAAGCTTGTAGTGAGGAAGTTCACTGTGCCACAATGCTTAATAAGTTAACATTTTAATCAGTAGAATTGATGTCCTGACCAAACACAATAAGGACCACTGACTACACATTTCAATCAATTTTTATTTTCTATTTCCTTTTCTCTACAAAGAGAAATGGGACACTCTTAACTCTTTGACTCCAAAACAACGCTCAGAGGGTTGCAAAATTGTAACTGCTGTGCTACCGTAGCGCTCGGAGCGTTGTTTTCAGTTTATCACGAATAAACCCCAAATATCGTCTGTTTAATGCAGTTAACATTTTAAAACTCGTAGAATGACTTCTGCTACTATTTAAATAACTAATTTGAGCGTAGTTAAGCAGCACGTGTGCATGTTATGATGTTTAAATCACAATTTGTGTGACGCTTTGCGTATTTGCATTTTTCGTTGTTATTGCTACAGAAATATGTCACGCTTTATATTTACATTTTCTAAGTCTCCTAAGTGAATAATTGTGTCAAACTACTTAGAAACATTGCTAACATCAATGATGATTGTTTGGTAGTCACAGTTTGTTGTCATATAACGGAATCTGTGCAGAAAAGCTAGACACATTAGATTTAGTTGAGTGGGCATAGTCCTATTCTGGCAGAGTGAAAAGCAACAAAACTAGACTTTCAGTAACATCTAATCACTAGTCCTAGGTAGAAGATGAAGCTAGGGATACTATTAAAACATTAAACAAATGTAAAAAGTTTTTATATGATGCTATTCTTCTATATTTGTTTGAAAATTACGTAATACAATATTGCATAAATTATTTTATTCTTATACAGGACTACAGTAAAAACCGGTGTGAATAACACTAAATGTACTAACTGTGGCCATAATCAATGTTTTTTTACTTCGTAAATGGATTACCAACTCCGCCTATGCCGGTCCCAAGCCCGGATGAAAAAGGAGGAGGGCGGCCTGCATGGAGGCCGTAAGGAGGCAGCCCCTCCACCATGCAAAGGCACAACAGGCCAATCACCTGTTTGCTTTAAATCATGATTACACGAACTACAAGAGAGAAAACCGGACTGATTCTAAAGGCGACGAACTGGAACGGACTACGGACTACGACTTATGGAACTTGGAACACAAGAAGTATAAATGGGAAGGAAGAGGAGCTGGTGGAAGAGATGAGGAAAGCAAAACTAGAAATCCTGGCTATAACGGAAACGAAGAAAAAAGGACAAGGAGTCATGGATCTCAATGGCAACACGTTGCTCTACAGTGGTGTACCCATATCTGAAAGAGCTAAAGGGGGCGTGGGTTGCATTGTGGCCCAAAATCAAAAAGATAGTATCAAGGGATGGAACTTTGTCTCGGAGCGCATTATGGTTGTAAAACTAAAAGAAGGAGAAACCATAGTCAACCTGGTCATAGTGTATGGGCCAAATGAGGATGAGAGAGCAGAGGTCAAGGAGGAATTCTTCGAGCTGCTTCAAAGGACAGTGGATGACTGCCTAGATGAAGTTATTATGCTCAGAGATTTTAATGCCAGAGTTGGAAATGACCATGCTAGATGGGGTGGAGTTATCGGAAGATATGGAGAAGATACTCTCAATGACAATGGAAAGCGACTCCTTAGATTCTGCAGTGAGCAGAATCTGATCATTACAAACACAAAGTTCCCCCATAAGCGCATACATGCATACACTAGATGTGAACCAACCAAGAATGAGAAGTCAGTGATCGACTATGCCATTGTTCGGAGAAGCTCATTCAGATATGTCCGAGATGCAAGAGTCTGGAGGGGGCCAGAGATTGGAAGTGATCACTACCTGCTAACAATCAAACGAACAACTGAAAGAGTTGCTCAGCCTAGGAACTGCCCAACACCACGCAAGAAACCAAGTAAACGAGCAGGAGAAATGAGCATTAGGACCTACAAGCTGAGAGAGCCAGAAATTAAGACCAGATATCAGGGGCTTATTGCTACAGCAGTGAGCAACACAGAAGAACGACCTGATGACTTGGAAACTCTCTGGAATAAATTCAAGGATTTCATAAAGACAGCTGCTGCAGAAGCATGCGGTGAAGTCCGACTTGGGAACCAGAGAAAGAGGACACCTTGGTGGACAGAGGAAGTCAAAGAGAAAATAAGAGAGAAGAAAATGGCATGGAAACAATACTTAGGAGCTAAAAACACAACAGGACAAATGGAAAAAAATATAGAGAATATGTGACACTCAGAACAGAAGCAAAGAACAAAGTGCTAGCAGCAAAACAGAAGTCCTGGGAAGAATTTGGAGAAAAGCTAGAAAAAGATGCACAAGAAAACCAGAAATTGTTCTATAAGACCCTAAAGAAAATGAGGAAAGAAAAACAATGCCCTCTCAAATTTATAAAGGACAAGCAAGGCAAATTGCTTACTGCCCCGAAGGAAGTAATGGAAAGATGGAAAGAATATTTCTCAGAACTCCTGGATGGTGAGCATGGTGAAGCATCAGAAATGATAACCACTAGCACAGAAGAGAAAACCAATGATGGTGAAGATGACATAAAGATGGAAGAACTGAGGGCAGCACTAGAGAAAATCAAGATGGGCAAAGCAGCAGGGCATGATGGTATAACACCAGAAATGGTTAAGTACATGGGAGCATCAGGCGACCTATTACTCTTAAAGGTCCTACAGGCAGCATGGTGCAACAAGACCATACCAAAGGATTGGGAGATTGCCATAATAACACCAATTTTCAAAAAGGGTGACAATCGACAATGTGGAAACCATAGAGGCATATCCCTTCTCAGTGTCCCTGGTAAAATCTACTCTAGAATCCTAGAGCAGAGACTCCGACGCCTAGCTGAGCCACAATTGGATGAGGTCCAGTGCGGATTCCGAGCAAACCGAAGTACTCAAGACCTAATCTTCACACTCAGACAGCTGAGTGAAAAGGCCCTTGAGTATAAGAGTGAGATCCATCTTTGTTTCATAGATCTGGAAAAGGTCTTTGACAGGGTCCCCTGGAGCAAACTTTGGGACTGTTTGGCAAGGAAGAATATTCCAGCACCTCTGATTCATGCTATACAGAGCTTCTACAAGTCTTGCAGAAATTATGTGAGGACAGCAAACCATAAGTCAGAAGAGTTCAGGACCACCACTGGTGTAAGACAAGGTGATATCCTATCACCTTACCTCTTCATACTCCTTATGGACGATGTCATCAAGGCATGTAAGGAGAGAACAAGAAAGTATTCAGTGGGGTACTGGAAGATGAGACAGGTCTATATTTCGGAGCTGGCATTTGCTGATGATGTTGCCCTGATTGCTAAATCAGAGGCACATCTCCAATCCAACCTGCAAGTCTGGAAGGAAGAGCTGGAGAAGAGAGGGATGGTCATAAGCAGCTCTAAAACAAAATCCATGGTGATATCACGAGAAGAAAGAAAACATCAGATTAAGTTGGGAGAACAGGTCCTGGAGCAGGTCGACCACTTTAAATATCTCGGAGCTATTATAGACCGAAAGGGAGGCATCAAAGAAGAGTTGGCCACTCGAAAAGCAGCGGCTGTGAGACTTTTTCAGGCCATAAATCGTGGATTCCTCAGCAAGAAAGAGGGTAAGAAAACGAAGATGGCTGTATACCGCTCCACCTATGTCCCAGTCTTGACATATGGATGCGAGTCGTGGGCAATGACTACAACCCACAAAAGCCAGATCCAAACCTCAGAAATGAGGTATCTGAGGAAAGTGGTTGAAGTAACAAGAGACATGGTCCGCAACCAGACGATCCGTCAAGGCCTAAAATCCCATCCGCTGCAGACCCAAATAGAACAGTCCCAACTAAGATGGTTTGGCCATGTCTGCAGAATGGGAGAAGATCGGCTACCACGACAAGCATGGGAAACAAAGAGCCAGGGATCCAGACCTCCAGGACGACCCAGAGTCCGCTGGGAGGACAACATTAGACAATCTTTGAAGGACCGAGGACTAGAATGGAACCAGGCCAGGAAGAAGACAGCTGATAGAATGGTCTGGCGATATCTCTTCCAAACCTCTACACCTCACGGTAGAAGGGGAACGACTAAGTAAGTAAGTAAGTAAGTAAGTAAGTAAATGGATTACCTTCATGTTTGAAGACTAAACAGAAGGCTTTATTGTCTACAACAGTAATTTGTCTTTGGTGAGCTTGTATTCTACAGTTAACTTTTTGTTGTTTTTCAATTTTACATGCAAAATGATTTAAGTACATCGAACATACTTGTGTTAATACTGCCAAAGACACTATATATTACAGTTCTCTTATCTATGTCCCTACAGTTTGGTATATAATAAGTACATGTTCACAGAAAAGATTAACATAAAATTTACACTAAAAGATAATACACTTCACCGTTTAGAATTCTTCAAAAAATAGTCAAGGCACTGGGAGAAAAATAATTATGGAGTCATATAGTTAAGTATCAGCTACTCAACAGCTTTCATCAGATATGAATATGATCTGTCACAACACATGGCTCAGATGAACTATGCCAAATATTTTATCATCACTGAAAGCTGCAGGAAGATAATAAATTTAGACTGATTATTTTGAGACATCAATGAGTGCCCATGAAAACTATAATAGAATTTTCTGAAATCTTACATACAAAACTAGTACAATGAAGAGATGTGATAAATGTCCTTTGTGGTTTTTATCACACATACTACCAATTAAAAAGTAAATGTTTAGATTTGTATACATATTCAAGCCAGAAAATTTGTAATGTGGTGAGATGGATGTTAGAAAAGAATAGATGTAGTTCCCAGAAATGGAGGAGAGCGCTGGTGAACTAGTGGTTAGTGGTATGGATGGCACAAGACCTGCACAGTTCAAGATGGTAGCTGTAGAAGAGAGCTGGTGAACTAGTGGTTAGTGGTATGGATGGCACAAGACCTGCACAGTTCAAGATGGTAGCTGTAGAAGAGAGCTGTGGGAGGATGAAACTGCAGATCACACCAAGTGGCAACGCTCCCTACGGCGCCACCTCAGATTGGGTGAAACGAAGCTCTCATAACAAGCAGAAAGCAGAAGAGAATAGCAGGTGAGGGCTATCTCCTCATGGGCACATTCCCAGTCAGTGATGACTGATGGGGGCTTCTACTACTACATACGAAACAAGTACGAGGGGCGTTCAGAAAGTAATGCACCACATCGTTTTTCTCAGGAGCTGTTTATTCAAAAAGCATGAAATTTATACACAATATACATGGATATGTCATGTAAACATCGATATTATTCAACATAATCCCCATCAACTTGTACGGCTTTATGCCAGCGCAAAACAAGTGCATGTATTCCTAGCCCGTACCAGATTTTGTCTTGATCCTGTAGCCATTTCTTAGGTGCATGAATCACTCCATCATCTTCAAACCTTGTCCCACGGAGTGCATCTTTAAGTGGACCAAATAGATGAAAATCAGAGGATGCCAAATCGGGACTATAGGGTGGATGGGGTAGTACAGTCCAACCCAATTTGGTGATTGCTTCCCGTGTTGCCAGACTTGTGTGAGGTCGCGCATTGTCGTGAAGGAGAAGCAGGTCTGCTGGATTCTTGTGCGGCCGAACTCTGCGAAAACGTTGAGTTTTTCAATGTCTTAATGTAAGCTTGCGAATTGATTGTCTCTCCTCTTGGCAGAACGTCCACAAGAATCACACCTTCAATGTCCCAAAAGACAGTGATCATGACCTTTCCAGCTGAAGGAATTGTCTTGAATTTCTTTCTTCGTGGTTATTGCGGATGATGCCACTCCATTGACTGTCTTTTTGTCTCAGGTTCAAAATGATTTGCCCAGGTTTCGTCACCTGTAACGATCTTAGCCAAAAAGTTCTCTCCATCAGCATTGAAACGCTCCAACAATTCAGAAGAAATTGCTTTCCTATGCAATCGGTGGTCATTTGTGAGACTTCGAGGAACCCATCTTGCGCAAACCTTAGAAAATCCGAGTTTTTATAACTGCATTTGCACTACCAATGCTGACTGACAGCTGTAAGGCCATTGTTGAGTAGTGATTCGCCTATCAATAAGAATAATGCCCTCAGCGCATTTCAACATTTCTGCGTTGGTGGCTGTGGCAGGACGTCCACAGCGCGGCCGATCAAGCAGCTCCGTATCTCCACTTCCTGATTCTTTGATTCTCTGAACCCAGCGACTGACTGTACTCCTGTCGACTGCAAAACTTCCATACACATCACATAGACGCTTGTGAATGTTCACAACAGTTTCCTTCTCTGCAACGAGAAATTCTATCACAATTCGCTGCTTATAACGCAAGTTGCTAACACGCTCCATTTCAATGGTTTAGGGCAGCCGTATTATTTGGCTGGTTGCGGTGCAATTTGGTACCCACAATTGGCACATGCCATATTTGAAGTGTGCAAAATTTCATGCTTCTATCTTTATTATTAGCTGAGAAAAACGATGTTGTGCATTACTTTCTGAACGCCCCTCGTATCATGAAGAAACACGATAAATGTTCTTTAACAACAAAAGTATTGCTAAATTCAAATGTCCATGTTTGGTTTTTTTACACACTCAAGACAGAACATTTGTAAACATGTGACCAACAGCTTTCATCAGATATGAGTATGATCTGTCATAACACATGGCTCAGATGAACTATGCCAAATATTTTATCATCACTGAAAGCTGCAGGTAGCTAGTGACATTAGACTGATTATTGCTGTCAATAATAAACACAAACAGCTAATATGGCAGGCAATACAGAAACAAAAACTATCAAGAAGATGAACAGCAGCTTGTGAATAGATATTGCCAGATGTGAAAGGAAATAGTTGATGATGGTAAGAGATAAAATGACAAAGCTTGCAGTGAAGAAGTTTACTGGACCAAAATGCTTAATACGTTAACATTTTAATGTGGAATTGATGTCCTGGTCATACACACACAAAAAAAAAAAACAACAACAACAACACAGGGCCTGTTTCACAAGTGAAGGTTGACAGACTACACATTCTAATTAACTTTTATTTTATAAATTCCTTCTCTCTACAGTCATATATCTCACGTGGCAAATAATCGAGTTGGATGTCTGGGCGATAGTACAGCTTTTCTGCCACCGCAGAAGCAACCAATATACATTGGCTTATCGGCCTGATGAAAACCTCCACTCGCTACCACATCTAGAAGACTAATTTTGAACACTCCAGAACAACTTTGTCTGACAAACAACTCACAAAGACATAAATTCCATGAGCATAGATCCCTTCGCTCACCTTGTTTAAACCCGACAATCAAAACATCAACAATCCTCAACCAAGGCATGTAAGCACAACTCTTGACTCCCTCTTCTCATTCTATTGATTATTCCCCTTAGACTATAAACAAATCTCAAACATTATTAAAACAAAACCAACAAACGATGAGTCCTTATCCCTTGCATCTCAATGAAAGTCATTTGACCAATACAAATCAAATGACGATGTTTTCGTTACACCCATCATCAGTAGCATAGCAACAAACGCCCTCATCAGCAGTGACATTCAGCCATAACCCTAAACCTTTCCCATAAACCTAAGCCTAACCCCTAAAATTAGACATACTAGCAATGACATTCTACTGTCGTTTCCATCTATGCCATCACCCATATTCTGAGAGCCGATATCAGCGCTAATAAAGACAAAAATCTCCTCGTCATCGCTTCGGAGTCAGAATCCATTAAAATTTGAGCGAAAATGGCCGCGTGTTCGATGCCGATTGATTTCGATTTAAAAAGTTCACAGAAAATAAACGCGAATACACCCATCACTAAATAAAGATCGGAAACGGAAGCTAACTCTCTCGCAAATAACATTAAAACTTAACAACCGGGGCTGATATCACGTGTACACAATTCCTAATGCTAGAAACCGACGATATCTGAAAGGCGACTTAAGTCGCCTCCAGCTGGGAGAACATGGGTTTCTGCGGGCTACTAAAGTCGACCGCAGCGTGCTAAAGGTTAACCTTTAGCACGCTGCATAAAATTTCAGAAAACTTGCCCTACAGCTGCATTCTTTTTCACAACCCCCCGTTTTTATAGTGGGCGACTTGTAATGTCTATAGTTTTTGTGTTTCTTGGTCAATTGCTATCATTTTTGGAATTTATGTAAATAAATGAATGGTGAATCTGATGATATAAAATTTGTTTGTGTACATGTTAGATGTGATAGGAAGAGAGGAAAGGAAAGATGAAAAAAACGAAAAAAATTTAAAAAAAATAAAAAAAATTTTTTTTTTTAATTTTAAAATTAAAAAAAAAAAAATTAAAAAAATGACCAACGAACGAAGAGTCCATATCCCTTGCATCTCAATGAAAGTCATTTGACCAATAGAGCAATACAAATCAAATGACGATCTTTTCGTTACACCCATCATCAGTAGCAAAGCAACAAACTCCCTAGCCAGCCGTGACATTCGGCCGTAATCCTATTTTTTTTCCGATATTCCTAATCCTAACCCCGAAAATTATACATACTTGAAAGGCCATTTTACTTTCGTTTCCATCTCAGCCATCAAACATATTCTGAGAACCGATTTCAGCGCTTATAAAGACAAAAATTTCATCCCCACCGCATGGCGTCAGAATACAATAAAATTAGAGCGAAATGGCCGCGTGTCTGATGCCGATTCATTTCGATTTAAAAAATTTACAAAAAATAAACGCAGACCCATCACTTTTTTAAGATCGGAAACGGAAGCTAACTCTCTTGCAATTAAAATTACAACTTAACATCCGGGGCTGAAAATCACGTGTACACAAGTCATGTGCTAGAAACGATGACAGCCGCAAGGCGTAACATATCGCCTCCAGCTGGCAGAACATAGGTTACCTTCGGCGATATGTCTCGCCGGCAGCGTGCTAAAGGTTAATTTTTAAAAAAATTATTTTTATTTTTTTATTATTTTTTTCCGTTTTTATTTCATCTTTCCATTCCTCTCTTCCTATCACATGTAACATGTACACAAACAAATTTATATCATCAGATTCATCATTCATTTATTTATATAAATTCCAAAAATGATAGCAATTGACCAAGAAACACAGAAACTATAGACATTACAAGTCGCCCACTATAAAAACGGGGCGTTGTGAAAAAGAATGCAGCTGCAGGGCAAATCTCCTTTTACATGCCTGGTTCGGTACTATGTTACTCATTTTCCCTTTTGTGCCGAGATATAACACATGTAAATAAAGTGAGTTACGAACCCCTGAAGAAAAGCGAAAGAGAGGCTGACCAAAAACAACTTGGCAGAGAACTGTGGAGGCCGAGATGCAAAGAATGAACCAGAGCTGGTGCACTTTATGAAGGATGGCCACCGACCGAACAAAGTAGAAGCAGTTTGTTGCTGCCCTACAAGACGCCACCAGGCGTGATGGCCACTGACTGCTTTGACAGTCAGCGGCTAAGGATCAAAGAAGAAGAACACGTGAATAAAGTGAGTTAATGTGTGGGCCTGACAATTTCATCATGTACAATGTATTTCTACAGTAATTATCAATGCATGAGAACATGAAGGCATCCTACAAGGGTGTCTAACTGAACTGAAGGCCCCATTCTCCTTTAACTCTTAGTATACGAGCTGATTTCATGACTACCATTACAGATTTTGCAATAAATAATTTATTTATAAAGATAACATAAAGTGTTATATATCAAAATGTGAAGAAATGAAACCCCTATATCATGCACGTAACTAAATTGTTCAGTGGTTTTAAACATGCATTCAGCTATAAATTTTCGCTATTGACGGGGATCGATCATCGGCCTCTCTAGAAGGCCGCTCGTATACTAAGAGTTAAGATTACTATAAAAAGTAATTAAAATATGCATGTTTGTTGTTGCTACATATTCACGACAATCACGACAGAACATATGTAAATATGATGTGGCCAACAACTTTCATCAGAAATGAGTATGATCTGTCATAACACATGGCTCAGATGAACTATGCCAAATCTTTTATCATCATTGAAAGCTGCAGGAAGCTAATGAAATAAGAGACACAATAAAATTACTTTTGTAAGTCACTGAATCTACATGTGCAATCAAATCACTACAGTCAGACAGTAAGTGTTTTAGCTAGATGTTATAGACACATTTGCAGATGATATTAACACATATAGATAATTATTCTATATACATTTATTTGCTATTACAAAGGATGTTCACATCTAACTGAACGTTTTAAAAACCTGGAACTTGTTGGCATATCTCATTTCAAGAAAAAGGTTTACAAAAATATTAATTTATGAGATTTTTTATATTTTATGAAACTGGTATTCTCTTGCTACCAAATCATATTGGTTACATTAGTTAAAAATCATAACAGATACATTTAATATGCATATGAAAGTCCTAACTTATGCAGAAAGTACATATAGTGTTACAAGTTAATCCCAAATTTCTCTTATTTTTGTCATACACAATCACATTAACACTGAATTTTAATTTGCCCTCAGATTTACATAGGACTTCAATATGCCCATTACATTCACACAGGATTTTAATCTGCCCTCTCTTGTACACAGAATTTAAACCTGCCCTCATATTTATACACATGTAGTTGCGATTCTGTTAGGCCTGGTCTTAATTTTTTGCCATTTAAGGTAATGCATTACTGATATTACTACAGTGCAGATTTATAACTGAGCATGTTAGCAAAGTTAATGATGGGAAAAAATGAAATGCTATCATCATGTTGGAAGGCATTTGCACATGTCGCATTTTTGTATTACTATTATCTACTCTAAGAACATACCGATTCTTGGGATTATCCGCTGGTCGCCTTGTTGCTAAGAAGGAAAATAAATCAATAAAAAAATTAGTAAATATGAAAGGTAAAAAATATTGTACGTTAGTCAGAAATGAATACCGTACTTTAGAAATTCATTTTATCTAAAACATGCATGCAGTTACAAAATCAATCTGAGGATGATGTTCTTGTGCTGTCGCAGCCAATGGCAAATTGAAGAATTTGTATGTGTTCTATAGCTGTTGTGTGGTGCCTTATAGATTTTATGACTGCTGAGAGTGCAGTAATAGCTTTCCTCTTTCTGTGATGATGGTATAAAGAAAATGACACATCTATGAACGTTAAAACAGGCTGACTTTCCAGGGCCCCAAAGAAATCTAATGTGACCAAGTGTCTATGTTGAACAGGCAACTTTAGCTATGTGTCTCGCTTGCTGCTTAATTTGTGAATGGTTTTTTAAACAAACGTGTCTGATTTGAACTGCGTTTAAAATAAGGCACATTTGTATTCATTTTTAACACAGATAATTTTTTTCCTCCCACAAAATCTTATGGCTTCTCTACCATTGGTATGTGGCACTCACATCCTATGCTGACATGTCAACATTTGCAAACAACGATTTTAAAGACTTTTGTTTGTGAAACAGATTACATTTTCAAAATGCATAGGTCGCAATTTATAAAAACAGATATATATATATATGTCCAGAATGTAATTAAAAGTTGTAACTTGTTCTAGTAAGATGAAAAAAATAAAACAATTACTTTCTTAGGCAGCGAAATTCACAACTCTTTTTTGTTTAGAAAAAAAAAAACCCATAACTTTTCATCAAATTATCCCCATCTGACACACATACAATGTCTTAAAAAAAGAGTTTCTTGTAATCATCATCACAATTTTCCTTTGTGCTCCCTACAGAGCATGACACACCACCACTGCAGCTACTTCCCTTGTAGCAAGCCTGACCAAACGGTCACATGCTCTTGCAGCGTTGTTTTCTCTGGCAATTTGTTTGATATGATGAAGTTGTAGCCTCATATCAGTCACCTTGTAGCCTCATATCAGTCACCTTGTAGCCTCATATCAGTCACCTTGTACGACATACCGTAGTCATATTCTTTCTTGAGTTCTTCAGAGAACATAGGCCTTCAACAAACGTATACTAAATCTTTATGTCCCTGTGGTATCCACTCCAGGTCTTTCCATGTCATCCTAATCATTTTCACTTGTCTCCAGCTCTCCTCTCTATGTTTTTTTCGGTCTACCTCCGCTTCTTTCGCCCTGGGGATTCGAGATCAACGACTACCTTGTAATGCTATCACCAGGTTTCCTCCTTGTGTGTCCTATCCATCACCAGTCTTCTTCTCATCTCTTGTTCCACTGGTACTTGTCTTCTTCTTGTCATCAGTTCCATACAGGTGATCTTGTCCTACCACTACATCTGCCACGTGAAGAATTTAGTCAACTGACAGAACAAAGTATCACACAAACTGTTGTTCTGATCTTTGATTATATCAGTTTTAAGACTGATATAACCGAATGCCTCTTTATAACTCCCTACAGAGCATAAAGCCACCATATAAAACAGTTCCCATTAAAAAATCAAGTGCCAAAAAGAACACAGTGTGCAGTAATGGTTTTTGCAGCGTTTTATTTGTGATACAATTTGTATTCCCGTGGACAACCTCACTTAGTCTTCACTAACAACATGCCAAGTAGGAGCATAGTAATGGCTTTTACAAAGACTGAAATATAAACCTCTCCATCTATCAGAACAACTTACGAGGGCCATTGTGACTACTGCTGGCTTTATCAGCTGGGGGTCGCTTTCCAGGGGGAACATATGACTTTGTCTGGCCTCCACGTCCTCTGCCTGCAGCACCCGACTGTTGAAACATGCAGCAAATGTTTAGTCACATCTACAGTTGAATAAAAACATGCAACAAATGTTTAGTCCCATCTAGCTGAATAAAAAACATTTTATATTGACAATGTTCTGTAACCAAAATATGAACTTGAACTCTGTAGCATTAAAAAAATTACGCAGTAAGTTGCAAAAATAATATACTTGTGGGTAAAACATGTATGTGCACAAATGTGGGCGAGCACTTATAACAGAACCCTATACAGTTAATCTGATCATGACTACCAAGTGTCAGACTCCTTCTTTTTCCACCTGCCATGGGAATTGAGCCCAGTCCATCTTGGCTGCAACTTCTAAATTCACTCCTGGGTTTATGCTTTCTGCAATTTGAAGCAGTTGTGAAAGGAACAGTTTTACTGTATATAAATTACTGTCTTGAATATCACAGCCCTTGGCAGCTGTTCCATAGTCGCCACGATGCCCTTTCCACAGTTTCGTCAAGCCCTAAGTGCCCTTGTTCTTGACATATGTTTGTTGAATGCCTATGCTCCATGGCGAGCTAATGAAAACTGACTTGACTGTTCTTGAGTGCAAGCTTGTGTATGAGCATTAGTGCGTGTGTGAGCACACACTGAACACTGTCTACATCTGATCAGTTCTTCACCAATCATTTACATCCCCTATGGAGCATAGTGTCATATTTGCATGCCACAAATTTATAATAATGGTCATCTTCTTTAGCTCTCTGCCCATAATGTTCCAATTGCTTGAGCTTCCACTTTCAGGCAGTCACTGACCTCCACTAACCCTCCCCCACCGTGTTCAATAAGATGGCGTGGTCTGATCAAACACATGAGTAAAATGTACTGTTAGGAAGCTACCTGGCAGCATGATCAGACTAAGCTATCTTACAGAACCCAGCAGGGGAGAGAAGAGGAGGCCAGTAACTGCCTGGAAATGGAAACCAGGCTGCATCCTAATGGTACATTTTATCCGTCTGCATTTTCCTTTAATCTCCGGCTGTTGTAGTTGTTCTCTTGCACAGCACTGTGTATGTTACTACACTTGGTCATCACTCAACAGGAAGATGACAGAGGTATCTGTTTGTGAAGGTATGAAGTCTGTCCAATCAGAAATTGATTGATTATCTTTTTTTTTAAATCTAAACCATGTTATGTAAGTCGTTATTTCCTACTACAGGCATAATGTAAAAGATGACTAATATGAGGTTGTACGTGTAGTTGGCAACCTCACCATGTACAACAAATTGCAACACAAACCACCACTGTAACAGCACGTAAACGCTGTGGTGCAGGTTTCTTGCAAGGGGGACAACTGCAGCGGTGGCTCCATGCTCGGCAAAGAGGGAAATTAATGAATATGATATGTAGAGAGAATAAAATATAATCACACAAATTAAAAGAATGGACACAAATATAACAGCATTTTAGAAGATCTCAAAAGGGAGTAACTGATGTCAGTAGAGAAAGTTTATCATCAGAATGGAGAGAGGACACAAGCTTAAGTGATTCCGTCAGGCAGGACACTAAATCCCCATAAAAGTGATGCTTCTGATTTATGCTTTGTATCCTGTGCTTGTCACGTTCCAGTCTACCCAGTTGTAAAATTGGATTCCTGCTCTAAAGTTCATTCATACCCTTCCATTCCCCAAAGGAGCATAGGTCTTCAACATATACATGCCAAGTACTCATCAAGAAGTACTCTCCATCAAGAAGTACTCTTCATCAAGAAGTACTCCTCATCAAGAAGTACTCCTCATCAAGAAGTACTCCTCATCAAGAAGTACTCACTCATCAAGAAGTACTCTTCATCAAGAAGTACTCTTCATCAAGAAGTACTCTTCATCAAGAAGTACTCACTAATCAAGAAGTACTCACCATCAAGAAGTACTCCTCATCAAGAAGTACTCATCAAGAAGTACTCTTCATCAAGAAGTACTCTTCATCAAGAAGTACTCTTCATCAAGAAGTACTCCTCATCAAGAAGTACTCCTCATCAAGAAGTACTCATCAAGAAGTACTCTTCAAGAAGTACTCACTCATCAAGAAGTACTCACTCATCAAGAAGTACTCCTCATCAAGAAGTACTCACTCATCAAGAAGTACTCTTCATCAAGAAGTACTCTTCATCAAGAAGTACTCACTCATCAAGAAGTACTCGCTCATCAAGAAGTACTCTTCATCAAAAAGTACTCTTCATCAAGAAGTACTCACTCATCAAGAAGTACTCCTCATCAAGAAGTACTCCTCATCAAGAAGTACTCATGTCGTGTGCCATCAAGTCCTTTTCGTGTCTCCCTCATCATTTTCATTTGTCTCCAGATTTTTTCTTCACGTCCGTTTTTCAGTCTGCATCACTTGTCTTATCCTGGGGATTCTATATCAAGCACTGCCTAGTAATGCTACTAACAGGTGCCCTCAATAAATGTACTAGCCATCACCAGCATCATTTCTAGTTCCACTGGTGACCTTGTCGTACCATTTCAATCCTTCTATTCTACGCAAGTACCCATTTATGAAAGTCTGTAACTTCTTGGTTGTTGTCACTGATCTTCATGTTTCACAGCCATGCAATAAATTTGACTACAGTTAGGCAATGCCAATTCAGCAAGGAAGGCAACAGTTCACCCCCACCTCATAAACCTGAGACCTGGTATGGATAACGTTTCTAGCACTACACTCCCCCATAGCAGCATCTACTATGGGACAACCATTACCTTTTATTTATCAGAAGATCAGATGCAGTACTATTTCAGGTCTTAGATGTAAAAATAGATTTCAAATGTTCTGTGTGTGCTTTTTTAAATCCCTCTTATATACATAGTTTTTATGCAGGTCGACTTGCCCAAAATCGTGATGCGTTCAGAGCAGCTGTAATGGAGACAACGTTCTGGAGAGAATACGTCACATATACATAGTTTTAAGGGCAGAACAGCAAATAGTGACCAGTACTTTATAAACTACTTTCTACCTTTGGTGGTTGGCCATCTTTCTTTTCTAACGATGCAGGCGGGACTGGTGAAGAGACTGTTGCATTATTGGAAACATTAGAAGTATCTGAAGATGACGACGATGAAGCTCCACCATCTTTCTTTTTGGCCCACGCGTTTTCCTTAGGGGGAGGAGCTGGAACCATTTTTGCAGCAAGCTCGGCTTTACTTGCAGAAGAAGGGGGCAGAGTTCCATCCTCACTAGTTCCTCCATCATCTGATGTTCTTGAATGTTCACTATCTCTTCTAGAAACTGGTGCTGAAATTGGAACAAAAACCAACAAAGATTTGAACATAAACATTTATCAGTCACCTTCTCTAAACTACACAATCTACTTAACCATTCTTTACCACCAAGTATGAATTTAGGTACAATATTTTCTCCATTTAAATGGCAAAAATGAGACAGCACATGGCATGTGAAGCTACTGTGAGCACATTCACCATCCTGCACAAATGTGATAAATATGTGATTGCCACAACGATTTTCAAATGACACAGCACGTCACTGTCCGTCCTCTTGTTTAACAGCAATGGAGAGAGACCTCACAGTTCAGTTAATAAATTGTGTGTGTGTGTGTGTGTGTGAATATATATATATATATTTCAGCCATCTGTGTGCCACAATACAATTGAAAATATTAATAGAAACATACATGTCTCATTCACCATTTCATCAATTGTTCTAAAAACATGAAACTAGCTGGTAAAACTGAATAGGAACTGGATTGTTTTTTCGGTTATTTGAAACAACAAAAGTGACGTCATATTTTCTTTATTATCACAATTTAAAAATGGTTTTAAATTAAGAACTAAATTATTTTAAAACCCCCAACAATAGGCAAATTATTTATCTAAAAATAACTTTGTAATTGTCTTGCTTTTTCTTTGGAAACAATAAGGATATGGGTAAAAATTATAACATTTTAAAAACCAAATACCATGACTCAGCCTTTTCTTATCAGCATGCAGATGACATATTTCTGAAGCTGAACTTGCATGACTGCACACAAACCAAATCACACAAAAAAGTTAATATATATAACATTTGTAAAACAAAGAAAAGGACAAAGTCACTACCCAGCCTCTTCTTATCACAAGTTGATTATTTCTGATACAGCCAGCACTTGCACTGCTGCACACAAACTACAGAAATAAACAAACACAAGACAAGCTGACAGGATTTCCCTTACTACTGGAGGTGAATGAAATACTGTATTGAAAGTTGATGCATATCCTTCCCTAAAGAAGACAGTGCCACTTAAGAAAACCAAAAAGGGATCACTACGTTATATTGCCGGATAAAAACATTACCAGGTTTTGTTACAAAACTGGCAACAAAAGTCAGGCTGTTTCTTCTTTTATGCTCTGAAATTCCCAGTGAACCTTTGAGGTAAAAAAATCAAGAGCATTTTTCTAGACAATATTGAATAATTTCTTGCTCCTACAGACTTGACACCACTACAACTTATGTCAAATTATTTTTGGTGTGCATGACATGCCCATGTTGTGCAAAGTCAAGCCAAGCTCATCTCATCACAAAAAGCTGCCCATGACCAATATTTCAAATAGACAGTCACACCCAATATTTCAGCAATGCCCAATATATTTCAGACACACAGTCATGCCCAGTATTTCGGATAGACAGACAGCCATGCCAAATATTTCAGATAGACAGACATACATGCTCAATATTTCAGACAGACACCATGCCCAATATTTCAGACAGGCAGATAGTCATGCCAAATATTTCAGACAGGCAGATTGCCATGCCAAATATTTCAGACAGACAGCCATGCCCAATATTTCAGATAGACAGACAGCCATGCCCAATATTTCAGATAGACAGACATACATGCTCAATATTTCAGACAGACACTCATGCCCAATATTTCAGAAAGGTAGCCATGCCCAATATTTCAGAAAGACAGCCATGCCCAATATTTCAGAAAGACAGCCATGCCCAATATTTCAGACAGACAGCCATGCCCAATATTTCAGACAGACAGCCAGCCATGCCCGATATTTCAGACAGACAGCCATACTCGATATTTCAGACAGACAGTCAGCCATGCATGCCCAATATTTCAGACAGACAGACAGACAAGCCATGCTCAATATTTCAGACAGACAGACAGCCATGCCCAATATTTCAGACAGCCATCTCAATATTTCAGACAGACAGACAAGCCATGCTCAATATTTCAGACAGACAGACAAGCTATGCCCAATATTTCAGACAGCCATGCCCAAAATATTTCAGACAGACAGCCATGCCCAATATTTCAGACAGACAGACAAGCCAAGCCCAATATTTCAGACAGACAGACAAGCCATGCCCAATATTTCAGACAGCCATGCCCAAAATATTTCAGATAGAGACATACATGCTCAATTTTTCAGAAAGACGGCCACGCCCAATATTTCAGACAGACAGACAGCCATGCATGCCCAATATTTCAGACAGACAGACATGCATGCCCAATATTTCAGACAGACAGACAGGCCATGCCCAATATTTCCGACAGATCGACAATCATGCCCAACATTTCAGTCAGACAGCCATGCCCAATATTTGAGATTGCCCCACATAGTTCCTGGGGGCCTCTGAAAGAGGCAAAGGAAGAACAGAACTACAGCAGCCTCAAGCATGTCGTACAAGACAACTAACATGAGGTTGTGTATGAGGCTGGCAGCCTCATTGTGTCAAACAAACGGTCACAGAAACCACATCTGCAAGAGCATGTCAATGTTTGATGTAGGCTCCCTGCAAGGAAACCAGTTACAGTAGTGGCTCCATTCTCCATCAGGAAAAATAAAGTATTCAGATTAACATTAAAAAACGTTACAGATGACTTGCTTTATAAATTATTTGCAATAAGTGATATCATTGTTAACAAAAATGATGTTTTTTACTCACCTGATCCATCGCCACTTTCCCGTCTGCTGTCTCCGCTGTATCTTTCACCACTCTTCCTGCCAGGGTCCGAGTTTTCAGAATCCCGCCTCTTGGACGTCTGAGGACTGAAAGCAACAATAAATGCTAATTACCATGCATTCTTTAAAATATACTGGCAAAGAGAAGATTAAACCATATGTATTTAAAATTCATGGACAATGTTTGGTTTGGTTTGAAGGACCATCTTCATTGCACACGGACATCTCAATCAGTGCTCCAATCTCCTCCCTTTAGATCACATAAGGAGAATCTCAGCACAGTGAGCATACTATATAGCACCGGTGAAAATCCCAATGTGTGTGTGTAGAGGAATCACATTCTATACATTTTTTTGTGGTAAGTACGTTTCCTAATTTTTAAATTTTGCCAGGGCAGCAGCGGCCATATGGCCTACTCTTTACAATTTCCAGTTGCCAAAGGATTTTTAACGTGCGCAAATCGCACATGGGACCTCCTATTTTTTCGCCCTTATCCGAGCAGGCTCTCTTTAGCAGCCAATACCAAGTTGAAGACTCCTTGATATTATCTACACTGTAGATCTAGGCTTTTCCTGTGGCTTTTCTGACATTCCGAAACGTGCTGAGTTGAAGTCATGAGCTCAAGTTTCTCCAGCCTGGCTTGCATTTTTAAAGGATTGTCACATCTGGTCCCAAGAAGTGAGTGGCATACTGTGCATTCCCCGCCATCCAAGTGGGCTCTCCAACTACGCAGAGCTAAAATACTGTATTCTGGTTCTAGGCTCTACCAAGGAATCGTCATGTCCTGCACAGAGCCACTTCTCAGCTTCCCCTGCCCATCACTGGGTCCATAGTGAGATCCTTCTGCATGCAGTCAACCAAGTCAAAGCCAAAGAATTATGCCTGGGGCTCAAGTGACTTCTCCAAGCTTAGTGTGCAATGCTGGGTTCTCAAGTTTCACCACAGGGGGAATTCCTGGAAGTCTGTGGATGATTTGAAGAGTCAATGAGGGTGTAATTGGCCTCACAGACATAGGTTCATTTCCACATACATTTATTGTAGCATTGTGCATACCTGGTGGTCATATAAGTATGACTCCAGATATGCCTCCATGCATGACATCATTAGGACCCACTGCTTCAAAAAAATTTCCATAAAATATATTCCCTGGACTGGGAACCGAACCCGGTACATTTATAATTAGAGGAAAATGTCATACCTCTTAGTCACTCCAACTGATGTGTTTGTCAGTTTCTACTTCTCTTACTATGGACATTTCAGAAAAAAAAGACGACCTTGTAAAGCTATCATCAGTCTTCCTCAATGTGTAGCATCCATGTCACCAGTATCTTCTCATCTTTACCCAAAATAACTATTCAAAATAAAGCAACCGAAACATCAGCTCTGAACAATAATGAGAAATGGAGCTCCTTTAATAAAATTACATTTATTACTCATCATTCCCTCCTGCAGACCCCGAGTAGAATGGTCCCAGTTGCGATGTTTTGGCCATGTCGGCACAATGGGAGAAGATCGGCTACCATGACAATCATGGGAAACCAAGAGCCAAGGGATTGAGACCCCCAAGACGTCCCAGAGTTTGATGGGAGGACAACATGAGACAATCTCTGAAGGACAACATCAGACAATCTCTGAAGGACAACATGAGACAATCTCTGAAGGACAACATCAGACAATCTCTGAAGGACAACATCAGACTATCTCTGAAGGACAACATCAGACAATCTCTGAAGGACAACATGAGACAATCTCTGAAGGACAACATCAGACAATCTCTGAAGGACAACATCAGACAATCTCTGAAGGACTACATCACACAATCTCTGAAGGACGTGGGACTGGACTGGAATCAGGCAAAAAGGAAGACAGCCTACAGGATTGTACTGCACTCTCTCTCTCTCTCTGGCTAACCTCCTAAGTTAGAAGACAAACGACTAAGTATGTATGTAAGCTTGTTTTTCCTCTGCGGGAATACAGTGTCACAAATATTGCTGGACAAAATTTTAATATGAGCCATCAACTCTGCCGATGAAATTCCAGCAGACTTGGCATCTAAATGTTTTCTAGGTAATCCCCCACTCCTCTTCCCTTGTGGATTCCAGCCAAGGGCATTATAGCTATAATGGTTGGTTGTTTCCTGAGTATATCTCCACATTTTAATCTCCTGTTATCCTTATTGTCTGATTATACTCTGTATGCCTGTGGACCTGTCTAAGATGATAAAGACCATGCATACATACAACTATGACATGGACCCCTGAAGGAAAGCAAAAGAGAGGCCGACCAAAAACAACTTGGTGGAGAACTGTGGAGGCCAAGATGCAAAGAATGAACCAGAGCTGGGGCACTTTACGAAGGATGGCCACAGACCGAACAAAGTGGAAGCAGTTTGTTGCTGCCCTACAAGATGCTGAGATGCAAAGAATGAACCAGAGCTGGGGCACTTTATGAAGGATGACCGCCGACCAGTGGCGGTTCCAGGGGGTTGTCACTGGGGGTGCTGCACTGTTCATTCATTTAAAATACTATACATAACACTCACTAATTGTGACCACCATATAAAATATCAACCCAGACACAAATGATTAGTGTCTTATCTCATCTAAAATCTGTCAAGAAGTTCTGAAAAGTTATTTTAAAAGTTTACTGCAACTAGGAGTAATCCTTGTCAGTCGAAGCAGCTTCCCGAGTCTCAAACCAGGTTAAACAGACATGTATGCTGCTATTTCTCGTATGTAAAATTTTCATTGTAACTTCCCTTTAATTATAGTTCATTACACTTGAGCTGTGTTCCGTTGCAGCACAAGTAAATAAATTCAACCCAATCGCAGCTGGCCTATTTGCTGTGTATGACAAGCATTCGCTTATAAGAGGTCAAGGTCACTTGAACTGTCATCGTTTGCAGCACTTACAATACGGTGTTGGATAATTTTTGTTTTGTTTTTTGTACTCGTATTTAACCCTTCCGGTGTACACTCAATTTTTTGGTCTGTCCAGATTATGTATTATAATGTAGTAGAGACAGTATGCAGTCCTTTTTTTTAGAGGGGGTGCTGCAGCTCAACAGCTCATTAAAGAAAGCCGCCACTGCCGCCGACTGAACAAGGTGGAAGCAGTTTGTTGCTACCCTACAAGACGCCACTAGTCGTAATGGCCACTGACTGCTTTGACAGTCGGCGGCTAAGGTACACACATAGGGAATGCCTTTGAGTCACAATTCACACAAGAAAAATAACTTCTGTCATCCTTCATACCACATTGCCCAAGTGTGATAATGAACAAAGATAAAAATGTTTCAGTAAAAAAATAATGCAGTACTCCCTATTCATCCACTGCTTTCACCTTGTTTTTTCGATTTTGTGAAAACGTTGACGCCAGACCACAACCAGCCAATACTTAAGCAAACTGTCTATTACCAGACACCATTAACAATAAAGCCTTGTGTTGATGTTCCCTGGGATTTCTGATGAGACAAAAATAATATAAGCCAACAGCTCCATATAAGGCATGTTGTACAAGGTGGCCAATGTCTTTTTTGTTGTTGTTGCATGAGGCTGGCTACCTCACAATATAAAACATATTACTATAGAAACCACCACTGCAAATGCAGGTGTATGCTTGGTGCAGGTTTCCTGCAAGGGGACCAGATGTACTGGTGGCTCTATGTTCCATAATGATAATGATGATGACCAACAAATACAATACAATATTTCAACTCTCCTGAGTCACAATCAACAAATCAAAGAGAAAACAAGACCAATACAATAAATCATAGCAATAATCAGCAACCTAAATTTAAATTTTGCAGAAGGCAAAAGACTTTGCTGACTAGCTTAGCAAAAACAAGACTTCTTCTTCTTTGATCCTTAGCCGCCGACCGTCAAAGCAGTCAGTGGCCATCACGCCTAGTGGCGTCTTGTAGGGCAACAACAAATTGATTCCACTTTGCTCGGTCGGTGGCCATCCTTCGTACAGTGCCCCAACTCTGGTTCATTCCCTGCATCTCAGCCTCCACAGTCCTCCGCCAGGTTGTTTTTGGTCGGCCTCTCTTTCGTTTTCCTTCAGGGGTCCAAAGCATAGCTGTTCTTGTGATGGCATCGGGGTCTCTTCTGAGGACATGACCAACCCAGTTCCAGCGTCTGCCAGCTATGATGGTGTGCATGTCCTCTTGCTTGCTACGAGTAAGCAGATCTTGGTTAGTGATGGTATTCGGCCAAAAGATTCGGTGAATTTTTCTTATGCACGTTGTGTGGAAGGAGGACAATTTCGACATTTCCTTCTCTGTAACTCTCCAGCATTCCGCACCATAGAAAAGCACAGAAAGCACACAGCTCTGATATAATCTTAATTTTGTGCTTGTGCTGTATTGGGAGGACTTCCAGATGTTGTTTAGGCTAAAGAAGGCTGTTCTTGCCTTATTCATTCTGATGTTGATGTCTTTGCCTGCCCCGCCGTCTGGTGTTACTATGCTTCCTAGGTATGTGAAGGTATCTGTCTGTACCAATTGCTGATTCCTTACTGATATGGGCTCAGGGTTGCTCACATTGAGCGTCATGACCTCAGACTTCTTTAAATTGATGTTCAAGCCCACCTGCTGGCTAAACTTGTTAAGTCTATCCGTTTTTTCCTGGATGTGTTGATGTGAATGTGCTAGTAGTGCAATGTCATCTGCATATTCCAGATCTTCCAATGTAGAAAATGTTGTCCATCTTATTCCTCTTGGACTGCCCTCTGTTGTCTGGCGCATCACCCAGTCTATGACTGTTAAAAATAGAGTGGTTGACAAGGGGCATCCCTGTCGTACTCCTGTCTTCACCTCAAAGGTTAGGTTGCTCTGCCCAACACTACACGTAAAGTTGGCATAGAGGCTTTTTATGATTGACACTATGCAGCTTGGAATTCCATAAGCCCTCAGTATTTTCCATAAACTGTCCCTATGTATGCTGTCAAAAGCCTTTTCAAAATCAACGAAATTAATGTAAAGCTGTCTTTGCCATTCTGAGCACTGCTCTATAATGTTCCTGAGAGTGAATATATGATCTACACATCTTCTATTCTATTCTTGCGTGTGCATATATATATAATAATAATAATGATAATAGCCCCTTCAGTCATAACTGACTATGGGAATGTGCCCCTGAGGTGACAGCCCTCAGCTGCTTATTTTCCTGGTGCTCCTTTCGACGTTTTCTCCTCTCTTCTGCTTGCTGTGTGAGCTTCTTTTCGCCCAATCTGAGGCGGCGCCATAAATAGCATTGCCACTTAGTTCTATCGGCAGCTTTATCCTCCCATGTTGCTGGATCCATGTCCAGCGCCCTCACATCTCTCTTGCAAACATCTTTGAACCTCAGCTGCGGTCGTCCAACTGTTCTCTTGCCATCTGCTAATTGTCTGTACAAGATATCCTTCGGGATGTGACCATCTTCCATGCGGCAGACATGGCCAAGCCAGCGAAGTCTGCGCTGTCTAAGCAGTGTATACATGCTTTGAAGGCCAGCACGTGATAACACCTCGACATTTGTCACTATCTTTCCACGAGATGCCGAGGATGTGGTGTAGACACCGTAAATGGAAGGTATTGAGCCTTCTTTCTTGCTTAGCATAGGTTTTCCAGGTCTCGCTACCATATAGGAGTGTATTGGTGACGCAGGCATTATATACCGCAGCTTTGGTCTTCGTTGTGAGTTTGGAGTTTCCCCAAACATGCGATGTGAGGCGGGCAAAGGTAGCTGCAGCTCTGCCAATGCAGCTGCCAATTTCTGTGTCCAGTGAGAGTTTGTCATTGATGGTAGACCCTAGGTATGTGAAGTAGTGCACTACTGCCAATTCATAGTTATCGATAGTGATAACTGGTGCAGCACCCACATCCTGACTCAGCACATTTATTTTCTTTAGACTTATTGTGAGGCCAAAGTCCTTGCATGCTTGAGTGAAGCGATTCATCAAGCCCTGAAGCTCCAGTTGGCTTTGTGACGACTGCACCGTCATCAGCGAACAACAAGTCTCTTATAGTGACCCTTCTGATTTTTGTTTTTGCATTCAGCCTTGAAAGATTAAACAGACGGCCATCTGACCGAGTGTGAAGGCATATTCCTTCAGTTGCATCTCTGAATGCATGTTTCAAGAGTACGGCAAAGAATATCCCGAAAAGGGTCGGAGCCAGAACACAGCCTTTATATACATACATACATATTTATATATGCGAAAAAATATATTATGCCACACACAAAACTAAAATGTTTCACAGGTTGGACTTGGAATAAAATACATACCCATGTTCCACTACGTCTTTCTTTTTCAACTTCTCTTCTATCTCCTTCTCACGAGCATAGGTGTCCACTGGTTTTGCTGCACCAAATATAGAAGACCTGGCCACAGGCTGATTTTCTTTTTCTACAGGCTTTGTGCGGGGTTTCAGATTGAGGACTGGACGCTCCCTGGGTGCATCTTTATGCTCTGTTCAAAACATGCATTGTCTAGTTATAATCAAAGGTTATTAGTTATCATTCTGTACTGACCATTCATAAATTCTTTCTTTTCAGTTCTCCAAGAAGCATAAGTCTTGCATAAATGCAAGGCCTCCTGTCGTGTGCCATCAGCTCAAGGTCTGCCATGTCTCCCTCATCGTTTTAATTTCTGCCTCCAGTTCTCTTCTCCGTGTAATTTTGGGTCTACCTCTGTTGTCTTACCCTGAAGACTCCAGAACATGGACTACCTTGTAATGCTACCAACAAGTTTCCTCACTGTGTGTTCTATCCATCACCAGCATATTCTTCTTGTCTCTTGTTCTACTGGCACTATTCTGGCTCTTGTCATCTGTTCCACATTGATGACCTTGTCGTACCATTTCAATTCTGCTATTATTACACAAGCATCCATTTATGTCCTGATCACTGGAAATTCACTCTTCTCTTTCACCCCCCCCCCCCCCCCCCCCCCCCCCCCCCAATATATGACTAATGAATATTGTCCTGAATATTACTGACTTAACATGAAACTCTACATAAGTGCAGCAGATCACAATATAAGCAGGATGCCATTACACATTATTTTAACAAATCTTGCACACAAACAAAACTATCAAGTTTATGCTTTATATACAATAATTAAAACAACATTCTTTCACTGCCATTTTAAATGGCATACAATTTACAAAGCTAGTTATTTAGATGAATAACATGTTTGTGTAATTGCAGGCCTGGTGTACAAATTCAGTTCAGTAAGTAATCTTTAATATATTTAGGAACATTTACACACACAAATTATGATAAACGGGGAAGATCATGTGAACCAAAATAGCTAACAGGGATAACTAAGTCAACGGAGGTACTAGACAAACATAGCCCATGTTGTAACCACAAGGGTCTCCTCAGGGTGGAAAGCACTAATCAATACAAAAAGGAAAAAAAAATGTGTGATGTAAGTCAACAGTGAGTGAGAGCTGTCAGACGCAAAGTAGCCAGCGCAGAAAGAAATATTTTGAAGAATCGACAGCCAAATGGAATTTCACACAGCATGCACTGTTTATTTCCTGGATGTCTGTGATGAGACAAAAAAAGGCTCTTGCTCCCTCATGCATGTGGCCATGTCATCCAGTTAAAAACAAATTGCTATAGAAACTGTCACATAATAATATCTTTCATTTCTTTGCGCACCTGAGCTTTAACTCATTCCGTCCAAACGGACGCGCCACGCGCCAGATAGGACTTCCGGTCGGACCACTGGCGTACCTTGCGCCAATGTGATATATGTCGAGTTTGAACGAAAAGTTATAAATACCTAGCAACTAGCCGAGTTTTAAATGATTTAATTACATCCGGCACATGTTTATGGACGTTTTTGAGCAAAAAAAAAATTTGTGTAGCTAAAATTGTGTGTGTTATATCCATTTCTATTCCTTTGTTTACATACAAAATGGATCGAGAATCTTCAGACCAATGACGCATGGCGCGTCAGTGCGATATATGTCGAGTTTGAACGAAAAGTTATAAATACCTAGCAACTAGCTGGTTTTTAAATCATTTCATTACATCTAGGACATGTTTATGGACGTTTGTGAGCAAAAAAAAACAAATTTGTGAAGCTAAAATCGTGTGTTTTTATATCCATTTCTATTTCTTTGTTTACATACAAAATGGATCGAGAATCTTCTTCTAAACACCTGCTTTCGGCTGAGCAAGCATGACGCTAATTTTCTCCGTGGACAGAAGATAACTCGAGCGACACGGATTTTAGAAGTTAGGTTTAGTAATTCCAATGAAGACATTGTAAAGACTTTGTGTCAGAATATTCATGAAAGTGATCATTCTGAGAGCGATGTCGATCAGCTGATTGAACATGCATCAGGTAGGGCTGGTATAAAAAGAGCAAAACTTTCAGTCACTAAAGGAGAAGGATAAAGAGGCAAAAACACCATTGTGACCAAAAGTAAAGCTATGAGAACTGCCACAAGTCTAGAGGCAGGTGCATCCTCACAAGATGTCCCAGAGTGGTTAGAAATTGCTGAGGGGATGACACAAAATGCATTTCGATTTTGTCCAAAGAGAACACCAGGTGTGACTGAGGGGTTTGACCTGTCAACCCCATTGAAATGTTTCAGTGTTTTGTTTACAGATGAGGTTCAAGATTTCATGTTCCAGTGCATCAATGATTATACCAGACTCAAATCTATTCAAAATAACCCTGCGAAACAATATTCATTGTATTCTTCTATTCAAAATAACCCTGCGAAACAATATTCATTGTATTCTCGGTGGACCAAAGTCACACGCCATGAACTTGATAAGTTTATTGCTGTCCTAATAAATATTGGGATTCAGAAAAGACCATGCCAAACTGGATGTGCACTGATATTCTGAGATTTTTCTGCTATGGATTAAACTGGAGCTGACATATGTGAGTACAGTTTATTTATCTTTTTTCCAGTTATTTTTGATTAGGTCTACACTTCACATAACATGACAGACTCTTTTCCTACATCAAATAATTATCTACAGCATTTCACAAGATTCTTCAGTCAATTTCCCACATGTTGATGTATAACATCAACACCTAGTTAAATAAAATGTGTATCTACTGCCTATTTTTTTAATATAACCTGAAGAGAAAAATTGCAAACATTTTGAGCGGTTGTTTTTACAAACATATGTGGCTTTGAGAAAAAAAATCATAAAAATTACATCTATGAAGTGATAGTGATAAAAGTTTCTAGATATGTTTCAAACTAAATGTGCACTGATATTCTGAACATTTTATTGCCATACATTAATTGGGAGCTGAAATATTTAAATTTAAGTATACAATTTTATTTTATTTTTTAAACATTTTTAAAATCAAGTCTACACTTCACAAGACATAACACACACCTATTCATATCAATTAATTATATGAATCAATTCATAAGATTCTCCAGTCAATTTCACACATTTAAATGTATAACATTAACACCTAGTTAAATAAAATGTGTATCTACTGCCTGTTTTTTTAATATAACCTGAAGAGAAAAATTGCTAACATTTTGAGCGGTTGTTTTTACAAACATATGTGGCTTTGAGAAAAAAAATCATAAAAATTACATCTATGAAGTGATAGTGATAAAAGTTTCTAGATATGTTTCAAACTAAATGTGCACTGATATTCTGAACATTTTATTGCCATACATTAATTGGGAGCTGAAATATTTAAGTTTAAGTATGCAATTAAAAAAAAATTTTTTAACACTTTTTTAATCAAGTCTACACTTCACAAGACATAACACACACCTATTCATATTAATTAATTATATGAAGCAATTCATAAGATTCTCCAGTCAATTTCACACATTTAAATGTATAACACAACTACCTACTGAACTTATGTATTTGTCCACTGTCTGTTTTTAAAACCTCACCTGTCTGAAAAAATTGCATCCATTTTCGGGCCTGGGTAAAACTTAAAAACAGCCTGGGGGGGAATGAGTTAATGTAACTGTGCATAAAATAGTGTTACGTCAGCTGAACTGCATTAAAAATGTTCATGCATTCGGAAGCTGTGCAAATGGGTGCACAGAGATTAGTGAACAGGAAGCCTGACAGAAAGATGTCAGTTTGCCGGCTATAGAAGTCGTATTACATTTGATCGTGCTCTCTTTATTGTTGCTAGGTTTTGTGCAGCATTTTTTGATATTCCAATGGTAGTAGGACTTGCTGAGCCAGCCATTATGGTTATGGCTGTTGTTCTTGAATTTGTATGTGTAGCACTGTTATTATTAAAAGGGAGATTGTCAGCACGCCTTTGTGTTACGCTTTGTGTATGGTGTCTACCAGTGTTTTGCTTGCGTGGCCTCTCGCAGTTCGATACGAGCCAAGTCTAGAGGATAATGTCATGAAGGTGTAGTTATTATACTGTGACAGAAACCAATGCTGCAAAAGCATGTAAATTTAGTGCAGACTTCCTGCAAGGGAGCCCACTACAGCACAGGCTCCATGCTCCATCAGGAGCACTAATGAAAGTGATGATGATTCACAGCCCAACCAAGTCTCAGCATTGTGTTCTGGGATTTCTTTATATGTACAAATTATTCTACTTTCCATTTTGTTTTTGTACATCCCATCTTGAACTGAATTCTTGTGACTATGACATGGCCTGTTTTTTCTTATGTATTCTTATCTATGTAACCAACTTGCCCCATTACCTTTATTTGTTCATATTTAATATATCTTATGGCAGACCTCGGCATGTCGTACAAGGGAGACTAGTATAAGGCTGACAATGGGGGGCTAACAATCTTATCAAGTTAAACTAATTGCTACAGAAATCACTGCTCCAAGAACATGTGAAGGCTTTTGTAGACTTCCTGTAAGGAAGCCAGCCACAATGGTGGCTTCATCCTCTATAAGGATCGAACAGGAAAATGATGAAAGTGATGACTGCAGGCACACATATTATTAACGAATGCAAAGGACGTCTGTAAATGTGTTACTAAAAGGAAAGAAGAGAAAATCAACTGTGCACAAAATTCATAAGCAAATTATAAAAAAAAAGAACCTCACCTTGACTACCATCTCGACTTGCTGGCCTGTGAACAGCAAAACAAAAATATACAGTAGACAGAATTGGCAGTCTTAACATAAGACATCAGTAACCATAACATATATGAAGCTGCAAAAACTCTGCAAGGTATGTTGTGGTTTTTACATTGTAACATACTGCGACCTGTGCAAAATATTTCCTGTGAAGAATTTATTTTGCTTGGGTTATTCAGATCTTGTCTGCCAAGATGCACTTACCATCAATTGTGACATATCCCTTTAGCACGCTGCATTCTTTTTCCGAAAACTTGCCCTGCAGCTGCATTCTTTTTCACAACCCCCCGTTTTTATAGTGGGCGACTTGTAACGTCTATAGTTTTTGTGTTTCTTGGTCAATTGCTACCATTTTTGGAATTTATATAAATAAATGAATGATGAATCTGACGATATAAAATTTGTTTGTGTACATGTTAGATGTGATAGGAAGAGAGGAAAGGAAAGATGAAAAAAACGAGAAAAAAAATTTTTTTTTTAAATTTTGATTTTAAATTTTAAAAAAATTAACCAACACACGAAGAGTCCATATCCCTTGCATCTCAATGAAAGTCATTTGACCAATACAAATCAAATGACGATCTTTTCGTTACACCCATCATCAGTAGCAAAGCAACAAACGCCCTCGTCAGCAGTGACATTCGGCCGTAAACCTAAACCTTTCCGATACACCTAATCCTAAACCCTAAAATTATACATACTAGCAATGCCATTCGTGGGGGCAAGCGTTTCGTTTTCCCCAAAGGCGATCTTTGTCCTCTCAAGACTGTGTGTGGTCCCGGTTTCCGGGTCTTCCCAGTAAAGTAGAGGCAGTGCAATGTGACTGTGTCCGTCTAGATAACGTAGAGGCTCGGTCGCTGCTACGCCATTGATGAGCAGAGCAGTGTCCTATCGAGACTGTGTGTTTTCCCGGGCCCGGGTCTTCCCGATTCGGGTGTGCAAGAGCTGTCTGTCTTCTTGGTAATACAGCTCAAGAGAGGTAGAGGCTTGGCGCCGGCTGCGCCTACGCCTCGATACGTCTAGTCACTGAGATATAACCCCCTTTGCAGGGTAGAGAACCTCTTTTCTCGTGGCATTGCACCCTCGCTACCTGATAAGAGGTTCCCTGGGGTTGCAACAAAGCCCACCTTTGACTGATTGCTCGTGTCAGTCTTGTCTCGGAGCTATACCCCCTTTGCAGGGTAGAGAGCTATCAAACCTCGGGTCCGTACACACACGCCATAGTGGGCCTGGTGTAGCCTGGTCTGAGTCTAGGATGCTCCCTGGGGTGAAAAAAAGCCCAAACCACTCCCCAAACAGTGCGTAGATGCACGGCGGGTTGCTCACTCATCGCTTGGGGGCACGATGGGTGGTTTTCTGGCCGTGTGGCAACACGGACCGTATGCAGAGGCGTGGCGGTGGCTGCGCCACCGCCATACCAAGCTGCCTGTGTGCCAAGGGTATAAGAGTCTAGCTACTCGCACCCTCATCGGGGATAAAAGCAAGCAAGCAAGCAATGCCATTCTACTTTCGTTTTCATCTCGGCCATCAAACATATTCTGAGAACCGATATCAGCGCTTATAAAGACAAAAATCTCATCCTTACCACATGGCGTCAGAATCCAATAAAATTAGAGCGAAAATGGCCGCGTGTTCGTGCCGATTCATTTCGATTAAAAAAATTCACAGAAAATAAACGAGAATACATCCATTTCTTTTAAAAAAAAATCGGAAACGAAAGCTAACTCTCTCCCAGATAAGTTTAAAACTTAACATCCGGGGGTGATATCATGTGACACACATCCTAACGCTAGAAAACGAAGATATCCGCTCGTCGACTGCAGTAGACGACTACAGCTTGGAGAGCATAGGTTACCTTCGTCGACTGTGATCGACAGCAGCGTGCTAAAGGTTAAGTTGTTAAACAAAAAAGGAAATAAATAAACCTGTCTGAAAAATACTACATATTTGATAACATTTGGTCTCAAATATCAAACTCAGATGAAATACCAACATACTTAGGAATCACACTAGACCGCCGAATGATGTGGAAATCACAGATAACCAAAATACAGCAAAACTTCGCATGGCCATCATGAAAAAGTTAGCTGGTACCACATGGGGTGCTGATGAGAATATCCTCAAAAAGCCGTACACAGGCAGAGTCATACCTGCTATGGAATCGACAGCTTGGTCGACGGCAGCAAAGTCAAATTTTGACAGAGTAAACAGACTCCAAAACCAAGCAGCATGTATAAATTATAACAGGTGCCCAGGAAAATAAGATGCTTTCCCGAGTTAAAATTTGATATTCCAGGCATTGAAAGTAAGGGAACACAGGCAGAAACACAAAGAAAGTGTATAGCAACCAAGTATATTGACCAAAAATTCCCAGCAAAGCTTTGGACACATGCATATACTGATGGTTCAGCAAAAAATGCAGTTGAAAATGGGGTTGCCGGCATCCTCATAAAATTAAAGAATAGAATCCACTCTATGGCAATTGATACTGGCAAATACTGCAATAACTTCAGTGCTGAAGCAGAAGCCCTGAAAGAGGCAGCGGAAACTCTTATTGAATGCAAAGCACAGGCAGAAAACAGATAATAATCTTTACAGATGCCCTCTCAGTAATATCAGCGCTGAAGAGCCACCAAGCTAAAGGATTGAAAGATCTGATACTCTCCCTTGAAAGACTGGTGTTACGTGCAGTCTTTGATATCTTACAATATTATACATAGGTAATTTTTTAGTGCTTAAGGGAAAGTCATTATTGAGTTACTTCCCTTGAACTCCGCGGATAAATACATTTTACTGCGATTTATTCGTTGTTTGGGTAATAATAGATTGTTCTTGCTTCAGAATATCTATGGCCTGAATTTATGTGTATTGTTTGTCTGAGTAGGACAAGTCTGTCTTATATCTGTATATCTTTACATATCTAAGTCGAACTATATGTTCTGTTGTCTCTAGAGAGGTCAAAGGCTATTCGGCGGATGTGTGGCTTGAGTGGTGTGATTTGGCTTCGTCCTGATAGGGACTGTGTGTGTTTTGCTATGTCGGCTTGATGCCTTGGAAAAAGTGATCTCAGTGGTTTTGGGGAAAGTGATAGTCGTCTAGACCTATCGTGTATGCTTTACCCCAGTGTTTATTCATCTTGCCAAGGAATGGCAGTTTCATATTCCCTCTACCAAGGTAATCAAAGATACTCTTATGAACTCTCGATCGAAGCCACCATTGTCGATAATTACGATTTGAATGTTTAAGAGAATATATTTGACTCGATGAAAAACGACTTCGATTCCTAGCAGCACTATATTCTGTAGAATGCAGTCTATTGTTCATGACCAAATCTACAGAGCAACGAAATGTTGTATGAATGACTAACTTTAGAACAGATTCATTATCTGTATTCAAACGTGAGTGACAGTTCACGAGTGGAGCCATCTTGGAACCAAAACATGTAGGACTTTCAAGAAGAGAAAAGGGATGCCCGTATTATCGCTTGATCAGTCCAGAGATCACTGCTACACATGAGAACCCATTGTTAGCGGTTCAATATTATTATGCAGTATTGGTTTGCTCTTTGTCAACGCTTCGTCACGTGACCTGTCAAGTGAATGCAGTATGTAGGTCAGCGTTGTTGACATTTTTTTTACATTAGACATTATAGAGTTTCACAGAACAGTTGGATCAATTCTTGTCAGTGTTAACAGAAAGACAGTATTTGTGAACTAAGAAGTCCTGGTTTCATCGATGGATCTTCTTGTTTGCCATATATGAACTTTAATATTTAAGGCCAGAATGTTTAATTGAATAAAGTGGCAGTTTGTTTGTTTTCATGAAAAATAACTTTGCCATTACTGTAAGACTGAGCCTATTTTGCAACACATACTATCATACACATAATTTATATATATTTATGTTTACATGTTATTTGTTTGTATAGTATGTTAGTTTCTATGTCAGCGGGTTGTGTTTAAGGTTGGGCGGCGTCCTCACAACAGAGTATCCCACGTCATAGAGGGTCCGTTGTGGGCGTTTTCTATAGGTGCAATTTTCTTGATTGAAAATTTGCTGCGACAACTGTTGCTTTTGTGTTAGCTGTGAAGTCTGTAATTATTGTTATTTTTGTAATATTTCTTTGTTCTTTAGTTTTGTTTTGATTTGTTTGTAATTTGTTGGTCTAACCTTTTCTATCTTTCAGTTCTATTCATAATTTATATTCATATATTGTGACGTCATTTGTGTTGTTATTCTTTGCAGATTCAGTGATTATCTTCATTGATTTCCCTATTTGATTTATTTTGATTTCTGCAAACGTTCTTGTATTGTCAGTCCTATTTGTACTTTATGTATTCTGTTGGTTGACATATGTTTTATATGGGTATATTTCATAAGACACAATTGCCTGTGCACTGCACTTGGATTATGGTATAGACCAGTACCTGATTATTATTACTATTATACAAGACCTTATTAAAGGCTTGTGACCCACAGATATTGGGATAGTATACTGATTAATCAGGTCATTGAGAACCAGGGGTATTATTATTGATTCAGGTGATTAGTATTATTGTTAGGCATCATGTCTACTCTAGATTATTTCATTACTCAAGGGAAAGCTCTTGATAAGACTGGTCAACAATTAGAACAATGGGCAGTTGCTCAATATGACAAAGCATTAGCTGCAGAAGAGAAAAGATTAGCTGCAGAAGAAAGAAAAGCTATGGCGGAAGAGAAAAGATTAGAAAAAGAAGCTGAGGCTGCTGCTGAACAAAAGAAATTGCAGATGCAGGTAGAGGAAAGGAGATTTGAAGCTGAACAAAAAAAAATTGGAAAGAGAAGCTGCGGCTGAACAAAAAAGATTAGACAGGGAGGCTGAACAAAAAAGATTAGATGCTGAAGAGAAAAAAGCAATAAGAGAACATGAATTTGAGTTGGAGAAATTGAGATTGACAAGTATGAGTAATGTTAATCAGGCATCTAGTGGTAATGGTAAACCTTCTACTTACAAGGTTAAGGTTCCACCGTTCAATCAGTCCAGTGACGATATTACATTCTGGCTGGATAGATTTGAACGTTCTTGTCGTACACATAATGTGGATAAATCACAATACGCTAATCAATTATCAGAAAACTTGAAAGGTGAATCTTTGACTAGATTATGCCTTGTAGGAGAAGCAGATAAGGATAATTATGATGTCATTAGGGCGGCTTTGATAAAAAAATATCAGCTAAGTGAGGAAGGCTATCGCCTTTTATTTAAGACGATGGTACCTGAGACGGGGGTAGAATTCTCAGAATTCACTGCAAAGGCACGTCTCACAGTTGATCGTTGGATTGAGCTTTCCAAAACGGAAAAAACGTATGAAGGACTTATGGATTTGTTGCTCAGAGATAAGATTATGTCATGTGTGAACAAACCTTTCCTTGAATTTATACATGAGCGTAAACCTAAATCTCTAAAAGAAATGGAAGAATATTGTTCCCAATATGTCACTGCACACCCCGACGTGACTTTTGGCAACACTAAGATTAAGGAGAGTATGCCAGTTGCTTCAGCAACACCATACAATCCCAATTATTCACACAGATTTCAGGGACCTCAAAACAGATTTGATAAAAAAGGTAACCATAATAGTTATCAAAACCAAGGTAACCAATCATTTCAGGGTTCTTCTTCAAAGAACTGGAGACGACCTGATAGCTCTCGACACAGGGGTGGTCATAATTATAGGAATTTCCGTAGAGGAAGTAATTATAGAAACTATCAGGGTTATCCGTCTTGGAGTCAACAAGATCATAATTACAGAGATACTCATTATAATGAATATGATAATGGTAACCAAGGGTACTATGACTCAAACCCAAATAGGGGTTACAATAGAGGTAACAATAACTACAGAGGTGATAATAACCGAGGTAGATCTCAATACAAAAGACATAAACCACATTTTCAGGCAAACTCTGCACAACAAGAGTCCCATGAAGCCTATAAACAGAGTAAAGATAATAATGATGCTAGTAATATGGCATGTGCCGCTTTTGATTTTGGGAGAGCATCTCAGTGCCCCCAATGCAAAACGTTATTTGAGCCAACCACAGTGACTACTTTAAGCTGTGGCCATCCTCTTCCTGCTCTTCCAGCATCAGTCGCGCATGATGGAAGAGGGTCTCTTGTCTTACATAAGGGTTTAGTGAATAACAATCCAGTCTCTGTGCTATTTGATTCTGGATGCACCACAATTGGTGTTAGGCAGTCACTCGTAGATCCTTCCCGTGCCACTGGACAAGTAGTCAAATGTGTAACATTTGGCGGCACAGTAGAGAAATACTCTACCGCTATCATTAGGATTGCTACTCCTTTCTTTACAGGAGATGTACACGCATGTCTTCTTCCGAATCCGATCGCTGACCTCATCATCGGTCGCATTCATGGAGTCAAGGAATGTACTCCGCAACAAATTTCCACTTGGGAAAGGCAAAACATGCAGATTGCTAACGCTGTAGTCACTAGAGCTCAGGCTCTTAATGTGCCTCAAACTTCATCTACTGAAGATAATGAAGTGCATAACCAAGATAATCCCTTGGTAATTTCTCGTGACTCGTTTATAAAACAGCAAGAAGATGATCCCACTCTGAAGAAATTCTTCATTCTTGCAACTAAAGGTGATCCGAATAAGGACACAAGTCGTAAATCGTGGATTACAAAGAAGAATGGCGTACTTGTACGTATGGTTCAAGACTCCATTACGTCAAGTCATTCTCAAATCCTGGTTCCCAAGAATTTGAGAGTTAAAATTTTGCAGCACGCTCACGACTCTCAGTGTGCTGGACACATGGGTTTTTCCCGTACTAAGTCAAGAGTCCTTGCGGCTTTCTTTTGGCCATTGGTAAACAAGGACATACGGATTTATTGTCAATCTTGTAAAGTATGTCAGGAAGTTAAATCCAAAGGTCCACGGCATGCTGCACCCATTCAGGCGGCGGACATTCCTATTCGGCCGTTTCAAAAAATGGCCATAGACATTATTGGTCCATTTAAGATCAAGTCTGCCAGAGGACATCAGTTTATCTTGACGTGTGTTGATATGTGCACACGTTGGCCAGAGGCTATTCCTCTGAAGAGCATTACTACTGCTGATATTGCAGATGCTCTTTGGCTTATATTTTCTCGTCTGGGGTTCCCCGGAGAGATATTGTCAGACCATGGCACCCAACTAATATCAGATACCATGTCTCAAGTAATGTCTACCCTGCAGATAGATAGATCTTTAAGTAGTATCTACCATCCAATGTCTAATGGTATGGTCGAACGCCTTAATAGAACACTTAAAAACTTACTGGGGAAGATAACTGAGGATCATCCTCAAGACTGGGACAGAGTTTTACCTGCGGCCCTCTTCGCTTACAGAGAGGTACCCAATGAACATACGGGATTTTCTCCCTTTGAACTCGTCTTTGGCGCGCGTCCGCGTGGCCCTATGTCGTTGCTTCACGATCTCATAACATCTGACAATATTGACGATGACACAAAGTCATCCTACGAATATGTCATCGCGTTGAGACAAAAGATTATCGAAGCATGCAAATTAGCAACTTCTTCTTCTGAATTTGCGAAACAGAAGGCAAGGCAATTTGCCAATAAGAAGAGATGCTTACGACAACTTTGTCCTGGTGACAAAGCATTTGTATTACTACCTTGTAGGGAAAACAGATTACTTATTTCTTGGAAAGGTCCGTACGATATAATATCGAAAATTTCCGATGTCGACTATATTGTCGATATTGATGGGAAGCATAAAACCTTCCACATCAATATGCTTACTGAATTCCATGAACGTCCGGATTATTTGCAACCCATTTTCCAAGCAACGGACAATTCTCCAGTACCACATGGTCATTACTCATCACTGTCCGTGATACAGGATGAGGAAACAAGTTTTTCAGATGTAAATCTTCCTCTTCCAATGATCCCACTTCATTCCAGTGAATCATGGAAGAACGTTACTGTCTCTCCTGATTTGTCTCTAGGAGAACAGCGACAAGTTTCAACTATGTTGCAAACATTTCAGGATGTACTCACTGACATCCCTGGACAAACTAATGTCATTCAACATGACATTGTGCTAACTGACCATACTCCTATTAGGGTTAGACCTTATCCTATACCTATACATTTCCAAGCACAGGTCGAGAAAGAGTTGGATGTGATGATAGATTTGAAAATAATCGAACCATCCACCTCTGCGTATTCTTCGCCGATGGTTATTGTGCGTAAAAAAGACAATAACATACGTCTTTGCGTTGACTATCGAAAATTGAATCAAGTAACGAAGTTCGATGCCGAACCTATGCCTTTACTGGAAGAGCTACTTACTCGACTCTCCAAATCTCATTTTTTCACTAAACTTGATTTGTCTAAGGGATATTGGCAAGTTCCTTTATCTGAACGCGCCAAACCTCTCACGGCTTTTTCAACACCTAGAGGTTTGTTCCAATGGAATTTTATGCCTTTCGGTCTTATGAACGCACCAGCTACGTTCGTACGCATGATGCGCCGAATCCTATCTTATCGGTCAGATGTCATTGCATATCTAGACGACATCTGTCTTTTCAGCGATACTTGGGAAGATCACTATTCAGGGTTAGATGAATTGCTGTCTACTTTGCGTGAGCACAACCTGACAGCGAAACCCTCTAAAGCCTATATTGGTTTTAGCGAAATTTCTTTCCTAGGCCACCGAGTTGGTCATGGTTTCCTAAAGACAGAGGACCATAATACTAGTAAGATACTTAACATCTCAATCCCTAAGACTAAAAAACAGGTGAGAAGTCTGTTAGGTCTTATTCAATTTTATGGCAGATTCATTCAGAATCTATCCTCTATCATGGCACCTCTCTCAACACTTCTAAAGAAAGGTTCGCCTAATGTGGTCCACTGGTCTCAGGAATGCCAATGCTCTCTGGATAAGATTAAAACACTGTTTTCAACACCACCTATTTTAGTGCTACCCACTAAAGATAAGACATTCGTTCTTCGTAGTGACGCTTCATCCACTGGGATTGGAGCGGCACTAATGCAAGAGTACTCTGGAACTCTGCATCCTGTAATGTATATTTCCAGAAAACTTAATGCGGCAGAAAGGAATTATTCGGTTTTAGACCGTGAGCTATTAGCTATGGTTTGGTCGATCCTCAAACTACAGAGATTCCTTCTAGGCGCACATTTCATAGTAGAAACAGACCAAAAAGCTCTTACTGCTATACAGAGTAAGAATTTGAAGAGCTCGAGGTCTACTCGATATGCAATTGCTCTTCAACCTTTTCATTTCTCTGTGCGAGCTATTCGGGGATCAGATAATGTGATGGCAGACATTCTGTCAAGATGCCCACATGATTCCACATAACTATTAGGGCTTAGACTTCTTGATATGTCTAGTTCTATAGTAGTTCCTTTTCTATATCATGATAGATACACATTTGTAATTTAATAATATAATGATTGTATCACTACATAGCGGTTCATGTATGTTTATTCACCGCTGTGCTTTGATGATTTTTACTTCATAAATCATAAATTTAAGATATCTAATACGTAGTGATGATATGAATTTTTTAGGCATTGTGTAATTGCCAGAATTGTATTATACTTTGATGACACCTTCCTGGAAAAATATACTTGTAGAGAAATAATTTCTCTCAGTTTATGAGACACATTCTCACCAGTCGCTCCATAAGTCGACTTAGCCTCATATTAGGCGTTATAGGTATTCCTGATATTTTCATCTGCGCATTATTCATGCGTTGTGAGCCTATTGTACGTTGCTCCTAGATGTATTTCAAAAAAAAAAAAAAATGTTCCATTTTTTTTTTTTTCCCGGGAGGTGTGGTAAGACTGTTACGTGCAGTCTTTGATATCTTACAATATTATACATAGGTAATTTTTTAGTGCTTAAGGGAAAGTCATTATTGAGTTACTTCCCTTGAACTCCGCGGATAAATACATTTTACTGCGATTTATTCGTTGTTTGGGTAATAATAGATTGTTCTTGCTTCAGAATATCTATGGCCTGAATTTATGTGTATTGTTTGTCTGAGTAGGACAAGTCTGTCTTATATCTGTATATCTTTACATATCTAAGTCGAACTATATGTTCTGTTGTCTCTAGAGAGGTCAAAGGCTATTCGGCGGATGTGTGGCTTGAGTGGTGTGATTTGGCTTCGTCCTGATAGGGACTGTGTGTGTTTTGCTATGTCGGCTTGATGCCTTGAAAAAGTGATCTCAGTGGTTTTGGGGAAAGTGATAGTCGTCTAGACCTATCGTGTATGCTTTACCCCAGTGTTTATTCATCTTGCCAAGGAATGGCAGTTTCATATTCCCTCTACCAAGGTAATCAAAGATACTCTTATGAACTCTCGATCGAAGCCACCATTGTCGATAATTACGATTTGAATGTTTAAGAGAATATATTTGACTCGATGAAAAAACGACTTCGATTCCTAGCAGCACTATATTCTGTAGAATGCAGTCTATTGTTCATGACCAAATCTACAGAGCAACGAAATGTTGTATGAATGACTAACTTTAGAACAGATTCATTATCTGTATTCAAACGTGAGTGACAGTTCACGAGTGGAGCCATCTTGGAACCAAAACATGTAGGACTTTCAAGAAGAGAAAAGGGATGCCCGTATTATCGCTTGATCAGTCCAGAGATCACTGCTACACATGAGAACCCATTGTTAGCGGTTCAATATTATTATATGGAAAAATATGTGCTGAACATTATGTTGAAGAATCGTTGCTAAACGAGATTAGGTTTAGAAGTCATCTGAAATATTGTTTACAAGCTGACGTGCTCAGTCAGTGACGTCAGATGATATATGTATGGGCGATACTGAGTGCTTGGCTATTGACAGTCCATTATACCATTATTCTACATGAGTGCCCATGTAACATTGCAAGACCATTTGTCCACTGTACTATGATGTATTATGGCAACCTGTGATTTGTCACTATCTGTGCTGTCGAGTGTGTACGTCCAATTAAACTTTAGAAAAGGTACACAGTCGTTGGTGTCGATGACTTCCGGTCATACATGAGTGTGAGAAGAGAACATTTGTCAACAACACGAACCCTTATCATCATTCGCACATTATACACTCCATCCATGTCTACACAACACTGCGTAGGTCAAGTTGACATTCCATACACTACAGTGGGGCAGGCAACACCATAGGGATCTTGTCAACTGATGATGATAGACGCCTGTCTTCCCGCCTAGGAGTGTTCTGGTGTACTTTATCAACATATATTATATCCAACTAAATATCAACTTTATTTTTTTCTATAACCAGCGGCACTCGAGCTTTCCAGCTCTTTCGGCCCAATGACATGTCATTGCGAGGCTGGGGGGTCAGTGGACTTTCCTTCCAACCCGGTCAGGAGCTTCGCTCCTTCCCATCCACACGGGATTTATGTGCAGGAGCCGTTCAGATTATTCAGTCAAATTTCCGGTCGTAAACATTTCTTCAAACGCCGACGGCCGGGTTTGAACCATGAACACCTGGTCGCCAGTACAACATTGTAGCCATTACACAAGCGCGGCTCCCACAGCAACGGTTAAAGACTACTATAAAGGCTACATTCACGTCCAAATGGGAAAGAGAGCACCCGAAAGAAAAGGTCATCATTTTTCGGCTACGGACTGGACACAAGAGATTGAGATACCATCTATACCACAGATACAAAATTTGTGCAACAGATCTCTGCACCTGCGGTATCAGCCCGATGACAGTCGGACACCTGCTGCAGTACAGCCCAACCTACTTGTGGGTAGTGGGTTTCCCCCCTTGCTTCACCCTAGGCCTAGTGAATTCTGTTCATGAAAGGAGCGACCATTGCGGTGTTAGTCTCTTGGCCTAGCAAAACCTCTCATACCCCAAGATCGTTGTGCGTGGTGAAGAGCCACACCCTCCTCGAGGTAGTCCTGGTAACTGAGGGTGCGAATCCTCAGGCTAAACACAACGGATCTAGAGGAGCAAACCTCGATAATAAAACCGGTGCACTACACCGTACACGCCCTCTGTGGGTGGGAAGGAGCCAGATGGATACTGAACAAGTCTTGGGAGTGGGAACGAGTGTGGACTGCTCCCTGAAGATCGGAACCCATCGTACAGGCACAGAGACTCAGGACGTGACGATCCTATTGCCTTCAACTCTTGGTCACATGCCTAGAGCCTCGGAGAACTCGGCGTAACCAGCAGGCAATTTGGTGGCGGGGAAAGAGCACTGTGAGCCCTACCTTGGCTACGTATCACAAGGAGACGCAGAAACACCCCCTTTATCTCCCCCAGAGCTGGCACAGTACACTTCTGGCTTCTACCCGGGGCGTTAGGAAATCCACAGGCACCCCAGCATCACAATGCCAAGAAGATGACAAAGTTGGAATTTACTAACTCAAACCTGGCAGAGCAAGTCCTCCAACAGATGTGGCCGATGCAGGGCCCACTGGCGCGTGGACACGTCCCGATCCCCATCGAGACTTGCCCGGGGAGCCCACCCCGGCTCAAAAAAGCAGAGAAGGCCACTCTCCAAACCTCCGATGTCTTGCGGGCAGTGTTAGGATGTGCAAGAACATGGACAGGAAGACTCCACAACTTCCCCACTGAAGACATGCCCACGGCGACCGTTGCCTCAACTGGCTGTGTGTGGTGTACCCGGAAACGGGGCCTCCCAGTACTGAGACACAGTTAAGTCCCCGATGTCATTTATCGGTGCAGAGTTGAGAGAGATGGCTGAGCATCACAATCCCCCCTGTGTTGCAGCATGATGAGAACCCAGAATTGCACACTGAGCTTGGGGGGAATCACTTGGGCACCAGACTTAATACTGGCTCTTGACTGGATGGCCGCATGCAGGAGATTTCTACAATGGGGGGTTGGCAGGTGGTGGGTATCTGGAAGTGGCTCTGTGCAGGACGTGAGGATTCCTTGGGTGAGCCCAGAACCAGAGCACAGCATTGTGCAAGCTCTGCATAGTTGGAGAGCCCCCTGGATGACGGGGAATGCACAGTGTGCTACCCCACCTGTCCCCAACTGCTAACTTAGAACCAGAAGTGGGGTCCTCTGTATGCGTGCCAGGCCAGGATAAAATGCCTGGGAAAGAGACTGGAGCTCAGAACTCCCTAACTCAAAGTTGCAGGATGGCAGGAAAGACAGGGCTATTTTGAAGATAATGCAACCATATTTTTCACCATACGAGCTCGGACGCCGCCTCGGTAAACAAGGTCCGCGCAGAGCAGTGACACCCCCAGGCTGCTTGCGAATAGTCTACTACTGGGAACATAAACAGATTAGGGATGAGCCCACTCTCCCGTTGAACAGGTGCTAAAGTCATAGATACTGGGCCAGAAGGCGCACCGGAAACCACAGTATCACGCAACTCGCTTTTTTTTTTCTATGGAGAGTACACCGTCAAATAAATCTCGTACTGGTGCTCGCCCTGTGGAGCTTCACCAGGCAGGTGCAGTGCCGGGCTCTGAGCCTCGACAGAGCCCACCCTCAGCTACTGGAGGACCCTCTAGACCGTCTTGTGGAGTCAGCAGACGGCGGAGGAGAACTACTGACCAAAACAAAACAGAAAAAGAGAAACCCAGAGTGCCACTTGTCATGATGCACTGGAATGCAGAGAGGGAGTGAACAGCAAGCAGGCTGGATACAGCAAAAAGACAGAGCTGGAAAACATCTTGTATGAGAAGCAAGTCAGTGTTTGCTGTATCCAAGAGACTCACTTGAAAGCAGATCAAACCTTTAAAATAAGGGGATATCAATGCTTCAGATCCGACAGAAAAGATAGACGAAAAGGAGGAGTACTTACTCTTGTAAGGAATAACATTCCTGCACACGAAAGGAAAACCTTCATGGATGGAGCAGAATATCAGCTGTTGCAGATAAAGGTAGACAAGATGGAAATAGAACTCCTGAACTATTACTGTCCGAACAACAAACCCCTGAGTCTCAGCTCTATACAGGTACCAGCCACCAACTTTATAGCAGTTGGAGACTTTAATAGCCACTCCCAGAGCTGGGGCTATAACCATCTGGATCACAGAGGTGAAGAGGTTGAAACTTGGCAAGATGATCACTCCCTAATCCTAGTCAATAATGCCACAGATACTCCTACCTTCTACTCCAGAGGATGGCACACAACTTCAACACCAGATCTTGCCTTCTCCACACCAGATATAGCTGGATCTATTAGTAGAGAAGTAGGAGACCAACTAGGGGGAAGCGACCATCGCCCAATCTTTCTTACTGTCCAGAGTGCAACTCTCAGTACAGGCCCAGCCATTACAAGATGGAACTACAAAAAAGCCAACTGGGGTTTATTCAGGCATCAGGTGAACACGCTGCTGTCTACCCTCAAGGTACAGAACAGAGACATTAATGAAGTGGTAAAAGACTTCAACAGATGCATACTACAAGCTGCAAAAGAAACCATTCCCAAAGGATGCCGGCGTAACTACATACCATACTGGTCCAGCACACTCCAAGAACGTCAGGAAGCCATGGACAGGGCTAGAAAGGACGCAGAGTCTCAGCCTTCACTTGAAACTCACAACAAATGGAAAAAGGCTGTAGCAGAGTTTCAGAGAACAAAGCTAGAAGAAAAACGGAAAAGCTGGAGAACTAAAACGGCATCGCTGAACCTTGAGAAAGACGGCAGGAAACTTTGGAGATTAGTCAAGTCTCTAAATGAAGAGCGTTCCTCACCTAGGCAGATTATCACATTGGATGAAGGTGGCAAACTTTTCAGAGGAAAACAAGCTGCAGACTTGTTTGCTAGAAGATACAGTTCAGAAAGCAACTTACCCATTAACATAGATCATCAGAGAGAGATAAGAAAAGAAATACTGGCAACCATGGGACAGACAGATACTCCTGCCCCAATGAGGGAACCCATCACACTAGGAGAACTACAGAAGGCTATTTCCAAGCTTAAGTTTCAAAAGTCACCCGGCCCAGACAAAATCAGCAACGAAATGCTAGTAAATCTGAGCTCAGCAGCAAAGACAAAACTGCTTGAGATATTCAACCACAGCTGGTTGAAAGGAACGGTACCCCAAGTATGGAGAGAAGCCATCACAATACCCATACTAAAGAAAGGGAAATGTAAGACCGAGGCTGCAAGTTACCGGCCAATCAGTCTCACAAGCTGTGTTGGGAAGACTATGGAGCGAATAGTCAACCACAGATTGAAATGGTATTTAGAGTCTGAGCAGATCCTGGTGCCGGAACAAGCTGGATTTAGAGAATGCTACAGTATAGAAGACCAAGTTACTTACTTGTCTCAAGCAATAGAAGATGCCTTCCAGGAGAAGAAAAAGGTCCTAACGATCTGGGTCGACTTCAAGCAGGCCTTTGACAAGGTGTGGAAAGATGGCCTCATTGCAAAACTTAGGGAGAAGTGGAATCCAAGGCAACATGATGAAATGGATCCAGTCATACTTGCATAACAGGAGAACTAGAGTCACTCTTGACGGTCTGCAGAGCAGAAAAGTGTTGCTCCATCAGGGGGTACCTCAAGGAGGAGTAATTTCCCCAACACTCTTCCTTGTTTACATCAATGACCTGGTGAAAGATCTCCCTGCAGGAGTTAAAGCTGCCTTATATGCAGATGACCTAGTACTCTGGTGCGCTGATGAAAATGCCACCACAGCAAATTATAGAATGCAGCGGGCAGCAGACATGCTAGTGTCATGGGCAGAGAAATGGCTTATCACAATAAACACAGACAAAACCTCCACAACACTGTTCTCCCTCGCCCCCAAGGACAAATCAGCTAACATACACCTAGGGACAACCGTGATCAAGGAAGAAAGCTACCCCACCTATCTTGGGGTGACATTTGACCAAAGGCTTACATGGAATAAGCATATTGAAAACGCAGAAGGAAAGGCCCGAAGACGACTAGGCATACTCAGAAAATTAGCAGGTACCAACTGGGGAGCAAATGAACGAAATCTAAAGAAGATTTATAATGGAGTAATAAGACCACACTTAGAGTTTAGCTCAGCAGCATGGTCATCAGCTGCTAACTCACATCTGCAGTCTTTGGACAGGGTGCAAAATCAAGCTCTCAGGCTCATTACAGGAGCCATGAAAACTACACCAATAACAGAGATGCAGAAGGTTGCTGGATTACAGACATTGTCCCATAGAAGAGACACAAAAACCATGATCCAGATGGAAAAGTACAACAGTATGCCAATGCACCCAATGAAGGCAAGACTAGATGATCTGGCATTGGGACGTCTAAAGCGTAGCAGCTTTGTGCATCGGGGGAAAAGACTTATAAGACAGCATCAAGAGGACCTATCCATGAAGACAACACCACTGAAGCCCACCCTATACCCTGTACCATGGGAGCAGGCCAGCAGTGCCCTCCAAATTAATACATCAGTCAGTGGTCTCACAAGTGGATGTGAGTATAATGATCTGCAAAAACGAACTGCTACATTGAGTATGATCCAAGAAAGCTATCCCGATCAATCATGGATACATGCCTATACAGATGGATCAGCAACTAATGCTGTTAGGAATGGAGGTGCCGGTATCTTTATCTCATATCCTGACAACCACTATGCGACTAGGCACATTCCCACTGGTAAATTCTGTTCCAACTATACAGCTGAGGTTCAAGCTCTAGAGCAAGCTGCAAATATGATTTATAACACCAACTCTGACTGCCACCAGGTAGTCATCCTCACAGATGCACTGTCTGTCCTGCAAGCTCTCAAGGGTGGTAAACTCCCGCATCTGAGAAATGAACTAAACAAGGTAGCTGCCAAAAAGAGAACCATACTTCAGTGGGTACCATCTCATTGTGGTGTACCCGGAAATGAAAAGGCAGATAAACTTGCAAAAAAGGGAGGAGAACGTGAACAAGAAGATAATGAAGTCACATACTTTGAGAAAAAGAGAGCTATCCAGACTATCAGAAGAGAACAGAACCAACCCAAAGACGACTATCACACTCTCGACCGGCAGGGACAGATAACTATTTTTCGACTCAGGACAGGGCATAACAAACTGAATAAACACATGCACAAGCTACGATTGTCTGCTTCACCACTGTGCACATGTGGATTAAACGAACAAACTGCTGAGCATGTTCTACAGGACTGTCCTCTGTATGACCAGTTAAGAAAGATATACTGGCCGAATGACTCAACACTAAACTCAAAGCTATATGGAGTTAAAGAGGAACTTCAAACAACAGTCGAATTCATCATGAGAACTCGTCTGACGGTGTAATCATCAAAGATGCGATCGCAAGAAGAAGAAGAAGAGTCATAAATGTGGAAGTCTGAAGGCGAACGAGGAAGAAGAAGAAGAATATCAAACTCTGAGAAGACAACTGGGTTTACAATTCTGCATCACAATGTTTTGACCAGATGTATTATAAAATTCTGGAAGATCACTATGGACATATACCACTTCGTTTGGGATAAGAACAGGAGTGCGACAGGGATGCCTCTTATCTCCATTTCTTTTCTTACTAGCAATAGACTGGGTTTTGAGATCATCGACAACACACAACAGAAATGGAATCCAGTGGACTCTGACTAAGCAGTTGGATGATGTGGATTTTGCTGATGACTTGGCTCTTCTGTCCCATAACCGTAATCAGATGCAGGACAAATTGAAAACACTCAATGAGAGGTCTCAGCAATTGGGTCTGAAAATACACAGGGAAAAGACAAAAATGATGAGAATAAGTGCAGGTAATGATAACAGGGTTGAACTTGAAGAAACACCAATACAAGATGTAGAATCGTACACATATCTTGGCAGCAATATAGACAAAGTTGGAGGGACAGACAGTGATATCAAACTAAGAATACAAAAAGCAAGAGGAGCTTTCATTGCATTGGGAAATATATGGAGATCAAGAGAAATCGGATCCAACATGAAAATAAGAATCTTCAACTCAAATGTGAAGTCAGTCCTATTGTATGGCTCTGAGACATGGAGAATAACAAAGACAACAACCAAAAAGGTCTATGCTCCTTTGGGAGTGGAGGATTATGAATGAAACGTACAATATATTTGTATTGCTAAAAGAAGAAAACACAAATGAGGAACGGGAAAAACTAACTTTCTATCAAAGTTGTCATCCTTGCGTCCTCTATTAAAATCATCCCGCCTGCCTTCGTCACGTCGTCCACCAAAGCGGTCGTCCTGCCCACCACCACCACCACCACTACCTCCACCTCTTGACCCAAAGCGACCTGTAGAAATAAAACCAATAATGTCAGTATACTCTGACTGACAACACATGTAGCACAGCATCTGAGACCACTCGTGATTAGGTTATAGAGTATTGACTAAAATGCATAAAAAATGTAACAAAGCAAATAACTATAATGATACAAAACAAACAAACAAAAAACTAAGAAAAGAAACAGCAGCAGTAACCACATAAAAGAAACAGATGCCATAATCACAATAGAAACAAGAGCTGTAATCACACAAAAAGGAGAATTAATTAAAACAAACAGCAGGCATAGTAAAAAAAATAAAAAGAACAGCAGTCAGTAATCATTAAAAAAAAACAGCAGTAAGCACACAAAAGAAACATCTGTAGTTAAAAAACAGAGACAGCAGCAGTAACCCCAATTAAGAAATGGTAGCAATCAAAAAAAAAAAAAAATTATGTTTAAAAAATGATCAAGGAACAATGATGACAAAATAAGAACCAACTGCAGTTACCACAACAAAGAAACATCTGCAGCAATCACAAAAAAAAGTAGCTGTAAACCCCCCCCCCCCCCCCCCCCACCCCCCCCCCCATCCCCCCGCCCCCCCCCCCCACCCCCCCCCCCCCCCCCCCCCCCAAAAAAATTTGCCCACAACAGCAGCATCAGTAAAGGCAAAAAAATACAACAGAACAGTGTTGCTGTCGTTTTTGACGGAGTTATAATAGGTAAATCTATGTTGTAAAACTTTGTTGGTCAAAGTTGAGGATAATTGGGTATTAACTTCCATGACAGGTTGTTTGAGGGTTATCTGCCCTTTCTTTCAATTATTGTCGTTGATCTGTCTTAACGATGCTCAGTTTTATGCTGTCTAGGCATGCGCAAGTTCTGAGCGCGAACTGAGGAAACTTCCGTCCGGTAGTGTGTTTTGGGCTGTCGGACATGTCCGTTGTGATTTTCTCTATATCATCGTGGGGATTGGAAAGTTTTCGATATGACTGAAATGTCAATGTTTTCCCCAGTGATTCTTTGTTCGTCAAGAGTGACGACATTTATTAAGTGTGTATCCGGAAGATTCTGTAAAAGGTAAATGACATTCTTATTAATATGCCTTTGGTTGCAGAACATTTGAAGTTACCTATCTGCGAGTGAAGCTCACAGATCTTGAGAGACAGAATTCCTTCTTTGCTTCTTGTTCTAGCCAAATGAGACTATGTGTTTTCAATCGAACAGAAGCCTAATGATGATGATAAATTATTGTGAACGCCGCAGGTTGGCGGTATATATGTTTAGCATGGCTTGATCGTGCCTGCTAACAAAGGATACACAGCTGTCTACATATTGAGGCCCTGTATTACGGCCAATATTTTTCAGCAAGAGGAAATATATCTGGCGGGCTATGCCAGTTGAATAACAGCCTTAAGTATTATTGCTACGCAATTTTAGGAGCTCGTTTGTTGGACGACAGAGCTAATTAAGTACCTGACGCGCTGAGTCAATGGTACGGAAGCTACATTATAAACTGTAACATTAGGACAGATGATGTTTGGGTATGTCCTAGTTGATGTATGATGCAAGCCTTTGATTACCAGACATTTAACAGTCATTCATTATGTATGTGAAGTCCTTGATCTTGTCGATTTGACTGTCCTGTTGATGCTACTGTCAGTTTCGTAAATAAATGTTTGAAACGTGCCAGCAGTCTTCAATTCATCATTGACTACTGCATGTGAGTGTATGGGTGCATTATTGACTTTACTAAGAGCTTCAAGCATTCGCGTTCTCGTCTACACCCACTCAGCACATCATAATACCAGTACCACACATCTACAACATGTACGCTGTTTTGTGTGAGTGATCATAGTACCCCTGGCAGTGCCTCACGCTGGTGGCCGTTACATTTCTGGCCGTTACATTTCTGGTGACCAACATCAACACCGCAACATTACACAGTCCAGGTGATAAACGACACGTTCACTCTGCCAGCTTTCACATCACGCATAAACAGTACGTTACAAACAGGAACACTAATCATCAAGAAATAAAGCATAACAGGAGGCATGATCACAAAATAAGACAGCAGTGATCGTAAAAATGAAATAGCAGCGGTAGTCACACACACACACACAAAAATCAATGGCAATCACAAGCTAAGAAAGAAACAGCAGCAATAATCGCACATATATTTTTTAAACAGGCAATAAAAAAAATAATAAAAAATAAACAACGGCAGTAATCATACAATCCAGTAATCATACAATCAGTAAAAGCGATATAAAAAGATCAAACAACTCACCTCCATCATCTCGGTCTCTGCTGTCTCTGTTGAAGCCGTAACCCCTGCTTGACCTCTCTCCACCAAAGCCTTTATCTCGATCACCACCGAAGCCCCTGTCTCTATCTCTATCCCCACCAAAGCCTCGATCCCGATCTCCTCCAAACCCACGGTCTCGATCACTAAAACCTCCTCTGTCTCTTTCACCTCCAAAACCTAAGAAGATAAAATATTCATCCATGGAGGCTTTAATAAACAGAAATGTATGACCTATAAAATCAGCTGTACAATTTATGAGTCTCTATCCACCTAAACTGTTAAAAGTATCGTCAAGATGTGATTTTGAAAAGGTGCCTTGGTTGTATGCTACGGGGAGAATGAGGCTCCTTGAGTGCAGCGTTGTGGCAAACGTGATTGTAATGTAAAACATTTAGAAGTTGTATGTGATGTTTACACGAGCAGCAGAACTCTTCACTGTTATGACATGTGACTAAAGTAGAAATTATTACAGGCTAGGGTAAGGGGTAAGCCTGCAAGTCTGAGGTGTAGAAGGTTAAAAGGTTATGAAATTTGTGTAAGGGGAGTTGACAGACGTTAAAGGGAATGGATGTTTCCAGGTGTTGTTTTTGTATATGAGAAGAGCAGTTGTCTGTTGTGTGGTTTTTTTTGGTTGTTCTTGCAAGGATCGATGTTGTTTCCAAACTTGGAAGCTGTCCCAGAAGTGATATTAGTATTAGTTGAGTTCTGGTAGGTTGTCAAGATAGACTGATAGTTTCTTGGGCCTTTTAAGTACCTCGTATATATGGCATGTACTAACTGTGATTATATATATTAGGTCGAGATCGTCTTGGACTTTGAGTTTAATTATTAATTACTATGTACAGTGTGGAAACTTGTCCTCTAGACAACAATGCCGCTGTTCTTGTTAGATTAGTGGTAACAGCGATGACAGTCCGGGACAAAGGTGTGCGTGTATGTGCGAGTAAGCACATTTTGTCTCGTAACAAGTATAATTTAATCTTAGAGTACCAGGTCACTCCATCTTCATTACCATTCAGCTCATTGGAGCAGAGGTAATCAATAATACCTTTCAAGCCTTCCTGTCCTGTGCCCTCTGTTCTAGGCCTTTCCATGTCTCGTTTATCTCTTTCATGCTCGTCTCCAATTTACTTCTGCGTGTTCATTTTTTTGCTCTCCCACTATTTCTCTTACCCTCGGGATTTCAGAACAAGGACTGTCTAGTAATGCTATCAACAAGGTCACTCCACTGAACATTGTGCCAGACACATAAAATGTTGGGCTGGGTTGCCATTAACTCCACATACTGGTACACTCTTTTAAACAAGCACACAGTGAATAAAACCCAAAATCTTGTCATACCACTTCAATCCTTCTATTCTACACATCTATCAAAGTCTAATTTATTTAGCTGTCATATATGTTGTTTTCTATGTCCAAGAGCCATGCAATAGGACTGTCTTGGCATCTGAGTTAAAGCTTCTGATGCAGTGAAAGCCCCTCTTGCTTTTATTATTCTTATATCACTGTGTGTTCATCCAGCATGTCTATTTGTCTGTTGTTCAATAACTGCCTATATTGCTGTAAGATATATGGGAGTTCAGCTCAGCACATTTCTGAATAGCAGAAACGCTACAGGAAATGCCTAGATCTCCAGTGTAGATAATACCATGGAGTCTTCAACTTGGTATTGGCTGCAAAACAGTGAGAAGCTCAGCAGCCATAGCTAAACGACACCAACTCACAGCTTGTAGTGATGTTTTTCAAAGTGCAATCTTGTGCTGCATTTGTTCACATAATCTTTGCCTTCTCACAGTGCATTTTCAGACCCAACTGCCACGTCCTTTCATTTTGTCTTGCTTAAGGCAGATATGCAAATAACAGTAGTTTTAAGAGATCTGAATACAAGCTTTAAAAATTGCTTTCTCCAAAACTTATATTTTTATTCTAAATTATTTTGTGTTTGCTTTGAGGCACATTTTTTAAGGGGGTGGACGGCAGAGAAAACTGGATTTTACGTACAAAATATAGATTTTTTACTTTTGAGCTTATTTTATTAAATAATCATCGAGGAATCGATTGAATAAGGTTTTATGACATAAAAAATGCATTAGATGTGTCAAAAAGCATATTTTCGGCACTACCCTCATGCTATGATTTTCAAATTTGTGCCGAAAATGCATGATTTCTCTCTCAATAATACCTTAGTTATACTGAGCGCATCGCGAAGTATTTGGTATCGCAGAAAAGGGAATTTTTTTTTGTCCCGGATAGTAGCAAATTCGAAACCTTTATTTCACATACCTCTGCGTGATTTGGCATTCAAAATTTTCCATCGTTTTATGCTAACTTCCTTATAAGGAGAGGTCACGCAGTGACCCCATTCTCTCAGTCAAGTCCCATTCATGAGGGAGTGGTGTTTATCTTTCTGATTGGTCGTAACAGCACGTAGCTTTGTCTGCGCATATCCGGAACATAACAACAGGTATTTCCGACCGTAAACAAATAACTCATTGAACATGGTAAAAGTACATGTTTCTCTTGATTACAGTCTAAATCTCATTAAATTATATTCTATTACTTCAAAATGGGAAGAAAAGGTAAGAAAATAAAGCAATTTTCTGCCATTAGAGCACGTTGAAAGTGTGTAATTTCCAGCACTGTTACAACCGAATCAGCGGTGAATGATAACCAACCTGATGTAGACTTATCAACTATGTCTGCATACCAGTAGGCTATAGTTCAAATCGCGGATCCAATAGTGCCTTACATTGCTGGCCCAAGTCGATCTGATATAAAAATGAACCTGAGAGCGAGCTAGAATGGTGCTTCTCATAACACTGTCTGTGCTAAACCTACCTACAGAAATATGCAGATCAAATTTTTGATCATTTGAATACCATGCACAACTCTACAGTATTTCAGCATCATCTGGGCTGAACATGCTAAAAGTCAGCATCGTACCATTAATAAAAAAAAGAAGCCATTGACATCGCTGTCAGCTTTGATGCAACATGGCTATCTAGAGGTTATAAGTCACTGACAGGTGTTGGCAGTGTTATCAACATCTTGACTGGCATGGTCATCGATATGCACGTTATGTCTTCCTTCTGTTACACCTGCGAGAATACTGGACAGTAGCAACTGAAAAACCAGCCTAACAAATTAGAACAATGGAAAGCAGAGCATCAGAAGGACAGCTGCTGTAATTACTTGCTTCACCCTAGGCCTAGTGTAATTCTGTTCATGATTAAGGAGCGACCAGGGTCAGCCGGAAATGATGGAAGTAAAAGCCTGTGAGGTTTTCTGGCTTCGCTCAGTGGTAAATCACAAGCTACGCTACACTGTTTTGCTACAGGCACCCCACCCCAGCATATCAGATGGCGATTCCAAGGCCTACAACAGACTCTGCGACATCAAACCGTATGGTCCAGAAGTTGACATAACCACAGAAGAGTGCGTATGGTCAAGCATCTGGAACAAACTCAAAACGCCTTGAACAGGTGCGATTGAGGAAACGTCTGGCCAACAGCCAGAAACATGAGGCTGACAAACTTGTAAAAAGAAGAAAAATTAGGCAAGAGGACAAAGCTACTGGAGAGGAGACAAAGGGAGAGGGCAGGAGCTGCAGGAAGCTGAAGGAGGTGCAGCATATAGTGCTGGAGAATTTTAAACACATTCAGCCCCCCAGAATGGAGTATATTGGACAAGACAAGGCACTCGGTGAGTAAAATGCATTTTTCTTAACATTTTATTAACAAAAAATGTTATTACTAACAAACTAACAGAGCAGTCTCAAATTTGGCATGCATGTAGTACACATCTATATCTTTAAAGTAACACATCTGCATTTTTGATATTTTGGTAATTTTCTTTTATAAATTTTTTAAATATTTTTTTCATACAAATATAGTTTTTTTTTTTTTTAAATCATTAAAAATAGAATTTTAATCTTATCAAAATAAGCATGTGTAAAATTGTTTTAATTTGATAAAGTTTGGTCAATGGGAAACATAAAATTTTTGCTCTAGAAAATTGGTGAAAAATCCAATATGGCGGTGTTTTTTTTTTTGGTTACCATGGTAGAAGGATAGAAGAAAAATTAGGCAAGATAAAGGCGAGAGGAGGAGCTGCAGGAAGCTGAAGGAGGTGCAGCATATAGTGCTGGAGGATTTTAAACACATTCAACCCCCCAGAATGGAGTATATTGGACAAGACAAGGCACTCGGTGAGTAAAATGCATTTTTCTCAAAACTAACATTTTATTAACAAAAATTTTTATTACTAACAAACTATCTAACAGATCAGTCTGAAATTTGGCATGCATGTAGTACACATATATACCTTTAAATTGTCACATGCTTTTTTTTTGTTGATATTTTGGTAATTTGCTTTGATATATGTTTAAAAAATTTTTTCATACAATTATAGTGTATTTTTTTTTAAATCATTAAAAATAGAATTGTAAACGTATCAAAAAAGCATGTGTAAAATTGTTTTAATTGTCAGTCACAACATGTGTGTGCAATTTGATAAAGTTTGGTCAATGGGAAACATAAGTTTTTAGCTCTCGAAAATTGGTGAAAATGAAATATGGTGGATTTTTTTTTTTTTTTTGTTACCATGGTAACCACATGTTTTTTAACAAAATAAACTGTAGAATTTGGTTCATGGACATACACTGTGTCTATTGAGCACATAAAAAGTTTGAAAATGTTATTAGAACAAAAGTTAGTTTTCACTGTAGTTTACCCCCTTAAAACCAAGTCTGTTACTGCATGTCTATAAAATTAGTATCAATATTATCCTGCATCAAAATTATGTTATAATAAGAAATGAGGTCAAACAATTACCTCTGTCCCTGTCACCTCCAAATCCTCGATCACGTTCTCCACCAAAGCCTCTGTCTCGATCACTGAAGCCACGATCCCGGTCTCTGTCCCCACCAAAGCTACCTCGATCTCTGTCCCTCTCACCAAACCCACGATCACCATGGCTCCTGTCAGAGAAGCCGCCGCCACCACCTCCCCTGTCTCTATCGCCAAATCCACGATCTCTGTCTCCGAATCGACCCCCTTTGTCGGAATCTCTGAAACTGCTGCCATCTGGTAGAATTTACAAGGTGTATTTAGAACAATTCTACATATACCACAAATGGGACCCAAAGATGCAGCAATAGAGAATGCAGTCAGCGACCCATAGCTTGACTGCTTGCGTCAGGGTCAGCGAACCAGAGCTGACAAAGACCCTACTCCACCTCCACGTGGTGGTCCTGGAAACAGGCTGCATCACTGCAGTCTGGCTGAGAGAGTAGGGATCGAAGAGGGAAGGCAAACCCGGTCCCAAAAAATGCCATGCTAAAGTCGGATGTGTTGGCCAAAAGGCGCAGATATCGCAGCTCTGGTGTAAACAGACACAACGCAACCAACGTCCTTTTCAGGACGAACGAGGAAGAAGAAGAAGATATACCACAATAAGTGAATTACTGTTTAACAGAATGGGGCTTTTTTTGTTTTAATAAAATCAGATCAAGAGGCCCTGGTAAAACTACAACAGAGATGAAAATAAAAATGTTTTAAAATTAAATTACTGTGAACAAAAAAAAAAAAAAAACAGAAGATCCATACACAACTGTCTATGCATTTTATTTAACAAATAAAAAGATTAATTTTAATTTACGTGTGTCACTGCACACAAGATCCATTCAAAACCATAACATATACTCGTAGAAAATAGTTGAAAGCACAGCATATATTTGCGGTCACCTTTCTGCCTATCGTTTCCTTTCAGCTGCCGCCATTCAATAACACTTCCCTACTGGAATACCTTGTGCAAGAGTAAATTTACTTTTATTATAATAGACTCCATTGTGCCATACATACTGCCAACACAATGCAGAAGATCCCCATTGTTTTATTCTGCACTTTTATGTATCCCAAGGAATGCCTTTCTCGTCTTTGTCTAGCGCCTTCATTAGCTTATAATACTATTAACAGAAACAGTTAATAAAAAAACTTTTTGACAGAGATAACTTTTTGCAGCAAAGATAGGGGCAAAGTCTTTTACAGACAGGGGGTATGATGTGCTGGTGTTGTGGGTAGTGGGTTTCCCCCCTTGCTTCACCCTAGGCCTAGTGAATTCTTGTTCATGAAAGGAGCGACCATTGCGGTGTTAGTCTCTTGGCCTAGCAAAACCTCTCATACCCCAAGATCGTTGTGCGTGGTGAAGAGCCACACCCTCCTCGAGGTAGTCCTGGTAACTGAGGGTGCGAATCCTCAGGCTAAACACAACGGATCTAGAGGAGCAAACCTCGATAATAAAACCGGTGCACTACACCGTACACGCCCTCTGTGGGTGGGAAGGAGCCAGATGGATACTGAACAAGTCTAGGGAGTGGGAACGAGTGTGGACTGCTCCCTGAAGATCGGAACCCATCGTACAGGCACAGAGACTCAGGACGTGACGATCCTATTGCCTTCAACTCTTGGTCACATGCCTAGAGCCTCGGAGAACTCGGCGTAACCAGCAGGCAATTTGGTGGCGGGGGAAAGAGCACTGTGAGCCCTACCTTGGCTACGTATCACAAGGAGACGCAGAAACACCCCCTTTATCTCCCCCAGAGCTGGCACAGTACACTTCTGGCTTCTACCCGGGGCGGTAGGAAATCCACAGGCACCCCAGCATCACAATGCCATGAAGATGACAAAGTTGGAATTTACTAACTCAAACCTGGCAGAGCAAGTCCTCCATCAGATGCGGCCGATGCTGGGCCCACTGGCGCGTGGACACGTCCCGATCCCCATCGAGACTTGCCCGGGGAGCCCACCCCGGCTCAAAAAAGCAGAGAAGGCCACTCTCCAAACCTCCGATGTCTTGCGGGCAGTGTTAGGATGTGCAAGAACAGGGACAGGAAGACTCCACAACTTCCCCACTGAAGACACGCCCACGGCGACCGTTGCCTCAATTGGCTGTGTGTGGTGTACCCGGAAACGGGGCCTCCCAGTACTGAGGCACAGTTAAGTCCCCGATGTCACTTATCGGTGCAGAGTTGAGAGAGATGGCTGAGCATCACAATCCCCCCTGTGTTGCAGCATGATGAGAAGCCAGCATTGCACACTGAGCTTGGGGGGATCACTTGGGCACCAGACTTAATACTGGCTCTTGACTGGATGGCCGCATGCAGGAGATTTCTACAATGGAGGGTTGGCAGGTGATGGGTATCTGGAAGTGGCTCTGTGCAGGACGTGAGGATTCCTTGGGAGAGCCCAGAACCAGAGCACAGCATTGTGCAAGCTCTGCATAGTTGGAGAGCCCCCTGGATGACGGGGAATGCACAGTGTGCTACCCCACCTATCCCCAACTGCTAACTTAGAACCAGAAGTGGGGTCCTCTGTATGCGTGCCAGGCCAGGATAAAATGCCTGGGAAAGAGACTGGAGCTCAGAACTCCCTAACTCAAAGTTGCAGGATGGCAGAAAAGCCATGGGAAAGACAGGGCTATTTTGAAGATAACGCAACCATATTTTCACCATACGAGCTCGGACGCCGCCTCGGTAAACAAGGTCAGCGCAGAGCAGTGACACCCCCAGGCTGCTTGCGAATAGTCTACTACTGAGAACATAAACAGATTAGGGATGAGCCCACTCTCCCGTTGAACAGGTGCTAAAGTCGTAGATACTGGGCCAAAAGGCGCACCGGAAACCACAGTATCACGCAACTCGCTTTTTTTTTTTCTATGGAGAGTACACCGTCAAATAAATCTCGTACTGGTGCTCGCCCTGTGGAGCTCCACCAGGCAGGTGCAGTGCCGGGCTCTGAGCCTCGACAGAGCCCACCCTCAGCTACTGGAGGACCCTCTAGACCGTCTTGTGGAGTCAGCAGACGGCGGAGGAGAACTACTGACCAAAACAAAACAGAAAAAGAGAAACCCAGAGTGCCACTTGTCATGATGCACTGGAATGCAGAGGGAGTGAACAGCAAGCAGGCTGGATACAGCAAAAAGACAGAGCTGGAAAACATCTTGTATGAGAAGCAAGTCAGTGTTTGCTGTATCCAAGAGACTCACTTGAAAGCAGATCAAACCTTTAAAATAAGGGGATATCAATGCTTCAGATCTGACAGAAAAGATAGACGAAAAGGAGGAGTACTTACTCTTGTAAGGAATAACATTCCTGCACACGAAAGGAAAACCTTCATGGATGGAGCAGAATATCAGCTGTTGCAGATAAAGGTAGACAAGATGGAAATAGAACTCCTGAACTATTACTGTCCGAACAACAAACCCCTGAGTCTCAGCTCTATACAGGTACCAGCCACCAACTTTATAGCAGTTGGAGACTTTAATAGCCACTCCCAGAGCTGGGGCTATAACCATCTGGATCACAGAGGTGAAGAGGTTGAAACTTGGCAAGATGATCACTCCCTAATCCTAGTCAATAATGCCACAGATACTCCTACCTTCTACTCCAGAGGATGGCACACAACTTCAACACCAGATCTTGCCTTCTCCACACCAGATATTCTTCTTCTTCTTCCGTCCTTAGCCAATGACCAGCAAAGCAGTCAGTGGCCATTACGCCTAGTGGCGTCTTAAGGGCAACAGCGAATAGATTTTCTTTGTCGTTGTTCCCATCATGCCTAATGGCGTCTTTAGGGCAACGACAAATCAATCCATTTGTCGTTGTTTCCGTAATCAAAGTGACTGGCAAACGGGTGATCAGCCCGTTGGGAACACCAGATATAGCTGGATCTATTAGTAGAGAAGTAGGAGACCAACTAGGGGGAAGCGACCATCGCCCAATCTTTCTTACTGTCCAGAGTGCAACTCTCAGTACAGGCCCAGCCATTACAAGATGGAACTACAAAAAAGCCAACTGGGGTTTATTCAGGCATCAGGTGAACACGCTGCTGTCTACCCTCAAGGTACAGAACAGAGACATTAATGAAGTGGTAAAAGACTTCAACAGATGCATACTACAAGCTGCAAAAGAAACCATTCCCAAAGGATGCCGGCGTAACTACATACCATACTGGTCCAGCACACTCCAAGAACGTCAGGAAGCTATGGACAGGGCTAGAAAGGACGCAGAGTCTCAGCCTTCACTTGAAACTCACAACAAATGGAAAAAGGCTGTAGCAGAGTTTCAGAGAACAAAGCTAGAAGAAAAACGGAAAAGCTGGAGAACTAAAACGGCATCGCTGAACCTTGAGAAAGACGGCAGGAAACTTTGGAGATTAGTCAAGTCTCTAAATGAAGAGCGTTCCTCACCTAGGCAGACTATCACATTGGATGAAGGTGGCAAACTTTTCAGAGGAAAACAAGCTGCAGACTTGTTTGCTAGAAGATACAGTTCAGAAAGCAACTTACCCATTAACATAGATCATCAGAGAGAGATAAGAAAAGAAATACTGGCAACCATGGGACAGACAGATACTCCTGCCCCAATGAGGGAACCCATCACACTAGGAGAACTACAGAAGGCTATTTCCAAGCTTAAGTTTCAAAAGTCACCCGGCCCAGACAAAATCAGCAACGAAATGCTAGTAAATCTGAGCTCAGCAGCAAAGACAAAACTGCTTGAGATATATTCAACCACAGCTGGTTGAAAGGAACGGTACCCCAAGTATGGAGAGAAGCCATCACAATACCCATACTAAAGAAAGGGAAATGTAAGACCGAGGCTGCAAGTTACCGGCCAATCAGTCTCACAAGCTGTGTTGGGAAGACTATGGAGCGAATAGTCAACCACAAATTGAAATGGTATTTAGAGTCTGAGCAGATCCTGGTGCCGGAACAAGCTGGATTTAGAGAATGCTACAGTATAGAAGACCAAGTTACTTACTTGTCTCAAGCAATAGAAGATGCCTTCCAGGAGAAGAAAAAGGTCCTAACGATCTGGGTCGACTTCAAGCAGGCCTTTGACAAGGTGTGGAAAGATGGCCTCATTGCAAAACTTAGGAGAAGTGGAATCCAAGGCAACATGATGAAATGGATCCAGTCATACTTGCATAACAGGAGAACTAGAGTCACTCTTGACGGTCTGCAGAGCAGAAAAGTGTTGCTCCATCAGGGGGTACCTCAAGGAGGAGTAATTTCCCCAACACTCTTCCTTGTTTACATCAATGACCTGGTGAAAGATCTCCCTGCAGGAGTGAAAGCTGCCTTATATGCAGATGACCTAGTACTCTGGTGCGCTGATGAAAATGTCACCACAGCAAATTATAGAATGCAGCGGGCAGCAGACATGCTAGTGTCATGGGCAGAGAAATGGCTTATCACAATAAACACAGACAAAACCTCCACAACACTGTTCTCCCTCGCCCCCAAGGACAAATCAGCTAACATACACCTAGGGACAACCGTGATCAAGGAAGAAAGCTACCCCACCTATCTTGGGGTGACATTTGACCAAAGGCTTACATGGAATAAGCATATTGAAAATGCAGAAGGAAAGGCCCGAAGACGACTAGGCATACTCAGAAAATTAGCAGGTACCAACTGGGGAGCAAATGAACGAAATCTAAAGAAGATTTATAATGGAGTAATAAGACCACACTTAGAGTTTAGCTCAGCAGCATAGTCATCAGCTGCTAACTCACATCTGCAGTCTTTGGACAAGGTGCAAAATCAAGCTCTCAGGCTCATTACAGGAGCCATGAAAACTACACCAATAACAGAGATGCAGAAGGTTGCTGGATTACAGACATTGTCCCATAGAAGAGACACAAAAACCATGATCCAGATGGAAAAGTACAACAGTATGCCAATGCACCCAATGAAGGCAAGACTAGATGATCTGGCATTGGGACGTCTACAGCGTAGCAGCTTTGTGCATCGGGGGAAAAGACTTATAAGACAGCATCAAGAAGACCTATCCATGAAGACAACACCACTGAAGCCCACCCTATACCCTGTACCATGGGAGCAGGCCAGCAGTGCCCTCCAAATTAATACATCAGTCAGTGGTCTCACAAGTGGATGTGAGTATAATGATCTGCAAAAACGAACTGCTACATTGAGTATGATCCAAGAAAGCTATCCCGATCAATCATGGATACATGCCTATACAGATGGATCAGCAACTAATGCTGTTAGGAATGGAGGTGCCGGTATCTTTATCTCATATCCTGACAACCACTATGAGACTAGGCACATTCCCACTGGTTAAATTCTGTTCCAACTATACAGCTGAGGTTCAAGCTCTAGAGCAAGCTGCAAATATGATTTATAACACCAACTCTGACTGCCACCAGGTAGTCATCCTCACAGATGCACTGTCTGTCCTGCAAGCTCTCAAGGGTGGTAAACTTCCGCATCTGAGAAATGAACTAAACAAGGTAGCTGCCAAAAAGAGAACCATACTTCAGTGGGTACCATCTCATTGTGGTGTACCCGGAAATGAAAAGGCAGATAAACTTGCAAAAAAGGGAGGAGAATGTGAACAAGATAATGAAGCCACATACTCTGAGAAAAAGAGAGCTATCCAGACTATCAGAAGAGAACAGAACCAACCCAAAGACGACTATCACACTCTCGACCGGCAGGGACAGATAACTATTTTTCGACTCAGGACAGGGCATAACAAACTGAATAAACACATGCACAAGCTACGATTGTCTGCTTCACCACTGTGCACATGTGGATTAAACGAACAAACTGCTGAGCATGTTCTACAGGACTGTCCTCTGTATGACCAGTTAAGAAAGATATACTGGCCCAATGACTCAACACTAAACTCAAAGCTATATGGAGTTAAAGAGGAACTTCAAACAACAGTCGAATTCATCATGAGAACTCGTCTGACGGTGTAATCATCAAAGATGCGATCGCAAGAAGAAGAAGAAGAAGCAGCAAAGATACAAAAGCTGACATTCACTTTCTCTTAACAATATACAGAATATCACATGTTCAACAAACTGAAAATCGGACAGATATGTGTCCATGTGGGGAGGACAAACAAACAGTACATGTTCTACAAGACTGCTGGCTCCATGAGAAAAGCAGAGTGGCAGCGTTGTGTAGCTTTCACCAACCCAGTTGAGGAACTGTATAGTGATGAGAGAAGCCTGAGACAGAGTGCCTGCTTTTTTAAGAGAGATAGGTGTGGTTATTTGAGAGCGAACAACGAAGAACAATACCACATTTATTCACACTGCTTCATTTAAATTCCTCACTGGGGGAAAGATCTCAGAATGACCAATCTGTGATAAAAATAAAAAATAAAAAAATGGCACAGGAAACACCCCGAGTCCAAAGCAGCAGAAGCATACGACTCGTTACCAAGATCAAGTGATAACTTTCAGACTATCTGTTCACCAAATGAAAAATCAGATAGGCAGATCTGCATTTGTGGGATGAACAAGCAAACAGTAGAACATGTCCTCCAAGAATTTCAGCTCCATGAGAACAGTAGCGTGGTAGCTAGGCTGCCTCCAACTCAGCTGTGGGAGAAACCTTATGGTGGCAAGAGAATCCAGAGACAGATCTGCAACTTTATAAGAGATAGATGCGGTTATTTGCGAGTTAACACAGAAGACTGATTTGTAATACCAACATTAGACGAGCCATCAAGATGCCTTTGATCAGTTCTCAGTGCAAGCCCTCCAACTTTGTAAGAGACAGATGTGGTTATTTGCGAGTTAACGCAGAAGACCAATTTCTAATACCAACATTAGAAGAGCCATCAATGCCTTTGATCAGTTCAGAGCAAGCCCTCCTGACCTGTGCTATCCGCATTAGTTCTGTCCTTATCTTCATCCTATTTCTGACTCCGGGTGATTCTACAACACAGATCAACTTGTGATACTATCTACTGCTTTCCCCAATGTGTGTCCTATCCATTGTTACCCCACCTTGTTACACAGGTATTTGTCTGCCTCTTTCCATCAGTTTCACATCATGATCCCATAAACCACTTCAATCTTCCTTTTCTGAATGAGCAGCCAGTTATGAAATTATGTCTGGGCATAGGCAGCATCACATATATACATGAATGTAAACACACTGATTGAGAACCAGGCACATGTAAAACCAGGTACTCTAGTACGTGTGATTTGAGATATGCCTCACTGTTGTTCCTATCACATACAACACACATCAGCACATCCACACTCAGGCTGTGCGGCTGTCAGGATAGGAAAAACCAAAAAACGGTATTATGTTAAAACTAAAGAATAGACCTACTGCTCCATAAGTGACATCATACGAGGTGACTAACATGAGGCTATGAATCGGGCTGGTAAGCTTATGTAAAAAAAAATTGCTTCAAGAACCACTGCTGCAGGATCACAAGAATGCTTCCGTGCAAGCTTCCATCAAAGGGATCAGATGCAGTGGTGGCTCCAAAAGAAGAAAAAAAGGAAAATGATTTCATGGAAAGTAGAGTATATGAAAACATCAAGACAACTTTACAAATTTAATTATAGAGAAATGACAGAAATGGCGCATGCAGCTGAAAGGGTACCAAAAGAAAAAAACAAAGCAACTCACCGTCTGAAGCAGGATTTCGTCTTCTCCAATCCCCTTCCGTTCTATCTGGTTCACCTGGTCTGCCTCCACGGCCCTCCTGATTTTTCTCCGTCGCCAAATCTACACGTATTGAACGACCCATGTATTCCTGGAGGGACAAAAATATATAAAATACAAACACCTCACAAATATGTCATACAGGATACAGCACCTTTTTTTTCACAGAATTTTCAGCCACAGAATTTAATCATTTTTTTGCACAAGAATACAGAACAGTGGACATTGCAGGTTTTAGGTTAACTCCAGGAGAAAGAACCTGACGGCCTATAAAGTTACATGTTTCAAGCATTAGTCAATATTTATTCTTTTTTTCCACTCCTCAGAATGAATTTTTTTTTATATAATAAATCATCAAAATTGTTGTTGATCATAATTTTACTGTGAACATGGATAAAGAAACCACCAATAACATACAAAGAAGAAAACTTACACCTAAAGGACCTAGCATTCTACTTCGTGTTTCTTGTTGACTGTTATATTGTTATACAATATTGATTCATGCTACAAGACAAGATAATGCACTGCAGACCCAAGGTAACGCAGCTTGAGATAATGTACGTTAATTTTGCAGACTGCACTCTTTTCATGTGCATATATTTTGGCGTTTAGCAATAAAAATAAAAAAAACATTTAAATGAAATCTTTTTTTTCTCGAGCATCCAAAATCAATAGATGCACACGATTATACATCTCACTTATTTTGGCTCATTCATGTGTGACGATGGTTAGTTGTACTTACACCAGATGTTCTTCAGGCAGCTAAATTCTTTCAAAAGTCAATCAATTTTTGTTGAAACAAATAAATTTGTTGAAACAAATAAATTTGCATGAATGTGGTGCCAAAGTTTATACCCCGTCATCCTAGTATTATCAGCTCTATAATGTATCCATGTACATTCACAGGAACATGGTTTATGAGACATGAATTTGTTTAAGGCAGCAAAGACAGGTAGGATGGAAGAGATAATGAAGATTTTACAAGCCAGATCACATTGACTACCACAGTGCTAGAGACACAGGGAACAACAGAAATTGTCCGTCTTCAAATGCCTACCTTATCATGGTATGTCAGAGCCTCCAGTAGAGACTCCCTGTTCTTGAAGTCCACATAAGCATATCCCTTAGGTCTGCCACCATCAAAGATTATCCTTACAGTATCCACCTGGCAGAAATAAGATACAACATTCAACAGCACTCTTTTTTTTTTTTTAAACAGCAATCATGAAAATGGCCCATTGTAGTTCCTGGGAAGAGGCAAAGAAATAAATAATAATAATGCTCCCTCAGGTATATCGTACAATGCAACTAATATGAGGCTGTGCATATGACTGGAAACATCATCACGTAAAACAAATTGCCATAGAAACCAGCATGACAAGAGCATGTGAATGATTGGTGCAGGCTTCATGACCAGCTGGTTCCATCGGGATTAAAAAGGATGATAATGCTGAATCACGAAAAGCTACAGAAACTTACCTTGCTTAATCCTAGCTAGTCAAATGGCTAAACCTGTTCCTACTGATCTTTACCCCTAGAAAATGTGAAATTCCCTGGTATGGTAATTTACCCATAGTTGTCGACCACTGCACTAATGTTTCCCCAATATATTACTAATACACAGACCAATCCCCTTCTTACTCCTAATGTATAGACCTATCAGAACATTTATAGTGACATCCTGTAAGAATGAATTTCGTCAATTTGTACATGTAATCACAGTGATTGAGATCCTGGCATATGTAAGGCAAGAAACTCTTGTACATATGATCTGATATTGCTTCATTGATTTTCCTATCACGTACAACCCACATCAGCACATCACACTCAGGCTGTGTGGCTGTCAGGATAGGAACATTCCAGTAATCACTAATGTGTACACTATTCCTAGTCGTTCCTATAGTATGGACTAATCATCTATCAATGTAATGACCAATCATCACGTTACTACTTATTTATTGACCAATCCTCACCTTACTACTTATTTTTTTTAACCAATACTCATATTAATAACATAATGACCAATCCTCATCTAACTACCAATGTAATGATTAATCTTTATCTTACTACTTATTTACTGACCAAATCTTCATCTTATTATTAACTTTATGACCAATCATCTTACTATTTATGTTCTGACCAATCATCTTACTCTGCCATCACCGGTGTCAATACCTTGTCGAGGTATGGCAGCTTGCGTACCCTGATTACCCCCAGAGCTATGCCAGCGGGAGTTTTACTCCTGGAAGGTTCTACCAAGCTGGACAGGTTTGCGCAGGCAGGGGTCAGACTAAAGAAAACACCCTGGTCCTCCAGGCTGGGGGTTTTAGCATAGGGCTGACACCCCTGTCTATGTAAAAAATAAATGAAGTCACGGAAACAACAAATGAACAAACTTTGCTGCGGGACGAACATCCGGAATCTGAGGCTTGTATGACTGTCAGTGGTGAAAGCCGAAAGGAAGCCACTGACATGAAAACGGACGTCCTGACCGCAAAACATGATACACAAGAAAAGGATTTTGGAATGTCAGGACAATGAACGAGACGGGTAAACTAAAACAGGTCACGGCAGAAATGAGAAACTATAGGTGCTAGGGATAAGCGAGAGCAGATGGACAGGGGCAGAAAAAGCTAAAACAGCAACAGGAGAAACAGTACTTTACTCTGAAGAGAGGATGGACAGCACAATGAAGGCGTAGCCATTATTCTACAGAAAGGAATAGAAAGGACATTACTGGAATGGAAACCCATCAACAACAGACTGATAAGATTAAGATTGAGAGGGAGATTCACCAATACTACAATAATTAAATGCTACGCACCAACGAATGACAGCGATAAAGAGGTCAAGGATGACTTCTATCAACAACTGCAGAAAGAAATGGAAGACACACCAAGATATGATCTTATTATAGTAATGGGAGACCTCAATGCGAAAGTTGGTACACACAATACATATAATGAAAGAGTAATGGGGAAATGTGGCAGCGGAACAGCAAACGAAAATGGGGATAAATTAATACGTTTCTGTAGCATTGACAACCTGGTCATTGGAGGAACACTTTTCCCACATAAAGAAATTCACAAATTAACATGGGAATCACCAAATGGTCGGGACAGAAACCAGATAGACCACATCATGATTAATGGTAGATGGAGACATGCATTACAAGATGTGAAGGTAAGAAGAGGTGCAGATGTGGGAAGCGATCACCATTTAGTAGTAGCAAAACTGAAAGTGAAACTAAGAAGGGCTGGACCAACTGTAACTACACAGAAAAGGTTTGACATCAGCAAACTGAAGGACCCCCTTACCAGAAAAGCTTTTGCGGCTGACATAAAGAAACGATACCAATTTGCCAAAAGTCAGGAAAAGACATTGACTGATGATATAGACCAGAAATTACAACACCATTTCAACAATATATAAGGAAAGCAGCAAATCATGCTATTATTCCCAGAGACAGAAAGGAAAAACAAGACTGGATAACACCATCAACAACAGACTAATTGAGACACACCATATCATAGCTGAGAAAGGAAATGAAAAGAGGTCAAAGATAAAACCAGAAACAAAGTCCCCCAGGTTAAAGCAACATATAATGAAAAGTAAGTAATGTGGCAGCGGAACAGCAAACAGCTGGACAACCTGGAAGTTAAAATGCCAAACCGACCAGTCACAAAGGACCATTTCCTATGATTAATGGTGATGGAGAATGCAAGACAGGCAGAAGAGGGCAGCAAACGATCACCATTTAGTAGCAAACTGAAATGAAACAAGAAGGGCACCAACTGTAAGTATACACAGAAAAAAGCAAATAACTAAATTCATCAGCGGAAAACGAGGTGCAAACAATATTACATTAGTAAGAGATAAGCAATGAAATCTCATCACGACAGCAGAGGGACAGGAAACAAGATAGGCAGAGCATTTCAGAGAAACTCTGAACAAGGAACCACCAGAGACACAATTGAATGTTCCTGAGGCTGAAAATGATCTAGATGTTAATACAGACATTCCACGAAAAGAAGAAATCATCACAGCAATCAAAGGGTTAAAGAATGGAAAAGCTCCTGGCCATGATAACTTAAATGCAGAGCTATTTAATTAAGACAGACCCTGAGCTAGCTGCAGAACTATTAGAACCACTATTTGCACAAGTCTGGAAAACAGGGACAACACCAACAGAGTGGAACAAAGGAATGTCAAATTGCCCAAGAAGGGAGATCTTGCAGACTGCAATAATTGGAGAGGAATCACTCTTCTCTCAGTTCCCAGCAATATACTAGGCAGGATAATTATACAGAGAATTTCAAAAGCAGTAGACCACAAACTGAAGAAAGAGCAAGCAGGATTTAGAAAGAACAGAAGATGTGTAGATCATATATTTACTCTCAGGAACATTATAGAGCAGTGCTCAGAATGGCAAAGACAGCTTTACATTAATTTCGTTGATTTTGAAAAGGCTTTTGACAGTATACATAGGGACAGTTTACAGAAAATACTTAGGGCTTATGGAATTCCAAGATGCATAGTGTCAATCATAAAAAAGCCTCTATGATAACTGTCACATAATATCTTTTGTTGCGCACATGGACTTTGGTGGAATAAACATATATTTTGGTGCGCACGTCAGCTTTAAAGAAAATGGTGCAAAGGGGTGCAATGGAATGGAGTGAACAGGAAGCCTGAAAGAGAAAGATGTCAGTTGGCAGGCTCTAGAAGCCGCATTGCATATTAATCGTGCTCTATTTATGGTTGCTGGCTTTTGTACAGCCTTGTTGTATAGTCCAGTGGTAGTAGGACTTGTTGATCCAGTCACATGGTTATTGCCGACAATGTATTGCTATTATTATTGAATTCCTACGTGTTTCATTGTTATGATTAAAAAGGGAGATTGTCAGCACGCCTTCGTGTACGCTTTGTGAATGGCGTTTACAAGTATGTTGATTGTGTGACCTCTCGCAGTTTGATACGAGCTTAGAGGACAATGTCATGAAAGTGTAGATATTATACTGTGACATATTTTTGGGGGCTGTGGTCCTCTATACAGGTATTTAGCGTTCCACTTTGTTAGTGACTGCTTGTATCTGGATATTTGTAGTATTGATCTTATTACGGGCTCCTTCATAGCAAGTTTACAGTTGTCGAGGCTTTTGTTGGCGATTGGGTTGCATCCCATTATATGTGCGATTGTTTTTTCTGATGAGGACATTTTGCAATGGGTTTGTTGTCGGCGAAAACAAGCTACAAGTTCGTGCATGGACTCATTGCGCAGTGTGAAGACTATGAAGCTAATGTTTAATGAGTTCCTGTCTGGCTGGGGCGACGACGATGCCGTCTTGTTGTTGGATTAGTTCCATTGTCAGTGATTTGGAGAGCTAATTGTGGGTCTGTCGTAATTGTGGTGGAAAATAGGAGGTTTTAGTTCCTTCCAGGCGTAGGCGAAGATGTTTAAAAGTTGTCGGTCGTTGCAGTTGCCTGCTGATTTTTTGGATTATCGGTTGTCCAGTGGTGGCCTACCTGCTGAGAGCACGAAGACGTCGCCTACATTGGGATTTATGGTACAACAAATTATGTGGATACTACACGTGTGTACCTGCCAGTACACATCCTACAGCTCGCCTCTACCGTGAATACGTTGCCTTGCCTGTGCATGCTTATTGCGCGACGCTGCTGCAGTGACTTTTTGTCCGCATGAAAATTTAACTCGTTTGTGAATACTACCGACTATCGTTGTCGTGCTGAGAAACTGTTCGTGATGAGGAACTATACGTGATTTGCCGAGCAGCATTATTCATGAATGCTGATGCTGATATATAGCGTTGGATGAGACGGAACATTGTAGTCGTGCTGATTAATTGTACGTGAATGGCGGATACGACCATGACACTTTTCTGATGCAATGGTCTATGTTACGCAGCTGATAAAAGACGTGACGTCTTGCTGATGGACTTTGTGTCGTTTCTTACTGCAGCTATGGTTCGATAACGAATGATAATTTCTGGACGTCGCTGAGTTTACCAGTTATCATTTATTATGCTGGTATAGCCTTTCTTGGACACAGACATAAGAAGGCCAGTTACATTGGTGTGGATTTTTGAGAGCGGAACGGAATGGGAAATACTGAACATTGATGTATTTTCTTATTACTACATCCATTAGTGGTTTCAAGGCTTCAGCTACGAGAATAACTGACGCCGATTGTGGATCTTGGTTTTGAATTTGTTCAGAACATTTTGCCGCAACCGGACAGTGCAGAGTGCACTAAGCGTAACTGATTGTAGCAATAACATTTGTTGGTACTATTCGTGCTTTTGTCTCGTGATTCATTATCATCATTCGATTGAGGAGCTGGGATTGGAAATTTGAGGATTCAGTTTACAGAAAGACAGTCCTAAATTTAGTTATTGTGACGAAAGTACTGAGATTCTGTCTTTCAAATGGCCCATGTCTTTTTCTCCTTGCTGTTTGTCCACTATTTTTAGGAGGGATTACAGGTAATCCTTCTCCATGTTTCTTCTCCTTCTATTTACGTTTTTTCAAGATGAGATCACGATGGAGTTTGATCTATGTGTTTAGAGTGTGTGGGTGTAGGAAGATTGGTGCAGTATTATTCTAGATTAAGATTATAGAGGCTAGATCAGGATTTGCACCAGTGTGTCCTTTTTTTTTTTAAAGATATTGCGTGGCCATAGACGCCTTTTTCGGGAGTTAAATTATTTGCGGCCATTTTTGTTTCATTGCCACTAGAGGGCAGAGCTTATTCCCGGTTCTTTGTCTAGCAGAAACTGGTTGCATCAGCATGATCTAAGGTTCTGATTGGCTGAGAGCTAACTGCAGTTGAAATGCAGAGCTCCCATTGGCTTTAGAACCACGCCGCGCATATGACGTCATGAAGTCGGCGCGTGGGGGCTTGAGAATATATACGCCTGACTTTCATAAGTTCGGTCTCTAGAAATTAATTGCCAAAGCCGGGTGCCAGAGTCAAGTCGATTGCCTTCAGTAGGACATTCGAGATTTGGTAAGCATCATTTTTTTCGTGGGGACTTTATTTAATTTTTCTAGTCTAGGCATAGCAGTAAGTTTCTTGGGAAGTGGAGTTTAATTAAATTCGTAACTTCAGAGCCATCAAATACGATCTGAGTGATAGACTTGAAACTTACTAGGTCCATTTAATTCCTTATTTCAGGAATAGCGGTATTTAAGATGATTTGAAAGTTGAGTTGCCGCGGGCGTGCTTGTATTATTGCAAAGCAGGTCTGTAGAGAAACCCGCATCAGCGAAGTTTATTAATTTACAGAATAGTCTGGAGCGTGAGTAATGTGTATTTTCATTTGTGATTTTATTGAGAGTATTGATGCTCACTATTTATATTGTTACCCATCTATCTGTAAGCACGGGCGTGAAGAGGTATTAATTGGGAGCAAGTGGGTGCGTTCAGTACGGTATATTTATTTGATACGATGTTCAGAGGGACAAGGGGGAGAGAAGCACGTGGTCATAAAATTATAAACATGTGGTTGAACTACGGGGTTTTCATTTTGATAATCGGGGGTTATGTATAACTTTTGACGGCATGTAGATGCTAGCGTAAACAGGGTTATATGTTATTGATTGTGCATTGTTATTCTGTGTATTCAGAAGATGGAGATGAAATTTATTTCTGTTAAGGGAATAATACTTTATTTCAATTTTGAGGTGATTAATCATACTGATGGGAATTTTAGGAATTCCTAGAGAGGGCTAGTTTTATTTTTGTGTTAAACATTACGGCATTAGTGTCAGCGTAAGAAGTAGGCCACAGTACGTCTGCCCAGACGGGCCAGTGAAAATATTGTTGTTGCTCGTAGTTAGTCAGGCAGAACCTGGGTCAGACGGTCTGCGGTGTTGTATTATTACCGGGTGATGTTTATTTTGACTCGGGGAGAGAGAAGAGAGGGGAGTTACGTGTTGAAGAGTAAGGAAGTTAATTGTTATTTGAAATAGAGTATTAACGTTTTGTTTAGCTGTTGTTTTGGTTTTTCTGTCTAAACAGCAGGTGCCGGCTTTGTGGGAATGAGAGCGGAATTTTGAGACCACAAAATTTCTCCCACGGCAAAGTAGTGGCATTCGCAGAACCGCAAGGGTTTTACGTTAATTGCCAGTGGTGGAAGGAGAGAAAGAAAAGACGTTTTTCCCAGCCAGGGGAAGACATTTTCCAGCGGAGAGAAAGAAAAGACGTTTTCCCAGGCAGGGGAAGACATTTTCCAGCGAATAGGATTTTGGTGGATAAATCCTGAGCTCTGATGCTCGGTCGGTTACACACGCAGATTTGGCATGCTGCCAGCGTTGTGGTAATCTTATGTTCGCTTCTTCACGGCCATAATAACGCTGAAAGCCCATAGCCCAGTCATAGGTAATCGGGCAGGTAATGTCAGAGTGGTAGGAGAAGCCAGCTACAGTTCCAGTCCAGAATCCAGTGGGGTTCTGTTAAACCTTAGTCATCAATTCCAGAGTTAGTGGAGAGAGAGAGGGTAAACATTCTCTCTACTGAAGTCAGCACAGATAGGCAGAACTGTTAGTTTTGGTGAATCATAGCAGAGGACCGCTGCTGAAGTTTAGAGGTGCAGTTAGTGTGTTCAGGAGATTCCAGGATAGGCTGTGTAGAACCGAAGTCTGTGCAGAGATTGTGTAGACATTTCGTAGTCGTTCCAGCTATCAGTGGACTTAGAGTTAGAGTTAGAATTTAGAACAGCTAGTTTGGAGTGTAGGTGACAGCAAGTGCAGTGTAGTTCATTTCAGTTAACCTTACCTTCTTTCTCCATACAGGTTGCAATTGTGGGAGAAGGGTTGGGGTTGATGCATTTTTAACTGTGCTTGATTTTGTTTCAGGTGTGCATCCCCGCACTTCATGTATTTGTCATGTATATGAGTTGTTTATAGGTGTATAATAAACTTGTATAAATTGGAGCTGGCATCAGTCATTTCCTTTAAGTACAGTAGCTATATGTTGTCTGTACCTTGGTGTTTGTGAATCTACGTGAACCTTATCCCCTTAGGGTAGTTAGAGGTGGTTCGAGGCCATAGCAATTTAAACGTCCGAAGTGGCGAGGAAAAGAATCAACCTTGGTTCTCAACCTCGGAGCCAATGGTCTCAACTTTCACATTTTGCACTATATTTCTATCTGAATCTATCATTTCAGTCTTTCTTCTTACTATTGTCTTGTCACTATATGTAGACAGTCTCTAGTCCTAAATCCATTTCGTGACAGTTATATTTCTTGTTTTCTTTTCTCTTGCTGTTCTACTTTCTTTTTTTGACGTCACTTTATTTTATGTGTTTCCCGTATCGTCATGTTTTTAATTACTGGTCTACTCTGCTCATTCATTTGAATTTTTTTCGTTTAGCTCGTTTCTCCATATGCTGATAATTGTAATGATGCTTTTCTGTTACTATTTTATTATCTGTTCTTTTCATTGTCTCTGATACTTTCATTTGCAATTTCATTTGTTTTACATATTTCAATTATTTGTGTGACTTCTTTCTGCCTTTTGATATTGCCTTGCTACAGACCTCGTCGCTTCACCGTCCACTACTGGTTTTCGTGCCGTCTTTGTTGTCTTATTATTGTAATGCATTGGTTTTAAGTGTGGTATTGGTGGCGTGTTTAACAGATTTTTTTTCCTTATGGGAAAGGGATTATGTTGAACTGATTTCTTTAGGCAGTAACACTGTCAGTGTTGCAGTGGGGTACAGGCACAGAGAGTTGACCCTGTTGACTGTCCAGCATAACTGACCGTGCACATTTTCAGTGTTTTAGCGGTGATTGTCTTGTTTGTATGCATAGTGTCATATTTTTGCAAGTATTCTTTTTCGTCATGTTTTGCTGTCGTATTCTCCTGTTTTCTTCTTGCTATCTTGTACATAAGTTATATTGACAATCTCCTTGTTCTCGTTTGTTAACAGTACGGTTTGTATATACTTATGTGTTTCTATATCATATATCTGTCATCACTTTCTTATCGTACTGTTGGTGTTTGTTTGTCAAGTGAGTTCGTGTCTCATCATTATATGTACTGTTCATAGTATATGAATTTTTGATTTCCTTTGTATATCTTCTTCTTCTTCTTCTCGTTCGCTGTTGTTTAGAAATGTCTACACAAGAAGTCCGGTTTTCTGGATGTATGTTGCTGTGGTTGAAAGTTCTTCAAGACTCCCAAACAGCTTTGTGTGGATGTGCGTCTCTGTGGGCCAATGTTCAGTTCGCAATTGACTAAGCATGTGGCAGTCTTGCAGGATGTGTTCGGCTGTCTGTGCTGCCTGTCCACACGTACATAGGGGTGATGGGACCAATCTCAGTCTGTATAAGTGACTGTTCAGTCTGTTGTGTCCTGTTCTCATACGGAACAGGATCACCTGTTTTGCTCGATCAAGATATTGATAGTTGTCTCTTTGTTGATCAATTTTCCTGATGGCCTTGATAAGGGTCTTCTTTTCCTGGAATGTGATTGTTTGTTCTTTTTGTTCCTGTGTTGCTCCCTCTTTTGCTAACATATCTGCTCTCTCATTTCCTGGTATGCCACAGTGTGATGGTATCCACTGTAGCACTACCCTTCTTTTGATATTTACTTCGCATAGGACTTTGTTTAATTCTGGCAGTTTATCACTGTTGAGGGCTTGCAGAACTGACATTGCATCGGTAAGGAATACAACCTGCTGACATTGGCTTATTGTGTTATTTATTATTCCTGCAGCAATGCTTATGGCCTGTACTTCAGCAGCATAGTTTGAACAGAATATTCCAGTAGGTGAACAGGTGGATTCATTTTCTTTGTCTGGATAGACCACATAAACTCCTGCGCCTCCGTTCTTCACTGCTCTGGTTGCAGATCCATCAGTATATACTTGGATCCATGCTTCTCTGGGGTATAGTTCTTCAATCATGTCACATGCTGCTATTTTCCTTTGGAGAGTATTTAGCTCTCCCATGGGGCAGGTGGTAGTTATGGAGGTCTTAATACTGAAATTCTGATGTTGTTCCCATGGGGTTGGGAGGAGTGTGGGAGTTATTTCCTTAGTGATGTCTGGTAGTTCATCCTTGTATGTTCTAATTAGTTTTTTGGACCGATGCACAAAACTGCTTCTCTTCAACCTCCCACTGGCTAAATCTCCAAATCTAGTTTTCATTGGATGTGCGGGCATGTTCTTGTACTTTTCTGCTTGGATCAGGGTCTTAGTGTCTCGTCTGTATAATAAAGGTGGAATGCCTGTGATTTTTTCCATTTCATTTATTGGTGTGGTCTTCATGGCACCCGTGATCAACCTAAGCGCTTGATTTTGTACTTTATCTAAGGCTTGTAGGTGTGATTTGGCTGCTGTAGACCATGCTGCTGATCCGTACTCTAATATAGGTCTTATTGCACCTGTATACACTTTCTTTAGTGTTGTTTCGTTAGCTCCCCAACTTGATCCAGCTATTTTCCTCAGTATGGAAAGTTTTCTTCTCGCTTTAGCCTCTGTTCTCTCGATGTGGTGCCTCCATGTCATTCTCTTATCTAATGTAATGCCCAAGTACACCGGTTCCTCATCTGTTTGGACATGTATATTTCCAAGTCGTATCTCTTCTGCTTTGTCTTTGTTGGAGAGCGTGAAAAGTGTTGTTGATGATTTTTCAGCGTTGATCTGCACCATCCATTTCTCTGCCCATGCTGCTATGTTGTCTGCTGCCCTTTGTATTCGCTTATTAGCGATAGTTAGATGTTCTTCTACACACCACACCACCAAGTCGTCAGCGTATAGGGCAGCTCTCACACCTTGTGGCAGATCGTGGATGAGGTCATTGATGAATACAAGGAACAGGGTGGGAGACAATACTGAGCCTTGAGGAACTCCATGTTTTAGGAGGATTTTCTTGCTGTTGTGACCTTCCATAGTGACTCTTGCTTTCCGATTGTGTAGGAACGACTGGATCCATTTTCTCATATTACCCTTGATTCCGTTCCTTTGCAGTTTTACTATTAACCCGTCTTTCCATACTTTGTCAAAAGCTTTTTGGAGATCTATCCATAGGGTAAAGACTTTTCTCTTTTCTTGGAAGGCATCTTCAACGATCTGTGACAGGTATGTGATTTGGTCTTCTGTGCTGCTGCACTCTCTAAACCCTGCTTGTTCTGGCACTAAAATTTTCTCGGATTCCATGTACCATTCCAATCTTCTGTTGATCATCCTCTCCATTGTCTTACATACACAGCTTGTTAGGCTTATTGGTCTGTAGCTGGTGGCCTTCCTGTTGTCTTTTCCTTTCTTTATGATGGGACACATGAGCGCCTCTCTCCATATCTGTGGCACACTGCCTGTCATCCAACTGTAGTTGTATATTTGCAACAGTTTGCTCATTGCTGTATATCCTAGGTGTTTTAGCATTTCGTTGGTTATACCATCCGGGCCTGGTGATTTCCTGTCTTTAAGTTTCCACACGGCTGTTTTTAACTCGTCCATATTGAAAGGTTTGGACATAACGTCCGGACTGTTTCCATTAGTTCTAGTGTGGATTATTTCTTGACGAATGTCTCGTTGTCTGCGTAAATTGACGGAGATGTTACTTTCATTTCTGTAGGATTCCGCAAATATGTCTGCTGCTTGTTTGCCGGTATATAGTTTCCCTGCATCGTCTAGTGTAATGGTTTGTCGTTGAGAATTGTTATCGTCATTCAATTGTTTAGTGAGTTTCCACAACTTTCTCCCTTCCTTTTCAAGGTTTAGTTTATATGTTTTTTCCCTCCAGCTTCTCCTCTGGGCTTCTAGCTTTCCTTTAATGAATTTTGCTTTTGCCTTTTGTAGCATATGGTTCTGTTGGGATGGTTGTACCTCTGCAGTGTGCCTTGCTTCATTCATATCTTCATGTAGGTTTTGTAGTGTGTTGGACCAATATGGTACATAGTTCTTCCTCGCTCCTCTCGGTATTGTCTCCTTTGCTGCCTTGAGTACTCCATTATTAAAATCCCAGATGACTCTGTTAATGTCTCTGTCTAGTACCTTAATATCTTTTGTAAGCAGATTTGCTCTGTGTTGATAAATGGACCAATTTGCTTTTTTATAATTCCATCTTGGCTGACTTGGACTTGTATTAATTGTTCTATTAATTTTGATGAATCCTTTGTATATGATATGCATTTGTAAAATCACGCATTGGTGAAAAAAGAGACGGACATCATTTTTTAGCCATTATGCAGATGTCCTTGTCTAAAGCTACCACTGTGTGAGCTTGAGATTTATGTCATTGTATCTTGACATTGATTGGGTATAGACAAGCAAGGATTCGTTTCATCGGATCCCTTATTTGGAACTGTCTTGTCATACTGTATTTTCACCTGCTTGTTTTTTTAATCAGGTGTATTCGTGACTGCAGGTACATCGTACCCATCGTCTGCAAATATATATTGGTCGTGTGCAACAATATATTTATTATTAATTTTGTAGGGGTATGGGTACAATTTGAGGAATTGAGAACCTTCATACTTTTACTTATTTCTTAGCTTGCCACCGCATTTCTTTGCACATAGATCTATACTATGTCTAGCCTTAAGGATTTTATAGAAATTGGAGAGAAGATAGGAAAGTCGGGGGATTCTTTGCTTGAATGGGCAAAGGCCGAACACAAAGAGAATGAGTTACAGAAAAAACAAGAAGATGACAGACGAGAACGCTATGAGGAGCGTCAACTACAAAAATTGAAGATTGAAGCAGATAAAGAACTGAAACAGATTGAAGCAGATAGAGATAAAGAACTGAGACAGATTGAAGCAGATAAAGAACTGAAACAGATTGAAGCAGATAGAGATAAAGAACTGAGACAGATTGAAGCAGATAAAGAACTGAGACAGATTCAAGCAGATACGGAAAATAAAAAAATTGAGGCAGATCTAAGACGGATGGAGTTAGAAAAAATGAAGATTGAGGCGGACAAGGAAATTGCTATAAAAAAGTTGGAGCTTGATGCTGGCAATCCTAGTTTGACTTCTAGGGAGCCAGCTCGCCCTTACAGGCTACGATTACCGAATTTTCGGGAGGAAGTAGATAGCATGGACTTCTTTTTGGAGAGATCTGAATCAGAGGCTCTTGCCTGGAGGGCAAGGAAGGAGGAATGGCCTTCACTTTTATCTGCATTGCTTTCCGGCTCTGCTTTAAACACCGTATATAGTTTGCCTGTGTCTGACAGAACTAATTATGATACCGTAAAGGCAACATTGCTGAGAGAATTTAAGCTGACAGCTGAAGGGTATCGCTCTCGTTTCAGAGATGCGATGCCTAGTGCCGACCAAGATTTCGGCTCTTTTGTCACCAAAATTAAACTGCTCCTTAATAGATGGACAGAGCTGGAGGGAATAACTAGGGATTTTGATGGACTGTTTGATCTCATGTTGCGGGACAAAGTGTTGTCCTCATGTTGTTCTGACATGGTTGCATTTTTTCAGGAACGCAAACCTAGAGACATTGCTGCTATGTCAGAGTTGGGGCGGCAGTACGTTACCGCTCACCCTGGTAAGACAATTCACAAGTCATTTGTCCCTGAGCCTTTCGCTACATGTGTTGGCAAGGTTATTGGGAAACCTTTCCAGCAACATCGGTCCAAGAGTGCGGACAGGTTTGCCAGGAGAAGGTTTGATCGGCAATATTCTAGTGGGCATGGATCTCATGGGAACTATGATAATTTTAAGGGATACAGATCCCCGAAAAATCAATCGTTTTACCATCAGGATAGATCTCCGTTTAGATACACGGGAGATAGACATGAAAGGTCTACTCGGAGGCAAGTCCGAATAGACACTACCAGCGATCCCGATCACCGCTGGTATAGAAGAAGTGGTCCGAGTAAAAGGAATGACAGGGATGACAAACGGGAGCAAGAACATCCCAATTCACCAAAGGGTAGTCCTACAAAAGATGATGGTGGTCAGCTTCGTTGTGGCGCGTGTGACGGAAGGGGACAATTCCAAACAATTCAGAAAAGGCTAATGCTGTATGCGTTCTAAAAACCTTTAATAACGAAGATTGCGAGGGATGTAGGCCTTTGTTTGAACCTGATGGCAGACCATTACTAATTTGTGGTCATACTCTGCCTTGCCTCTCTTCTCTTGATGGGAGCGGAAGCTTAGAATTACACCAGGGCATGGTTCAGAACCGGTTGGTGTCTGTGTTGAGGGACACAGGATGCACTACGATAGGAGTGCGCCGATCATGTATTGACGAATCGTGCCTTATTGGTAAGACTGTCGGATGCGTGACATTTGGGGGAAATGTTGAATATTACCCCCTAGCCATTATAGAGGTGGATACACCCTTTATTTCTGGTCGGGTGCAGGCGTGTGTTCTTGAGGCTCCAGTGGTCGATTTGATTACAGGGAACGTACGTGGTGTTCGTGACTGTACTCAGGCCGACATCCCAGAAGGAGCCAGGGAACGAGAGACAGCTGGAGATTAATATCATCTCCCATGTCACCCAATTCATTAATGACCACAGAACATGCCATCTTCGGGGTCTCCCCAGACAACCTAGTGTCCACCCCTTTTAGAGCCTCTGGCCGTTCCATATAAGGTTCGGAACAAGGAGAAAGTATTCCACATTAAGACCACGAGGGTACACTACATCCTGTGATGTATGTTAGTCGGAAACTGTTACCGGCGGAGACCAGGTACTCAACAATCGAAAGAGAATGCCTGGCTATAGTATGGGCAGTGTCAAAACTGTCCCGTTACTTGATAGGGTCCCAGTTTATACTTCAGACAGATCATCGACCTCTACTGTTTTTGAAATCTTCGAAGTCGACAAGCTCACGGTTGACTCGGTGGGCCTTGTTGCTACAACAGTTCCAGTTCACAATTATCCCATTAGAGGGTAGACTTAATGTCGTGGCAGATGCTCTGTCTAGATTGTAATTTTTGGGACATGAGATATATGTGTTCGTAGGCACGACGTCTACGTACACCAGTGTAAAATTGTTTTTTTTTGGGTTGAACTTGTCTAATATTTTGTTGTTTGGTGTGCAATCTACTACTCTCAGAGAGAAGAAAACTCCGTTTTCTTTTCTGGGGAAGGGGGTAGATGTCACATAATATCTTTTGTTGCGCACATGGACTTTGGTGGAATAAACATATATTTTGGTGCGCACGTCAGCTTTAAAGAAAATGGTGCAAAGGGGTGCAATGGAATGGAGTGAACAGGAAGCCTGACAGAGAAAGATGTCAGTTGGCCGGCTCTAGAAGCCGCATTGCATATTAATCGTGCTCTATTTATGGTTGCTGGCTTTTGTACAGCCTTGTTGTATAGTCCAGTGGTAGTAGGACTTGTTGATCCAGTCACATGGTTATTGCCGACAATGTATTGCTATTATTATTGAATTCCTACGTGTTTCATTGTTATGATTAAAAAGGGAGATTGTCAGCACGCCTTCGTGTACGCTTTGTGAATGGCGTTTACAAGTATGTTGATTGTGTGACCTCTCGCAGTTTGATACGAGCTTAGAGGACAATGTCACGAAAGTGTAGATATTATACTGTGACAATAACTTTACGTGTAGTGTTGGGCAGAGCAACCTAACTTTTGAGGTGAAGACAGGAGTATGACATGGATGCCCCTTATCAACCACTCTATTTTTAACAGTCATAGACTGGGTGATGCGCCAGACAACAGAGGGCAGTCCAAGAGGAATAAGATGGACTACATTTTCTACATTAGAAGATCTGGAATATGCAGATGACATTGCACTACTATAGTCCGTTCGGAAATTCGTGCCCACAGAAAGCGTCAATCTTCTCCAAAACTGTTTGTTGTATGGACATGAATTTTTGCATGCAGTCTTAGATTTTCCATGCAGTTAAGATTTTGCGATCATTACATCCACAGCTTTCGCGAAATTTGCAAAACGGCGATTTTCTTTGATCTTTTTGGAACATTTGCCTAAATCTGCCCGCAACATTAATTCTTACAGTAAATCACAACATTTGTGCAACAAGACGGTTCAAAGGCGTGTCCTAAATGTGTGATTGGTTGTTCACGTGATTTTGATAAGAGGAATGATGATCTGATAATGAACAATGATAGCAGTAAATCATCAGGAAGCTGTGACGAATCGTAACTGTTTGTGTTATTATAGATTGGCATATGAAATTAGTTTATCACAAACGAAGGAATGCGAACGACGTGCCTCATTCCGAATCGGATGACTCAAATAAGTTCACTACAGTTATTGGTTGGATAAACTGCAAGCCATCTCGCTGCCAGTAATCTTCTTCTTCCTGGAGCACGTGTTCTTCACATTTAGCCCAGTACTCTGTGTCTATTCGTGAAAGGGCCTCACGAGTCATGTCTTTAACATCGCACATTTTAAAAGTGGTGTTCTGGGCGGCCACTTGCCCTTTAACTCTAGCCCAAACCAGCTCTATTGGGTTAAGGTGAGAATGATAAGGTGGGAGTCGAAGAGAAACATGACCCTGCTCTTGGATAATTTTATCAATCAGATACACTTTTGTCTTATTCCTCTGTCTCACAAGCTGCAACAACTCTGGTTTTAAATAGCTGTTGTCAGCGAAGATGTTTTCATTTACAAGCCAACTCCTGATTTCGTCTTTCGTGCTTGCCGAAGTGGGAGCTTTATCCTCCTGCGCTAGAACATTATGACAGGACGCATTATCCATCACCAGGCAAGACGGCCTATCTAGAGTCAGGAGGAGTGTATTCACTATCCAATCTCTAAAAATTTGCCCATTCATTTCACTGTGGTAGTTCCTACCATCTACAGACTTTGATTGAAAAATAAACTCTGCATCACGGACAAGCCCATTCTGTCTGCTGCCAGCATGTGCTAATATAATGCATTGACCTTTGCTGCTGAGAATTTTCCTTCTATGGTCTCCGTCAACAGATTGCCATTCTTTCTCGTTCGTATGATGAGCATTAACCCAAGATTCGTCCAAATACACTATATCATAGCCGTCTTGTCTTCTCTCACAAATCTGCCTAAGGTATATGCTTCGAGCTGCAACCAGATGTGGTTTTTCACATAAAAAATTCCTTCCGCCAGACGTTTTTCTAAAAGTGAAGCCGACACTTCTGACAAGTTGCCAAAGAGTTGTTTTTGAGACGTTAATATCGCATTCTACTTGCAGCCGACTTTTCAGCATGCGGAGAGTAACAAGTTGATTGGCATTAAACATCTTCAAAATCAAACGTCTAATGACATCCTTGTCAAAATCATTAATTTTTTTCTTCCTTCCTTGCTTAACCGCAGCCTCTGTACAATCACCGTCCTGTTGTATCCAACGTCGAAAAGATCTTCTATCCACACCCAGGGCCTTTCGTGTTCTCCTACCTGGTTCTTGGATGTCGTGGTATAAACAACCCATCTTAGCCTCTCTGCGAAAATGCCTGTACAATATAACAGTTACCTTCTGCAAAGTGATAAATTTGAATTTCAGATTCATTGCGCTTTTCATAATTATGCAGTTTAGTTTATTAATATATTATACGCTGGTGTCATTTTTTTTTCGTTGCAGCCAACTCATTGCAATTAGCATACGCCGCTGAAATGATAACTCGCGACTGTGTACAATAGGTGCGCACTCGTGCGGACATGTAGTCACTACACTAATTCAAACAAAAAAAATATTGAATAGCACATTTCATCGCTTGTGCTGTGCTGCAACAAAAATTAAAAGTGCGCAATTTTTGAACGGATCGTGTAACTTTCCTGTAGAACTAATAAAAATTAACCCAGACAACGGCAAAAGTTTTTTATATAACTTAAAGAAGAAAATTCGAACATGACATGAGTTTTGTAAGGGCAAAAAATATATTAATAACTGCATTGATATCAGTAGGCCACGTATCAAATTTCAATAACATCCGTCAAGGGGTTGCAAAGTTACAACGTTCGATGCATGGGCACGAATTTCCGAACGGACTATAGCACAATCACATCAACACATCCAGGAAAAAACGGATAGACTTAATAAATATAGCCAGCAGGTGGGCTTGAACATCAATTTAAAGAAGTCAGAGGTCATGACGCTCAATGTGAGCAACCCTGAGCCCATATCAGTAAGGAATCAGCAACTGGTACAGACAGACACCTTCACATACCTATGATGCATAGTAACACCAGACGGCGGGGCAAGCAAAGACATCAACAATAGAATGAACAAAGCAAGAACAGCCTTTTTTAGCCTAAACAACATCTGGAAGTCCTCTCAGTACAGCACAAGCACAAAATTAGGATTATATCAGAGCTGTGTGCTTTCTGTGCTTCTCTATGGTGCAGAAAGCTGGAGAGTTACAGAGAAGGAAATGTCAAAATTGTCCTCTTTTCACACAACATGCCTAAGAAAAATTCACAGAATCTTTTGGCCAAATACCATCACCAACCAAGATCTGCTTACTCGGAGCAAGCAAGAGGACATGCACACCATCATAGCTGGCAGACGCTGGAGCTGGGTTGCCCATGTCCTCAGAAGAGATCCTGATGCCATCACAAGAACAGCTTTGCTATGGACCCCTGAAGGAAAATGAAAGAGAGGCCGACCAAAAACAACTTGGCGGAGGACTGTGGAGGCTGAGATGCAAAGAATGAACCAGAGTTGGGGCACTGTACGAAGGATGGCCACCGACCGAGCAAAGTGGAATCAATTTGTTGTTGCCCTACAAGACGCCACTAGGCGTGATGGCCACTGACTGCTTTGACGGTCGGCGGCTAAGGATCAAAGAAGAAGAATCATCTTACTACTTACGTTCTGACCAATCATCTTACTACTTATTTACTGACCAATCCTCATCTTATTATTAACTTTCTGACCAATCATCTTACTACTTATGTTCTGACCAATCATCTTACTACTATATTATAAATGATAATGCTGGGGATGATGATGCCATTGTGTACACTGATGGGTCTGTAATCTGTAGTAATAAATCAGGGTGGGGCTTCTCTGCTAGAGTAAAGACAGAACTGTCGCTGAACATAGCGGGGCTTACATGATAACAACCTCCAGCATGAGAATGGAGGTAGAGGCAGTTACTGCTGCCTTAAGATGGCTGTCTGAGACTTTATTAACAAAGGCAGTTATTGTATCAGACTCACAATCCATCCTTCGAAAGGCCCAAAATGGTTGGCTTCGACATGAATAGAAAACCTCCATAGAAGCATCGAATCTTCAAGAACTGATATGGATCTACTGTCCTGGTCATGCTGGGGTACGTGGCAATGAAAGAGCTGACAGACTGGCTTTAAGAGCACCCATAAAAGATGAATTGGCCATGGATAAGGAAGAAATACTGAGGGCAATTCATGTTCGTCTATTAGAGAATGACACTGCAATCGATGAATCATCAAGGCTAAGACTGCTGGAATTTGGCATCAAACGTAAGACCAGCAGGGATGGACTTATGAGAGGACGCATCTGCCGTGTATACAACCAGTGCGCAACAGGAACAATTAGCATTCATACCCTTCAACATTTGCTGATGGAGACTGGGCACCTATGGGTTTGCCCAGAGTGCAATGACGTTGATTCTGATTAACATTAACAATCACCTTAGCGTTGACTAGCCCTCTTTTTTTTTCCTACTAATGTACCAACCAATCCCCATCTTACTACTAATGCACTGACCAATCTTAAGTCCAGTGACCAACCATCCCCTCACTACTAATGGACAGACAATTACAAGTAGAACACAAGATAGGAAAAGAAAGAGGTAGATATGACACACATTGAGGAAATTCTAAAAGCATCACAAGGCAGTCCTCACACTAGACACAACAAACAAAGGGAGAAAAAAAAACAAAAAATAACTCAACTCAATACAGACATAAGAAAGAAAAGGTAGACATGGAGAAAAAAAAAACAATGCTCTAAATAGAAGGGATTTAAGAGAACCGGTTAAAGACCTATTCTGCATAAGCAGCTGTATGCCAAAGAGGGAGAGAGGGGTGTATTTATGCTACACCATGACACATCTAGGCATGAGACAAAAAGAAATATTCCATATGGTTTAGGACAACCAAGAAAAATCTATATCAGTATGTAAAACTTACGTATCACCCGTGTGTTACCGGGGCCCGAAAGTGGAGAAAAGAATAGTAACACTGTACCCTACCATGCATGTCGTAAAAAGCAACTAAGGAGGGTTGGGCATGGGGCTGGTTACCCCATCCCGTAAAAAACTTTTTGCCAAAAAACTTCAACAAACATGGACAAGTCAAATACAGAATATAAATCAATTCAGCCGCCCAAGACAGAAGAAGGTCCTCTGGAAAGGACGCGCATTAAGCAACCCAGAGAAAGCCGAAAGGAGTCTGGGTTGCAGACTAACCTTTTTTCGTCTAGGAAAATCTCCAGGTTTGGCACCTGGAATGTTTGCACTCTGTGTGAACAAGGGAAAAGACAAATTACAGGATTGATATCCTGGGTCTCTGCGAGACACAGTGGAAAGGCACAGAGAAGAGGAGATTGATCACAGGAGAAATGGTGTTGTCCTCAGGACATGAGGAAAGAGCCCACCAGTGAAGGGGTGGCTCTAATGATGTCCAAGGAAGCACAGAAGGCACACAGAATGTGAAGCAATGGGACCCCGAATTATAACAGCAAGGTTTAAATCAGCCAAAAAGAAAGTAAATATAAACATCATCCAGTGTTATGCACCAACAAATGATAAAGAAGAATCTGTGAAAGAAGACTTTTACACCAGACTACAAAATGTCTTAGACAAAAAGAAAAGAAAGGACATCTGTGGTGAAATTACAGTGATGCAACGTTAAAATTCCTCCATTTATAAAGATAATAGGTAAAATAACATGTAGGGATAAAAATATTGGTAAGATACTGTTACGTGCAGTCTTTGATATCTTACAATATTATACATAGGTAATTTTTTTGTGCTTAAGGGAAAGTCATTATTGAGTTACTTCCCTTGAAAGTTGTGCCATCTCTTCGATCTAACTCCGCGGATAAATCCATTTTACTGCGATTTATTCGTTGTTTGGGTAATAACAGATTGTTGGGAGTCGCGCTAGCGTAGTGGTTACCACACCGCTCTGGCGACCGGGTGATGCAGGATCAAACCCGGGCGACGGCATTTGAGGATTTTTCGTCGACCGGGATTTGGACTGGATTAACTCGAGACCTGGCGAGGACATTTGAAGGGGTGTTGTCGACCAGGGATTGGCGGCTCCTGAGCCGACCCAGCTCTAATGGGTACCTCCGAAATCGGAGAGTATTTGCCTGAATGGCGAGGGACACCTGTCTCTGTACAAGAAAAAGGGATACTCACGTAAAATCAATGTCAGGTTAGACATTAATAATAACCTGAGATTTCGCCTCGAGTATTAGCGGGCGTAAAAAAAAAAAAAAAAAAAAAAAAAAAAAATAGATTGTTCTTGCTTCAGAATATCTATGGCCTGAATTTATGTGTATTGTTTGTCTGAGTAGGACGAGTCTGTCTTATATCTGTATATCTTTACATATCTAAGTCGAACTATATGTTCTGTTGTCTCTAGAGAGGTCAAAGGCTATTCGGCGGATGTGTCGCTAGAGTGTGGTGTGATTTGGCTTCGTCCTGATAGGGACTGTGTGTTTCCTATGTCGGCCTGTCGCCGGGAAAAAGTGATCTCAGTATTTGTGGGGAAAGTGATAGTCGTCTAGACCTATCGTGTATGCTTTACCCCAGTGTTTATTCATATTGCCAAGGAATGGCAGTTCCATATTTCCTCTACCAAGGTAATCAAAGACACTCTTATGAACTCTCGATCGAAGCCACCATTTTCGATAGTTACGATTTGAATGTCTAAGAGAATATATTTGACTCGATGAAAACGACTTCGATTCCTAGCAGCACTATATTCTGTAGAATGCAGTCAATTGTTCATGATCAAATCTACAGAGCAATGCAATGTTTTATGAATGACTAACTTTAGGACGGATTCATTATCTGCATCCAAACGTGAGTGACAGTTCACGAGTGAAGCCATCTTGGAACCAAAATATGTAGCGACTTTCAAGAAGAGAAAGGGGATGCCCGTATTATCGCTTGTTTAGTCCAGAGATCACTGCTACACATGAGAACCCGTTATTAGCGGTTCAATATTATTATATGAAAAAAATATGTGCTGAACATTATGTGGGAGAATCGTCGCTAAACGAGATTAGGTTTAGAAGCCATCTGAAATATTGTTTATAAGCTGACGTGCTCAGTCAGTGAAGTCAGATGATTTATATGTATGGGCGATGCTGAGGGCTTGGCTACTGACAGTCCATTATAATATTAATCTACATGAGTGCCCATGTAACATAACATTGCAGGACCATTTATCCATTGTACTATGATGTATTATGCCAACCTGTGATTTGTCACTATCTGTGCTGTCGAGTGTGTACGTCCAATTAAACTTTAGAAAAGGTACACAGTCGTTGGTGTCGATGACTTCCAGTCATACATGAGTGTGAGAAAAGAACATTTGTCAACAACACGAACCCTTATCATCATTCGCACATTGTACACTCAATCCATGTCTACACACCACTGCGTAGGTCAAGTTGACATTCCATACACTACAGTGGAGCAAACAACACCATAGAGATCTTATCAACTGATGATGATGATGATGTCTGCTTCCATCCACTTATATCTATCTTTTGGTGGATATCATTAACGGGAATAAAAATCCAACATTATCAACTTTATCAACTGGTGGACCAGCTTTCTGGGTTTGACCTCGCAGAAGTTCAGAAGTCAACAGATTACCGATACCAGACCGTTTCCTGTGGCTGATACGACACACTTGCAGTATTGGTTTGCTCTTTGTCAACACTTCGTCACGTGACCTGTCAAGTGAATGCAGTATGTAGGCCAGCGTTGTTGACAGTTTTACATTAGACATTACAGAGTTTCACAGAACAGTTGGATCAATTCTTGTCAATGTTAACAGGAAGACAGTATTTGTGTACTAAGAAGTCCTATTTTCATCGATGGATCTTCTTGTTTTCCATATATGAACTTTAATATTTAAGGCCAGAATGTTTAATTGAATAAAGTGGCAGTTTGTTTATGTTCATAAAAATAACTTTGCCATTACTGTAAAACTGAGCCTATTTTGCAACACATACTATCATACACATAATTTATATATATTTATGTTTACATGTTATTTGTTTGTATAGTATGTTAGTTTCTATGTCAGCGGGTTGTGTTTAAGGTTGGGCGGCGTCCTCACAACAGAATATCCCACGTCATAGAGGGTCCGTTGTGGGCGTTTTCTATAGGTGCAATTTTCTTGATTGAAAATTTGCTGCGACAACTGTTGCTTTTGTGTTAGCTGTGAAGACTGTAATTATTGTTATTTTTGTAATATTTCTTTGTTCTTTAGTTTTGTTTTGAGTTGTTTGTAATTTGTTGGTCTACTCTTTTCTATCTTTCAGTTCTATTCACAATTTATATTCATATATTGTGACGTCATTTGTGTTGTTATTCTTTGCAGATTCAGTGATTATTTTCATTGATTTCCCTATTTAATTTATTTTGATTTCTGCAAACGTTCTTGTATTGTCAGTCCTATTTGTACTTTATGTATTCTGTTGGTTGACATATGTTTTATATAGGTATATTTCATAAGACACAATTGCCTGTGCACTGCACTTGGATTATGGTATAAACCAGTACCTGATTATTATTACTATTATACAAGACCTTATTAAAGGCTTGTGACCCACAGATATTGGGATAGTATACTGATTAATCAAGTCATTGAGAACTTGTGGTATTATTATTGATTTAGGTGATTAGTATTATTGTTAGACATCATGTCTACTTTAGAATACTTCATTACACAAGGGAAAGCCCTTGATAAGACTGGTCAACAATTAGAACAATGGGCAGTTGCTCAATATGACAAAGCATTAGCTGCAGAAGAGAGAAGAGCTATGGCAGAAGAGAAAAGATTAGCTGCAGAAGAAAGAAAAGCTATGGCGGAAGAGAAAAGATTAGAAAGAGAAGCTGAGGCTGCTGCTGAACAAAAGAAATTGCAGATGCAGGTGGAGGAAAGGAGATTTGAAGCTGAACAAAAAAAATTAGAAAGAGAAGCTGCGGCTGAACAAAAAAGATTAGACAGTGAAGCTGAACAAAAAAATTAGACAGGGAAGCTGAACAAAAAAGATTAGACAGGGAAGCTGAACAAAAAAGATTAGACAGTGAAGCTGAACAAAAAAGATTAGACAGTGAAGCTGAACAAAAAAGATTGGACAGGGAAGCTGAACAAAAAAGATTAGACAGGGAGGCTGAACAAAAAAGATTAGATGCTGAAGAGAAAAAAGCAATAAGAGAACATGAATTTGAGTTGGAGAAATTGAGATTGACAAGTATGAGTAATGTTAATCAGGCATCTAGTGGTAATGGTAAACCTTCTACTTACAAGGTTAAGGTTCCACCGTTCAATCAGTCCAGTGACGGTATTACATTCTGGCTGGATAGATTTGAACGTTCTTGTCGTACACATAATGTGGATAAATCACAATACGCTAATCAATTATCAGAAAACTTGAAAGGTGAATCTTTGACTAGATTATGCCTTGTAGGAGAAGCAGATAAGGATAATTATGATGTCATTAGGGCGGCTTTGATAAAAAAATATCAGCTAAGTGAGGAAGGCTATCGCCTTTTATTTAAGACGATGGTACCTGAGACGGGTGTAGAATTCTCAGAATTCACTGCAAAGGCACGTCTCACAGTTGATCGTTGGATTGAGCTTTCCAAAACAGAAAAAACGTATGAAGGACTTATGGATTTGTTGCTCAGAGATAAGATTATGTCATGTGTGAACAAACCTTTCCTTGAATTTATACATGAGCGTAAACCCAAATCTCTAAAAGAAATGGAAGAATATTGTTCCCAATATGTCACTGCACACCCCGACGTGACTTTTGGCAACACTAAGATTAAGGAGAGTATGCCAGTTGCTTCAGCAACACCATACAATCCCAATTATTCACACAGATTTCAGGGACCTCAAAACAGATTTGATAAAAAAGGTAACCATAATAGTTATCAAAACCAAGGTAACCAATCATTTCAGGGTTCTTCTTCAAAGAACTGGAGACGACCTGATAGCTCTCGACACAGGGGTGGTCATAATTATAGGAATTTCCGTAGAGGAAGTAATTATAGAAACTATCAGGGTTATCCGTCTTGGAGTCAACAAGATCATAATTACAGAGATACTCATTATAATGAATATGATAATGGTAACCAAGGGAACTATGACTCAAACCCAAATAGGGGTTACAATAGAGGTAACAATAACTACAGAGGTGATAATAACCGAGGTAGATCTCAAAACAAAAGACATAAACCACATTTTCAGGAAAAACTCTGTACAACAAGAGTCCCATGAAGCCTATAAACAGAGTAAAGATAATAATGATGCTAGTAATATGGCATGTGCCGCTTTTGATTTTGGGAGAGCATCTCAGTGCCCCCAATGCAAAACGTTATTTGAGCCAACCACAGTGTCTACTTTAAGCTGTGGCCATCCTCTTCCTGCTCTTCCGACATCAGTCGCGCATGATGGAAGAGGTTCTCTTGTCTTACATAAGGGTTTAGTGAATAACAATCCAGTCTCTGTGCTATTTGATTCTGGATGCACCACAATTGGTGTTAGGCAGTCACTCGTAGATCCTTCCCGTGCCACTGGACAAGTAGTCAAATGTGTAACATTTGTCGGCACATTAGAGAAATACTCTACTGCTATCATTAGGATTGCTACTCCTTTCTTTACAGGAGATGTACACGCATGTCTTCTTCCGAATCCGATCGCTGACCTCATCATCGGTCGCATTCATGGAGTCAAGGAATGCACTCCGCAACAAATTTCCACGTGGGAAAGGCAAAACATGCAGATTGCTAACGCTGTAGTCACTAGAGCTCAGGCTCTTAATGTGCCTCAAACTTCATCTATTGAAGATAATGAAGTGCATAACCAAGATAATCCCTTGGTAATTTCTCGTGACTCGTTTATAAAACAGCAAGAAGATGATCCCACTCTGAAGAAATTCTTCATTCTTGCAACTAAAGGTGATCCGAATAAAGACACAAGTCGCAAATCGTGGATTACAAAGAAGAATGGCGTACTTGTACGTATGGTTCAAGACTCCATTACGTCAAGTCATTCTCAAATCCTGGTTCCCAAGAATTTGAGAGTTAAAATTTTGCAGCACGCTCACGACTCTCAGTGTGCTGGACACATGGGTTTTTCCCGTACTAAGTCAAGAGTCCTTGCGGCTTTCTTTTGGCCATTGGTAAACAAGGACATACGTATTTATTGTCGATCTTGTAAAGTATGTCAGGAAGTTAAATCCAAAGGTCCACGGCATGCTGCACCCATTCAGGCGGCGGACATTCCTATTCGGCCGTTCCAAAAAATGGCTATAGACATTATTGGTCCATTTAAGATCAAGTCTGCCAGAGGACATCAGTTTATCTTGACGTGTGTTGATATGTGCACACGTTGGCCAGAGGCTATTCCTCTGAAGAGCATTACTACTGCTGATATTGCAGATGCTCTTTGGCTTATATTTTCTCGTCTGGGGTTCCCCGGAGAGATATTGTCAGACCATGGCACCCAACTAATATCAGATACCATGTCTCAAGTAATGTCTACCCTGCAGATAGATAGATCTTTAAGTAGTATCTACCATCCAATGTCTAATGGTATGGTCGAACGCCTTAATAGAACACTTAAAAACTTACTGGGAAAGATAACTGAGGATCATCCTCAAGACTGGGACAGAGTTTTACCTGCGGCCCTCTTCGCTTACAGAGAGGTACCCAATGAACATACGGGATTTTCTCCCTTTGAACTCGTCTTTGGCGCGCGTCCGCGTGGCCCTATGTCGTTGCTTCACGATCTCATAACATCTGACAATATTGACGATGACACAAAGTCATCCTACGAATATGTCATCGCGTTGAGACAAAAAATTATCGAAGCATGCAAATTAGCAACTTCTTCTTCTGAATTTGCGAAACAGAAGGCAAGGCAATTTGCCAATAAGAAGAGATGCTTACGACAACTTTGTCCTGGTGACAAAGCATTTGTATTACTACCTTGTAGGGAAAACAGATTACTTATTTCTTGGAAAGGTCCGTACGATATAATATCGAAAATTTCCGATGTCGACTATATTGTCGATATTGATGGGAAGCATAAAACCTTCCACATCAATATGCTTACTGAATTCCATGAACGTCCGGATTGTTTGCAGCCCGTTTTCCAGGCAACGGACAATTCTCCAGTACAACATGGTCATTACTCATCACTGTCCGTGATACAGGATGAGGAAACAAGTTTTTCAGATGTAAATCTTCCTCTTCCAATGATCCCACTTCATTCCAGTGAATCATGGAAGAACGTTACTGTCTCTCCTGATTTGTCTCTAGGAGAACAGCGACAAGTTTCAACTATGTTGCAAACATTTCAGGATGTACTCACTGACATCCCTGGACAAACGAATGTCATTCAACATGACATTGTTCTAACTGACCATACTCCTATTAGGGTTAGACCTTATCCTATACCTATACATTTTCAAGCACAGGTCGAGAAAGAGTTGGATGAGATGATAGATTTGAAAATAATCGAACCATCCACCTCTGCATATTCTTCGCCGATGGTTATTGTGCGTAAAAAAGACAATAACATACGTCTTTGCGTTGACTATCGAAAATTGAATCAAGTAACGAAGTTCGATGCCGAACCTATGCCTTTACTGGAAGAGCTACTTACTCGACTCTCCAAATCTCATTTTTTCACTAAACTTGATTTGTCTAAAGGATATTGGCAAGTTCCTTTATCTGAACGCGCCAAACCTCTCACGGCTTTTTCAACACCTAGAGGTTTGTTCCAATGGAATTTTATGCCTTTCGGTCTTATGAACGCACCAGCTACGTTCGTACGCATGATGCGCCGAATCCTATCTTATCGGTCAGATGTCATTGCATATCTAGACGACATCTGTCTTTTCAGCGATACTTGGGAAGATCACTATTCAGGGTTAGATGAATTGCTGTCTACTTTGCGTGAGCACAACCTGACAGCGAAACCCTCTAAAGCCTATATTGGTTTTAGCGAAATTTCTTTCCTAGGCCACCGAGTTGGTCATGGTTTCCTAAAGACAGAGGACCATAATACTAGTAAGATACTTAACATCTCAATCCCTAAGACTAAAAAACAGGTGAGAAGTCTGTTAGGTCTTATTCAATTTTATGGCAGATTCATTCAGAATCTATCCTCTATCATGGCACCTCTCTCAACACTTCTAAAGAAAGGTTCGCCTAATGTGGTCCACTGGTCTCAGGAATGCCAATGCTCTCTGGATAAGATTAAAACACTGTTTTCAACACCACCTATTTTAGTGCTACCCACTAAAGATAAGACATTCGTTCTTCGTAGTGACGCTTCATCCACTGGGATTGGAGCGGCACTAATGCAAGAGTACTCTGGAACTCTGCATCCTGTAATGTATATTTCCAGAAAACTTAATGCGGCAGAAAGGAATTATTCGGTTTTAGACCGTGAGCTATTAGCTATGGTTTGGTCGATCCTCAAACTACAGAGATTCCTTCTAGGCGCACATTTCATAGTAGAAACCGACCAAAAAGCTCTTACTGCTATACAGAGTAAGAATTTGAAGAGCTCGAGGTCTACTCGATATGCAATTGCTCTTCAACCTTTTCATTTCTCTGTGCGAGCTATTCGTGGATCAGATAATGTGATGGCAGACATTCTGTCAAGATGCCCACATGATTCCACATAACTATTAGGGCTTAGACTTCTTGATATGTCTAGTTCTATAGTAGTTCCTTTTCTATATCATGATAGATACACATTTGTAATTTAATAATATAATGATTGTATCACTACATAGCGGTTCATGGATGTTTATTCACCGCTGTGCTTTGATGATTTTTTCTTCATAAATTATAAATTTAAGATATCTAATACGAAATGATGATATGAATTTTTTAGGCATTGTGTAATTGCCAGAATTGTATTATACTTTGATGACACCTTCCTGGAAAAATATACTTGTAGAGAAATAATTTCTCTCAGTTTATGAGACACATTCTCACCAGTCGCTCCATAAGTCGACTTAGCCTCATATTAGGCGTTATAGGTATTCCTGATATTTTCATCTGCGCATTATTCATGCGTTGTGAGCCTATTGTACGTTGCTCCTAGATGTATTTCAAAAAAAAAAAAAAGTTCCATTTTTTTTTTTTTCCCGGGAGGTGTGGTAAGACTGTTACGTGCAGTCTTTGATATCTTACAATATTATACATAGGTAATTTTTTTGTGCTTAAGGGAAAGTCATTACTGAGTTACTTCCCTTGAAAGTTGTGCCATCTCTTCGATCTAACTCCGCGGATAAATCCATTTTACTGCGATTTATTCGTTGTTTGGGTAATAATAGATTGTTCTTGCTTCAGAATATCTATGGCCTGAATTTATGTGTATTGTTTGTCTGAGTAGGACGAGTCTGTCTTATATCTGTATATCTTTACATATCTAAGTCGAACTATATGTTCTGTTGTCTCTAGAGAGGTCAAAGGCTATTCGGCGGATGTGTCGCTAGAGTGTGGTGTGATTTGGCTTCGTCCTGATAGGGACTGTGTGTTTCCTATGTCGGCCTGTCGCCGGGAAAAAGTGATCTCAGTATTTGTGGGGAAAGTGATAGTCGTCTAGACCTATCGTGTATGCTTTACCCCAGTGTTTATTCATATTGCCAAGGAATGGCAGTTCCATATTTCCTCTACCAAGGTAATCAAAGACACTCTTATGAACTCTCGATCGAAGCCACCATTTTCGATAGTTACGATTTGAATGTCTAAGAGAATATATTTGACTCGATGAAAACGACTTCGATTCCTAGCAGCACTATATTCTGTAGAATGCAGTCAATTGTTCATGATCAAATCTACAGAGCAATGCAATGTTTTATGAATGACTAACTTTAGGACAGATTCATTATCTGCATCCAAACGTGAGTGACAGTTCACGAGTGAAGCCATCTTGGAACCAAAATATGTAGCGACTTTCAAGAAGAGAAAGGGGATGCCCGTATTATCGCTTGTTTAGTCCAGAGATCACTGCTACACATGAGAACCCGTTATTAGCGGTTCAATATTATTATATGAAAAAAATATGTGCTGAACATTATGTGGGAGAATCGTCGCTAAACGAGATTAGGTTTAGAAGCCATCTGAAATATTGTTTATAAGCTGACGTGCTCAGTCAGTGAAGTCAGATGATTTATATGTATGGGCGATGCTGAGGGCTTGGCTACTGACAGTCCATTATAATATTAATCTACATGAGTGCCCATGTAACATAACATTGCAGGACCATTTATCCATTGTACTATGATGTATTATGCCAACCTGTGATTTGTCACTATCTGTGCTGTCGAGTGTGTACGTCCAATTAAACTTTAGAAAAGGTACACAGTCGTTGGTGTCGATGACTTCCAGTCATACATGAGTGTGAGAAAAGAACATTTGTCAACAACACGAACCCTTATCATCATTCGCACATTGTACACTCAATCCATGTCTACACACCACTGCGTAGGTCAAGTTGACATTCCATACACTACAGTGGAGCAAACAACACCATAGAGATCTTATCAACTGATGATGATGATGATGTCTGCTTCCATCCACTTATATCTATCTTTTGGTGGATATCATTAACGGGAATAAAAATCCAACATTATCAACTTTATCAGATACCCTGATACATTCTCGCCCACGCCAGCGTTTTCTAGCGCCATTGAAACTAACTAGTTAGAACATGCAGACTAAACGACCTATCCTTTTAGACGGGGTGAAAACGGAGATAAAAGAAAAAAATGCGACGGTCTGAACACGTGTTTGAATCTAAAGACTAAAAGACGCAATTTGTAGTTTTTAAGGAAAAAATTACGCCACTAGTTGACACAATGTAAGGAAATGGACAAAAAACGACCTTAGCTCTTGTTAGAAACAGACATATCTTGGACTTTCTACGGTAATTAGTCCTTTTAGTTTGAATATAGCGGCAAACGCCGTACACGAAGGTTCAAAAACAAATTTCAAAACGAACCTTGAAAAAAGTAGGTTTTTTCTTAATAATAAGTTTAGGAGAATAAAAACTAGCTAGTTTGATAGCCCATCTTTATCTGAGAAATAATATACTTTTAAGTACACAGACGGACAGATAACACAGAAGATATTGACGAAAGACTGTATTGTTCAATACAGACTAGCAGACAGTTTTTTGTGCATATTTTCACTAAAGTTACATTTTGACGCGTCCTTGAGCCTAACGCATAAAAACAAACTGCAGGTGGACTAGGGGCAGGGTAGGAGGATAGTAGCTAAAAATAACTTAGCATAGAATCTTAGAAGTAGGGGGAGACAAAATTTGTGTAGTTTTTTCTTGTAGTTTCGTCCAAAAACAAGTGTAATTTTGGGAAAAACCAAGTTGGGACGGACAGACCGACAGAAAAATACTACACACTAGACTGAGACTGGACCGAAATTGGACTTTGTAGTTTGAATATTTGAAAGGTAGAGGGGAAGTCCGCTGATTGGACAGAAGCTTTCATATTATAGAAAGAAAGACACCCGCTAGTGCCATTTTGTAAGAGACTGTCCATATACACAGTTCGTTAATGCTAGAAGAGTGATTTCCAGGAAATATTATATATTATCAGTGGGACGCCATAATCTAGCCAGCAGCTCAGCTGAGTTTTGCTAGTACAACGTAACTGTGTTTTCAATTTTGAATTGTGGTAAGGAGAAAAATTCATTAACCCTTTTATTTAACATTTAATATTTTGAGTGATTGATACTGCCATGTCATGAAAAATGATTACGACAAGTGAGTGCTTATTCTAGGTCCCCAGCGACAGCCCAGGGCCTAGAGGCAAATAAATAGTATAGGAAAACATATCCAAGACTAGAGAAGACAGATCTATATTTGAGATCAGTGGGAACATAACACCCACCTTATTGGATGGAAGAGGAGACTATTGAACATATTTCGGATGCAATACAGTCATGGGAAACTGGTGCTATTTGATACCACCTGGGTGAGATGTGCTGAGCTGGTCAGAGAGATCTGACCCGATCTTTGTAATTGTCTTTTTGCTTTGTTGTGTGTAAAATTGGTGCAGTAGGCAGTGTGTTGACACATGGCACAAATTTTGGTTTCAGAGTTTCTGGTCTGGCACTGTGCTAGTGCCAGATGCTTGAAGAGGTCCAAGAGTGGATGCCTAAGAAGCCTATCATTTTACTCCAGCTATTGTGAGGAGTGGGCCACTTGAATTCTTTACTGCATCGTCACAGGCCAGATAAGTGAAAACCTGGCCTGTTGTGGATTCATCAAACTTTTTTCCACAAATAAATAACTAACCAAAAACCTGGTGTATAAAAACTATACTTCAGATCAATATTTCAAAGACAATGACTCGTGTAAACAGAGATCGGGTATGATGACACCACCCCGACTAAACATCCAGTGCTAGTTTTCCAAAGACACTGTAATTAGTGTTAATATTAACCCTTGTAACCATATATCTATGTACAAAAATTTCATTTTGATTATGCAATATATATATATGCACTTTTATTGATAAATACATATTGTTTCATACGTCCTGACCAGAAGAAAGTTTGGTTCAGGACTAAATAAATTCAAAAAATTATCAAATTTAACTCCTAAAGCCAGTGTTAGTTGATTTGATCATAGAGCTTATTATTAATATTAGAATTATTGTTTACATGTGTGTGTCAGTGTATTTAATTACCTACACCTCACATTTCAGTATGCCAGTGGGAGTTTTACTCCTGGTAGGTTCAACCATGCTGGACTGGTCTGCGTGGGTAGGGGTCAGACAAAAGCTGGTACCCTGGTCCTCCAGGTTGGGGGTTTTAGCACAGGGCCGACACCCCTGTCTGTGTAAAAAATCACACACGTTACGGAAACAGCAATAAATGGAAATACTTTGATGCGGGACGGACATCCGGAGTCTCAGGCTCGTATGACTGACAGTGGTGAAAGCCGAAAGGAAGCCACTGGCATGAAAACGGATGCCCAGACCGCAAAACACGAAACCAGAATTGGTTTTTGGAATGTCAGAACTATGAACGAGGCAGGAAAGCTGAGACAGATTACAGCAGAGATGAGGAATTACAAACTACATATCCTGGGAATAAGCAAGAGCAGATGGACAGGGATGGGGAGAATAAAAACAGCTACAGGGGAAACAGTACTCTATTCTGGTAGAGAGGACGGTCAGCACAACGAAGGTGTAGCCATTATCCTTAAGAAAGGAATGGAAAGGTCTCTACTGGAATGGAAACCCATTAACAACAGACTAATAAGAGCAAGACTGAGAGGGAGATTCACCAATACCACAATTATACAATGTTATGCACCAACAAATGACAGCGACGAAGAGATCAAGGACGAGTTCTATCAACAGGTACAAAAGGAAATGGAAACTGTACCCAGGTACGATCTTATTATAGTAATGGGAGACCTAAATGCGAAAGTTGGAACACACAATAATTATAACGAAAGAGTAATGGGGAAATGCGGCAGTGGAACAGTAAATGAGAATGGGGACAAATTAATAAGCTTCTGCAGTATTAACAACCTGGTCATCGGAGGAACACTTTTTCAACACAAAGAAGTGCACAAGTTAACATGGGAATCACCAAACGGACGAGACAAAAACCAGATAGATCACATAATGATCAATGGCAGATGGAGACATGCACTACAAGACGTGAAAGTAAGAAGAGGCGCAGATGTGGGAAGTGATCATCACCTAGTAGTAGCAAGACTGAAGGTGAAACTCAGAGCTGCTGGACCAGTTGCAGTCAAACAGAAAAGATACAACATCACGAAACTTAAGGACCCCCTCGCCAGAAAAGCGTTTGTGGTCGACGTAAAGAGACGATATCTGATTACCAAAAGCCAGGAAAGAACAGAGACCGACGATGTGGACCAGAAATTCAACACCATCTCAACAATATATAAAGAAAGCAGCAAGTCATGCTTGGGATTCCAGGAAAGAAAGAGCCAAGACTGGATAACACCAGAAACGCTAAACACCATAGCGAAGAGAAAGGAAATGAAAAGGAAGAAAACAGAAGCTAAGTCTCCCAGGTTAAAGGCAATATATAGTGAACAGTACAGTCAGCTGGACAAGGAAGTAAAACGTCAAACCCGTGCTAACAAAAGGACATTTCTGGATGACCTTGCAAGACAGGCAGAAGAGGCAGCACTGAGAAATGAACAAAGCACAGTTTATAAAATAACTAAAGCTATCAGTGGAAAACGAGGTGCAAACAACATAACGTTAGTAAGAGACAAGCAAAGGAAATCTCATCACCACAGCACAGGGGCAGGAAACAAGGTGGGCAGAGCACTTCAAAGAAACACTGAATAAGGAACCACCAGAGACTCAGCTGAATGTTCCTGAGGCTGAAAGTGACTTAGACGTAAATACAGACATTCCACGAAAAGAAGAAATTATCACAGCTATCAAAGGGCTAAAAAATGGAAAAGCGCCTGGTCACGACAATCTGAATGCTGAGCTATTCAAGACAGACCCTGAACTAGCAGCAGAACTATTAGAACCACTATTTGCACAAGTCTGGGAAACTGAGACAACACCAACAGAGTGGAGTAAAGGAACAATTGTCAAATTGCCCAAGAAGGGCGACCTTGCAGACTGCAACAACTGGAGAGGAATTACCCTCCTCTCAGTTCCCAGCAAAATACTAGGCAGGATAATCATCCAGAGAATTTCAAAAGCAGTTGACCATAAACTGAGGAAAGAACAAGCGGGCTTCAGAAAGAACAGAAGATGTGCAGATCATATATTTGCCCTCAGGAACATTATAGAGCAGTGCTCAGAATGGCAGAGACAGCTGTACATTAACTTTGTTGATTTTGAAAAGGCTTTCGACAGCATACACAGGGACAGCCTATGGAAAATTCTGAGGGCTTATGGAATTCCCAGCCGCACTGTTTCCATTATATAAAGCCTCTATTCTAACTTTACGTGCAGTGTTGGATCGAGTAATGTAACTTTCGAAGTGAAAACAGGAGTACGACAGGGATGCCCCTTATCAACAACATTATTTTTGACAGTCATAGATTGGGTGATGCGCCAGACAACAGAGGGCAGTCCAAGAGGAATTAGATGGACAACGTTTTCTACACTGGAAGATTTGGAATATGCAGATGACATTGCACTGCTCGCGCATTCACACCAACACATTCAAGACAAAACTGATAGACTGAATAAGTATGGCCAGCAGGTTGGCCTGAACATCAATCTGAAGAAGACGGAGGTCATGACACTAAATGTGGGCAATCCTGAGCCAATAACAGTAAGGAACCAGAAGTTAGAACAGACAGACACATTTACTTACCTAGGAAGCATAGTAACACCTGACGGCGGAACAAGCAAGGACATTAACAACAGAATGAATAAAGCGAGAACAGCCTTTGCTATTCTCAACAACATTTGGAAGTCTTCCCAGTACAGCACAAACACCAAATTAAGACTGTATGAGAGCTGCGTACTTTCTGTGCTTCTCTATGGTGCGGAATGTTGGAGAGTAACAGAGAAGGAAATGTCGAAACTGTCCTCCTTCCACACAATCTGCCTAAGGAAAATTCTCCGAATCTTTTGGCCAAACACCATCAGCAACCAAGAACTACTTATTCGGAGTAACTAGGAGGACATGCACACCATCATAGCTGGCAGACGCTGGAGTTGGGTTGGCCATGTCCTCAGAAGGGACCCTGATACCATCGCAAGAACAGCTATGCCCCGAGAGAAAGCGAAAGAGAGGCCGACCAAAAACAACTTGGCGGAGAACTGTGGAAGCTGAGATGCAAAGAATGAACCACAGTTGGGGCACTGTACGAAGGATGGCCGCCGACCGAGCAAAGTGGAATCAATTTGTTGCTGCCCTACAAGACGCCACCAGGCGTGATGGCCGCTGACTGCTTTGACGGTTGGCGGTTATGGATCAAAGAAGAAGACATTTCAGTACCCTAGACATTAAACGTAGCTAACATACATAATAGCAGAATAAGTCTGTTTGAGGTCGTAAGTGGTAGCAGAAAGGCATTCTTCTTCTTCTTCTTCTTGCGATCGCATCTTTGATGATTACACCGTCAGACGAGTTCTCATGATGAATTCGACTGTTGTTTGAAGTTCCTCTTTAACTCCATATAGCTTTGAGTTTAGTGTTGAGTCATTCGGCCAGTATATCTTTCTTAACTGGTCATACAGAGGACAGTCCTGTAGAACATGCTCAGCAGTTTGTTCGTTTAATCCACATGTGCACAGTGGTGAAGCAGACAATCGTAGCTTGTGCATGTGTTTATTCAGTTTGTTATGCCCTGTCCTGAGTCGAAAAATAGTTATCTGTCCCTGCCGGTCGAGAGTGTGATAGTCGTCTTTGGGTTGGTTCTGTTCTCTTCTGATAGTCTGGATAGCTCTCTTTTTCTCAAAGTATGTGACTTCATTATCTTCTTGTTCACATTCTCCTCCCTTTTTTGCAAGTTTATCTGCCTTTTCATTTCCGGGTACACCACAATGAGATGGTACCCACTGAAGTATGGTTCTCTTTTTGGCAGCTACCTTGTTTAGTTCATTTCTCAGATGCGGGAGTTTACCACCCTTGAGAGCTTGCAGGACAGACAGTGCATCTGTGAGGATGACTACCTGGTGGCAGAGTTGGTGTTATAAATCATATTTGCAGCTTGCTCTAGAGCTTGAACCTCAGCTGTATAGTTGGAACAGAATTTACCAGTGGGAATGTGCCTAGTCTCATAGTGGTTGTCAGGATATGAGATAAAGATACCGGAACCTCCATTCCTAACAGCATTAGTTGCTGATCCATCTGTATAGGCATGTATCCATGATTGATCGGGATAGCTTTCTTGGATCATACTCAATGTAGCAGTTCGTTTTTGCAGATCATTATACTCACATCCACTTGTGAGACCACTGACTGATGTATTAATTTGGAGGGCACTGCTGGCCTGCTCCCATGGTACAGGGTATAGGGTGGGCTTCAGTGGTGTTGTCTTCATTCTTACTAGCAATAGATTGGGTTATGAAAGCATCGACATCACACAACAGAAATGAAATCCAGTGGGATCTGACTAAACAGCTTGATGATCTGGATTTTGCAGATAACTTGGCACTTCTGTCCCATAACCATAATCAGATGCAAGAGAAAACGAAAATTCTTGAGAGGTCAAAACAAGTGGGCCTGAAAATACACGGGGAAAAGACAAAGATTATGAGAATAAATGCAAGAAATGATAACAAGGTTGAACTTGAAGAAACACCCCTAAAGGATGTAGAAGGGTAAAGGTAAAGGATCCCGTTACACGCCCATTGAGAATATGGTGTTAGGCCCATATTTTCTTGACCATCGGCACACTAGAGGTGATGTGGTCAGCATCACGCCGGCCGCCTTAACCTTCCCAGAGTTGCTCTGGTAGCCAATTTTTTAGGCTGGGTCGACCCCGGAGCCGTTTGCGGTCTAAAAAATCCCACCTCAACTGGGGATCGAAAAGGGTGTAGAATCGTACACATATCTTGGCAGTAATATAGACAGAGTTGGAGGGACAGACAACGATATCAAAATAAGAATTAAAAATGCAAGAGCTTTCATTGCATTGGGAAACATATGGAGAAAAAGAGAAATCAAGTCCAACACGAAAATAAGAATCTTCAACTCAAATGTCAAGTCAGTCCTATTGTATGGCTCTGAGACATGGAGAACAACAAAAACAACAACCAAAAAGCTAGAGACTTTTATAAACAGGTGCTTGCGTAGAATAGAAGGACTGAAATGGTATGACAAAGTCACAAATGTGGAATTGATGACAAGAACCAGACAAGTGCCAGTGGAACAAGAGTTGAGAAGACGCTGGTGATGGATAGGACACACATTGAGGAGACCTGCCGATAGCATTACAAGGCCGTCCTTGTTCTGGAACCCACAGGGAAAGAGAGGCAGAGGTAAACCAAAAAACACATGGAGAAGAGAAATGGATACAGAGGTGAAAATGATGAGGAAAACATGGAAAGAACTTGAGCAGATGGCACAGGACAGGAAGACTTGGCATGTGTTTGTTAAAGGGCTACCCTCTTCGGGGAGCTAAAGGGTGTTGTTTGAAACTTACGTCTAGTTTAGAGAAAAATTGGAACAGATCACTTTCTTTAGCATCGTAAGGGACGTTTCCCACATAAGCAGAGTAGGGTCCATCCTTTGGTATCTGCGAGAGGTCTACCTTGGGACCCAAGGCTGCCTTGGGTGCAGTTGGCAGTGTTGATCTATCAAATCTGACTGGGGCATCATAGTCGTCTAAAAATACACACAAATTACAAATCTGTTTATTATTCAGACAAGCATAATTCATTTTAGAAATACAACTTGTACACTTTCTAAAACGATCTTAAAAATCAGGTGACGAGATGAATGTGGTGATAATCGAGTCACTATACAAACTGATTCCATGCAAGGCCATGATACTTCCAGTGTATCAGCAAATCAGGCATGATAAGTGAAAAGTACTTGTAACGATAAAAAAATTAATCAAAACACACTAAGGACCCGCCCAATGGGCTGATCACCCGTTGGCTTGTCACACCGATTACGGAAACAACGGCAGATGGATCTATTTGTTGTTGCCCTAAAGACGCCGCTAGGCGTGATGGGAAACTACAACAGAGAAAATCAATCTGCTGTTGCCCTTAAGACGCCACAAGGCGTGATGGCCACTGACTGCTTAGTCGGTCTTTGGCTAAGGATGGAAGAAGAAGAAGAACTAAGTCTTTCCTTATATTGTGGATTTGTTAGCTGGTTGTATATTTTCATATTAGTCCAATACTTTAAATTTACAGTTTTCATGGGTAAAGCACTTCTTTAGCAGTTATGAGGAACGAAAGTGGTAGTGTAAGTTTTACTAGAACAATGAAAAAAGAATAATTGCCAAAGTTATGGCCACAAGAACTTCATCAGGGACAAAGGAAATGAAACAGTAGAGATAGGAAAATGAGACACACTAAATGAAAGTTTAAAAATGATATGAGCTGCATATGATAATGGATGTTGCCATTCTGGTTTATTCCAGTTCTTTCAGGACTGACAAACAGAACTTTAAGACAAGAAGTTGTGGAGTGACATGATCACCTGTGCCAGCCTTCATTCTTCAGGTCCCCAAGGAGCATCTGCCTAGTTGACTTGTTCATACTGTTGTTGGAAGTTTTTTTGTGGCTTAAAAGATGGCCCCATAACCAACACTCCATAATGGCCCTTTACTACATGCATGGTAGGTCCATCACTTTTCAGCTTCCAATGGAGCATAGGCCTTCAACAAACTTATGCCAAGTCTTGCTGTCCTGTGCCATCAGCTCTAGGTTTTTCCAAGTCTTCTTCTTGCCCTTCATGTCTGTCTCCAGTTCTCTTCTCCATGTCTGTCTCCAGTTCTCTTCTCCATGTGTTCCTTGGTCTCTGTCTACCTCTCTTACCCTGGGGATTACAGAACAAGGACTGCCTTTTAATCTATCCACAGGTTTCCTCAATGTGTGCCCTATCCATCTCCAGCGTCGTCTTATCTCTTGTTCCACTGCCACTTGTCTGGTTCTTGTCATCAGTGATCTTGTCATACCACTTCAATCCTTCCATTATACGCATGCACCCATTCATGAAAGTCTGTAGCTTTTGGTTGTTGTCTTTGTCCTCCATGTTTCAGAGCCATACAATAGGACTGACTTGACGTTTGAATTGAAGATTTATTGTTTGTTGAAGTTTTTTGTAGTTACAGTGTTACTATTCTTTGCTCCTCTTTTTGAGCCCTAGCAACACACAGGTACATCCATAGGAAATAATAAACAATCCTCTCTGTTCCCATGATTTAGCACTGTCTGATTGGATACAAAATGGATGCCTCCTTCTCATATGTCCATCTCTGCTAGCCTTACGTTTGATGCTAAATTCCAACAGTCTTAACCTTGATGATTCATCTATTGCAGTGTCATTCTCTAACAGGTGATCATTAATTGTTCTCAGTATATCTCCCTTATCCATATTCAGTGTCCACACTGTGGGTGCTCTTGATGCTAGTCTGTCAGCTCTCTTTTTACCACGTACCTCTGCATGACCAGGATAGTAGATCCACACCAGCTCCTGCAGATTCGAAGTTTCTATGAATGTTTTCCATTCATGCCTTACCCAACCATTTTAGGTGACTGCATTAAAATTAGAGTGTGTATCTGCTTAACATGTGAATGAATGACCAATGATGGCAACAAGAGATCATTCACGAAGTAACAATGTGCGTGCATGGAACACATATATTTGTACATGTAATCACACTGATTGAGAACCAGGCACATGTAAGACCAGGTTCTCTAGTACGTGTGATCTGAGATATGCCTCATTGTTGTTCCTATCACGTACAACCCACATCAGCACACCACACTCAAGCTGTGCAGCTGTCAGGATAGGAACACTTCAGTCATTCTAAAAATTAAAAGACTTATCCACAAAAAGAGGACTCAGATTCTATGTGACATAATTTTGTTCTTCTTCTACAATCTTGTCTTTGTGCACTTTTAATCATCAGCTCTTCCACAAAACAACAAACTAATAAAAATATTACTGAAATGACTTTTGCTTATGAACATTTTTTTTAATGTCAAAAAGGCAATAACCAATAGTTTTCCTAATTGACGCGATATAATTTCTGGACATCTCTAAACAGACAAATAATGAAAAGAACCCTTCCCAGCGTCATAAAGGTGACAACAATGAGCTTTCTCAGGCATACCTGTAACTAAAATGTTTCCTCAAGCATGCAGGTAACTAATGCGCTTCTCAGGTTTTGCTACATCTTTGCAAGGTTATACTCAGTTGTAAAGGAAATTGAATTAAGATTAATCAAATATAAATTTGGGAGAAGACAAAACTTAGCTCAAGACATACCGGCCCCAAAAACTGGACTTCTATCACTGACGACTGGGAAAATTGGCGCCAAAAACACTGGCCTTTTTAAAAGTTAGGAGGAAACTAATGCAAGATTCTGCATGAGGCTGACAACCTCATCATTAAAAAAAAAAATTACTACATAAACTTTACTGCACATGAAGTGCTTTGTGCTTTGGTGCAGATGGACCAGTTACAGAGATGGTCCCATGTACCCCATTTTATTTTTATCTACTTTTCCCTCAGTTCTCTTTCCCCTCTCCCCCTTATCTTTTCTCTCTACTTCCAGTAGTTACAGCCATTTTTAGTCAGCTATGTCTAACTATCGCATTTATTTGTCATGTTTTTTTTTTTACTTAATTCTCACTTTTTTTCCTTTTTTGCTTTTGTTCGTTTGTCCCTGACAAAGGCCTTGCGGCCATAACATAGGTTATTTCTCGTCTTTTGTCCTAGTAAGACATATTACCTTTTTTTTCTCCCCACCTCTCTTCCTAACAAGTTCTGAAGGAAAACTGGTAATGGTTTACTTACATACACAGTAGACATTATCTCATTTCATAATAACATAAAAAGTATAATGCCAACCTCTTCCCACCCAATTTAATATTGTCTCAATTTTTCTACATCTTGGTGTTAGCTAATACATGTTTTTTGGGCACCACTTTTTTTGTGTTCACCACCCAACGTTTTACTGCTGTATCTAATTTTTTTACAAATATAGGTATTATCCAACAATATTTTTTTCAGAGCATTTTATAAACATTCTTTTCAGAGTCTGGCACTTTAAATATCACATAAAGTAACTTCTTCATTGCGTACTCACTGAAAATTATTGAAAATATAGGAACAAAATGCATGTTGACCATTTCCAGTGACACAGTATAGGTGATATAAATCAGTTGTGACATGTTACATACCATCAGGGTTCTCTGAAAGGATGGCCCAGTTCTGGCTCTTTGGCTCTGAATATCCGTCATCTTGAGCAAGAAACTGATCTAAAGTCAACGTTTTTTTACCCTCCTTCTTCTTTTTCTTGCCTGCAAATAAAATGAATTTCAGCGACTGAAAATATTATCTCCCTCGTAACCTCCTGACACCATTATCCTGCGGGAGGCCATGAACTCTGCTGCTAGATAATGATGCCACACAACTTATCTGGGTCAGACCTATAAATATGAAACAAAACAGAACAGAGGTCTTGACAACTTCTGACCAGTCTAATGATGAGCTGCTTATCTTTATCTTAGCAGCTCCTCTCTCGGCAAAATTACAAAATTTCAAGATCAAAACCTGACACCGCCATGCTCCAGTCTACCGAGCTGTAAACTGGTCCCTGACTCTGCTCTTGAGTTAGGGAAAGCAAAGGCAGACAGTAACTGGTCACTCCCAACCCATAAAGCATGACCTAGTATGGTGTATAATACTTCACGCCCCCTACAGCAGGTATGTGTTATGGCACTACCTTTACCTTAAGCTTAAACACTTCAAGTTTTTGTACTCCCCTCAAACAAACCACTCAGATGACCCCCCCCCCCCCCACACACACAGTAGACACTTGATTATACGGGGCGGCATTAACTGGGGCAGTAAAAATTATGAAATTTTTAAATAACATTTTATTTCAAAAATATTTTCGTGTTACATGTGTAATGTTGGTGCATGATATTTTAAAAAGCAAAAAAAAAGTTGATCGAGCTTGCCGGATTTTCTGATAGTGCAAGTGGCATGTCTAGGCGGAAAACTATGAAGACGTCAATGTACAATGATGTGGACAAAGCGATGCTTTTATGGTTTAACCAACAGAGAGCTGAGGGAATCCCGGTTTCTGGGACTGTATGCGCGGTGAAAGCGAAGTATTTTTTCGAACAATTAAAATTAACTGGAGACTTTGACGCATCATCTGGGTGGTTAACAAGATTTAAGCAAAGGCATGGGATTCGTCAAATTTCTATCGAAGGTGAAAAACTTAGCTCGAATGCGCCGGCAGCTGAGGAATTTAAACTTCACTTCCAAGATTTTGTCGATAAAGAGGGATTCACGCCAGAACAAATTTATAATGCTGATGCGACGGGTTTGTATTGGAAGTGTTTGCCGCAAAAAACTCTAGCTTTCGAAAGTGAGAAGAGTGCAGCGGGGTATAAAATTCAAAAACAACGTCTTACCGTTTTATGTTGTGGAAATGCCACCGGTTCTCATTTGTTGAACCGTGTGTTGTGGGAACTGTCAGAAAACCTAGAGCTTTTGCAAAGGTTAAAGAGTTGTCTAATTTACCAGTAGATTACTACAGCAATAAATCGGCGTGGATGGATAAAGTAAATTTTTTAAGGATTGGTTTTTTTTTTAAATTCATTCCGGGAGTCCGCCAGCATTTACAATCTGTAGACCTTCCACAAAAAGCTGTTTTACTTTTGGACAATGCCCCTAGTTATCCAAATGAAGAAATTTTAAAATCCGATGATGGGAACATGTGTAAAAATATTTACCCCCTAACGTGACGGCTTTGATCCTTCCAATGGATCAAGGAGTCATTCAAAATTTAAAAACGATATACAGAAACAATTTATTACTGAAATTTGTTAAAGATGGTGATGATTTACTTGATTTCTGGAAAACAAACTGACCGTGTTGGATGCCATCTTTGAAATATCTGCTGCTTGGAGATTGATAAAAAGTTCTACTATAAAGAAATCATGGCGGAAACATTTACCAGGGAATGATGAATTTTGTGGTTTTGAGAAGTGTAAACGAAGCGGTGCCAGAATTATTGAAAAATTTACATAGGATAAATGTATTTGTGAATGTTGATGAGGAAACTGCGCGATTGGATAAATGCAGATGATAATTTGCCTGAACATGAAGTTTTAAATGATGAAGAGATTGTGCAACGTGTTACTATTAATGAACCTGCAGCTACTGATGACACAGATCTCAGGAAGAAGGCACCCTCATACAAGAAAAAAAGTATACAGGACAGTGCTGCTTTAACTAACGTTGAAAGATTACTCGATTATTAGGAGCAACAGCTGCCATCAATGGTACCTATACCTTGTAGCGGTATGGCAGCTTGTGTACCCTGACAATCCCCAGAGCTATGCCAAAGGGAGTTTTACTCCTGGTTGGTTCAACCAAGCTGGACTGGTCTGTGTGGGTAGGGGTCAGACAAAAGCTGGTACCCTGGTCCTCCAGGTTGGGGGTTTTAGCATAGGGCTGACACCCCTGTCTATGTAAAAAAAACAATGAAGTTACGGAAACAACAATAAATGAACAAACTTTGCTGCGGGATGGACATTCGGAGTCTGTGGCTCGAATGACTGTCAGTGGTGAAAGCCGAAAGGAAGCCACTGACATGAAAACGGATGTCCTGACTGCAAAACAGGATACAAGAATAGGATTTTGGAATGTCAGGACAATGAACGAGACAGGTAAACTAAGACAGGTCACGGCAGAAATGAGAAACTATAGGTTACACATCATAGGGATAAGCGAAAGCAGATGGACAGGGGCAGGAAAAGTTAAAACAGCAACAGGAGAAACAGTACTTTACTCTGGAAGAGAGGATGGACAGCACAATGAAGGCGTAGCCATTATTCTACAGAAAGGGATAGAAAGGACATTACTGGAATGGAAACCCATCAACAACAGACTGATAAGATTAAGAGAGAGGGAGATTCACCAACACTACAATAATACAATGCTAAGCACCAACGAATGATAGCGATGAGGAGGTCAAGGATGAATTCTATCAACAACTGCAGAAAGAAATGGAAGACACACCTAGATATGATCTTGTTATAGTAATGGGAGACCTAAATGCGAAAGTTGGTACACACAATACATATAATGAAAGAACAATGGGGAAATGCGGCAGCGGAACAGCAAACGAAAATGGGGATAAACTAATAAGTTTCTGTAGCATTAACAACCTGGTCATTGGAGGAACACTTTTCCCACATAAAGAAATTCACAAATTAACATGGGAATCACCAAATGGTCGGGACAGAAACCAGATAGACCACATCATGGTTAACGGTAGATGGAGACATGCATTACAAGATGTGAAGGTAAGAAGAGGTGCAGATGTGGGAAGTGATCACCATTTAGTAGTAGCAAAACTGAAAGTGAAACTAAGAAGGGCTAGACCAACTGTAACTACACAGAAAAGTGTTGACATCAGCAAATTGAAGGACCCCCTTACCAGAAAAGCTTTTGCGGCCGACATTAAGAAACGATATCAATTTGCCAAAAGCCAGGAAAAGACATTGACTGATGATATAGACCAGAATTTCAACACCATTTCAACAATATATAAGGAAAGCAGCAAACCATGCTTGGGATTCCAGGAAAGGAAGAAGCAAAACTGGATAACACCAGAAACACTAAACACCATAAAGATGAGAAAGGAAATGAAAAGAAAGAAAACAGAAGCGAAGTCTCCCAGGTTAAAGCAACTATATAGTGAACAGTACAGTCAGCTGGACAAGGAAGTTAAACGCCAAACCCGAGCCAACAAAAGGAATTTCCTAGACGATCTGGCAAGACAGGCAGAGGAGGCATCACTAAGAAATGAACAAAGCACAGTATATAAAATAACTAAATTCATCAGCGGAAAACGAGGTGCAAACAATATTACATTAGTAAGAGATAAGCAAGGTAATCTCATCACGACAGCAGAGGGACAGGAAACGAGATGGGCCGAGCACTTCAGAGAAACTCTGAACAAAGAACCACCAGAGACACAATTGAATGTTCCTGAGGCTGAAAACGATCTAGATGTAAATACAGACATTCCACGAAAAGAAGAAATCATCACAGCAATCAAAGGGTTAAAGAACGGCAAAGCTCCGGGCCATGATAACTTAAATGCAGAGCTATTTAAGACAGACCCTGAGCTAGCATCAGAACTATTATAACCACTATTTGCACAAGTCTGGAAAACGGGGACAATACCATCAGAGTGGAACAAAGGAATAATTGTCAAATTGCCCAAGAAGGGAGATCTTGCAGACTGCAATAATTGGAGAGGAATCACTCTTCTCTCAGTTCCCAGCAAAATACTAGGCAGGATAATTATACAGAGAATTTCAAAGGCAGTAGACCACAAACTGAGGAAAGAACAAGCAGGATTTAGAAAGAACAGAAGATGTGTAGATCATATATTCACTCTCAGGAACATTATAGAGCAGTGCACAGAATGGCAAAGACAGCTTTACATAAATTTTGTTGATTTTGAAAAGGCTTTTGACAGCATACATAGGGACAGTTTATGGAAAATACTGAGGGCTTATGGAATTCCAAGCTGCATAGTGTCAATCATAAAAAGCCTCTATGCCAACTTTACGTGTAGTGTTGGGCAGAGCAACCTAACCTTCGATGTGAAGACATGAGTACGACAGGGATGCCCCTTATCAACCACTCTATTTTTAACAGTCATAGAATGGGTGATGCGCCAGACAACAGAGGGCATTCCAAGAGGAATAAGATGGACTACATTTTCTACATTGGAAGATCTGGAATATGCAGATGACATTGCACTACTAGCACATTCACATCAACACATCCAGGAAAAAACGGATAGACCTAATAAGTTTAGCCAGCAGGTGGGCTTGAACATCAATTTAAAGAAGTCTGAAGTTATGACGCTCAATGTGAGCAACCCTGAGCCCATATCAATAAGGAATCAGCAACTGGTACAGACAGATACCTTCACATACCTAGGAAGCATAGTAACACCAGACGGTGGGGCAGGTAAAGACATCAACATCAGAATGAATAAGGCAAGAACAGCCTTCTTTAGCCTAAACAACATCTGGAAGTCCTCCCAATACAGCACAAGCACAAAACTAAGATTATATCAGAGCTGTGTGCTTTCTGTGCTTCTCTATGGTGCGGAATGCTGGAGAGTTACAGAGAAGGAAATGTCGGAATTGTCCTCTTTTCACACAACATGCCTAAGAAAAATTCACCGAATCTTTTGGCCGAATACCATCACCAAGATCTGCTTACTCGTAGCAAGCAAGAGGACATGCACACCATCATAGCTGGCAGACGCTGGAACTGGGTTGGTCATGTCCTCAGAAGAGACCCTGATGCCATCACAAGAACAGCTATGCTTTGGACCCCTGAAGGAAAATAAAAGAGAGGCCGACCAAAAACAACCTGGCGGAGGACTGTGGAGGCTGAGATGCAAAGAATGAACCAGAGTTGGGGCACAGTACGAAGGATGGCCACCGACCGAGCAAAGTGGAATCAATTTGTTGTTGCCCTACAAGACGCCACTAGGCGTGATGGCCACTGACTGCTTTGACGGTCGGTGGTTAAGGATCTAAGAAGAAGGAGGAGCAACAGGAAGATAGTACCCTTGCCGATAAGCTAATGTTGCAAAATCTGCGTAGCACCATTTGCCAAAAAGTGAATAGAGGGAAAAAACAAACTTCTTTGCTGTCGTATTTTAAATAAAACGGTAAGTACGCAGGATAATTTTTAGTTTTTGTTTTAATTATTTTTCGATATTTTTTCCGATTATTTTTTGGCGGAGATTATCCAGGTTTTTTTTTTAAATCCGGGTTAATTTTTTTTCCTACCACCATGGATAATCAAGGGTCTACTGTGTGTCTGTATGTATATATATATATATATATATATATATATATATATATATATATATATATATATATATATATATAAATTTGTTTATTTAATACACTTCATCTCCATGTGGAGCACAGGCCCTTAGTGAACTCGTGCCTACTATTCCTGTTCAAGATCTTTCCATGTCTTCTTAATAACTGCTTTTGGTCTAGCTATATTCTTACCTTAGGCGTTTCAGAACGAGGACAGCCTTGTAGCACTATCAGTTGGTTTCTTCAGATGAGTTTTTTTTTTAAACTTTATTTCTGTCGCTGCATCCATGAGTTCCACGTTAGTGATTTTGTTATACTGTTTGAATCCTCTTAATCTGTGCAAACACCCATTTAAAAAAGCATGTAACACTAATAAACATATATATGCTAAGACAGTGCAGATTACGCTGGCATGGAAGATGGTCACATCCAAGGATATTTTCTATGGCCAACTGGCAAATAGCAAAAGAACAGCTGTGTGCAAGAGACAGACATGGTGACACTGAACATAAATCAGCAGCCTGCGAGGACGAAGCTGCCGACCATTCTAAGTGGAGATGCTCCCTATGGCGCCACCTCAGATTGGGCGAAACAAAGCTCTTATTACAAGCAGAAGAGAAAGGCATGCTGACAGGAATACTATGCAAAATAATAAAATTTAAAAAAGCTATCACATCAAGGGTGCATCATCCCCAAAGTCAGTTATGACTAGAGGAAGCTACTAGGGGAATCTCCCTATGAAAGATGAAGCATTAGCCTTCAACAAGGCCAAGCCTTCCTGGGTTGTGCATCTGTTCATGGTCTTTCAATTTTTTTCTTTATCCCTTTTTAGCGTGGATGGTAATATGATTAAACTGTTTCAAAACATGCCAGGATTAATAAGATTATTTTTGTTTGACAAGGGCTGTACAGCTCATCGCTGATTTGCAGCTGATGTCGAGTTGGAAAATCTGCACGTGTTCCGTAGCCATATGGCAGTGTCGTACAGAAAGTTTTTTGTATTGCTGGGGAGCCTAGCAATTACTTTTTATTGTTTTCTGTTAAGAGTGGATTAATTCAGCAAAAGAACTTTTTTACCTTTTCCACCAGCAGCAGTCTTAGGTACCTCTTCATGTGGAGGATCTGAAATATTCAAACATTCTTTTAATACAAGCATGATTGAGGTATGTTCTGTATTTACGTGTCCTCAACAAATCTACACAATTAAAACTGTGTACTATTAATAACTGTGTGTAAAGATTTTGGTTTGAATCACTCTTTTCTGTACGCTCGCCATCTTGCCCAAATGATCGAATTAGCTTATACTGTGCATGCACGCAATTTTTCATCTGCAATAATTTTTGCAAAAAGCTTGAAACAGAGTTATGGTTAAAGTTTTGAGGCTATTTGACTCAACATCCTAAGTCTAATTCTAACCCTCTAGCTGTAACTCCGCTTCGTTTTTTGCGCTTACACTTGATCACACAATGGCAAACTGCGCTATTAGGCTGTCACCCAACTCACCCAAAAAATAGCACCTTTCGCTACTCAAGTTTACAACCCGAATGTTGCCAGACTGGTTATCCATAGTTACATTACAGCTAGCTTTAACATAACCCCAACCTTGTTTCGAGCACCTAGCCTTAACCTAAAACCAACCGTTTCGAACTTTGTTCGAAGTTAATAACGGCCAACAAAGTACGCCTATAGCCTAGGCCATTTTAAAAATAAAAACAAAAGAAAACAGTTCCAACCTGAAGTTGGAAACATCCCGTGTTTGGCCAATGTGTCAGCCTCCAGTCTACTGTCTTTCACATCTGCCAGATTTTGTTGAAAACATTACATTTGTTGAAAAAGGTTTAAAAATACCAGTGTTATGGTTAGAAACTATTCTTAAATGAGTCCATGTGACATTGACGATATATCGATAATCACTTGGGCAACATGGCGGCGTGTCGATTATCCCGAGATTATTCCTTCGTATCGGTGCTCGCTCCCTAAAATTTTCATAGATCGACAGTGTATTCTTTTAGATATATTTAAACTGTAACCCGGAGTGGTTTTCTTTTAGTTCTTTTTGTGCAAACCCTTAATTTTATTATCAAGTGTAGCCTACTCGCGAGCCTGGACTCTCGATTTTTGGCCCGCAAACCGCACGCCCACACAGGGGATGCTATAGGCCTACTCCTCCTGTCATTTCTCTTAAACTTTAGATTAGTTTATTTAATGATATGAAAATATTTTATATTGAATGTGAGAACAGATGGCATCACAGACACGCGATATAGGGCCTATAATATTTCGTTCGAGCAAAATGGTGGTGACGACACTTTTTCTTTCCTTTAGTCTGGCCAGTGGAGTAGGCCTAAAACTTGAAATATCGTACCCTGCTGCAGATGGTGTAATACAATGAGGTATCTGATAATATTTTTCAATAATACAAATGCTGGTCTAAAGTAAATGCTTGTGAATCTAAAATTACAGGGGGACTATACAAACATATCAATGACTCGCTGGTGTTCACATGCTTGCCTACCTCCGGTATCCATTTTGAAAGATTTAGAACGAGGCAAATGCACAGTGACGCAATTTGATAAAAAGTTGCCAGGATGAAGGTAAAATACAAATGTCAGTCTATATCAGGAGGCGGTAAAAGGTAGATCCCACACGGGATGATTAGGCAGGTCTCGGGGGGGGGGGGGGGGGGGGGGGGAGAACTTTAAAAGTAGAAAGAGTTCTGTCCGATGCAGTTTCAAGTTTCACCGAGGAAACAAACTATGTTAATTTTTTCCCACGTGTTACATTTTAACACAATCAGTAAACGTAAAATTATGAGACAATATCTCAAAATATAAATGAAATATTGTAAATTCGCTGAAGATTATTTTAATATGTTGCAGTTTTTACATGCAACAATAACGCTTGTTTTATATAGTTTTTTTTTTTTTTTTTTTTTTTGTTTTTTTACGCCCGCTAATACTCGAGGCGAAATCTCAGGTTATTATTAATGTCTAACCTGACATTGATTTTACGTGAGTATCCCTTTTGTTGTACAAAGACAGGTGTCCCTCGCCATTCAGGCAGATACTCGCCGATTTCGGAGGTACCCATTAGAGCTGGGTCGGCTCAGGAGCCGCCAATCCCTGGTCAACGATACTCCTAGCAAAACTGAAGGTGAAACTTAGAACTGCTGGACCAGTTGTAACTACACAGAAAAGGTATGACATCAGCAAATTGAAGGACCCCCTTACCAGAAAAGCTGTTGTGGCTGATATAAAGAAACGATATCAAATTGCCAAAAGCCAAGACTGATGATTTTGATCAGAAATTCAACACCATTTCAACAATACATAAGGAAAGCAGCAAATCATGCTTGGGTCTCCAGGAAAGGAAGAAGCAAGACTGGATAACACCAGAAACATTAAATACCATAGCGATGAGAAATGAAAAGAAAGAAAACAGAAGCGAAGTCCCCCAGGTTAAAGCAATTATATAGCGAACAGCACAGGAATAAGGACAAGGAAGTTAAACAATAACCTGAGCCAACAAAAGGAAATTCCTAGACGGTCTTGCAAGACAGGCAGAAGAGGCAGCACTGAGAAATGAACAAAGCACAATATATCAAATAACTAAAACTATCAGCGGAAAATGAGGTGTAAACAATATTACATTAGTAAGAGATAAGCAAGGAAATCTCATCACCACAGCAAAGGGACAGGAAACAAGATGGGCGGAGAATTTCAGAGAAACTCTGAACAAGGAACCACCTGAGACACAGTTGAATGTTCCTGAGGCCGGAAATGATCTAGATGTTAATGCAGACAAACACGAAAAGAAGAAATCATCACAGCAATCAAAGGGTTAAAGAATGGAAAAGCTCCTGGCCACGATAACTTAAATGCAGAGCTATTTAAGACAAACCCTGAGCTAGCAGCAGAACTATTAGAACCACTATTTGCACAAGTCTGGAAAATAGGGACAACTTGTTTCCTGTCCCGCTGCTGTCGTGATGAGATTTCCTTGCTTATCTCTTACTAATATAATATTGTTTGCACCTCGTTTTCCGCTGATGATTTTAGTTATTTTGTATACTGTGCTTTGTTCATTTCTAAGTGCTGCCTCTTCTGCCTGTCTTGCAAGATCGTCTAGGAAATTTCTTTTGTTGGCTCTGGTTTGGCGTTTAACTTCCTTGTCCAGCTGACTACTTTTCGCTATAAAAAAAAGGATCCCTTTACTCGCCCATTAAAGGCATATTGAGAATATGGTGTTAGGCCCATATTTTCTCGACCGTCGGCACACTAGGGGTGATGTGGTCGGCATCACGCCGGCCGCCTTAACCTTCCCAGAGTTGCTTTGGTACCCATTTGGGGCTGGGTCGACCCAGGAGCCGTTTGTGGCCTAAAAAATCCCACCTCATCTGGGGATCGAACCATAGACCACTGCGCTAGGAAGCCATTGCACTAACCACTATGCTACCGCGGCTCCCTACTGTTCGCTATATAGTTGCTTTAACCTGGAGGACTTCGCTTCTGTTTTCTTTCTTTTCATTTCCTTTCTCATCTACCAGACGATACGTCAAGGTCTAAAATCCCATCCCCTGCAGACCCAAGTAGAACAGTCCCAACTAAGATGGTTTGGCCATGTCTAATAGTCCGCTGGGTGGACAACATTAGACAATCTTTGAAGGACCGAGGACTAGAATGGAACCAGGCCAGGAGGAAGACAGCCGATAGGATAGTCTGGCGCTCTCTCTTCCAAAGCTCTACACCTCTCGGTAGAAGGGGAACGACTAAGTAAGTAAGATTCTTATCGTTGTGTTGTACTTGATTACTCTTGATCTCCATATTTCTCCCAATGCAATGAAAACTCTCTTTGCCCTGTGTATTCGTATTTTGATATGTTTTACTTCTGCCTGAGCCACTTGAATCACTTTTATTCTTGATCGTAATTAATCGTCATGATGAGTTTCTTTGTGTCTGTCTTCTTCATGATTTGCTTGTGTGTGTGTGTGTGTGTGTGTGTGTGTGTGTGTGTGTGTGTGTGTGTGTGTGTGTGTGTGTGTGTGTGTGTGTGTGTGTGTGTGTGTGTGTGTGTGTGTGCGTGTGCGTGCGTGTGTGTGTGCGTGTGTGTGTGTGTGTGTGTGTCAGTGCTACGGGTTTCTCTTTTTTTTTTTTTTTTTTTTTTCCCCTTCTAAATGTATTCGACTCAAAGACAAGATGAGAAAGGCAGAGTAAGAAACAAATCGACACACTAACTACATGTTACAAAATGAGATTTAAAAAAACACAAGACTATCGTGCCCATAAGAAATGGAGAGATAATATTGCTAAAGCCAGCCGGAAGAGAGCTCAATGAGTGACACTGAAAACAAACAGGAGCATTGTTCATACTCTTAATTCATCTTCGGGACCCAAAGATGCAGCAATAGAGAATGCAGTCAGCGACCCATAGCTTGACTGCTAGAGTCAGGCTCAGCGAACCAGAGCTGACCAAGACCCTACTCCACCTCCATGTGGTGGTCCTGGAAACAGGCTGCATCACTGCAGTCTGGCTCAGAGAGTAGGGATCGAAGAGGGAAGGTAAACCCGGTCCCAAAAAATGCCCTGCTGAAGTCGGATGTGTCGGCCCAGTGACGCAGATATTGCAGCTCCGCTGTAAACAGACACAACGCAACCAACGTCCTTTTCAGGACGAACGAGGAAGAAGAAGAAGAATTCATCATCAATATATTTCAGATCCCCGTGAAGAACAGATCTTCAACAAAAACATGCCAGGCCTTCCTGCCCTTTGCCATACGTTCGCGGTATTTCCACATCTTTTTTTAAAAATCTCTTGCATGTCTGTCACCAGTTTTCTTCTCTATGCTTTTTTTTTTTTCTTTCTTTCCCTTACCCTTGGGATTTCAGAACAGGGACTGCTTGGTAATGTTATCAACTGATTTTCTTAATGTGCGTACTATCCCATATCTTCTCATCACTTTTTGTTCTACTTATGTTTGTCTGGTTCTTTTCATCACCTCAACACTGGTCATTTTGTTATACCATTTCAGTACTTCTATTCTTCGCAAGCGCGTATTTATGAAAGTATGTATCTTTCTATTTCTTTTTGTTGTTGTTGTTGTTGTTGTTGTTGTTGTTGTTGTTGTTGTTGCTCGTGCTTCGAAGCCATGAAATAGAACTGCCTTGACATTAGTGTTCAGTTCACTTGTGGGTTATTTCTGATTGGTTAATATAGTAGTTTCTTCATTATTATTTTGCTGCATTAAGAAAAATCTAACAGTAAACTGAAGGCAGGTATATAACAAAAATATGAAGCTAAATGCTAATCCATATACCTCCGGCTTTAACCCCGTCCATCCCTTTTTATGCCAAAAATAAATAGCCCTAACAGACATGACGAATCTACACTTTTATGTGTGGAAAATACATTCACACAGAAATTTTGATTTACCCTGTATACAAGAAATGACGAGGAGTAACAAATAGCAACAATAGAATGTGCTACCTAAAGTTACGGAAACTGTATATCCCAATTATAACCTACCAGGGTCTCAACAGGATATTTTCTCCCATCCATACAACAAAAATAAATAGTTTTATTGCATATAAACGCCAGGTGTAGTATGCTGATACAAGTTTGGAGTCGGAGTGGCTCAAAGGTTTCGCGTCCGCCTCGAGCTCCCAGTTGAGGGAATATAATTTACGGAAATTATTTTTTTCAGAACCAGTGGTCCTAATGATGTCATACTCCCCCTGGTCTCCTGGGTATTGAGATCGGATGCCTTGTCTTCTCGGATAAGGGCGAAAAAATAGGAGGTCCCGTGTGCAAGTTGCGCACGTTAAAATCCCACGGCAGTTGGAAATCGTAAAGAGTTGGCCTATCAGGCCGCTGCCCTGGCAAAATTTAAAAATTAGAAACCTACCCACCACAAAAATATTTATAGAATGTGTGATTCCTATATACACACTGGGATTATCGCCGGTGCTACGGAGTTCGTGCACTGTGCTGAGAGCCTCCTTGTGTGATTTAAGGGAAGAGATCGGAGCACTGTCGGAGTAGTCCTTGTGCAATGTAAATAATCCTTCAAACCAAACAGAACCAAACCATGTTCGGAAGAAAAGAAAAAACATAAATATCATGTCTCCTTTCAAACAAGTATATACATCTTTTTATCCATGTTGTTATAGTTTTGCACAGTGGGCTGATCACCTGCTTGCCAACCAATCTGATTACGGAAACAATGATAGATTGTTTGGTCTGTTTTTGTTCCACAAAGACGCCACTAGGCGTGGTGGAAACAGCGATAGATTGATCAATTTGTTGTTGCCCTAAGACGCCACTAGGCGTACTGGCCACATACTGCTTTGCCGGTTGATGGCTAAGGATGGAAGAAGAAGAAGAAGAAGAAGTTGTTATAGTTTTATATTATAGACCGAAAGGGAGGCATCAAAGAAGAGTTGGCCACTCGAAAAGCAGCAGCTGGAAGACTTTTTCAGGCCATAAATCGAGGATTCCTCAGCAAGAGAGAGGTTGGTAAGAAAACGAAGATGGCTGTATACCGCTCCACCTATGTCCCAGTCTTGACATATGGATGCGAGTCATGGGCAATGACTACAACCCATAAAAGCCAGATCCAAACCTCAGAAATGAGGTATCTGAGGAAAGTGATTGAAGTAACAAGAAGAGACATGGTACGCAACCAGACGATACGTCAAGGCCTTAAATCCTACCCCCTGCAGACCCAAGTAGAACAGTCCCAATTAAGATGGTTTGGCCATGTCTGCAGAATGGGAGAAGATCGGATACCACGACAAGCATGGGAAACAAAGAGCCAAGGATCCAGACCCCGAGGACGACCCAGAGTCCGCTGGGAGGACAACATTAGACAATCTTTGAAGGACCAAGGACCAGAATGGAACCAGGCCAGGAGGAAGACAGCCGATAGGATAGTCTGGCGCTCTCTCTTCCAAACCTCTACACCTCACGGTAGAAGGGGAACGACTAAGTAAGTAAGTAAGTTATATTTTTATTCCCCACTACCATCACCAGTGCCATTCCTAGAAAAGCTCTACGAAGATATCAATAGCCTCAGACTGACCACTGTGTTCTTTGAACAAATTCTTCTTCTTCTTCGTTTACCCTCATATGTTAACTTGAATAAGTTCAAAGAAAGCAGTGGTCAGCCTGAGGCTGTTGATATCTCCGTAGATTTTCTCCAGGAATGGTACTGGTGATGGCCATATGCGTTTTCTCTGTTCCTCATATGTTGGGCATCTTTGAAGCAGATGTTCGGCAGTCATTTTATCGGTGCCACAGTCACACTCATCAGTTCCTATCTTTAATTTGTTGAATAGATGGTATCTCATTCTGTTATGACCTGTGCGAAGTCTGAAGATTACCACTTGTTCACTTCTGCTGAGCTGGTAATACGGATCATTTTTGTGTGGCGTGGATGCTCTTCTTCCCACGTGTGCCTGTACCTGCGCTTGATAAAACTCTTGGCCTCCTCATAAGTTATGTTTGTGTCAAGTTGAGGAAGCTTTCCCCCTTCCTTTGCCAATCTGTCAGCCTCTTCATTTCCAGGGATGTTGCAGTGAGAAGGGATCCACTGTATCATCTTTTGTATTGCTGACATAGTCTGTGAAGTCTGTTACTTCCAGTTCAGCATTACTTTGACTTTTCAGCGTTGTAATTACTGACAGCGCATCTGAGAAGATAGCTACTGCTCTCTGAGCTTTCTTCTGTCATTAGAATTTCTGATGCAGTTTTTAATGCCTCTGCTCTGAAGTTACTTGAAAATGTCCCTGTTGCGACTGCTATCTTTTTTTGTGTGTGTCATTGCTTAAGCTCAGAAAGACTCCTCCACCCCCATCTTCTGTTGCATTAGTTGCTGATCCATCTGTGTGTGGTGGATTTTGATGTTATGAATTGTTGTTATGTATTAGTATTATCGCAAGTTATTGGCAAGGTGGTTGTGGGTGTTTCATTATTAAAATCAGGTGTTACTGTTGGTGGTGGTCTGTTTAGCACCTCCATGAAGTGCTCAGCCCATCTCTTCATTTGTTCTTTTTCTGTTGGTATTGAATTCCCTAATTTACCTTTAACAGGTGTTTCCATAGCAGTAGGCTGGTGACATAGTTGTTTTGTAATTTGATAAAGGCACCTACTATTACCAGTTCTTGCAGCATTTTCAGCTTCTACGGCCAGTTCATTGATGAAATGTCTTTTATCTCTTCGAGTTTTTGTCTTCACTTCTTTATTTAACAAGTTATAAGTTAGTTTGCAAGATTCAACTGCATTATGTGTACTTGCCGCTAGTAGTTTAAGTTTTGCTGTTTTCCTTTCTTGTATTTTATCCCAAGTATCTTCTCTCATCCATTTTTTCTTTTTATGTACTAGGTATCCGGTGGTCGCTACTGCTGCTTCTGTCATTGCTGTTCTCAGTTGTTCCCATTTAGTATCGATTGTCTTGGTGGTGATATCGTTGTCAATTTTGCCTAAGGCATCGAAATAGTTGTTCATTTTGACATTATATTCCTCCTTTATATCATTTGATTGCAGTCTGTGTACATCTATTCTTCTATTTTTATTCTGTTGGACGAGATCAAACAAGCCGTTAAAAGATTAAAAAATTTTAAAGCTGCTGGAGTTGACGAAATTTCAGGGGAAATGATTAAAGCAGTTAATGACAACAACCTCTTGAGAATTTTAGATATTATAAATGAAGTATGGAGAGAAGAACAACCACCACAACAATGGAAAGACAGTATTATTGTAAAGTTACCGAAGAAAGGTGATCTATCAGACTGTAATAACTGGCGTGGTATATCTCTATTATCGGTACCTGGAAAATTATTATGTTGCATGATGTTAGAAAGACTTAAATTGCATGCTGACGAAAAGATCAGAGAAGAACAAGCGGGTTTCAGGCCGAAACGATCATGTATTGATCAAATATTCACACTAAGAACAATTATAGAAGAATCAGTGGAAAGGCAATCGCCACTTATTATCACCTTCGTCGATTTTCAAAAAGCCTTTGATAGTCTACACCGCCCATCATTGTGGAAGATACTTACAATCTATGGTTTTCCAACAAAATATGTGAATATAATCAAAGCGCTATATGACAATGCAAGATGTTGTGTTAGAACAAATAAAGGGAATACAGAATGGTTTACGGTAGAAACAGGGGTGAAACAAGGCTGTATTATGTCACCACTACTTTTTGGAATAGCTATTGATTGGGTTATGAGAAACTATACCCACAATGAACAATTGGGTATAAAATGGACAAATGGAAAATTCCTGGGGGACCTGGATTTCGCAGATGATGTAGCATTCTTAAGTTCAACACCAAGACAATCCCAAGAAGCAATAAATAATTTGTGTCATCTCTCGGTTAAAATAGGTCTCCAAATAAATGCCTCTAAAACTAAAGCTATGAACTTTTCTAACGAGACCTTTGATATCATCTTGAACGGGGAAAAACTACAGAAAGTTGAAAGTTTCAATTATTTAGGCAGTAAAATGACTCAGGATGGTGACACAACAAGAGAAATCCATACTAGAATTGCTTTGGCAGCTAGCGCCTTCAATAGATTATCTAACATTTGGAAATTACGATCATTGAATATACATACCAAGCTTCGTCTGTTTAATTCAAATGTTATCTCAGTGTTAACATACGGCTGTGAGAGTTGGAAAATAACAAAATCATTGGAGAACAAGCTGAATACATTCGAGAACAAATGTCTTAGAAAACTCATGAACATCAGTTGGAAAGAATTCAAGACTAATCGACAAATAAGAGAAGACTCTAGGCAGAAATATGTCTCCGACTATATAAGGAAAAGACGATGGTCATATATCGGTCATGTCCTACGAATGCAAAACAACAGAATACCACTACAGGCGCTCACTTGGGTTCCTGAGGGTAAGAGGAAAAAAGGAAGACCAAAAGAAACACTCAGAAGAACAATAATAAGAGAAGGAAGAACGTTGGGCCTAAATAATGTGCAAGAGCTAAGAGGAGTGGCGTCACAACGAACAACCTGGAGAGCACTGGTTTCTGCCTTATGCGCCGTGTTTGGTGCTTAAAGAATTTATTATTATTATTATTAGTATTATACCAATGGGCTGATCACCCGTTGGCTTGTCACACCGATTACGGAAACAACGGCAGATGGATCTATTTGTTGTTGCCCTAAAGACGCCGCTAGGCGTGATGGGAAACTACAACAGAGAAAATCAATCTGCTGTTGCCCTTAAGACGCCACAAGGCGTGGTGGCCTCTGACTGCTTGGTCGGTCTTTGGCTAAGGACGGAAGAAGAAGAAGATTAGTATTATAATAAATGAGATTAGCTATGAAGGTCCCTGAATTTACTCAATAGTATTGTTAACTTTTCAGGGTGCCTTTCCGCTACCACCCCCTTTATCTCATTCAAAATGTATTTATATTAGTATATTAAACGACTTCGTGTTGTGTCTAGGGTTATGAATGTAGAGTGTGAAGCACAATAATTAACAAACATACAAACAAATAGTTTATTATTCACAACAGCACACAGTACTACCACAATAACATACAAACGACACTTTAAAAGGCTATCTTATTTAAGACTGTGATTGAATTTTGTGTAAATAAGATTTTTACAGTTTTATTATCCTGATTCAAATTTATTTGTAATCAGGACAGACAATTTAAAAGTGAAATCACAATAATCAATTACACCAGTCAAATAGCACAATAAATCCTTTGTCCATATATATAAAATTATTAATCGAATATATTTATGTAGTGTTCTCCTACTTTAAGGTAATACTGGTGGTAATACTAGGTTGTTGTTTTAATCATGTCCTTCTGGAAATGTTTGTTTCTATTTTGTCACTTGTGGAACTATTAAATATTTGTCCCAGTTTTATTCACTGTTATTAGATCGTTCTTTTAAAGTTCTGTAGTTGAGCTCTCAGGGGCCGAACAAGAACTTATCTTGGCCGTATAATATATGTTGAACCTTTCCTCTGCTCGCTTGACAATCTGTTCCCTGTTTGATAGACAATGGCCACTAGCATGGGCTCTCAGTAAACAGGCAGAGTCCTGACTCAATCAGTTTTCAAGCGTTTGGTACCACATTAACGTCAGTACCCAGGACCTCTGAAATGTGAAGGTATGCATCCTTCGTAATATCTAGCATACACTAATAGTCCACAGTTAAGGACATGTACATTACAAACAAACAAAAGGATCATATCCTTATACAAACCTATGCCACCATTTTCTTTTGATGTGACAATGTACACCAGTATTTCTTTCCCTAATAGTTACAACGCCACTGCAATTCCAGCTGTAATCTCTTCCATATAATAGGATAGGTGTTATGCTCCTTTATGACTGTCATACATATTCTTGTATTTTACACCTCTCTGACAGTCTATCACATGTTGGATCAATCTTTAGGCTTTGCCTCATGTTCGCTATAGACCCACTCATGTCCAGACATATATTATTATTTCACATTCAATTTTTATATAAAATACAGGTTAATAAATGTCAAGCTTACCACAATTTTCAATGAAATATACACAGAGACGATGACTGACACAGTTTCGATCTGTTTTCTTGCCCAGGCTGCTTATAACTTGTAGTTTAAAGCACAGCCTGCTCTCATCTATCACTGTTGAAAATTTTCTTAGAAATGGCGTCCCCCTAACGCTTATTCTGACAATATCGATTCAGTTAGCCAATCGCTATTAATTTTACAAAGGTAAACAGTCTTTTCAAAAAATATCATTCAAACTTTTCCTACGTTACTTAGGCTATTTATGTTTATTCAAAGGTCAGCCAATAATATTTAGTCTCCCTTCAAATGCCACCCAATCAGATTCACTGTACTATCCTAGCCTATCTGTCACCTACTTTTTTCCCCAAAAATATGCGATCCAATCTAAGCAGATATGACTTGACCTGACAGTATCTCTGATCTCTATGTATTGTTTTATCAATATTTAATTAGTTAAGGGACTATTTATATAACTAATAACATATTCTTGGTCAGCAAGTCTTCAGGTACACGAATATACAATTTTAAGGGGCTATGTGGTTTGGTTCAAAATTCTATCTTTTTTTCTATGTTAGTAGTTTATTTTTAAACTACCTTTCGTTCATTCTTTTTCCATGTAATATCAAGCTGAATACGAGAGCTTAGGTCATTCATAATAAGAGCTTAACATGTTTACATGACCGAGGTGTCCACAATTCTAACTTTTTTCATTGTATTTGGGGAAACCCCTAAGGCAAAGCGTGCAAGTTGGTTGTAGACTTAGAACCAATTTGAGACGTGATATGCGTGTTATCGAGCCTTGCCCCTCCTCGTTTTACAATGCATTTTAAGCACAATTTCTTAGAACTTGGAAAAGTGGGCATTTATGTCAAGGACGAATTTGAAGAATTGGGTACCGTTTTGTTCGGCTATTCGTTAGCAAATAATAATCTGAAGGCGTAGGCGATACCAACCGTTTCAGCAGAAAATTCTTTTGTACTTTTTTATCTTTTGCCTTTATGCCCATACTGTTATATATTAATTTAGATATTGTATTTAGAAATTAACTACACTGTGTATGCATGGATCCAGGTGTTACTTGGGTAATGTTTCTCTATATATTTTGTGGTTAGGACTCTCCTTTCTGTTTCATTTTGGCTGTTCTTTCTCTCAATACCAGGAACGTTTTCTATCATTTCGGGGAAGAACTGTTGTTTCCAAATTGGTAGCTTGTGTGCAGTACATATTGGCGTAGCTGTTGATTGCGTGTATGGGGTCTGCTCTCATCTTTGTTTTGACTGTCTTTACAAAGTTGCTTCGCTTCAGTCTTCCCCTTCCAAGTCCATTTATTCTCTGGTGCATTGGGTGGTCATTAGCCTCCTGAATTTCTCGTCTTGTTGCTGGGCTCTGCTATCTCTTCTATCCTCCATAGGCTGGAGGTGAGTAGTCTTTTCCAACTCTTCAATGGGTGTTGAGAACATATTCAAGTTAACGTCTGAGGGCGAAAGAAGAAGAAGATTCCTCACTTCCTTATCGTTCTTGTGCTTTTGTAAGCTATTTCATAAGATTCTTCAGAAAGATTCTCGGAATAACTTCTTCTCTTTGATCCTTAGCCGCCGACCGTCAAAGCAGTCAGTGGCCATCACACCCAGTGGCGTCTTGTAGGGCAACAACAAATTGATTCCACTTTGCTCGGTCGGTGGCCATCCTTCGTACAGTGCCCCAACTCTGGTTCATTCTTTGCATCTCAGCCTCCACAGTCCTCCGCCAGGTTGTTTTTGGTCGGCCTCTCTTTCGTTTTCCTTCAGGGGTCCAAAGCATAGCTGTTCTTGTGATGGCATCGGGGTCTCTTCTGAGGACATGGCCAACCCAGCTCCAGCGTCTGACAGCTATGATGGTGTGCATGTCCTCTTGCTTGCTACAAGTAAGCAGATCTTGGTTAGTGATGGTATTCGGCCAAAAGATTCGGTGAATTTTTCTTAGGCATGTTGTGTGAAAAGAGGACAATTTCAACATTTCCTTCTCTGTAACTCTCCAGCATTCCGCACCATAGAGAATCTCGGAATAACAAACATCGATATTGTCTCAATTTTCACAATAACTGAAGACTTGACAGAGAAATTGTTTTTAAATGTCAGAAAGCCAGTATATCATTATTACTTAAACATCCAGATGTCAGTATGGAAAGTAAACGACATATGATATTAGTATATTCTTGCCAACTCTTTGCTATCAGCGTCAAATGTGGTTCCTAACCAAGGCACAGGAGAGGCGAATCATATCTCGTAAGATGAAATACTTAAGAAAAGCCATAAATGTTACCAGGAGAGACAAAATGAGAAATGATGACATAAAAAATAAATTGTAGGAACTACTTCCTGCATCACGTGCAGTACATAGAAAGACAGAAAATTAAGTGGTTTGGCCATCTCGTGAGAATGGAGCCCGATCAATTAGCACTACGCGCCTACAACAGTAAAAGATCTGGTTTCATGGCACGAAGAAGACTAGGAGGCAGACGGATACAACGTTACAGAGATCCTACAACAACACGTGCTCACAGCAGCTAATGTGACAGACTTGGCCCGAGAACGCAAACTTTAGTCCATGTACGCTTTGTAGCAAGGGTTTCCCGAAGAGTAAATTAAGTAAGATTATTTCTCAAACGATTGTATACGGAACATCATAACACGGACTGTGGGACCATGTCAGTATTTACTAAATGTTGTAAAAACGCGCAAACTTCAGTGATGTGGACACGAACCAAAATAAATGGGGCATTCAGTACCATTCGAAGAGACAATCACAAGAACAAGAAAAATGGGTAGGTCAAAGGTAAGGCGGGCAGACTGCTGTTCAGAAACGGACTAGAAAGACCTCCGCAGAAAAATAAAATGACTGCCACGAGACCGACAAAAATTGTAACAGCTACAAAAGTGGCTTCATGCGATATAAAGAGCTAAATGGTAAGTAATTATGATAGTTTGGAGGGACAGGAAGTTGTGGGGAGGCATGATCGCACACTCTTATCGGCACGGTACGTGAAGAAGGAAAAAGATAACCGTGGCTGATATATCTTGACGATTTTCCTTTTATTTCCTTCTGATTTTAATGGTGACTTAAAACTTAGATTCGTCCTTTAAATTCTTATTTTTACTGCTCCTACTGAGTATCTGATGGGAGATGATCTTTGCCTTTACCTTCTGTGCCATGAAAAGACGTTGGTGGAATGATTACTGGTGCTCGTCTTCTTGCCCTTGGAATAAAGTTTTAGTTGCCAATCATTCTTTTAATTTGTTTTTTAACTTTTAGTAATATGTGTCAAATACATAGGTCACACTTCACCATCAATGTCATACAATAGGAAGGCCAAAGGTATTTAATTAACTCAGATAGTTACCAAACCATTTTGACACTATATTACAACCTGGCAATTTTCACACCAGTTGTTAAAGTCATGCTTTGGATGCAAAAAAAAAAAAAAAAAAAGGAACAAAATATATCTACTTACATTATTGAACGGAATTAAATTATTTGTCCTGTATCCATTTATTCTTTTGCTTATGAAATATTACTGTTAATCTCTTATAAACTTCAAATATTCACTTCAGTATGAGTAGCCTCGTTATGGCAAATAGCATCGCATCCGTAAACTGAAATTGTTTGCAACTCAAAAGTGCAAAATGGTTTGTGGTCTTCTTTTCTGCTCAGTAAAATAGCTGCTACACGTCGTGGTTTCAAGTAGTTAGCAATGAAATACGGAGAACATGGCCTTGAAACTGAAAACAATTATGCATGCTTGAAACATGCACGCTTCATATCAGCAGTTATATGAATATTTTGTTGCTGGGTCCCGAGACGATGGTTGCCACTTTGGAATGGAAGGGAGAAGCGGTTGTCTTATAATAGTAATGGTTTACCATTTGGGATGGGATAAAACAGGCAGTTCAGTGAAGAAGATTTAGTTAAACTAATAGTGAGGGGACGAAGGGAGAAGAGAGGAAGAAAAGTGTATAAAATAATTGTCAAGACGGCCCTTGAAGGGCACAGTAGACCGGAGGTAAAAAAAAAAAAAAAAAAAACGCGGCGTTTCGCTTCAGGTTATAAAATGGCCACAGTGTTTGTTGGGCGTTATTAATTTTGACAAAGCTTAAGTTAAAGCTAGCAATTTGACAAAGCTCGAAACACGGTTGGGGTTAGGTTAAGGGTAGCTGTAATGTAAATGTGGATAGCCACTCTGGCAACATGGCTAACCTCATCATCTACCATCAAGAGAAACACACGTCGACCAGCTGCCTATGAATACATCTGTTTCGCTTGCACTTGTTAAAACATACTCGCTGCAGCTAACCTTAACTATGACCCTAACGTTTCAAGCAGGGCGTAAATAAAAGCAAGAAGATAATACCAACTTACTCCCATGAACTCAGAAAATCCATATAAAGCCATCACTGACATGTTTCCATTCAACCAGACTCATACTCCTCTTACACTCTGGACATTCACAACGATTAGTAATGAAACCCTTGCTGATATTTAATCACTTAAAGCAACACAACCGAAGTAGTGATACCCATTAGGAAGACATTGTCAGCTCTGTATTCTATTCTGTGTTTTACCCTAAAACCTGTGATACTAAAGTTTGTGTATGTGTGCTACTGTACTATATTGGACTGGTTGATAAGAGAATCTAACCAGTAAATCCACAGAGTAGGAATTCTGGGACCACTTAACAGTATCTACATCTGAGCAGTTTCTGTTTCTTTCATGAAAGCCCGTAGTTTCCATGGGTAGATTCACAGAATAATAGACACAACGCCATGTCACCCAATTAGCTACCGATATGTCGATGACATTGCTTGCCCTGATTAAAAAATAACTGCTGATGCAATCCTTAACCTGAACCCTGTTCAATTTCCTTTTTTCTTTGTCTTTTTAACAACAACAAAAAATATCCTGTTCAACCCTCGATGGGTTGTAATTAGGATATATAGTGTAAGAAATTCAAGACAGTATTGTAACTTCTTGCCCCCTCCACTCAGTCCAAATAGAGTAAATCAAAACCAGAATTGTGTATGTGTGTGTGACCTGCCCTTTCCAACAAACAACACTGTTTAAGCCTTTTCAAAAATAATAATGTCCCAAAAAAACATGGAAACCAAAAGTTAAAAAAACCAACAACAGCTTATACCCATGAACTCTTGTTATCATTTTCATATTTGCTGAAGTTTTTTTTTCACCTCAAGTTTTTACAGAATGGGAGTAAATGACCTCATGCCAAATCTTTCTGTGTCACCTTTTATGACATGCTTGGTAGGTTATTGTGTCATACATGCCGAGTACTACAGGTTACCCATAATCTGTACAAGTAATTCTCGTTTTCAGATTTGTACATTTGGGTTCAGGGTTAGGTTTAGGATTTCTAACCCATACCCCTTAGGCTTAGAATTCTTTTATAAGGTCCTATCGAACATAGGATTCCTTAGTGATAATTAAGCTCAGAAATAGACTAAATGATGACACGATCACATCATTTTTACAGTGTAAAATAAACTCAGATACTTGTTGTTTGGGTTTTAAAATAAGTGAAGACCTGCTTTCAAAGGCAAAGTCTGCATGTCTCAATTATAATGCAGCCCACTGTAACTGACAATATTTTAACACGAATTAACTCTTTCGATACGTTTTTTCAGTCTTTGTACAGGTTTTGTGGGTCTATGTACATGTTTTTCATCTCTAAGGGGTGGCATGTATGTATTGTTACTACTTCTTGGCCACAGTAACACACAGGCAAAGGATAACCAGAGAACCTCAAATACTAATTAGTCTGTGAGTACTGACCATGTGTGTTTTTTGTGTGAATATTTTTGTTTTGATTCTCAGGCTGAGCTGGGCATAAATGAACACCATCAGCTTCAAATTTTTAACTACATTCGCTTTGCAAGATACCAAAGAGGGCAGAGGCTACGAGCTGTTGAGGCATGTTTTGAAGAACTTAAAGACAGCAGGTAACCTGTAGTTTTTTTTGTCATTGAAAATGATAGGAATGGGAAGTCAAATGTGCCCGCTCATGTAATACTGATGAGAGCATGTGTTTATTGAAGGCCTATGCTCCCTAGGGAGCTAAAGGGTATTGATTGATTCTTCTTCTTCTTCCTCGTTCATCCTGAAAAGAACGTTGGTTGCGTTGTGTCCGTTTACAGTGAAGCTGCGGTATTTGCGCCTTTCGGCCGACACATCCAACTTCTGCACGGCATTTTTTGGGACCGGGTTTGCCTTCCCTCTTTGATCCCTACTCCTCAGCCAGACTGCAGTGATGCAGCCTGTTTCCAGGACCACCAAGTGGAGGTGGAGTAGGGTCTTGGTCAGCTCTGGTTCGCTGACCCTGACGCAGGCAGTCAAGCAATGGGTCGCTTACTGCATTCCTCACTTTTGATGCGTCTTGGGTCCCATTGATTGATTGAATTCAAAGTCCAGCGCCATTATTCTGCCTTCAGTTAGCTGTTTTGTTCTTCTCAGACATTCTCAGTTTCTTCTTTATTATTATACTGTCTCCCACTTGTTTATTGTCTTTTTTTCTTATTGTTTTCTCTTCATAGTTCTTTTCAACCTTTTAACTCTTCTTCTTATAGGTATTCCTCATTTTTTTTTCTTACTTCTGTCTGTTCATTTCATACCTCTCCTTCATTTCCTACTTCTTAGTTCCTTTTTTGATTTTGTTTTTGATTTTTGAATTTTACTTGTCTTTGGTTTTCTTATTTTGTATTTGCATATTCTTGCTCATGAAACCTAGAAAAAAGATACTGACAATAGATAGGACACATCTTGAGGAAACCTGATCATAGTATTACAAGGCTGCCCTTATTCTGGATTCTTCATTCTAAACCAAGTAGTAGGAGACCAAAAAGCACAGAACTGGAGACAGAAATCAAAGGGATAAAGAAGACGTGGAAAGGTTGTGAGCGGATGGCAGTGGACAGCAAGACTTGGCATGAATTAGTTAACGACCTGTGCTTCTTGGGGAACTGTAGGGTAAAGAATAAATATTTTGACTGTGACGGGGGTGGCAAACTATGCAGTCCCTGCCATTCACGAGGGATCTCCAAATATGCTGGGCTAAAATTATGTCCACTTGTTCTGGGCTTTCCCAAGAAATATAGGGGTTGGAGTGGCTAAGAAGTATGGCGTCCGCCTCAAATTCTGTGGTACCGGGTTTGATTCCCAGTTGAGGGAATATAATCTATGGACATTTTTTTTTCAGAACCAGTGGTCCTAATGATGTCATACTCCCCTCTGATCTCCTGGGTAGTGAGATCGGATGCCAGGCCTTCTCGGATAAGGGCGAAAAAATAGGAAGTCCTGTGTGCAAGTTGTGCACGTTAAAAATCTACGGCAGTTGGAAATTGTAAAGAGTAGGCTGTAAGGTCGCTGCCCTGGCAAAATAAAAAAAAAATTAGAAACCTACCCACCACAAAAATATTTATAGAATGTGTGATTCCTATATACACACATTGGGACTCTCGACGGTGCTACGAAGTTTGTGCTCTGTGCTGAGATCCTCCTTGTGTGATCTAAGGGAGGAGATAGAAGCACTGATGGAGTTGTCCATGTGCAATGAAGATAGTCCTTAAAACCAAACCAAACCAAACCAAACCCAAGGAATCATCATGTCCTGCACAGATCCACTTCATATCTCATCTTGCCTATCATCTATTCATTGTGAGATCCTTCTGCAAGCAGCCAGCCAGCTAAAAGCCAGAGTTAGGTTCAGAGCTCAGTTGTTCCCCCAGCCTTATTGTTCATTGGTGGGTTCTCAACGTGTGTAACTACAGGGGGAATCATGATGTTGGTAAATTCTGGTGTGGCTACTCAATCCCTGATCATTGACCAGGCAACTCAAATGTCACATGTTTCTAGGATACATCACATCGAGGTGCTTCAGGATCTAGGTTAGATGTCTAACCCTGGAATTCACAGTTTTGAGCAGTATGAATTCCTATGCATCCCAAAGTAGTAGATGTAAAATTAATGGAAGCTTTTGATCTCTGGCTAATATGTCCAAGGAAACCATGGGTATTGATTGATTTGTTACTATGAAATTCTGCAAGATGAGATTACAACTTGTACAGTTGCTAATCACAGGTCATTATTGTTGTGACAAAAATTGGGCGGCCCCTATCGATCTTTGTTTCACTCCGACAGTATCGGTACATTTGTGGTACTAATTTTTATTTTTTTCTCTCAATTGTCACACTTTTCTCTCTTTCTTTCTTCATTATTTTTCTGCTTAGTAGCAGATATTTGATTTTATCAAATAATTCGACACTCCCTGTAGGTGATAATAATCACATTTGCTTGGCGCTGCCCAGATTTGTTGGCTATAGGCGTGGCAGATTAACACGTACATTGGCCAGTGCTATCGGCTTAATCACCGATAAGACATGGATGACAAGATTACTTTAGATAAAAGTAAGATTGCTACATCTCGAATACATGGTCATATGCGGTTACCGGTGTGTTTGGAAGTTTGTACACAAGGGCATCGGACATCTTATTACCATATATGGGAGAGTTGACCTCTCGGAATATTTTGTAATTATCCCATAACCCGCCTTTTGAATATGATTGGAGTTCTTTGATAGCTCATAACAAACGAAGACATGGGAAGGCAGGGAATATAATCTGACCATTTTCTCAAGCTACTTCACTTGAGAAATTGCTCGCCAAGACACCAGACTGCTACAGTGAAGAATTAGAATTCAGAATTCCTTCTTAAAATACCGGACACCTTTCATTGGAGTATTTATCAGGACCACACACGAGTCAGAGAGGGAACTTATTAAATTAACCACACCCCAGATGTGTGTAAGAGGCCAATTCAAGTCTCTTTTATTCATCTGAGCAAAAAATCTGTGAGTCGGGATTGGCGTAAGTTGTGATTTACATTTCATATTTTATTACTAACATGTGAACTAACATATATATATATGTATATATTACCATGTGAAGTTTAATGTGTGAAACTCGCTATTGGATGTCAAAGTCATTTGAGGCTGGCAACCTCAGCGTATAGAATGATGATTCGTGAACCACCACTGCACGGCTGGTGATTGCTTTTTTGCTAGTTTCGTAAAGAGAACTAAAAGCATAAAGTAATCCCAGGTTCCTATGGAGCAGGAAGGGAAAGATGAAAGAAATGATGTACATTCTAAGTATAATACTTACATTTTCAAAGCAGTGTAAATGTCCCTATAAACATATTCACTTCAAAATTAATGTAAGTTTTTAAGCTGTAAACCAGTGTAAATGTCTATGTGAAAATATTCATTTTAAAGTAATGGAAGTTTCAAACTTTTCAATCAGTGTAAAACATAAATGAAAACATATTCAATTTATATTGTGAACACTCTTCAATCAGTGGAAATGTATATGTAAACAGACTATCTGTAGTATTAACCTTTTCATTTAAATATAAAGTAACTATGAAAGCTATTCTATTTAAATGTAAAGAAAGTTTTATCCCGAGGGATTAAATTTAATTCTCATCGAGTGTAAAGTCTGAGTAATTGGGATGGTGGTATGGGAAGATAAGAACCCATAACTATGGGGTGGAAAACGCCATACTCAGAAGAGCATTTCATTCTATTCTTTTACCATAGTTAATGGTGGTACCAGCAGAAAGTACTATCTCTGGAACAAGAAGGGAACCGTGGCCTAAGCTTTAAGACGAAGGACCCACGTGGTAGACTCTCCTTGACATTTCTGGGAAACGAGCTACCCCCGACAACCTTTATCAGAGACGATCATGAGCAGAGTGAAAAGAACCAACCCATAAGAAGGAGCAGAACCGTCATCGGCAGCTAAGTTCAAATATATGCTGCCACTTGAACTTCTTGTAACATCTCACATTCCTTAAAGAGCATGATGATAACTTTTCTTGATCCATAACTATTCAAATTATTTTCCAACTGTTAAAACCTAAAGTGATTATTAAATTTTGTTATTTGTAATGTTACAAATTTAACTTCGATTTAATAATTTTAAAGTTACTGCATGTTTGTCTCAGTCAAATTACTACACACACTCTAGACAGAGCTATACTATAATAATAGAATTCCACTGAGTAAGGGGTGGGGGCTTAAACGAGCTGAAAGTAATAAGTGCTTAAATCCTTCACAAAAGCGTCGGCAGAATTACAGAGTTAACATACTCAGCCAAAGCAGTATTGTTCTCGCTTATTCTGAATATCTTGTGAAGACTCCCTTTGTAATAGAAGTGTCATCACCCTTCTATCTACATCTCTGCCAAGAGTAATCTTGTGCGAAGGTAGATACCTTTGAAGCCCAAATTAGATACTCTTGAGTTTTGGCCACTGTTGGACCACTACTGCAAAGCAGGGGAGGCAATACCGTCACAATTGTTATTAAAAAATTGATCACTTACATTTTTGTCATACAAGGATCACTCCTGAAGTAATGCCACATGATTTGTTAACATCATTACTTAATCTACAGGGTGGCCACAAAGTCCTGTTACCCTCAGATATAATCAGCCACCATCAAATATGTCATGTGTAATTAGTTATGATAGAGCAAAATACTGATCCATTGGATTATTAAACTTGTTCTTTTGTATTGCCACAGATTGGTAACCCAGAATCCAAAATGCTCGAGGACAGCCGTGTTTCGGAAATCGGATTTTTTCACTTTTTAGATTTTGCGCAAAGTAGCCCAAAAATCACCCAAAGTAGCCCAAGTCACCTAAAAGTAGCCCAAGTCACTAAAAAATCGGTTCAAAAGTTGGCCGAAAAAACTTTCGCTTTTTGGATTATTTCGGTTTTGGATGTTCACATTCTGGGTTACTGACCTTTATAAATAAATATTATGTCCCAAGAGTGCCAGTGGATTTGCCAACAGACCTTTCTTGTGGAGCATTACTTTTGGAGTGACCTTTGTATCTTCAGTATCACTGATCCTGTATTTACTTCAGACATCTTGTACTTGATCCATTTATCCACTACCCATTAGCTGCCCAAGAAGCATAGACCTTCAATAAATTCATGTCAAGTCCTCCTACCCTGTGCTATCTACTCAAGGTCATCCCATGTCTGCTTTATCCCTTTCATTGTCTCCAGTTCTCTTCTATGTTTCTTTGTTAGTTTCTCTTTACCCCTGGGATTCCAAAACAAACACTGCCTTGTAATGCTATCAGCAGATTATCTCAATGTGTGTTTTATCCATCGCCAACATCTTCTTCTCATCTCTTTTTCCACTGGCACCTGCCTGGTTCTTGTCATCAGTTCCACATTAGTGATCGTGCCATACCATTTCAGTCCTTCTATTCTGCTGCAAACACCCATTTATGAAAGTCTGTAACTCATTGGTTTCATTGTTGCTTTCCATGTCTTCATTTTCCTTTATGCTCCTTGTGGAGCATGGAGCCACGACTCAGCTGGTTCCAGGAAGCCTGCACCAAGCAGTCACAAATTCTTGCAGTAGTGGTTTCTGTGGCTATGTTTTAAGGATGAGGTTGCCAGCCCTATGCACAACCTCGTATTAGTCACTTTGTGTGACATGCCTGCGGGTTACAGTAGTACTGTTCTTTCTTTGGCTCCTCTGAGAGGAGTTCCCAGGAACTACACGGGACATATCTTGCATTTGCAGTCTTGTATTTTCATCATGTCAAATCTCTTAACAATTCTGCAAACGTGTTTTTGTCTCCCACATCTTGGCCACAGACTTACAGATGAAACTTTCACTATTGACATGTTTTTGTCTCCCACATATTGGCCACAGACTTACAGATGAAACTTTCACCATTGATGAAGTCACCGACATGCTGGATGGACTTCTGGCTGTCGTCAGATCAGAGGTGGAGAATGAACTCATCAACACAGCACATACCAATGTCCTCATGACCCGACAGATGTGCCAGCAGGCTGAAAAATGGCATCTCAAGTTATCTACGGATATATCTGAATTGGAAAATAGGTAATTTTAGATAATGACAGAATAGGGGTTCTGTATCCTTTAGCATATCATAAGAGGTGACTGCTATGAGGTTGTTGTTTAACCAGAGCTGCTGATCTCATCACTTGATCGCAGCTAATCTCATCACTTGATCGCAGCTAATGCCAAGTTGAAGAATGTGCGTGTTTTCTGTAGCTGCTGAGTGGTGCTACAATCTTTGTGATTGCTGGGGAGCCTGGCAATAGCATTTCTGTACTGATATGAGGTTGTGAATGGGACTGGCAACCTCATGATGCAAAAGAAATTATTACAGAAACCACTAATACAATAGCAGGTGGCTTGATACAGGCTTCCTGCAAGGGGCGAGCTGTAACGGCAGCTCCATACTCAGTAAGGAGCAATAAAGGAATAAATTAACGTTATATTATACGTTATTAAAAATGGACGGGGGTGGGGCAGGAATTATTAACAGATAAAACAAATGTAAAGCAAACAGATTTTTTTTTAGGTTATCGTTGCAAGAGCCTGGTTATTTCCTGGGGCTCTCAGAGAAGACAATGACAAGAATAAGACTGCTATTCCCTCAGTCATGACAACCTCATCATGGGGGAAAAATTGCTACAGAAGCATTGCAGCAAGAGCACATGCATGCTTTTATTCAGGTTTCCAAGGTGATCAGCTCTAGTGGTTGCTCTGTAGGTCATAAGGAGCAATTGTGGAAATAATGATGATGACTTGTTGGCACTGGAAAGAGCAGAGAAACAAAAGGTACTCTTGAGATTTGAACCCACGCTGTCATGAAGAATGTCAATAACCTGCTGCAAGAAAGATGCATGCTTGGAAATCAGCTAGCTGAACAATGACCTGAGATGGAAGAGGTTAAAGAGGAAAGAAAGGTAGTGGTCAATTCATGGGATCCTCAAGCATGTCTTTTTCTTATAGGGAGGTGATGTAACCACAATGATGAACTGAGTTGGATTCTCCAGAAACCCTGTTAATTCTTTTCTATTGTTTTGTGTGCTGTAATCTTTTGCAAATAATTAAAATTTACTTGGGGTCATTTTTTATTTACCCTTCAGCTAGCTCCCTATGGAGTAAAGGCCTTCCACAAATTTATGCCAAGTCTTCCTGTCCATTGCCATCTGTTAAAGGTCTTGCCGTGTCTTCTTTATACCTTTTATGTTTCTCTCCTGTTCTCTTCTTCATGTGCGTTTTGGTCTTTCTTTATCTGTTACCCTGGGGACTCTAGAACAAGGACTGCCTTGTAATGCTTTCAGAAGGTTTCATCGGTGTGTTCCCTATCCAAGTTTTCTTCTCACCTTGTTATTTTATCATACCGCTTCAATCCTTCTATTCTTGAGATACCATCTATACCACAAATACAAAATTGGTGCAACAGATCTCTGCACCTGCGGTACCAGCCCGATGACAGCCGAACACCTGCTGCAGTACTGCTCAACCTATAGTATTGAACGGAGTAGCATATGGCAACAACCCACTTCTGTCAACGAGAAACTGTTTGGAGATGTCGGGAACCTTGAGTTGACTACTGCCTTTATTAGAGTCATTAATGTGGAAGTCTGAAGGCGAACGAGGAAGAAGAAGAAGACAGTCCTTCTATTCAACACAAGCACCTATTTATGAAAGTCTGTAACTTCTTGGTTGTAGTTTTTTTATAGTTCTCCATGTTTTAGAGCCATACAATAAGACTGGAATATTACAGTAACATTTACTGTCAGCAGTTGTAACCCTTGTACTGATAGGAATTCTTCTTTCTTCTGTGAACACATTTAGACATCGGCTTGAAAATATTTGAAGAAAGCCAGAGATTGTTGACATTCTGCAAAGCTTTTCTTAAATTGGCACTGATGACAGCCATGTTTGCTTTTGCTATTCCTTGCAAGTCAGGCACTTCTGCAGCAGACATTAGGCAGTCATTTTATCAGTGCCACAGGTACATTTGTTTTGTTGTTCCTATCCTTAGCTCATAGAACAAATGGGATCACAAAGTGTTATGGCCTTTGCAGAGATTGAAGACTGCTACTTGTTCTCTTCTGATTAGCTGGTGATATTCATAATTTTCCTGATGGCCATGATGCTGTACATCCCATTTGTTCCTGTAGCTACTCCTGATAAATGTTTTGATCTTATCATTCATAACTCTCCACTCCCAAAATCCGGATCATCCAACTGCTTAGTCAGAGTCCACCGAATTCCATTTCTGTTGTGTGTTGTCGATGTTCTCATAAATCAGTCTATTGCTAGTAAGAAAAGAAATGGAGACAAGAGGCATCCCTGTCGCACTCCCGTTCTTATCCCAAACGGTTCTGTAAGCTGTCCTTCATGAAGAACTCTGCATTGATCTTATCATGTTGTTACAATTTTGTCAATTTGAGGTAGTTTTGCATGTTCCCAGTCTATCAGCCTGTTCATTCCCATGGACACTACAGTGAGATGGGATCCACTGTAACAAGATGTTCTGCACCATAGACCTGATAAACATGCTGCATAACTCAGTGAATGATGAGATCGCTAACAGAAGCTGAACCCTAAATGTTTGACCTTTGATGGTATAAAACAGTTTAGTCCCCTTTCAGTAATTTTATAAATTGGAAAATGATTTTTGTTTCAGAGAATTACTGGAACAAATAAGGGCAATAGAAGAACGGGAATTTTCTGGGTCTAAGAAGGATAAGGAATTTGTACCAAATAAACTGATGCCTATTAATGATACAGGACTTACACAGTTGTTAAATATGGTTAGTATTGTGTTGTTTGTTTGTTTGCGTTCGCTCAGCCATCTCTCTTACAACTCTGGCCATTTTTGAGTGGTAATTACGTTGTGTCGTAGTTTACAGCTATGCTGTGATATCTGTGCCTTTCGGCCCGACACATCCGATTTCAGGAAGCAATTTTTACAGGTTTGCTTTCCTACCACCTCACACCTATATGTATGCTATGCCTCATGTCCATACAATAGTTCAGTGAGGTGGCTGCACCAGTGACGTAACTGTGCCTCAGATTTGGGAGGCCCCATTTCCGGGAACACCACGCACAGCCAATTGAGGCAATGGTTGCCGTTGGATTTGGTTAGTATTGTATTCTTAATATTAGAGAGGGGAGATAATTTGCTGATGAATTTAGAGTAGCTTCCCTGATTGACCAAGGTATGCTCTATCTGAGGTTATTTTCTCTCATTTTTTGCTCCTTATGGAGCATAACACCACTGCTGCAGCTACTCTACACCAAGAATTCATGTTCTCTAGCAGTAGCAGTTTGTTTTACATTATGAGGTTGCCAGCCCCATGCACAGTCTCATTTTAGTAACCAATTTTGCCTGAAGGGGGCAGTAGTCCTATTTATTCTTTGTTTCATCAGAAACCCCCAGAAATAACACTTGATGCTATTGCGGTTTCAGAAAAGACACCTTTTCTTTACACCTGGAGTTTTTTGTAAAATGTTGAGTTTTTATTTGTGGTAGTACATAATTATCTACCTTTGTTAGTTGTAAGCCTCATTTTTATTTTAAGTTTTAGAGATGCCTGTTACTTGTATCTAAAGCTGGGATGAATATTCATATTGAGATTACTTGGCACACAAATAATGCTGTGAAAGCTCTGTCCCCTTTGTCACACTAATAGATTATTTATTGTGAATACCAAAAAAGCGAGCTGTGTATACATTTTTTGTTTACAGAGCCATGCAGTTTCCTGAAGCCTTGTAACCATTTCTTTCATTTAGCTGGTTTGATAAAAAACAATCATGTTAAGATGCTAAGTTAATTGGGCTTGAATTCAGCAGAATAAATTAGTGGTCAAGCCAGTAATGAATGAACTGCTTGCTGACAACAACTGCAGTAGTATATAAATATTTATATATATATATATATATGTGTGCTCCATAGGGGACAAAAAGGAAAATGAGGATGATATAAATTTATGCACACACACAAGATGTGATTATTCGGTTGTGGGAGTGAATTAGTAAGTGTAACAAACAATAAGTCTGTGAGTAGATATTTTGAACTTTCTTACTAAGCTTATGACCATTTGCTGATTATATCTAGATGCCTCTGATATAACTTTGTTTTCCTCAGAAAATCAGTGAGCTGCAATCAGAGAATGAAATGTTGCTTCAGCGGCTTTCAAAGTTTGACAAAGAAGTGAGTCACTATGTTTTCAGTTAGTATGCTTCTTACTAGGATTAAAGACTAAGAAATGAGTCACTATGCTTTCAGTTAGTATACTTCTTGCTAGGTCAAAAGACAAACAAGTGAGTCAGTGTGTTTTCAGTTAGTATACTTCTTACTAGGTCAAAAGACAAAGAAGTGAGTCAGTGTGTTTTCAGTTAGTTTACTTCTTACTCACCCGTGTGTTACTGGGGCCCGAAAGGGAGCAAAGAATAGTAACACTGTACCCTACCAGGCATGTCGTAAAAAGCGACTAAGGAGGGTTGGGCATGGGGCTGATTACCCGAACCCGTAAAAAACTTTTTACCACAAAAACTTCAACAAACATGGACAAGTCAAATAAAGAATATAAATCAACTCAGCCACCAAAGACAGAAGAAGGTCATCTGGAAAGGAGGCGCATGAAGCAACCTAGAGAAAGCCGAAAGGAGTCTCTGTTGCCGACTAACCTTTTTTCGTCTAGGAAAATCTCCAGGTTTGGCACCTGGGATGTTTGCACTCTGTGTGAACAAGGGAAAACTGCACAGGTAGCAGCAGAAATGACAAATTACAGGATTGATATCCTGGGTCTCTGCGAGACACGGTGGAAAGGCATAGAGAAGAGGGGATTGATCACAGGAGAAATGGTGTTGTCCTCAGGACATGAGGAGGAAAGAGCCCACCACAGTGAATGGGTGGCTCTAATGATGTCCAAAGAAGCACAGAAGGCACTTATAGAATGGGAAGCAATGGGACCCCGAATTATAACAGCAAGGTTTAAATCAGCCAAAAAGAAAGTAAATATAAACATCATCCAGTGTTATGCACCAACAAACGATAAAGAAGAATCTGAGAAAGAAGACTTTTACACCTGACTACAAAATGTCTTGGACAAAAAGAAAAGAAAGGACCACAATTTTGATGGGGGGGCCTAAATGCAAAAATAGGAACAGACAACACTGGCTTTGAAGAAATCATGGGAAAGCATGGATTAGGTATGATGAACGAGAATGGGGAACTATTAGCTAACTTCTGTGCTTCAAATCAACTAGCTATAGGAGGAAGCATATTTCCACATAAAAGAATACATAAAGCAACATGGATATCACCAGACCACAGAACTGAGAATCAGATTGATCACATATGCATAAGTAAGAAGTTTAGGTCATCATTGCATGATGTGAAAGTATGTAGAGGAGCAGATGTTGTATCAGACCACCATTTTCTGTTGGCTAAAACAAAATTAAAACTCAAGAAATTTACAACATCGTATAGCTATAGACAACAGTATAATGTGGGATATCTAAGAAATCAGGAAATAAGAGAACAATTTTCAATCACAGTATCCAACAAATACCAAGTACTCCAACAGCTGGAAGATGAAACAGATACGGAAAACCACTAGCAACAAGTAAAAAAAATATGGAACGAGACATGTGAAGAAGTACTGAGAAATAGAGAACATCAGCACAAATCATGGATAACAACAGAAACCATTAGTAAGAAAGAAGACAGGAAAAACAAGAAAGCAGATTTAAACAGAAGCAAAACCAGAAGCTCCAAAGCCAAGGCTCATGAAGTGTACATAGAAGCAAACAAAGAAGTAAGAAGAAACATCAAAAGAGACAAGATGAAATATATTGATGATTTGGCAAGGGAAGCAGAGGAAGCTGCAGCCAAAGGAAATATGAGGGACCTGTACAACAACACAAAGAAGCTAACAGGGAAATATAAGCAAGCAAATGGCCTCATAAAAGATAAGAATGGAAAATTGCTAAGTAATATACAAGAACAAATGAAGAGATGGACAGAACATTTTGAGGAACATCTCAATAGACCATCTCCAACTAATCCCCCAGACATCCAGCCAGCAGAAGAGGAGCTAAAAATCAGCTGTGAACGACCACGTAGAGAAGAAATAAAGAAAGCCATAAAGCTTCTGAAAGATGGATAAGCAGATGACTTGGCTCTTCTGTCCCATAACCATAATCAGATGCAAGAGAAAATGAAAATTCTCGATGAGTGGTCACAACAAGTGGGCCTGAAAATACACAGGGAAAAGACAAAGATTATGAGAATAAATGGAAGAAATGATAACAAGGTTGAACTTGAAGAAACACCACTAAAAGATGTAGAATCGTACACATATCTTGGAAGTAATATAGACAAAGTTGGAGGGACAGACAGTGACATCAAAATAAGAATACAAAAAGCAAGAGGAGCTTTCATTGCATTGGGAGCTCTAGAGCAAGCTGCAATGATTTATAACACCAACTCTGACTGCCAGCAGGTAGTCATCCTCACAGATGCACTGTCTGTCCTCCAAGCTCTCAAGAGTGGTAAACTCCCACATCTGAGAAATGAACTAAGCAAGGTAGCTGCCAAAAAGCGAACCATACTTCAGTGGGTACCATCCCATTGGGGTGTACCCGGAATTGAAAAGGCAGATAAACTTGCTAAAAAGGGAGGAGAATGTGAACAAGAAGATAATGAAATCACATACTTTGAGAAAAAGAGAGCTATCCAGACTATCAGAAGAGAACAGAATCAACCCAACGACGACTACCACACTCTTGAAAAGGGACAGATCACCATTTTTCGCCTCAGGACAGGGCATAACAAACTGAATAAACACATGTACAAGCTACGATCGTCTGCTTCACCACTGTGCACATGTGGATTAAACGAACAAACTGCTGAGCATGTTCTACAGGATTGTCCTCTGTACAACCAGTTAAGAAAGATATACTGGCCTAATGACTCAACACTAAACTCAAAGCTGTATGGAGCTAAAGAGGAACTCCAGACAATGGTCGAGTTCATCATGAGAACTCATCTGACGGTGTAAACATCAAAGATGCGATCGCAAGAAGAAGAAGATTGCATTGGGAAACATATGGAGAACAAGAGAAATCAAGTCCAACACGAAAATAAGAATCTTCAACTCAAATGTCAAGTCAGTCCTATTGTATGGCTCTGAGACATGGAGAACAACAAAAACAACAACCAAAAAGCTACAGACTTTTATAAACGGGTGTTTGCGTAGAATAGAAGGACTGAAATGGTATGACAAAGTCACAAATGTGGAATTGATGACAAGAACCAGACAAGTGCCAGTGGAACAAGAGTTGAGAAGAAGATGCTGGCGATGGATAGGACACACATTGAGGAAACCTGTTGATAGCATTACAAGGCAGTCCTTGTTCTGGAATCCACAGGGAAAGAGAGGCAGAGGTAGACCAAAAAAACACACGGAGAAGAGAACTGGAAACAGAGGTGAAAATGATGAGGAAAATATGGAAAGAACTTGAGCGGATGGCACAGGACAGGAAGACTTGGCATGTGTTTGTTGAAGGCCTATGCTCCTTGTGGAGCTAAAGGGTATTGATACTTCTTACTAGGTCAAAAGACAAAGAAGTGAGTCAATTTGTTTTAGTTTAGTGTACTGGAGGTCAGAATAGCTATGAGTCTACCATCTGCCTCTAATTCTAAAGATACCGGATTCGGTTCGCAGTACAGGAAATACATTTGATGGACATTTTTTTCAGAAACCAGTGGGCCCTAATGATGTCATACTCCCCCCTGATCTCATAGGTAGTGAGATCGGATGCCGAGCCTTCTCGGATAAGTGCAAAAAAATAGGAGGTCCCGTGTAGCGCAATCCTTTGGCAGTTACAAATCATTAAGAGTAAACCATATGGTCGCTGCCCTCACAAAATTGACAAAAATTAGGAAAAATTACCCACCACATAAATATTTATAGAATATGTGATTCCTGTATACATATATTGGGATCATCGCCTGTGCTACGGAGTTCGTGCACTGTGCTGAGATCCTCCTTATGTGATCTAATGGAGGAGATTGGAGCAGTGATGAAGTTGTCTGTGTGCAATAAAGATGGGTCATTAAAACCAAACAACCATACTTCTTACTTGGTGAAAAGACAAAGAAGTGAGTCAGTGTGATTTCAGTTAGTTAAAGTCTTACTAGTACAAGGGACAAAGAAATGGCCAGTTGTTGCAAGTGGCGTGTTGCAAGGCGTGGTTTGGTTAGCTCTGAACAATGTTCCATGTGATATTAATAAAACAGTTATAAATGTCTGGCCATTGTTTTATCTTCTTGATATTCTTGAGTGATCGTGTATCGTGCCTTCTATGTAAGATTACGCGAATGCAGGGGTGGAAGATTCTGAACAATAATTGAACCTGGGAATACGATTGATGTGACAAGTCGGTTCATAGAGTCCACAAATATTTAATACAGTTTACACGTCAAGACGATTCATGCATGTTGATCACAAAGGTACATATTATAACTTGAAAATATATGGCATAGATATGTAGATATCCTATCAGTCCTTGTCCAATAATCAAATTACTGTATGCAGATTGTCATAGCTGTATGCACGCGCGGTTGGGGTTTTCCAACGGCCGACAGTGAGTCTATGAGTCTGGTAAAATCAAATACTATGGACTGTAATTCATCCTTCCTTAATTTTCACTTTCGTACTGACCTTTAATCATTTCAAATCTTCGTAATAGCAATGGACTGACCCATGTCCGTACTTGCATAAAATATATCTGTATGGCAATACCATGCTCAACATTGGAAGGAAAGTCAGACGCGTCTTAACAGCTTGACGGTCAATGTAAAAAGGGTATGGTTTCTTAGTTACCGACTGTGTCCTAAACAACGCTATACACGTCATAATCGATCGTGTGTGAAGCGTTCAGTAATTGAAACATCTATCGCAATATATTAAATGTCTTAACCTTTACAATTGCACGTCTGGTAACCTTTAGCAGACGGCGTTAATATCATATACCGTAACAATTCCCTGTACACCGGGGAAAAAAAAATCGATAGATTTTTTTTCAATATCTATCCGACTTAACAATTTTTCAAAAAAATTTAACACAATTGTGACATATGGCCGACGATGTTCTGAGTAGAACCGTGTTGCGGTCGTGTCAGCTAACTATTTGTCATAGTCATCTAATCATAAATCACATTATATATCAATATTATACATATTATTATATCAACTAAATAAATGTCCAATGTTAATAGTGAATGAGAAAATTAAATTAAAGTAAGGTCTGTCGTATTAGTATGTCATATAGGAATTAATTTGACTAATTAAAATTAAATTAATTAATTAAATTAAGAGTTAAATTATTAAGGTTCTAATGTAACGCGATGTTATGAGAGAAGAAAAGACAAACTAAGTAAGAAGAAATAGAAAGAAATTCGAATATAAGTTTAACTTAATTGTGTGTGTTAAGTGTTAGTGAATAATAACTATCTAATTTAACTAACTAAATAATGTATAGGTACATTAAAAAAAAAAATTATTAATCTAATACTTGTGTGAGATTTATTTTCTCTTTTCATAATTTCTTCTTTTAGTATTTCGTTCTCTTTTTTTTTTGTTCTTTCATTTCATTTTTTTCTCACATTTCATTTTATTGATAATAATTCAATTAAGAAGTTAAGTTAACTAATTAATTAGTATAGGATATGATGATCCATCCGTAGTCTTGATCCTGATGAATTCTTTTAGGCAAAAATGTTCAAACGTTTACGTTGGAAAGAAATGTCATTTATCCTAGCATCCAAGAATTAAGTATACACAGGAACATCAGTTCGGTTTGTCGTCAGACATAAATCCATGATTGTTCAAAGAGTATTCATATCTCGTGTATGGACGCGCGGTTGGGGTTTTCCAACGGCCGACAGTGAGTCTATGAGTCTGGCAAAATCAAATACTATGGACTGTAATTCATCCTTCCTTAATTTTCACTTTCGTACTGACCTTTAATCATTTCAAATCTTCGTAATAGCAATGGACTGACCCATGTCCGTACTTGCATAAAATATATCTGTATGGCAATACCATGCTCAACATTGGAAGGAAAGTCAGACGCGTCTTAACAGCTTGACGGTCAATGTAAAAAGGGTATGGTTTCTTAGTTACCGACTGTGTCCTAAACAACGCTATACACGTCATAATCGATCGTGTGTGAAGCGTTCAGTAATTGAAACATCTATCGCAATATATTAAATGTCTTAACCTTTACAATTGCACGTCTGGTAACCTTTAGCAGACGGCGTTAATATCATATACCGTAACACCAGTGTTATGACTGACAAACTCTTCATCAGGGACAAATGAACAAAAACAATAAAGAAAAGAAATAGAGAGCTAATCTAAATGCCTAGAAAAATAAAAATCTTTGTTTTAATTTCTAATTAATTTTATTTCTTGTTATTTAATATAGTTTTTTAAAAATTATTACATGTTATTTTTTCTTAACTGTTTTGAAGTGTTTTTTCTATTTCTTTCTTTCCTTTTTTTTCTTCTGCTTTTAGGTTAGTTTCTTCACTGATTTCATTCATTGTCTGTTACAATCTTATGTTAAACAGTCATTGTCTACCATCTTTTCCTAAGCGGTCATTGTCTACCATCTTTTCCTAAACGGTCATTGTCTACCATCTTTTCCTAAACAGTCATTGTCTACCATCTTTTCCTAAACGGTCATTGTCTACCATCTTTTCCTAAACAGTGATTGTCTACCATATTTTCCTAAACGGTCATTGTCTACCATCTTTTCCTAAACGGTCATTGTCTACCATCTTTTCCTAAACAGTCATTGTCTACCATCTTTTCCTAAACGGTCATTGTCTACCATCTTTTCCTAAACAGTGATTGTCTACCATATTTTCCTAAATGGTCATTGTCTACCATCTTTTCCTAAGCTGTCATTGTCTACCATCTTTTCCTAAATGGTTATTGTCTACCATCTTTTCCTAAACAGTCATTGTCTACCATCTTTTCTTAAAGTCATTGTCTACCATCTTTCCCACGACAATCACAACTTAACCACTTCTTCAAAATCATCATGACATAACACTATTTTTAAATCAATCATAACCTACTATCTTCGATCATAACTGAAAATCTCCTCCAAAGGAAAAAAAAAATCATAACCCAACATCTTTAAAAAATAAATCAGAACACAACATCTTAAAAAAGACTTTAACCAGACATCCTCTCCAAAAGCAACATACCCAACATGTCCAAAACACTTAGATTTTATAAGACTTTTCTAACCTGACACAAAATTTAACAAATTAATCATGCATTGACTTTCTTTTCATGAAACATTTTCAATGACCCTTGTATGAGATTAAGGGGCTGAAACACTTGATCGAGGGGAGGGAGGGGAACTTCTCATGATCAGATTGTCTCCTGTTGTATCGTTCTGTATAGGGTATCCTATCATCTTATAAGATTTTTCAGGCCTGGCACAGAATTGAACAAATTAATCATGCATTGACTTTCAGTTTATGAACACTTTTCAATTAATTTGTTTTGTTGTTTCAGTTTACTAGTAACTATCAGCAGACGAAGACCTTGACCGCAGATCTAGAACACATGCAGGCAGAACTTAGAGCTAAGGGAACCAGGGTTGGTTGTCTGCAGCACTTTTTTTGATGCTGTTAAAGTTTATATGATTATCCATGTTGCTATTACCATTGGTGTTGATTTTTTGTGTTTTTAATCTGAAATTATTGAAAAGTCGTTTTTATGTGTTAAGTTTTTTATTGTGCATGTCTGAGGCACGGTAACATTTTTGTGAAATGCACTAATTTAAGGGGAGGAGATACCTGACTATTGACTATCCAGTTTTATCAGTGTTATTTAAGTATATAATTGCTATTTTTTATTTTATTTTATTAAAAGCTTCAGTGTTTCCATCCTCTCTGCTTCTCTCTCTCTGTTTCTCTCTCTCTCTCTCTCTCTGAGTATCATTAGTAAATTATTATTATTTTCTTTGTCGCTTCTTATGGAGCATGGACCCATCACTGCAACTGGTCTCTTTGCAGGAAGCCAGCATTAAGCAGTCACATGATCTTGCAGCAGTAGTTTCTGTAACCGTCTGTTTTACATGATGAAGTCGCCGACCCCATGCATAACCTTATTTAAGTGACCTTGTACGACATGTTTGAGGGAGCAGTAAGGCTATCCTTTCTTTGTCTCATTACAGACTCCCATTACCTACACAGGGCAACGTTAGTGATTACATTTTTAATATTAACTATTTATTGTTCTTGCTTCTTCTTTCTTCTTTGATCCTTAGCCGCCGACTATCATAGCAGTCAGTGACCATGATTCCTGATGGCGTCTTGTAGAGTAGTAACAAACTGCTTCCACTTTGCTTGGTCAGCGGCCATCCTTCGTGCAGTGCCCCAGATCTGGTTCATTCTTTGCATCTCGGCCTCCACAGTTCTCCGCCAAATTGTTTTTGGCAGGCCTCTCTTTTGCTTTCCTTCAGGGGTCCATAGCATAGCTGTTCATATGATGGCATCAGGGTCTCTCCTGAGGACGTGGCCAACCTAACTCCAGCGTCTGCCAGCTATGATAGTGTACATGTCCTCTTGGTTGCACCAAGTAAGCAGTTCTTGATTGGTGATGGTCAAAAGATTCGGAGAATTTTCCTTAGGCAGATTGTGTGGAAAGAGGACAATTTTGACATTTCCTTCTCTGTTACTGTCCAGCATTCCACACCATAGAGAAGCACAGAAAGTACACAGCTCTCTTATAATCTTAATTTATTGTTTGTGCTGTACTGAGAGAACTTCCAGATGTTGTTTAGACTAGCAAAGGCTGTTCTTGCTTTATTCATTCTGTTGTTAATGTCTTTGCTTGTTCCGCCATCTGGTGTTATTGTTGTTGCTTAAAAGTTTCATAATCTGCAAGCATTCTGGTTTTCATCACTGCATCTTTTTTCATTGTAATTTTTTTCTTCCTTTATTTTAATAATAATCTTTTGTTTATTTTTTTTTTCTCTTATTCAGTAAATTGAATTTTATTAATTAATTTTAATTAATGTCTAAAATAGTGGCCTCATGCCCCATAAAGAATGAAAATAATGTTGATGTCCCTAATTTCTGATCGTTGATTATTGGCTGTCTCTTGTTCCTATCCATCATTAACTGAATTTTGTTCTCTTGCCAGCCTGAAGCAACTTCCGAAGAAATAGCTGAATTGACTCGACGGATGTCAGAATTACAGTCACAGATAGACCAGGTTAGTTTAGTTTATGTCACTTTTCTGATTGGTGTACAGGTCTGTATTTATTTATCAGAAATCCTCGGAAACAGCCGGATTTTTTTGCTCTCTAGATGTTGCCTAAATGGCGTTCTAAGAGTAGCTCAAATTGCCCATAATAGTCGGATATCATCCAAATTGTGATTTAAAAAGAAGCCCAAAGAAACGTTTGATTGTCAGAATATTTCGATTTTCGGATAAAAGGATAATGAAGACCACCAATGTGGAACTGATGACAAGAACCAGACAAGTGCCAGTGGAACTAGAGATGAGAAGAAGAAGGTGGCAGTGGTTACGACATGCTTTGAGGAAAGCTGTTGATAGTTTTAATCTGAAGAATACAGAAAGCATAGTAAGACCAGATGGCGGAACAAGCAATGACATCAGTAACTGAATGAATAAAGCCAGAACAGCCTTTGCAAATCTAAACAAAATTTGGAAATCTTCTCAGTACAGCACAAACACTAAATTAAGATTTTACGAGAGTTGCGTACTTTGTACTTTTGTATGGCAAGGAGTGCTGAAGAATAACAGAAAAGGAAATGTCCAAATTATCCTCTTTCTACACAACAGGCCCAAGGAAAATTCTTCAAATTGGCTGAATACCATCTTCAACCAGGAACTGATTACACGGTGCAGTCAAAAAGACATGCACACCATCATTGCGGGCAGATGCTGAAACAAGGTTGGCCATGTCCTCAGAAGGTACCCTGACACCATCACCAGAATTGCTACGCTGTGGACCCCGGAAGGATGGCAAAAGAGAAGCAGACCAAAGACAACCTGGTGGAGAACAGTGGAGGCTGAGATGAGCAAAGCCTGAACCAGAGTTGGGGCACGGCACAAAGGATGGTCACTGACCGAGCAAAATGGGGACATTTTGTGGCTGCCCTACAAGACGCCACTAGACGTGATAGCCACTGACTGCTATGTCAGTTAGGGGCTAAGGTTCCAAGAAGAAGAATAATAGTAATACATGACAGTCCTTATTCTGGAATCCCCAGGGTTGGACAAATAGAGGGAGACTGAAAAATACACGGAGAAGAGAACTGGAGGCAGAAATGAAAGGGATAATGAAGAAACGGAAAGACCTTGAGCTGACGGCACCGGCAGTTTGTTGAAGCCTATGTTTCATGGGGATCTGAAGGGTAATGATAGTGGTGATGGTGATTGCTATAACCTGTGATTCTTCTTAACTCTTTTTTTTTTTTTTTGCTCTGTAAGGGAGAGAAGAACTATGTTGTTTGGTCCCCTTCCAGGAAGTCTGTGGCTTAGCACCTTATGTGCTCTTGGCAGATTCTGTAACACTTTTGGTTTACATGATACCATTGCTAGCCTTATGTCCCCAACTCTCCTTAGCTGCCTTTTATGACATGCATGACCTGTTCTATATCGGCAGTGATAATCATCATCATTTTCCTATTTGCTCCATATGGAGCATAGAGCCATCACTGTTGCTGGTCCCACTTGCAGGAGTAGTTTCTGTAGCCATTAGTTTACATGAGGTTGCCAGCTCCATACACAACCTCGTAGTAGTCATCGCCTGGTACAACATGCCTGAGGGAGCAGTAGGCATATTTTTACTTTGTCTCATTAGAGAGACCCCCCGAACCCCTCGGACTACACGGGGGCATCAGCAGTGATAATAAATATAATTACAGGATTTGAGTCCGTCTATCTATCTGTGAAAGAAGGCTCAATACCTTCCATTTACCTTCCATGGAACGATAAAGTGACAAATGTCAAGATGTTGTCATGTGCTGGTCTTCAAAGCATGTATACACTGCCTCAGGGGTGCATTCTGATAGTCAGTTATGACTGAAGGGGCTATTATTATTATTATTATCCATCTGTGATATTGTGTTGAATTGTTTAAAATATTATAAATTCATTGAACAAACAAACAGGTTGTGGTAAGAGAAAGACAGGTCTTGTAATTTGTGTTACAGCAATAAATGATATAGACAGATAAGGTTTACGTCGCATAAGTGAAGTCTCTAACGCTTTACTTCCTTATGGCAGTATCTGCTGCGAGACTATCTTTACCTTCTATTAGAGCAGTGCTTCTTAACCTTTTACATGTCTTGCACCCCTTTATAACATCTTAAGAAGCCTCACACCCCTTTATAGCATCTTAAGAAGACTCGCACCAGTTTATAACATCTTCAGAAGCCTCACACCACTTTATACATTCTTAAGAAGCCTCACACCCCTGTATAACATCTTCAGAAGCCTCACACCACTTTATACATTTTTAAGAAGCCTCACACCCCTGTATAACATCTAAAGAAGCCTTGCACCCCTTTACATCATCTTATGAAGCCTTGCACCCATTTACATCATCATAAGAAGCCTGCCACCCAATTATCTTCCAGCTCATAACGTTTATCATAAATAATAAAAAGAGATAAAAGTATGTTTTGAAAAATGTTATTTACAAAATATGGCTAAGGTTCAGTGCTTAATTCATGTTGTCACTGTTCCATTTTGTAGAAATACATTTCTTCTTCTTCTTCATAACGTTTATCAGATCAATAATAAAAAGAAAGCAGTGGTCAGCCTGAAAAGTATGTTTTGAAAAATGTTATTTACAAAATATGGCTAAGGTTCAGTGCTTAATTCATGTTGTCACTGTTCCATTTTGTAGAAATACATTTGAGTTCTTTGTTTCATATAGTTTCTTCTTCTTCTTCTTCCGTCCTTAGCCAACGACCGGCAAAGCATAGTCAGTGGTCCCATTCCCCCTTCGCCTAGTGGCGTCTTCATTTCCAGGGATGTTGCTGTGCGAAGGGATCAGCGTATACAACTCTTTTTATTTGCCGTTGTTTTCCCATCACACCTATTTGACTTTTCTTTAGGGCAACGACAAATCAATCCGTTTGCCGTTGTTTCCGTAATCAAAGTGACTGGCAAACGGGTGATCAGCCCGTTGGGGTTTCATATAGTGATTATGATCATTCGCTTTCTAAAATATCTGGCATGTCTCACATCCACCAGAGGTTTGGTCTCACTCCCCCCCAGGGGGTGCTTGCAGACCTGGTTAAGAAACACTGTATAAGAGGATAGTTTTTGTTTTTTAAATTACAAATAAAAACTACATCATGCATAAAGTCTGTGTAAGATGTAATGAAAACAAACAGATGTTTCTGGCCGGCATAATAATTCTGTTCAGAAAATAAAATCAATGAAGAAAGCAAAGTTACTGCTTTATGAACAAAACTTGGTGTAAATAATAAATAAAATGAGAGAAAACAATGAATATCCTTGGCAGACAATTTCCTTGATTTAGAATATCTGATTTTTTTCGTCAGGAATGTAAGAAGAGTCAAGCATCTGTACAAGATGTACAGACAATGATATCAAATTAGAAAACAATGAATATCCTTGGCAGACAATTCCCTTGATTTAGAATATCTGATTTTTTTCATCAGGAACGTAAGAAGGGTCAAGCATCTGTACAAGATGCAGAGAAAGAAGTGGCAAACACAAAACACGAACTGCTCAGAATACGAGAAATGTTGGAGATGACAGAGAAGGTAACGTTTCCTTTATTACCTTGAGCATAGACCTTTTTCAAATACTGACCAAGCTTACGTCATACGTTCTATTACGTCAATGTCTATCCATGTCTTCTTTATCCACTTTATTTTGTATGTTGGATTACTTTATCCTTGTGTTTTTAATGGTCTCCCTCATTTTCTCTTACAGTGGAGATTCCCAAACAAAGACTGTCTTGTAATGCTATCAGCTGGTTTACTCAATGTTTGTCCTATCCAATCAATCAATCAATACCCTTTAGCTCCTCAAGGAGCACAGGCCTTCAACAAACACATGCCAAGTCTTCCTGTCCTGTGCCATCCGCTCAAGTTCTTTCCATGTTTTCCTCATCATTTTCACCTGTGTATCCAGTTCTCTTCTCCATGTGTTTTTTGATCTACCTCTGCCTCTTTCCCTGTGGATTCCAGAACAAGGACTGCCTTGTAATGCTATCAACAGGTTTCCTCAATGTGTGTCCTATCCATCGCCAGCGTCTTCTTCTCAACTCTTGTTCCACTGGCACTTGTCTGGTTCTTGTCATCGATACCACATTTGTGACTTTATCATACCATTTCAGTCGTTCTATTCTACGCAAGCACCCGTTTATAAAAGTCTGTAGTGTTTTGGTTGTTGTTTTTTTTGCTATGTCTCAGAGCCATACAATAGGACTGACTTGACATTTGAGTTGAAGATTCTTATTTTCGTGTTGGACTTGATTTCTCTTGTTCTCCATATGTTTCCCAATGCAATGAAAGCTTCTCTTGCTTTTTGTATTCTTATTTTGATATCATTGTCTATCCCTCCTACTCTGTCTATATTACTGCCAAGATATGTGTGATTCTACATCCTTTAGTGGTGTTTCTTCAAGTTCAACCTTGTTATCATTTCTTGCATTTATTCTCATAATCTTTGTCTTTTCCCTGTGTATTTTCAGGCCCACTTGTTGTGACCTGTCATCGAGAATTTTCATTATCTTTTGCATCTGATTATGGTTATGGGACAGAAGATCCAAGTCATCTGCAGAATCCAGATCATCAAGCTGTTTAGTCAGATTCCACTGGATTCCATTTCTGTTATGTGATGTCGATGTTTTCATTACCCAATCGATTGCTAGTAAGAAAAGAAATGGAGACAAGAGGCATCCCTGTCTCACTCCCATTCTAATCCTAAATGGTTCTGTAAGTTGTCCTTCATGAAGAACTCTGCATTTCATGTCTTCATAGGTCTTCCTTATTAAGTTAATGATCTTCATGGGAACTCCATAATGCCTCATCAATTTCTAAAGTGATTTCCTGTCTACACTGTCAAATGCCTTTTCATAGTCCACGAATCTGATGTATAGCGGTGAATTCCATTTCAGACTTTGTTCAACTATTTTTCTCAATGTGGCTATCTGGTCTGTACAGGATCTGTTTTGTCGAAAACCTGCTTGTTTATCTCTCAGTTGCTTGTCCATAGACTCTTTTAATCTCTCAAGGATGGCTCTGTTTAATACTTTTCCTGGCACTGATAGTAACATTATTCCTCTATAATTTGTGCACTCTTGTAAATTTCCTATCTTAGGCAACTTGACCAGATAACCTTCCTTCCATTCTGCTGGTATTTCCTCTCTCTGTCAGACTTTGCCAAGTAGTTTGTATAATATCTCTGTAGAGGAATCAATATCTGTTTTGATGGCCTCTGCTGGAATTCCATCTGGACCAGCTGCTTTTCCATCTTTCAGAAGCTTCATAGCTTTCTTTATTTCTTCTCTACTTGGTATTTCACAGCTGATTTGTAGCTCCTCTTCTGCTGGCTGGATGTCTGGGGGATTAGTTGGAGATGGTCTATTGAGAAGTTCCTCAAAATGTTCTGTCCATCTCTTCATTTGTTCTTGTATATTACTCAGCAATTTTCCATTCTTATCTTATATGAGGCCATTTGCTTGCTTATATTTCCCTAGTGTTAGCTTCTTTGTGTTGTTGTACAGGTCCCTCATATTTCCTTTGGCTGCAGCTTCCTCTGCTTCCCTTGCCAACTCTTTAGTATACTTCCTCTTGTCTCTTTTGATGTTTCTTCTTACTTCTTTGTTTGCTTCTATGTACACTTTATGACCTTTGGCTTTGGAGCTTCTGTTTGTCCTATCTAGTGCAGCTTTTTTTCCCTCATAAATCTTGTTTTTTTAGTTTTTGGTCTGGTTCTTTCCATAACTTCCGCATATATGATCTTGTCTTATCATGTTTCTTAAGATGAATATTTGTATGTCACTATTTTAAAGTTTCTTTAAACCATCCTCTGCTGTTTGAATTTATCTATCACAATTTGTTGACATAAAATCTCTTGATTTCATCTGTTTGTGATAGATAATCTCTTGAGTTAATCCTATCCCTCTTTGTGATAGATAGTCTTTTGAGTTAATCTTATCACTTTTTGTTGATAGATAATCTCTTGAGTTAATCTTATCACTGATTGTGATAGATAATCTCTTGAGTTAATTCTATCCCTCTTTGTGATAGTCTCTTGAGTTAATCTTATCACTGTTTGTTGATTGATAATATCTTGAGTTAATCTTATCACCGTTTGTGATAGATAATCTCCTGAGTTAATTCTGTCCCACTTTATGATAATCTCTTGAGTTAATCTTACCACCATTTTTGATAGATAATCTCTAGAATTAATTTACATTTCAATGATAGATAATCCTATTGCATCCATAGGACTTCCTATAGCCAACGCTACTATCTTCATTTAACCTTGTGATAAGTAGCTCCATCTGGGGTTCTGCTGATAACATGGTGCTGCTGTGTGATAAATGTCACAAACAAAAGTGCACACTGTTATTTGCAATTTTCAAAAATACAAAGGGGCACATTAATACTAGTCTTAGAAATTGAATAAACAAAGAATACAGGATGAACAAAGACGACTGGATGAACAAAGACGACTGGATGAATAATACATGGCTTGGATCTTTAACGATTAATGAATTGATTAATCGGTTAAATTTTAAAACATCGATTATTATATTTTCAGTAATGTTTATGTCTTTTTACTTAAATGTGAGAGTATTTGCTATATTAGAGGTTTGTGATATGGAATTTGTCAAGTATGGTCAATAATGATAAGTTGTTTGGTTGTAACTTTTCAGTATTTTCAGAACAATGTTGCCTTATAACAAGTAAAATAAATAAAGTCCTTGGTGATTTTAAAATAAATGATATTTATGATTTTTGTGTAATGTAATGAAAAATTAATCATCAATTAAAGAAATTTTTATTAATCGATCAAGGTGTTAAAATCAGTCCCAGCCCTAGAATAAAGACAAGATGAACAAAGATAACTGGATTCTGTTCTTAGTTGGAAGATTGTGCCCTGCTCCACTTGTTGTAGGTTATTGGTGGTGTAATTTTTGTTGGGATGGGCCATTCCACCCTTTTGCCCATTGGTTCAGCCATTCCTTTTTGAGGTTGTTTTGGAGTATTCGTTTAGTTGTTTGTATGTTGACTGGAGTATTTGTTTGTACTATGTGTTATAACATCATTTTTTTCTAAATGCACAATAAATCCAATAGGAACTACATGTGACACCGGCCAATGCAGCACACCTTATAATAATAATAATAGTCTCTTCAGTCATAACTGACTATGGGAATGCACACCTGAGGTGACAGCCCTCAGCTGCTTTTTTCCTGGTGTTCCTTTTGATGTTTTCTCCTCTCTTCTGCTTGCTGTGAGAGCTTCTTTTTGCCCGATCTGAGGTGGCACCATAGAGAGCATCGCCACTTGGTGTGATCGGCAGCTTCATCCTCCCAGGTTGCAGGATTTATGTCCAGTGCCCTCATGTCTCTCTTGCACACATCTTTGAACCTCAGCTGTGGTCGCCCAACTGTTCTTTTGCCATCTGCCAGCTGTTCATAGAAGATATCTTTCGGGATGCGACTGTCTTACATGCGGCAGACATGGCCAAGCCAGCATAGTCTGTGTTGGTCTAAGCAGTGTATACATGCTTTGAAGTGACAACACCTCAACATTTGTCACTTTGTCTTTCCACGAAATACCAAGGATATGGCATAGACACCACAGATGGAAGGTGTTGAGCTGCTATATACAGGATTGAAAACTGATTTTCCCCATGTTGCTGCACAGCATATATGGAAAGAAGAAATAAAGTCTTTGTTTTCTTTTCATTCAGGAGCTGGAGAAGAAAGTAAGTCTGACTGCCCCTTTCAAGAACCTCAAGCAGATGTTGCAGCGTAAGAATGATCAGCTGAAAGATCTCCGTCAACGTCTGTCCAAGTGAGTAATGTTTCCATAGCTGTGCTTTTGAAGAATTTGTGTGAATGGTGCGTCTTCTGATTGCCTTCATGGATCTGAGGGTTCAGTATTAGGGAGGATTAAATGATCCAATATAAGGGAGGATCCCAAGGATCCAGCATTAAAGAGGATTAAATGATCCAATATTATAGAAGATTCCAAGAATCCAGCATTAAAGAGAATTCCAGAATCTCATATCCGGGAGAATTTGAGGATCTGGTATTGGGGAGAATCCAAGGATTTGGTATTATGGGGGATCAGAGGATTTGTTATTAAGGAGAAAAGAGAATCCTGTAAAACAGGTCCACAACCCCATATCCAAAGCCTTGGGGTCAAATGTGTTTCAGAATTAGCAATTTTTTGGATTTCAGAGCAGTAGTTAGGTACATGTACCCCTTATTACGGAAACACCCTTGCAGGTCTGAGACATCACATCATAAGCAAACAAATTAATTCTAAAATTCATTTTTATATTACAAATAATCTTTATTATCTGTTGTTGTCCAGTATTGAAAAATAAAATATTTTTTAAATAATTAACAAAACTATTTTTAACACCAAGATTTTTAAATTTTAAAAGAAACACAAATAAAGAATTGATTTTTAATAAATATTTGAAAATCTCACCCATTCATCAACATCATAATGTGGTGACATAGGCAGCATAAACTGCAACTATACAGTATTATCTGGGTTACTGTACTCCAGTGTCCCATTGTGGTAGAATATAATTATCATGTCTATGCAGCTGACACCTCACATCTGCTTGAGTCATGCCTGACACATGTGTGACTCTGAGTCATGCCTGACACATGTGTGACTCTGCTCGAGTCATGCCGGACACATGTGTGACTGCTGAGTCATGCCTGACACATGTGTGACTCTGCTTGAGTCATGCCTGACACGTGTGTGGCTGCTTGAGTCATGCCTGACACGTGTGTGACTCTGCTTGAGTCATACCTGACACATGTGTGACTGCTTGAGTCATGCCTGACACATGTGTGACTCTGCTTGAGTCATGCCTGACACATGTGTGACTCTGCTTGAAATAAAACTTTGGTTTTCAGAACTTTTCAAATTTGAGATTTGAAAATTTCTGAAAACCAAAGTTTTATTTAGGGGTTGAGGACCTGTAGGAGAGGCAGTGGATCTGGTATGAGGAAGGATCCAAGGATCTGATATTAGGGAGGATCTGGTTAGGGAGCATCCAAGGATCCGATATTAGGGAGGATCAGAGGATCTAGTATTAAGAAGGATCTGTGGATCCAGTACAGGAAGGATCAGATAGGATCACCAGTGTTTAACTGATGGAAAGGCCCAGACAAGTACCAGTGGAACATAAGGTGATGAAAAGATGTTGAAGTTGGATAGGACAATTGAGGAAACCTGCTGATAGCAATACAAGACAGGTCATTATTCTGGAATCATAATGGTAACAGAAATAGAGGTCTACATACAAACACACAGAGAATGGAATTGGAGACCTGCCTAAAAAGGATGGACAAAATGTGGAAAGAACTTGAATGGATGGCATAAGACAGGAGAACTTGAATGGATGGCATAAGACAGGAGCTTGACATGCAATGATATAAACACTGTGCTCTATAGGAAGCTGATGAGTTAATCTGTGATGAAAAACTATGACTGCAAAAGCACATGAAGTGCTTTAGTGCAGGCTTCCTTCATGGGAGCCAACTGCTATTGTGATACTATGCTTTGTAAGGAGCAAAGGTAGACAAGAGCAAGAGATTTATATATGCCACAGTTTTAATGATTATACTTTTAATTATATGATGAAGTTTTAAAAAAAGTTTCATCTTACTTCAAAAAGTAAGGCTTAGAGTCAGCTCAGGACAGAAATTTGGTGAGCAACAGTCTCAGGGATATGTTCAATATGGAACATACAGGAGTGAGAGAGAGGTGGCTAAAAAAAAATCCTGTGGCACAGGAAAAGTTCAGCGACACAGGACAAATTCAGTGAGATAACAAAAATCCTGTGGCACAGATAAAATCCAGTGACATGTCAAGAATCTAGAGGAACTGCAAAAGTTGTGTGACATGGCAGAAATCATTTGACACAGAAAGAAAAAAAAACAGAGTGACAAAAATGCAACAGCACAGCGATCAGCGTCAAGATCTAAGATATAATATTTTCTTTGTGACATAAACAAATCTCAACGGTGAATATTTTTTAAATGCTTTACTTCATGCCAGGTCTGTTTTGTGTGTGTTTTGTTGTTGTTGATTAACTAAGGTTGCTTAGCTTGTTGCTCTCGCAACCAATGCCAAGTTGTAGAATTTCGATGTGTTCTGTAGCTGTTGAAGGGTGCTGTGTAGAGTGTTTGTGATTGTTGGGAGCCCGACAATAGCTTTCTTTTGTATGTGTATGATCACCGGCAATGAAGAGGCGGACAAATTGGCAAAGGAAGGTGGAAATCTACCTCAGCCTGATGCAAGCATAACTTTCGAGGAGCCAAGAGTTTTATCAGAATCAGATACAGAAACAAATGGGATGTAGAACATCCTGGTCACACACAAAATCATGCATACAACCAGCTCAACAGAAGAGAACAAGTGATAATCTTCAGACTCTGTACTGGCCACAACAGATTGAGATACCATCTATTCAACAAGCTAAAGATAGGAACTACCGATCAGTGTAACTGTGGCACTGATAAAATGACTGCTGAACATCTGCTTCAAAGTTGCCCAGCATATGCGGAACAGAGAAAGCGCATATGTCCGACACCTGTATTATTCGTGGAAAAGCTCTGCAGAGATTCAAATAGCCTTAAACTGACTACTGCTTTCTTTGAAAACATTGATGTAGACGTCTGAGAGTGGACGTCTGAGAGTGTACATAGAAGAAGAAGAAAAAAAGTAAGTGTGTGTCACTTCTGTCCCATACCATGTATGTTTTTCACCTAATTTCATGTCTTTATAAGGCATATGAAAATACCTGATGACAGGTCACAGACATTTTATCTGATGTTTTTCACCTAATTTCATGTCTTTATAAGGCATATGAAAATACCTGATGACAGGTCACAGACATTTTATCTGATGTTTTTCACCTAATTTCATGTCTTTATAAGGCATATGAAAATACCTGATGACAGGTCACAGACATTTTATCTGATGTTTTTCACCTAATTTCATGTCTTTATAAGGCATATGAAAATACCTGATGACAGGTCACAGACATTTTATCTGATGTTTTTCACCTAATTTCATGTCTTTATAAGGCATATGAAAATACCTGATGACAGGTCACAGACATTTTATCTGATGTTTTTCACCTAATTTCATGTCTTTATAAGGCATATGAAAATACCTGATGACAGGTCACAGACATTTTATCTGATGTTTTTCACCTAATTTCATGTCTTTATAAGGCATATGAAAATACCTGATGACAGGTCACAGACATTTTATCTGATGTTTTTCACCTAATTTCATGTCTTTATAAGGCATATGAAAATACCTGATGACAGGTCACAGACATTTTATCTGATGTTTTTCACCTAATTTCATGTCTTTATAAGGCATATGAAAATACCTGATGACAGGTCACAGACATTTTATCTGATGTTTTTCACCTAATTTCATGTCTTTATAAGGCATATGCAAATACCTGATGACAGGTCACAGACATTTTATCTGATGTTTTTCACCTAATTTCATGTCTTTATAAGGCATATGAAAATACCTGATGACAGGTCACAGACATTTTATCTGATGTTTTTCACCTAATTTCATGTCTTTATAAGGCATATGAAAATACCTGATGACAGGTCACAGACATTTTATCTGATGTTTTTTCACCTAATTTCATGTCTTTATAAGGCATATGAAAATACCTGATGACAGGTCACAGACATTTTATCTGATGTTTTTCACCTAATTTCATGTCTTTATAAGGCATATGAAAATACCTGATGACAGGTCACAGACATTTTATCTGATGTTTTTCACCTAATTTCATGTCTTTATAAGGCATATGAAAATACCTGATGACAGGTCACAGACATTTTATCTGATGTTTTTCACCTAATTTCATGTCTTTATAAGGCATATGAAAATACCTGATGACAGGTCACAGACATTTTATCTGATGTTTTTCACCTAATTTCATGTCTTTATAAGGCATATGCAAATACCTGATGACAGGTCACAGACATTTTATCTGATGTTTTTCACCTAATTTCATGTCTTTATAAGGCATATGAAAATACCTGATGACAGGTCACAGACATTTTATCTGATGTTTTTCACCTAATTTCATGTCTTTATAAGGCATATGAAAATACCTGATGACAGGTCACAGACATTTTATCTGATGTTTTTCACCTAATTTCATGTCTTTATAAGGCATATGAAAATACCTGATGACAGGTCACAGACATTTTATCTGATGTTTTTCACCTAATTTCATGTCTTTATAAGGCATATGAAAATACCTGATGACAGGTCACAGACATTTTATCTGATGTTTTTCACCTAATTTCATGTCTTTATAAGGCATATGCAAATACCTGATGACAGGTCACAGACATTTTATCTGATGTTTTTCACCTAATTTCATGTCTTTATAAGGCATATGAAAATACCTGATGACAGGTCACAGACATTTTATCTGATGTTTTTCACCTAATTTCATGTCTTTGTAAGGCATATGAAAATACCTGATGACAGGTCACAGACATTTTATCTGATGTTTTTCACCTAATTTCATGTCTTTATAAGGCATATGAAAATACCTGATGACAGGTCACAGACATTTTATCTGATGTTTTTCACCTAATTTCATGTCTTTGTAAGGCATATGAAAATACCTGATGACAGATCACAGACATTTTATCTGATGTTTTTCACCTAATTTCATGTCTTTGTAAGGCATATGAAAATACCTGATGACAGATCACAGACATTTTATCTGATGTTTTTCACCTAATTTCATGTCTTTATAAGGCATATGCAAATACCTGATGACAGGTCACAGACATTTTATCTGATGTTTTTCACCTAATTTCATGTCTTTATAAGGCATATGAAAATACCTGATGACAGGTCACAGACATTTTATCTGATGTTTTTCACCTAATTTCATGTTTTTATAAGGCATATGAAAATACCTGATGACAGGTCACAGACATTTTATCTGACGTTTTTCACCTAATTTCATGTCTTTATAAGGCATATGAAAATACCTGATGACAGGTCACAGACATTTTATCTGATGTTTTCACCTAATTTCATGTCTTTATAAGGCATATGAAAATACCTGATGACAGGTCACAGACATTTTATCTGATGTTTTTCACCTAATTTCATGTCTTTGTAAGGCATATGAAAATGTCTGTGACCTGTCATCAGGTATTTTCATATGCCTTATAAAGACATGAAAATACCTGATGACAGGTCACAGACATTTTATCTGATGTTTTTCACCTAATTTCATGTCTTTGTAAGGCATATGAAAATACCTGATGACAGGTCACAGACATTTTATCTGATGTTTTTCACCTAATTTCATGTCTTTGTAAGGCATATGAAAATACCTGATGACAGGTCACAGACATTTTATCTGATGTTTTTCACCTAATTTCATGTATTTATAAGGCATATGAAAATACCTGATGACAGGTCACAGACATTTTATCTGATGTTTTTCACCTAATTTCATGTCTTTATAAGGCATATGAAAATACCTGATGACAGGTCACAGACATTTTATCTGATGTTTTTCACCTAATTTCATGTCTTTATAAGGCATATGAAAATACCTGATGACAGGTCACAGACATTTTATCTGATGTTTTTCACCTAATTTCATGTCTTTGTAAGGCATATGAAAATACCTGATGACAGGTCACAGACATTTTATCTGATGTTTTTCACCTAATTTCATGTCTTTATAAGGCATATGAAAATACCTGATGACAGGTCACAGACATTTTATCTGATGTTTTTCACCTAATTTCATGTCTATGTAAGGCATATGAAAATAGCATATGAAAATACTTTAATGATACCTGGTGACAGGTCACAGACATTTTATCTGATGTTTTTCACCTAATTTCATGTCTTTGTAAGGCATATGAAAATACCTGATGACAGGTCACAGACATTTTATCTGATGTTTTTCACCTAATTTCATGTCTTTATAAGGCATATGAAAATACCTGATGACAGGTCACAGACATTTTATCTGATGTTTTTCACCTAATTTCATGTCTTTATAAGGCATATGAAAATACCTGATGACAGGTCACAGACATTTTATCTGATGTTTTTCACCTAATTTCATGTCTTTATAAGGCATATGAAAATACCTGATGACAGGTCACAGACATTTTATCTGAAAATACACAGGGAGAAGACACAGAAAATAAGAATAAATACAGGAAAGAATAATAGTACTGCACTTGAAGAAACACCCGTTGTAAGATGTAGAATTATACACATATCTTGGCAGCAATATAGACAAGGATGGAGGGACAGACAATGATATCAAACTAAGAATACAAAAGGAAAGTGGAGCTTTACTGCATTGGGAAATGCACTCAAGGAGATGAGAAGACACTAGAGATGGATAGGACAGACATTAACAAGACTTGTTGATAGTATTACAAGGCAGTGTTTATCTCCACGGTAACAGAGGTAGAGGGAGATAGAAAAACCCATGGAAAAGAGAACTGGAGACAGAAATGAAAGGCATAAAGAGAACATTGGGGAAAAACCTAGAGCACAGGTCAGAAGGTCATGGCACACATTTATTGATGGTTTATGGTCCATAGGGAGCTGAATGATGATGATGATGGTGCTTATGATGATGAGGATGAGGATGATGCTGCTGCTGATGATGATGATGATGCAGCTGATGATGATGCGACTGATGATGATGAGGATGATGCTGCTGCTGCTGATGATGATGATGTGGCTGATGATGATGAGGATGATGCTGATGATGATGCAGCTGATGATGACGAGGATGATGCTGCTGCTGCTGATCATGATGATGATGCAGCTGATGATGATGCGGAGGATGATGATGATGATGATGATGATGATGTGGCTGATGATGATGAGGATGATGCTGATGATGATGATGATGTGGATGATGCTGCTGCTGCTGATGATGATGATGATGATGTGGCTGATGATGATGAGAATGATGCTGCTGCTGATGATGACGATGATGCTGCTGCTGATGATGATGATGACGATGACGATGATGATGATGCTGATGCATTTGTAAAAATCTTTCCTTAACATTAAAGTACTAGATTTGCGATTAGATTGGAGGTACCACTAAAAGTTAATCAGAACTGCCTTCTTATCATTTCAGGTATGAAGCAGTGGGTGACAATTAGTTTGTGTGGCTACAGACTAGGCAAGTCTCTGACACAGAGCGTACCTGGTCAACAGCATCATGTCATGTGTATGAAACGCTGGTTTTAGTTATTTATTTAAAGTTACCTGCCAAAAACAAGGTGGGAAATAATTATACTATGCTCCTTCTGTTGCAAGTCCTGATGACATCACTAATACTTCTTTCATTATTTCATTCTTTTCTATTCTAATTCTTCTTTGGATTTTTGTAGTCATATTTAACATGACTTGTGGTTAATGCACCATGAAATAAGTTGTGTGAATATTTCGAATGCACTGAACAATGCACCATGAAAAGTGTGTTAAATTCTAATTGGTGTTCAATTTAGCTTTCACTGTGCATTGCTCTCATTTTCCTGATAAGTTGGTGAGATTTTTTTCATTTTTGGTTACAAAACGTATCAGATAACTCCATGTGGAACTGTAATCCAGACCCCCCGAACACATTCTCCAAAACTGCCCAACCCATGATGACCCACGACGTCTGACCTGGCCAAGGGGTGCTGAGCTCAAGCAGAAGCTATGGGGCTGCTGCGCTGACCTGGAAAAGATTGTGGACTTGGTCCTGGCGACAGGCCTGCAGATTTAGCATGACTACGAACTGAACACAGAAGAAGAAACTTAGACAACTGGTAATATGACGACGAGCAAGTAACCTGCTGAAACTGAGATTCCTGATAACTACATGGAGCATTGCATTAATTGTTTCCCTTATATTATTCCTGTGGCTGAATGAATGTTTTATTTTAATAGGATAAGTTAGGTGACTGCTCGAACTTCTGTAATTGACTCTTATGATAATATGCTGGGTACAAGTAGGGATCAGAGCACCATTTTTTGGCTCCAAACCCCACACATATACCACTCAACAATCACTTGAACAGAATCCAACCATAGCACACTCCAGAGTGCCAGCTGTGTCATCATCATCAGCTGCTATCTCCACAACGAAGGTTGGCTGTAATTGATCTCCAACATCTTCTGTCTCTTGTCTTGGTGGTGCAATCTGATAGACTCTTTCCTGTCCATCTCTTGATGTTATCTTCCCACTTATAGCTCTGTCTTCCTCTTGCACGTTTGCCTTCAACTCTCCTTTCTATTATGGTCTTCTGTAAGGTGTTATGCCTTTTTATGTGGCCAAAGTATTTTAGTTGCTTAACTTTGATCTCCATCGTTAGTTCTTAAAATGCTATGTATGTTTGAAATAAATATAATATACATTGTTTCTTCTAAATTTGTTGGTTACTATTTACAAACCATTTCCTAAATCAATTATTTTTTAAATAATACTTCATATTTCAAAATACAGAAGTAATAACCTTGCGTACAATAATTTAATTGTAGGGCTAGTTACAATTTGTTTCATGTAAACTGGGTATTCCCATGTATGTTTAATTATCCGAACTATTTGATTAACCGAACCAACCTTGGTTCCACTTAAAATAATCAAGCTTTGCTGTATTTCTTGAGATTTTAAAATGAGGACTGGCTTGTTATGCCTGTGTGGGGGGGAGGTGTCTCGGGGTTGGAGGAAATGGAAAACAATAGGCCTACTGTTCCATCAGGCGTGTCGTAAGACGCAGCAAGTCTGAGATTGTGCATAGGGTTGGCAACCTCATCATGCAAAATAACCTGCGAACAGCAGCCACCACTCACGAGCACATGAATACTTTTGTGTTCGCTAGTTGCAAGGGGGGGAACACTCTGAGGAAGTCATCTATTAACATCATCATTTATTAACATCATCATTTATTAACACTGTCATTTATTCACTTCCCTTTGCAGGAAGCCTGCACTAAAACATTCATATGATGTAGTAACAGTGGTTTTGTAACAATTTCTGTTGCATGATGAGGTTGCTAGCCCTATGTCCAACCTCATATTAGTCACCTCTTACGAGGGAGCAGTGTTCTATTCTTTATTCACCTCGGAGATCCCCGGGAACTACATAGGGCAAGCAAGAATAAATATTTATATTTTACAGTTAAATGATATTGTTAAAGATACATGGATGTGGAATGAGCCACTATCAGAATTAGTTTTTTGTCGTTCTCATCCAGGTTTTCGGCGTGATGCTGGCCACATCACCCTTAGTGTGCTGATGGTCAAGAAATTATGGGCCTAACACCATATTCCCAATATGCCTCAAGAGGCATGTAACAGGATCCCATCCAGGTTTTCTTAGAGTTGAGGAAACTATATAAGCATCTCTGAAGCTTGTTAATTATGAAGGTTTATTATAAAGCCACAACGATAGTTTGGTCATGTCTGCAAAATGGAAGATCGGCTACCACAACAAATATGGGAAACTAAGAACCAGTGATCCAGACCTGCAGGACGACCCAGAGTTCGCTGGGAGGACAACATAAGACAATCCCTGAAGGATCGAGGACTAGATTGGAACCAGGCCGGGAGGAAGACAGCCGATTGGATAGTATGGCGCTCTCTCTGACAAACCTCTACACCCCAGGGTAGAAGAGGAACGACTAAGTAAGTATAATAGAGCAGGGTTGCTTAACCTTTTTTGTGCCATGGATCCCTTTGACTGTCCGATGAAGGCTATGGATCCCTTTGACTGTCCGATGAAGGCTATGGATCCCTTTGACTGTCCGATGAAGGCTATGGATCCCTTTGACTGTCCGATGAAGGCTATGGATTTGACTGTCTGATGAAGGTTATGGATCTCTTTGACTGTCAGGTGAAGGCTGTGGATCCCTTTGATAGTCCAATGAAGGCTATTGACCCCTTTGATAGTCCGATGAAGGCTATGGACCCCTTTGATAGTCCAATGAAGGCAATTGACCCCTTTGATAGTTCAATGAAGGCTATTGACCCCTTTGATAGTCCAATGAAGTCTCTTGACACCTTTGATAGTCCGATGAAGGCTATGGACCTCTTTGATAGTCCAATGAAGGCTATTGACCCCTTTGATAGTCCAATGAAGGCTATTGACCCCTTTGATAGTCTGATGAAGGCTATGGACCTCTTTGATAGTCCAATGAAGGCTATGGACTCCTTTGATAGTCCAATGAAGGCTATTAACCCCTTTGATAGTCCAGTGAAGGCAATTGACCCCTTTGATAGTCCAATTAAGGTTATTGACCCCTTTGATAGTCTGATGAAGGCTGTGGACCCTTTGATAGTCCAGTGAAGGCTATGGACCCCTTTTTGGAGAAAAAAAATGTACATAAAAGCATAATAAAACAACTTTACATTTTAGATTTTAGGTTACGTACACAGACCCTCTAGAATTGATTTATGGACTCCTAAGAGGTCTGTAGACCACAGGTTAAGAAACTCTGTAATAGAGGTTAAGGATTTTCAGAACATTCCAGAATCTCATAACTAATATATTCATCCACAAGAGGAGTAGATTGGCAGCATGGCCTTCAATAACTCATTTGAGGGTAAAACTGTATGGTGATGAGAGAAGCCTGAGACAGACAAAGCCAACTTTATAAGAGAGATAGATGTGGTTATATGAGAGTGATGAGAGAAAACTGAGACAGACAGCCAACTTTATGAGAGAGATAGATGTGGTTATATGAGAGAAAACTGAGACAGACAACCAACTTGATGAGAAAGATAGATGTGGTTATATCTTCTTCATCTTCCTCGTTCGTCCTGAAAAGGACGTTGGTTGCGTTGTGTCTGTTTACGCCGGAGCTGTGATATCTGCACCTTTCGGTCGACACAACCGACTTCAGCACGGCATTTTTGGGGACCGGTTTTGCCTTCCCTCTGCGATCCCTACTCCCTCAGCCAGACTGCAGTGATGCAGTCTGTTTCCAGGACCACCACATGGAGGTGGAGTAGGGTCTTGGTCAGCTCTGGTTCGCTGACCCTGATGCAAGCAGTCAAGCTATGGGTCGCTGACTGCATTCTCTATTGCTGCATCTTTGGGTCCCTGATGTGGTTATATGAGACTGATGAGAGAAAACTGAGACAGACAACCAACTTTATGAGAGAGATAGATGTGGTTATATGAGAGTGATGAGAGAAAACTGAGACAGACAGCCAACTTTATGAGAGAGATAGATGTTATATGAGAGTGATGAGAGAAAACTGAAACAGACAACCAACTTTATGAGAGAGATAGATGTTATATGAGAGTGATGAGAGAAAACTGAAACAGACAACCAACTTTATGAGAGAGATAGATGTGGTTATATGAAAGTGATGAGAGAAAACTGAGACAGACAACCAACTTTATGAGAGATAGTTGTGGTTATATGAGAGAGAACTGAGACAGACAACCAACTTTATGAGAGAGATAGATGTGGTTATATGAGAGTGATGAGAGAGAACTGAGACAGACAACCAACGTTGTGAGAAAGATAGATGTGGTTATGTGAAAGTGATGAGAGAAAACTGAGACAGACAGCCACTGAGACAAAGCCAACTTTATGAGAAAGATAGATGTGGTTATATGAGACTGATGAGAGAAAACTGAGACAGACAACCAACTTTATGAGAGAGATAGATGTGGTTATATGAGAGTGATGAGAGAAAACTGAGACAGACAACCAACTTTATGAGAGAGATAGATGTGGTTATATGAGAGTGATGAGAGAAAACTGAGACAGACAACCAACTTTACGAGATAAATAGATGTGGTTATATGAGAGTGATGAGAGAAAATTGAGACAGGCAACCAACTTTATGAGAGAGATAGATGTGGTTATATGAGAATGATGAGAGAAAACTGAGACAGACAACCAACTTTATGAGAAAGATAGATGTGGTTATATGAGAATGATGAGAGAAAACTGAGACAGACAACCAACTTTATGAGAGAGATAGATGTGGTTATATGAGAGTGATGAGAGAAAATTGAGACAGGCAACCAACTTTATGAGAGAGATAGATGTGGTTATATGAGAGTGATGGGAGCCGCGCTAGCGTAGTGGTTACAACACCGCTCTGGCGACCGGGTGATACAGGATCAAACTTGGGCGACGGCATTTGAGGATTTTTCGTCGACCGGGATTTGGACTGGATTAACTCGAGACCTGGCGAGAACATTTGAAGGAGTGTCGTCGACCAGGGACTGGCGGCTCCTGAGCCGACCCAGCTGCAATGGGTACCTCCGAAATCGGCGAGTATTTGCCTGAATGGCGAGGGACACCTGTCTCTGTACAAGAAATAAAGGGATACTCACGTAAAATCAATGTCAGGTTAGACATAAAATAATAACCTGAGATTTCGCCTCGAGTATTAGCGGGCGAACTCAAAAAAAAAAAAAAAAAAAAAAAATGAGAGTGATGAAAGAAAATTGAGACAGGCAACCAACTTTATGAGAGAGATAGATGTGGTTATATGAGAGTGATGAGAGAAAACTGAGACAAAGCCAACTTTATGAGAAAGATAGATGTGGCTATTTGACAGCGAATGAAGAAAAAGAACGTGAAACATTTTGACCCCCACAAAACAAAATAACTAAGAAAAAAAAGCTAAAGCAACCATAATAAAACAATATTCTTTACTGAAAATGTTTTCAAGTCATCAAGATGTTCAATCAGTTTCAGCATTTCGTTGTTTTTAGGGAGGATCAATTTTGTCTGTTCACTTTTCATTGTCTGATCTTTATTATTTCCCTTGTATCAATTACTATCTGCCTTCCATCCACTGACTTATTTATTTTACATAATAATATGTCCAACATTCGGTTTACTATTTGATATAAGTACCATGTCCAACATTCACTTTAGTACTCTATGTAATACTATGTCCAACATTCATATGTAATTCCTTATCCAATTCTCACTTAAAAATTGTATGTGGTAGATATCCAACATTCAATTTATTTTACTATTTTATATATTATCACGCCTAACATTCATTTGTAATACTATGTTCAACATTCACTTAACACTTTCTGTCCCGGACAGGTGTTAGGCTTTACCAAAGTCCTAAAGTGAATGTCAGTTTTTTTTTTAATTCTTTTTTTTTTTTCACAAGTAAAATTATAACACAAGCAGTTAACTATTGACAGAAAAAATATCTTATAGCAGAAGGAAAATCTTTGTGAATTCTGTGAAGAACATTTGGGTGTTGTAAATAGTGTATGCCAACAAATTATTGTTAATCGTGTAAGGCAGAGATGAGTGAAAATTTGATTATAACGGGCATACTAAGTGGCTCTTGGGAGAATAAGGTACCATATTGTGACGCGTCATACAGCTTGTGGGGTAGAAAGTGTTTCGAATTTGAAATGATAACTGTTATATACTGATAATTATGGTGAAGAAGGTGAGTGTGTTTTGGGACAGTCACTCACAGTAGCGCACACACCAAGTCATGGAATGGTGTAACGTCTGATGATATTTTAACCATGGTTTATTACAATTATAACATCACGTAGATCTAGACGAATACAGTTACATCGAAACATGAATCTTCATAATGTAGTTAACACACCATACGGCCCTTACACATCCTGGCCTACAAAATCTCTACTCCTCACATCAGTGCACAAAGACTGCGTCTACGGCAGTTATATAATAATCATGGCCTACAAAATCTCTACTCCACATCAGTGCACAAAGACTGCATCTACGGCAGTTATATAATAATCATGGCCTACAAAATCTCTACTCCACATCAGTGCACAAATACTGCATCTACGGCAGATATATAATAATCAAGGCCTACAAAATCTCTATACTTCACATCAGTGCACAAATACTGCATCTACGGCAGATATATAATAATCAAGGCCTACAAAATCTCTATACTTCACATCAGTGCACAAATACTGCATCTACGGCAGATATATAATAATCAAGGCCTACAAAATCTCTATAGCCCTGCGCAGGCATACATTATCCAAAAAACACCTTAGGGCTGACCACCTCAGTCAAAAACCCTGCACACACTGAACCCACGGGAACACACCCCGTTCACACAGTCACGAGAATCTACCGTTCTCTTAACACTGCTCTCAAAAATCCCTGCGGACACTAGCCGCGAGAGCTATTCACACATCACTTAAAACCAGTACAGAAACAGTTCATTATGACCAGAGTTCACCTGCTATCTGACATACTGTCTTCCACGAAACTAAGAGGAGATATCTTTAAACAAATCCATACCAATCTGTAAGCAAGTACTCTAACCCAAAATTAACTCTACTCAACACGTATTTCCCAAGATCATTTCCCTTTCATCACATCTGCACTTATCAGTTTGCCACACTCCCAGAAAAAAAAAAAATGATTATATCATTTTTTTTTTGTTGAAAATTAACTCCCAAAAATTTAACGGTCAATGAAGTTATATCAGATACGTACAAAAATTAACTCCCAAAAATTTAACGGTCAATTAAGTTATATCAAATACGTACAAAAATTAACTACCAAAAATTTAACGGTCAATGAAGTTATATCAAATATCTCTTAAATTAATTCCCAAAAATTTTTTTAAAAATTAATGAAGTTCTATCAATTACCTACAAAAATATACCTATGACAAGAGAACATAGCACATCTACAAAAATATCATCAATAAATGTAAGATAACGACTAAATCATCCAACATAATCATTCAAACATACCAAAATAAAAATTAATCTAATACAAAACCCAAGTTAAGTATACATAGTACAAACTAAACAGAAAATAAATTATCATACGAGAAAAGACAAAATATGAAATGGGAATATGATAAGAATCAAATAGAATCATAAGATGACAATGAAGACAACAATTCCATACATGTAAAACAAATAGAATTATAAGAACCAATTACATTATCTAAAGTTATATAATTAACTTAACACTACAAAGAATGAAAGTATAAATAGCGTAACACGAAAAAAAAAAGTATACAAGAAGTATGAATTACATCAAAGATGAAACACGGAAGCATAAACAAAATATCAGACAATATTGAAAAGACAACAGACAAGATGTAAAAAAAATGACGACTAGTCAACAAAGAGAGATGAAAGTAAAGATGCAAATGTAAAGAAAGTTGGTAACAACACCTAACAATAACTATCCAAATGTAACAACGTATTGTAAAATACAAAAATGCTAAAGTATATTTATATACTAACACAAAAAAGAAAGCTTATGACAAGCACAGCATAATAAGTAATTTAACTAAATTATAAACTTATACATAACTAAAAATAAATTACATCAAATATCACCCAAACAAAAAATTATTAACGATAACACAAGTTCCGCATTGACGCATAGTCAAGCGCTAACAACCAAAAAATACATCCAAACATCACAACATTTTCAAAGAATTAATGTCACTACATAATAGTAACCCTAACATACAATCTAGCGCTGGCGCAGAAAAAAAAAATATCACAATGTTCAAAACACATTTTCCAAAAATTTACAATACAAAAAATGTTTCTTCTCTTTAGGTTAAATAAAAATAGTATTTTTATTTCTAAGTAATATGTAGCTATAATTAATAACTAACAATTAAATTAGCTGAGTAACATAAAAATAATCTTATCTTTAAATAGACACACATCAAAACGTGTAAGTTTTTTTTTTTTCTCTTCTTTTTAAAAAAAAAATACATCAAAGAAACGTCACATTGGGTAATAAAATGTTAACTACAAACGAAGTTATAAATATATATAAGTGTAATATTATTTTATCTTAACTATGTAATATAATCAGATATCTAAATTCTTTAAATGAACAAGAGTATCAGCCGTCGCTGTTAATTCTACCCACTTAATTTAATAGGAAATTTAAGTTAATTCTAGCTGACAAAAAATCGAATCGTTTAAATTATCAAATGTCATAATTTAGAAAAAATGAAAACCAAGTTTCAGAATACGTCCTTAACTTCAACGCAAAATCATTAATAATACATACAAGTTATGTTTAAAATTCCCTTTCACTAAACAATTAATTCAAATAATCTGTATATAAATATGTTAATTAAACATGGTATCAAATCCATGATGAAAAAACAAACCCAAAATTTTAAGTAGTGAATAAAATACTCAGGACTATCTATGAAAATGACTATTACATCGTCTCAGTAAATAAGTTTGTGCATAGAAATTATTTAATGCATAATTAAAATACAGTCATATAAGTAACAACCAACAAATAATTATGGCAATCAAATGTTACAAAGATTACATAATATTCCATTAACAACATATAAAGTTCTATACTAAAGAATACAATAACATTCAGTGTTTGTAAACAGAACAAAAAATAAACAGGACCTTTGGAAAACAAAAACAAAAAAAATTCCTTCGAGGTCTTGCGAACATCTCATCAACACGCAAGGTGACATCATGACACGGTGGGTTAACGTACTGTCTAGGCTCGCTTGAATGGATAAATGTTATATACTGATAATTATGGTGAAGAAGGTGAGTGTGTTTTGGGACAGTCACTCACAGTAGCGCACACACCAAGTCATGGAATGGTGTAACGTCTGATGATATTTTAACCATGGTTTATTACAATTATAACATCACGTAGATCTAGACGAATACAGTTACATCGAAACATGAATCTTCATAATGTAGTTAACACACCATACGGCCCTTACACATCCTGGCCTACAAAATCTCTACTCCTCACATCAGTGCACAAAGACTGCGTCTACGGCAGTTATATAATAATCATGGCCTACAAAATCTCTACTCCACATCAGTGCACAAAGACTGCATCTACGGCAGTTATATAATAATCATGGCCTACAAAATCTCTACTCCACATCAGTGCACAAATACTGCATCTACGGCAGATATATAATAATCAAGGCCTACAAAATCTCTATACTTCACATCAGTGCACAAATACTGCATCTACGGCAGATATATATAATAATCAAGGCCTACAAAATCTCTATACTTCACATCAGTGCACAAATACTGCATCTACGGCAGATATATAATAATCAAGGCCTACAAAATCTCTATACTTCACATCAGTGCACAAATACTGCATCTACGGCAGATATATAATAATCAAGGCCTACAAAATCTCTATAGCCCTGCGCAGGCATACATTATCCAAAAAACACCTTAGGGCTGACCACCTCAGTACATAGTGATCTATATCTCTCGCAGGTAATGTCAAATTAGAATGGTGATCCCTCGCAAAGTCGCTCGCTGTGAGACAATACAAATGAAAATATCTATTTTAATCCATGGTAAGGTTATGAGTGAACACGGAAAATTCACTTTACAATTACCCGACCTCCGTGGTGTAAGGTTGTGGCCCTCCTGCGATGTCAACAACTCTCGTCACATAGCAGACAACATAGAGACAACTTGACCTATAATTCACAGTTGTCAAAATAATCTTGCTCTTATGTGGAGCACAGTTAACCTGGTTGCGATCTGTATAATTTCTTTTGAGAGCATTGTTATTTGCTCTATCAACACCGTTGTACTGATTTAAATCCCAGTTACAATAGTTATTCTTAATACTTCTTCCCAGATAACAATGTCCATCAGATAGAACTGGCTTTTTAGCAGAAAAATTATTACTAGACTGATGAACTTTCATATAATTACTTCTGCTATAGTTTTCAAAACTTTTAGAATCACAATGTTGAGATCTGTCACATTTTTTCTTGTTTTTGGGAGAAGAAACGTTACCGTAGGATGAACTCCCTTGGTACTTTATAACCTTAGGGTTATGTCTCCTATCACAACTATTTTTTTCTTTGCTTGTGGCAATGTGTTTAAAAAATGAGTCACACTGCCTTGACTGGGTATGACTAGAAGGTTTGACAATCTCTTTATTTTTTTTCACAACATTTGCTTCCTTCATGGAACAAGCAGTAGTATGTTTGTTACTTGTTACTAATTTATCAGATCTGTCAATAAATACGCTGTTGGTTTTTAACACACTGACTTGAGATTTAGCACTGTTTCTTTCCTTATCTACAGGACTGGATATTACTGTAGATTTTCCTTTGTTATTCTGCCGCCAGCAATCATTATCATTGGAATCATCTGTATTGCGTGAGAAGTTATATCTCCCACGGAAAGATCTATGTCCACCATTCTTGACCGTAGAATCCGCAAAAAGTGTAGAAGGCTGGCTTTTTGCTTTAGTGCTCTGATGATAAGCAACTTTCTGTCTATCCCTGTCACCATTGACAGAAGACCACATATTGCTATTCAATACTACGTCAAGCAGACCATATATTCTTCTTCTTGCTTCTGCAATCTCAATGTCTCTAAGTGCAATCTGTTCACTTAATCTTTTGTTTAAACCATCAGCTTTTAAGACCTTGCAGCTTTCCTCTGCTAGCAAATTTTCAATCTTAATCAATTTGTCTTTCTCCATCATTAATTCTTTCACTCTCTCTTTATCAACCCTCTCAATCTCAATAACATGGCTATCCTTAAGCCTATCAACCTTCTCTAGGGATATAGTATCCTTTTCTTTAATTTGTCGACCACAAATTTCATCGTCACTTAATAGATCAGTAAGTGTTTCATTACACAACTTCTCATATTTCTTAATCTGAACTTTTAATTTTCCAGAAATCTCCGTCTTCTCTTGAACTTTTTGAGTCAGATTTCTAATTTCGCCATTTTTTTTCCCAATCTGAGCTTCCATCTCCTTAATTTTGCCTAATGCCGAGTCTAATTTTGCTCGAACACCAGCAAGCTCAGAATTGGATTTACATAAATCACCTGTAAGTTTAGTTACTTTTTCCTGTAGCTTATTCACTTCAGTAGTACTTTTTAAGCAACTTTCCCTTTTCTCCTGTGTACTTTGTTTTATATCTCCTATTTGCTTCTTCTCTTTTAACTCCTTTTCCTGATCATCAGAAATGCCGTATTGAATCATCTTTTGTATTCCCTTCCTTATGTGATCGTGTTTAACATTAATATAGTTGCACACAAATCCACGAAATTCCCAAAGTAGCAAATGCGCTAACTCTTTAGCCATCATTAAATGAGGATGAGACTGAAAATTCTCCTCAGCAAACTCTCTTACAGCTCTTGATGCACAAACCAAAAACCTGTCCATAACATGTGACTCAAGCTCTGGGCTTTTTAATCTCTGACAATCTGTCCCTTCCTGAAACAGATACTCTAATACAGGTCTCATATCCTCCGGATCTGTATCAGAATCCATTGTGACTTGTTTACTTAGTCAACCATATATGTCTTAATTAAACTTTCATTATACCAAATCAAGTTTAGATCTCAAATATTGTATCATCAATCCCTGTACATCATCATATTCTATAATTAATCGATATAATTATCGACAACAACAACAATAGTTATCAATAGAATAGGATAGTGCAGATTGAGGCTCGTTGACATGGACAGAAGTGGCAACATTTACACACAACAAAAGCACTTAACTGAAGGTAATCCTGACCCTTTCGCTAACACACTGGATATCACAAAGTTCTGACGTTAAAACACTCCACTGCAGAAAGGTAGAAGGACTAAGCTCTCTTGTCTTCAGATCTCTGCCAATGTACAGTATGTCCTCAACAATGCATCAGACGACAGGAACCGATCACAGCAACTCTGCAAGTTGTCATTTGAGGTATAAGTGCAGACGAACTCTCCAAAATACTGCACCTATAGTTGAATCTGCATATGGAAAGACTGGAACAAGCACTGTAACAATTATGGCATCAATGTCGCTATCAGATAACAACTATTTGATATCGAAACCAACTGATAAAGTTAGTTTAGTTGCTACACACGCCAAGATATGAGGATGGATATGCGCAGTCAGCTGATACCTGTGTACAGTTAAATTAAGCCACGCCCACACAGAGCCAAACATAACACAGTTCAGTGTCCCCACATTGGCCACCAAATGTTATATATACTGATAATTATGGTGAAGAAGGTGAGTGTGTTTTGGGACAGTCACTCACAGTAGCGCACACACCAAGTCATGGAATGGTGTAACGTCTGATGATATTTTAACCATGGTTTATTACAATTATAACATCACGTAGATCTAGACGAATACAGTTACATCGAAACATGAATCTTCATAATGTAGTTAACACACCATACGGCCCTTACACATCCTGGCCTACAAAATCTCTACTCCTCACATCAGTGCACAAAGACTGCGTCTACGGCAGTTATATAATAATCATGGCCTACAAAATCTCTACTCCACATCAGTGCACAAAGACTGCATCTACGGCAGTTATATAATAATCATGGCCTACAAAATCTCTACTCCAAATCAAGGCCTACAAAATCTCTATACTTCACATCAGTGCACAAATACTGCATCTACGGCAGATATATAATAATCAAGGCCTACAAAATCTCTATACTTCACATCAGTGCACAAATACTGCATCTACGGCAGATATATAATAATCAAGGCCTACAAAATCTCTATAGCCCTGCGCAGGCATACATTATCCAAAAAACACCTTAGGGCTGACCACCTCAGTCAAAAACCCTGCACACACTGAACCCACGGGAACACACCCCGTTCACACAGTCACGAGAATCTACCGTTCTCTTAACACTGCTCTCAAAAATCCCTGCGGACACTAGCCGCGAGAGCTATTCACACATCACTTAAAACCAGTACAGAAACAGTTCATTATGACCAGAGTTCACCTGCTATCTGACATACTGTCTTCCACGAAACTAAGAGGAGATATCTTTAAACAAATCCATACCAATCTGTAAGCAAGTACTCTAACCCAAAATTAACTCTACTCAACACGTATTTCCCAAGATCATTTCCCTTTCATCACATCTGCACTTATCAATAACATGTCCAAAATTCAGTTTACTTTGGTATTTTATATAGCACCATATCCAACATTCACTTTACTACTGTATATAAAACCATGTCCAACATTCATATCACTTTATTGCTTTATGTAGTACCGTGTTCAGCATTCATTTTACTGTACTACTTTCTACTATGTCCATCATGAACTTCAATTTACGTGTTACTTTATGTAACAGAAATTCATAATCAAACACAGATACAAAAGTATCCAAATTATCACAGTTACCCAGGCTATGATATCATAAAATGATAATATGTTTGTGTTATGATTAAGATTCATAATGATTGTGCCTATTATATGGTTAGCTCAACAGGGCTCTTTGTTTGTTTATTTTATACGGGTCACCGATAAAGACAGTTGAGTGACGTTAAGCCGATATGCTTGGCTGGCTCACGTGAAACTAGAGGAGCAGAAGTGTGGGGCCTTATACGATTGTGCGTCATGGCGAGTGGACGTATGTGTTTGAGCTCCTTATTGTTGAAGTGTTTATATGGAGTTATGTTATCCTAATACATCAAGATCTTCGGTGAGATTTATCTAGTTATCTGTATTGACAAGAAGTATAATTGCTCAGTGTCGAGTGTTAAGATAATAAATCATATTGAGAACTAAAGGACAGCGTTCCTGACATGAACTGACTACCTATCGTTTACTGCATCTTATCTGCCATTATATGTTGGCCTGAACTATTGTATGTGGAGCTGCTTGCAGTCTTAAATAAAGTGTATATCATCCATTTCGTCCATTGTGGCTCAATTAATTCAAATTTTTATTGGCTTGTTGCGGGGTCTACTTGCTTACTACCCTAGAAGTGATCTTGACCACAGGAACCATCCTGTTATTAAATATTAACATTAACCATCTAAAAAGACACGTAACAGTATGTATATTTGGAACCACATTTTGCTCCGTCCAATGCGTTTTTACATTCTGAAACAGAAAGATGGGGAGTTATATACAGTATAAGCTATCAGTATGTGTCTGTCTGTTCTAATATTTTAAACATAATCTTTGTCATCTTTTTCTATCTGGTGTTGTATGTGTTTTTTATGTACTCACTACGATCTACTTCAGCAGTTTGTTCCTCATTTCTTCATTGTAAAATGCTACTGCGGGGTTTCCATTCTCTTAGTTCATCACCGTGGAGCTTGACCCTCGGTAGTATGGGCATGCTAAATCCTCCTGTCGTATGCCATTGTCATGAAATATTCTAATCCACATATATAAATTATTAGGTAAATATGAAGCCTAACAAATAAAATTAATAAAGAGAAGAGCAATGGTAAAATAACAGTGCTGTCACAAAGAATGTACTCGAAATCCCCCTTGTTTTCTGCTTCGTCTGCAAATTGTAACGCTTTCACGTTGATATAAAAGCTTACTGTATTATTACCCGCCTTCTTCAATGAAACGTGAGGATAGCGAGAGGGGAGGGCTGAAAATCAGGAACGCATGCAACACGCGACGCGCGATATACAAATGCTGGCATCACGCGTGTAAGTCTACAAGCACTAACTTTTTCAGACGGACAGTGATAAAATACACTACCCTTTCCCAGAGTTAGGTTTATAAATCATAACAGACTCTTATTAGAAAAGATAACAATAGATGGGTTTACGTTTGAACACATAACAGTACCCAGACAGCACATCTTCCAAACAGGAGGTAGAAGAAATTGCATATTTTGAACGCAGCCACGTAGCTCCTTTAAATTAGTATTATTGGGTTCCTTAGGGCTTGCTGACAAATAATATGTAAAACGTTACGCCAATAGTCCAGGAATTAATAAATTATACCCAAAATAAAATAGTGAGGCTGCCTGACAGCATAAAATCATTTCTGCTCATAAAATTTTTTTTTATAACGTGTTTGAAAAAACCTTACGTTACATAAATAGCCTACCATGTAAACTCCAAATTGATTGGAGCGCAACAAATGAAAGCCTAACCACGATTGGTCGGGCTATAAATACTATCTTGGTTGTTAGGGGAGACGGGAAAAGATAACATTTTTTCAAACACTTGTCGAAACGTGGCTCATTGGCCAGTCTCGCTGATATACACACTTGGGAGCGTTAGTTCGAAACCACTTGTTTAAAATAGCTTGATAAAGCATCAGTGCGTTGAAGCCAGCATATATTTGGCTCAATAAAAGCCTGGAACATAGGCAGATGGAAGTTTGTGCCAGTTTGTGCCAGAATTCATTGCTAATCAACGTATCTGTGTTATTCGTATGAATTGTGGGACAGTGGTCTTGATGGTACTGAGCAGCATCTGGTCAGAGATTTGCTGAATCCAGTGTCGGACAGCATACTCCTTGGTCTTTTTAGCTATCAGTGAGGTGTCTCCTGAGCCCAGAGGAGAATTCGAGCAGAGGAGTCCTCTCCTGCCGCCATCACTCAAGATAAGCAGAGTTGGCCAGCTGAGCTCAACATTATGTCCCCTCATCTTGAAATAACTTTATAAAAATACTATTCAGAGGGGAATTTACTTATCTTAAAATCAGGAACTGTGAACATCTCCAATACTAGTCCCTAAAGACAAACTATTGAAGTCATGATGACAAATACCAACAGAGCTTGAACAAAACAAAACCAGTATTACCTCATTTTACTACTACAAAACTGACACACATAGAACATTTGTAATAATATATGTCACTACAATATTCATATTAAATACATTCTGTACATAACTTGTAATTTAAATTGATTGTGATTCCTGGTTCCCTTGTAGTTGAATCAGGACACATATTCATTCATGCTAGTAATGAATACATATTGTTATTTGAACCGTTACGAGTGACTTCTTTAAGCTATTCTCATAGAGTGTTATATGTATGTGAGTGTCACAGTGTTGTTAAGAGTAGTGGATTAAATTAAATTGTTTATCTGTCTGTTGTTGTGACTTACACTTCACCATACTCATACCCTAGACACATAACGTAGCATCACACTATTCCAGAATAATTCTGACTGAGATATATAGATATGTGGTAGCAAGTAAGGTTATCTATAATACACTACTCTTAATAGATATAGATACCTTCACAGCTGATCTCAGTCAGTACACTAAGTTCCCTATAAATATTTATAACATCCCACTTCACCACATATATTGGGGTCTCGCTTGGGATTTTGAATCTTTAACTATTAAAAATATTGGGGGTAATTCACTTCAGGGAATATAAGAATTAAAAGGTATCCTTGGGTGGAATTAAATAAGGTTGAGCTCACGGTGCCTGTGTTGTCCATTAGAGATTGAATTGTTGGTTAGACATTGTATAAATTTACATAATAGACAATGGCGGACCTGGCCAAATTTCGATCTGCTGCGGTTCAGACTGCAAAAGAGTTAGGATTAGATGGGCAAGTTATGGTTGCCTATGTCACAACGGAATGTGACAAATTTATTGAACGCGAAGAAAGAAGATTAGAAAAAGAGGCCGAAAGAAAGTTAGAGGCTGAGACTAAGAGGTTGCAAGCTGAGGCTGAGACTAAGAGGTTGCAGATTGAGGCTGACAAAGAGGCTAAGAAATTGGAAGCAGAAGAGAAGAAATTAGCTGCAGAAAGAGAGAGAAGAAATTAGCTGCAGAAAGAGAAGAGAAGAAATTAGCTGCAGAAAGGGAAGCAGAAGATAAAAGATTACAAAGGGAACATGAGTTACGACTAAGGGAGTTTGAGTTTCAAGGCCATGCTCCTGAAAATGGTGCCAGTCCCTTTGCCTCTGATGCTACGGTTACTCAGGGAGCCTCAACCTCAGCTATGAACTTTCATTTAGATCATTTTGTTGAGAAAGACGATGATATTGAGAGCTATATAAATAGGTACGAACTATTAGCTACCACGTATGGGTTAGAGAGAGAAAGGTGGAGCTTAAAGTTATCTCAGGGACTTCGTGGGGCAGCTTATGAAGTTTTTGCAAAAATGAGCAGAGGTGATCAGGAAAATTATGACATGCTAAAGCAGGCTCTTTTGTTAAGGTATGAAAAGAATGCAGAGTTTTACAGAAAAAAATTTAGGAATGCTAAACTACTGTCAGGTGAAACCTATCACCAGTTCTCTGCACGAATCGAGACATACTTGGAGAAATGGACTTCTCTGGGGAAAACCCAAGATCTTAAGGAAATGGTCCTTATAGAGCAACTAAGAGAGTCCATGGCTCCAGACCTGAGAAAGTTTCTCATGGAACAAGGTGCAGAGAGGCTGGGTGAGTTGCTAAATGTTGCTGAAAGGTATCAAGCAGCTCAAGCAGAGGTAACAGGTAATAAAAAAAACAGGTGGATAACTTTAGGGCACCACAGAACTTTAATAAATTTGATCCTAGGGATCAAAATAAAGGTAAGCACCAATTTGATAGGCCACGGTATGACAATAAAAATAAATTCCCACAATTCGATGAAAGGAAATATGATGAAAGAAAATCTTTCAACCAAGGAAAAAGGTGGTGTAAAATTGTCAGATGGACAATCATGACACTGACCGTTGCAGAAGGAAACCTGTGTATATGGCAACCCTTCAGGTCAGGTCGACCTCAAGACAGGAGGAGGATATTATGTTAGATACCACTCCAGAAGAGATGAGGAAGGCACAGGCTGGGGATAAAACACTCAAGCCTTGTTTCAGAAAATTGTCAACTTGTCATACAACTCCAGGCAAGGGAGATTTTTACATGAAAAACAAGTTGATGTATAGGAAGACTGGAGCTAGATCCAATGGTCACGGACAGCTGGTTCTTCCAAAAAGATACAGGACAGAATTAATAAGGAGCCTACATGTGAAACCAGATGGGGACCATGAGAAATAGGTACCATCATTCAAAAGGTGGCTCACAATTATTATTGGCCCAAAGCAAGATGGGACATTGAGAATTTTGTAGAAAGGTGTAGCATAGCACATGAGGGAACACCCACAAGTGGGAACATGGATCAGGACCTGGACACGCCATGGGGCAAAATCAGGCCTGACAATAAAAGAAAAATAATTTGATAAAGTGGACCAAATGGAATGGGAAGCCCCTTTTCACGGACAAGCTTCACTTAACTGTTTTACAATGGCCACTATGCGGAGAGTGCAAAAGATGTCTTACCCCAGGATAAGCCGACAATCCCTCAATCGGACTTAAACAAACTGGAGGAAGAGGATGTAGAGAGGAAATCTCTCATCAAGAATTTTAAGAGGGGAGAAAGCCCCAAAAGAAAAATTGGTAGCGGTCGTTTTGTGAATGATAATTCTGGGAGGAAAAATCATCACTATAAAGCTTCAAGTGGAAGAGACCATACCGGTGCATGGACAAATAGGTCCACACAATTAAAGGTCCATATGTAGCTTTGTTAAGAACGTGGACTGATGAAAAGGCAGAGGAAAACATTACATCTTCATACCAATATGTGAATGAGCTGACCACTCGGTTAAAAACTGGCTGGAAACTTGCCAATGAAAATTTGAAACAAGCCAGGAAGAAACATGCTGCCTATTATAACAGGAAGGCGAAAGACAGAAATTTGGCTGTGGGAGAGAAAGTACTGCTTCTTTTGCCTGGGAGTCAGAATAAGTTACAAATTGGATGGCAGGGTCCATATACAGTTCTAGAGAAGGTGTCTAGAACAAATTATAAGATAGATAAGAAGGGGAAAGAAAAAATCTATCATGTGAATCTCCTGAAGAAATATTTGGAAAGAGAACATCAGGAAGAGACACACTTGTTGACCTTGTCCATCGCCATGGAGATGAAAAAGGAACCACTTTCATCATTTGAATATCCATTACACCCCTGTGAGACAGCAGCACAGGTGAAAATCAGTACACATTTAACGAAAACTCAGAAAGAGAGAGTGCAACAGGTTCTAAATAATCATGCAGAGGTGTTAACAGACCGACCAGGGCATACAAACCTATTGGAATATGATATGAAACTCATAGACTCCACACCTGTCTGTATGAAACCATATTCGATTCCGTTTGCTAAGGAAAAAGCTTTGAAGGAAGAGATAGACTATCTATTGAAGGAAGGAATTATTTCGCACAGTGAGTCTTCGTATAGTTCCGGTGTTGTACTTTTAAGGAAGCCCTCTGGAGAACATAGACTCTGTATAGATTACAGGAGACTGAATGCTATTACAGAAGGACAGGTGGATCCATTGCCGGATACAAATCAGCTGTTTGCCAGGCTAAATAAAGCTAAATATTTCTCAAAAGTGGATCTGAGTAAAGGATACTATCAGATTCCAGTAAAGCCTGAGGTTAGACCATACCTAGCTTTTAGTACCTCAGAAGGACACTATGAGTTTAATAGATTGCCATTTGGATTGAAGAATGCACCTAGTGTCTTCTCTAGAATGATGAGAAAATTATTGGATCCTCTGAATAATCCCTGTATAACAAATTTTATGGATGATATCCTTATAGCAACAGAAACATTTGAGGAACACATTGACTCTCTGAACATGCTGTTTGATCGACTTAGGGAGGCAAATTTAACAGCCCGACCAACCAAATGTTGCGTTGGATGTAAAGAATTGGAATTTTTGGGACACACAGTTTATCAGGGAAACATGACCCCTGACCCAAAGAATTTAGAGAAACTACAGAAAGCCCCGAGACCACAAACCAAGAAGGACGTGAGATCCTTTGTCTCATTATGTGGTTTCTACCAGAAGTATATCAAAAACTTTAATTCCATATGTGCACCTTTAACGGAATTGACACGTAAAGGACTTCCAGATCGCATTACATGGACACCACAATGTGAAATGACTTACCAAGAATTGAAGGAAAAGCTCACAAGTAAACCCATTTTGAAATTACCTGACTTAAGTCAAGAATTCATAGTAAGGACGGATGCAAGTAATATTGGGTTAGGTGCAACTTTACTACAGAAATCAGATGCATTGGATGGGGAATTAAGCCCAGTGGCATATGCTAGCAGAAAGTTGAATAAAGCTGAAATCAACTACTCAACTAGCGAAAAAGAATGTCTTGCAGTAATATGGGCAATAAAGAAATTCAATATTTATCTATATGGGAAGGCATTTAAGTTGCAAACTGACCACAAACCTTTATCGTTTTTAGCACAGGCTAAGCATGAGAACTCTAGGTTACTCCGATGGTCTTTGCTTCTGGCTCCATATAATTTTAGCATTGAATATATATCTGGAAAAACCAATCTGGGAGCGGATTTTTTAAGCCGCCATCCGTGTGATGAGAATCACCGTAAACCCCAGAAATAATAATAAATTTCTCTATGTGTATATAGAATAAAGGACTGACATATAATGTCTGTTTTAAGAGGGGAGGTGTCATGAAATATTCTAATCCACATATATAAATTATTAGGTAAATATGAAGCCTAACAAATAAAATTAATAAAGAGAAGAGCAATGGTAAAATAACAGTGCTGTCACAAAGAATGTACTCGAAATCCCCCTTGTTTTCTGCTTCGTCTGCAAATTGTAACGCTTTCACGTTGATATAAAAGCTTACTGTATTATTACCCGCCTTCTTCAATGAAACGTGTGCTGCATTTCTAAGAAAAACATTGAGAGACTGCGTAATGACCTAAATTAATCCTAACATTAATTATATTACGTTACCAAAACGAACGAACAGATGGACAAAAGGATAGCGAGAGGGGAGGGCTGAAAATCAGGAACGCATGCAACACGCGACGCGCGATATACAAATGCTGGCATCACGCGTGTAAGTCTACAAGCACTAACTTTTTCAGACGGACAGTGATAAAATACACTACCCTTTCCCAGAGTTAGGTTTATAAATCATAACAGACTCTTATTAGAAAAGATAACAATAGATGGGTTTACGTTTGAACACATAACAGTACCCAGACAGCACATCTTCCAAACAGGAGGTAGAAGAAATTGCATATTTTGAACGCAGCCACGTAGCTCCTTTAAATTAGTATTATTGGGTTCCTTAGGGCTTGCTGACAAATAATATGTAAAACGTTACGCCAATAGTCCAGGAATTAATAAATTATACCCAAAATAAAATAGTGAGGCTGCCTGACAGCATGAAATCATTTCTGCTCATAAAATTTTTTTTTATAACGTGTTTGAAAAAAACCTTACGTTACATAAATAGCCTACCATGTAAACTCCAAATTGATTGGAGCGCAACAAATGAAAGCCTAACCACGATTGGTCGGGCTATAAATACTATCTTGGTTGTTGGGGGAGACGGGAAAAGATAACATTTTTTCAAACACTTGTCGAAACGTGGCTCATTGGCCAGTCTCGCTGATATACACACTTGGGAGCGTTAGTTCGAGACCACTTGTTTAAAATAGCTTGATAAAGCATCAGTGCGTTGAAGCCAGCATATATTTGGCTCAATAAAAGCCTGGAACATAGGCAGATGGAAGTTTGTGCCAGTTTGTGCCAGAATTCATTGCTAATCAACGTATCTGTGTTATTCGTATGAATTGTGGGACAGTGGTCTTGATGGTACTGAGCAGCATCTGGTCAGAGATTTGCTGAATCCAGTGTCGGACAGCATACTCCTTGGTCTTTTTAGCTATCAGTGAGGTGTCTCCTGAGCCCAGAGGAGAATTCGAGCAGAGGAGTCCTCTCCTGCCGCCATCACTCAAGATAAGCAGAGTTGGCCAGCTGAGCTCAACATTATGTCCCCTCATCTTGAAATAACTTTATAAAAATACTATTCAGAGGGGAATTTACTTATCTTAAAATCAGGAACTGTGAACATCTCCAATACTAGTCCCTAAAGACAAACTATTGAAGTCATGATGACAAATACCAACAGAGCTTGAACAAAACAAAACCAGTATTACCTCATTTTACTACTACAAAACTGACACACATAGAACATTTGTAATAATATATGTCACTACAATATTCATATTAAATACATTCTGTACATAACTTGTAATTTAAATTGATTGTGATTCCTGGTTCCCTTGTAGTTGAATCAGGACACATATTCATTCATGCTAGTAATGAATACATATTGTTATTTGAACCGTTACGAGTGACTTCTTTAAGCTATTCTCATAGAGTGTTATATGTATGTGAGTGTCACAGTGTTGTTAAGAGTAGTGGATTAAATTAAATTGTTTATCTGTCTGTTGTTGTGACTTACACTTCACCATACTCATACCCTAGACACATAACGTAGCATCACACTATTCCAGAATAATTCTGACTGAGATATATAGATATGTGGTAGCAAGTAAGGTTATATATATAATATACTACTCTTATTAGATATATATATACCTTCACAGCTGATCTCAGTCAGTACACTAAGTCCCTTATAAATATTTATAACATCCCACTTCACCACATGCCATCAGCACAAAGTCTGTCAAGGTCATCTTTGTCATTTTAACTTTTGTCTCCAGTTCTCTTCTCCTTGAGTTTTTCAATCTACCTCAGCTTCTCATACCCTTGGGATTCCAGAACAAAGACTGCCTTCTAAAGCTATCAGCAGGTTTCCTCAATGTTTATCCAGTCCATCACCAGCATCTTCATATCTTGTCATCAGTTTTACAATCATCATCTTATCATACCATGTCAACCCTTCAGTTCTATACACTAGCTTATGAAGAGGATCTCGTTACACGCCCATTGAGGCATATTGGGAATATGGTGTTAGGCCCATATTTTCTTGACCATCGGCACACTAGGGGTGATGTAGTCAGCAGCACGCCGGCCGCCTTAACCTTCCCAGAGTCGCTCTGGTACCCTATTCATGAGGCTGGGTCGACCCCGGAGCTGTTTGCAGTCTAAAAAATCCCACCTCAACTGGGGATCGAACCACGGACCACTGAGCTAGGGAGCCAGTGCACTAACCACTGTGCTGCCACGGCTACTAGCTTATGAAAGTCTGTTATATTTCTCAGCTCTTTAATGCCGTCTCCTTCAATCAGTTTTGCTCCTCAGCTAATTTATGGGAAATAACTACCATACGTTTCCCAATGCAGTGGAAGTTCCTCATGTCTTTTGTATTCTTATTTTGATATCGTAATCACTTCCTCCAACTTTGTCTATATTGCTGCCAGTATATATGTAAGAGTCCACATCATGCAGGAATGTATCTCCCTCAGATATATGGGATCATACATCTATCTTATTGTGATGATGTGTAGAGTGTATTGTGGATGGTTGGGTGCGATGGGAGTAGCTGGCATCGCAGGTCTGTTAGTCTTGGGCACTGTAACAGTAGGTGTTCAACCGATTCCTCATGGTGGTGGCAGTGCCTACAGTTTGGTTCACGTAGTGGGTCTATTCTATTTAAATGTTTATTGACAGGGGCATGGCCTGTTCTCAGCTGGAAAATTAGACTGATCTCTTCTTTTCAGTTGTTTAACTGGATCTTGAGGGTTTGGTTTAGCTTGAAACTTATGCAAATTTAGTTCCTGAACCTGTTATTTTGACCTTGTGCAGTGGATGTGTTTTTACAACAACAAAAAAACTGGTTCGAACTTGAAGGTCAAGGTTCAAATCCTGTGTTTGTTTATCACAGTTACAATTTCTTCAATTTTAACAATTGTTGATCATTAATTTATGTTGTTGTTGATTGCTTTAACCATGTAGCTGTTATCTAATGCAGTAAAGTTCATTTTAGAATTAGTCCGTGTGGCGTTACTTGTGCTCATGGACTGCATGTAAAGTTTGGTTTTAAATGTGAAAAACTGACTTTGTAAATAAAAACTGTTGGTTGTATTTGTGAAAGTTACAATGTGAAGCTAGTTTAGGTAATGTTTGAAAGTTGTATAAGGATTGTTTAATTGTACATGTGAAGGCAGTGTGACTCGCCCAACTATTCATCATCATCATTGGCCATTTTCACATCCAAGGTCAGCTGCATGGATCTGCAACATCTTCTGCCTCTTGTCTTGATGGTGCACTCTCAAAGACTCTTTCCTGTCCATCTCTTGATGTTATCTTCCCACTTATATCGCTGTCTTCCTCTTGCACATTTGCCTTCAACTTTGTCTTCTGTTTTGGTCTTCAGTAAAGTGTTATGTCTTTTTACATGGCCAAAATATTTTAGCTGTCTAATTTTGATCTTCTTCATTAATTTTCATTTCATTCCTAGGTTTTCTAAGATCTCTTTTTTTCTCCTTCTCTTTCCATGAGACGTGCCCCATTCTTCTATATATCTACATGTCAAGGGCCTCAATTCTTTCTTCTAATTGCTTGTTTGTTGCTTGCCCATCTATTAATGGGGCTCAAAGGGGGAGCAAAGAACTGTAACATTGTAACCTACTAAGCGTGTCATATAAGGTACCCAAAGATAGTTGCACATAGGGCTGGTTACCCCAACCTGAAGAAATTTCAAGCCAGAAAAAAATAAATACCTAATGATGAGCAGAAGACGCTGACGATACACAGGACACATATTGAAGACAAAAAAATCTTGACTTAAATATAGGAGCTACTGATGAGTGTAACTGTGGCACTGATATAATGGACGGCTGAGCATCTACTTCAGTGATGCCCAACATATGAGCAACAGAGAAAGCGCATATGGCCATCACCAGTACCGTTCCTGGAAAAGCTCTACGGCCGATACCAACAGCCTCAAACTGACCACTGCTTTCTTTGAACTTATTCAAGTTGACGTCTGAGGGTGAACGAAGAAGAAGAATAAGAACAAATCTTGGGATAGCATTACAAGACAGTATTTGTTCTGGAATCTGCAGGGTAAGAGGTAGAGGGGAAACTGAAAGACACATTGAATAGAGAACTGGTGACAGAAATGAGAGGAAAAAAAATAAGACGGAAAGTTCTTGAGGAGATGGTACAGGACAGGAAGGTGATGGTGTGAATAAGTTGAAGGTTTATTATCTTTGGGGATCTAAAGGGTGATGAATGAATGTCGTGTGAGAAAGTATTACGTTGTAAAATTGTTTTTTTTATTTTATGTATTAAAGTCTTAGGACATCTGTCGATAACATTACAAGGCTGTCCTTTTCTGGAATGCCCAGGGTAAGCGAAGAAGACGGAGATCAAAGAACACATGGAAAAGAGAACTGGAGATAGACATGAAGGGAATGAAGAACACATGTAAATACCTTGAGCTGATGCCACGGGACACGAAGACGTGGCATACATTTGTTGATGGCATAAGCTCCTTTACGAGTTGAAAGGTTATGATGATAGTGCAAAATACAACTTTTTAAAATCAATACCTTTGAGCTCCTAAATGACCACAGGTTCTCAACAAGAACACTTCAAACCTATCTGTCCTGTGCCATCCATTCAAGTTCTTTCAATGTCTACTTTATCCCTTATATATATGCCTCCAGTTCTTTTCTCCATGTTTTTGGTCTGTCTTTATTCTTCTGACCAAACAAGGATCCCAGAACAGAGACTGCCTTGTAATGCTATGAACTAGTTGTCTTTATAAAATAGTACCTTTTGTATGGAGATTATTTTTCTTAGTGGATTATGTAAATACGTTCTGCATATTGGAGATCACCACTATTCACACATACATTGTAGTCACAGCAGCTACCACGATGAGTCTTAGGACTCATCGTAGTAAAAAGACCCAGATCGTAAGGTCTTTTGTGTTTGTACATGCGCCCTAATATAACCAACGGACCCTGTGTCTAGGTTGAATGGGGCGCGCCTCGCCAACACGAGGCAAAATTTTATTTTAAGGTATTCAGATTTTGGTTTTGGCTTTCAGACCATGCACTTGCTAGCTGGTGTTTGTCCTGTGCATAGGACACTCAGGTCAACCCCAAGTGAGTTGTAATTAGGGTATATAGTGTTTATAATTCTTCTTCTACTTCTAGGATCCTTAGCCCCTGACTGACAAAGCAGTCAGTGGCCATCACGCGTAGGTTGTCTTTGCGCTTCTCTTTGTCTGGGCAGCAACAATCTGTCTTGTGTTCGGTTTCCCAATTGTTCATTTTTTGTGTGTTTTAGTGCTCAGTCTATATCCGGTGGTCATCGTTCCTGCCATGCCCCCAACTCATGCTTTGTATCTCAGCCTCCACTGTTCTCCGCCAGGTTGTCTTTGGTCTGCTTCTCTTTCGCCGTCCTTCTGGAGTCCATATCATGGTGTCCAGGTTCCATCTGAGGACATGTGGCATAACACATTGTTTGTTTTCTTGTGTTCGGTTCTTCCAGAATGTAATTTATCGGGCCGTTTGTTGGGGCATTGTTCATTTTTGTGTGTTTGTAGTGTATCCCCTTCCAACTATGTTTTCCTAGGACATTTGTTCTCGAATGATTCAGCTTGTTCTCTATTTTCCAATCCTGTTGCGTTTGGAGGGTTTGTAGAAGTTAATGTTTTATTGTATTTCTTTTTATTGCACTAGGGTAGTATGGATTTCTCTTGTTGTTCTTTTCATTTTACTGCCTACTAAATAAAACACTCACACGGTTCAAGATGATACTGCCGTTAGGTGAATGAAGTGCTAGAGACTTCATTGCTTCTTGGGATGTCTTGGTGTTGAACTAAGGCTCATCATCCTGTAGAGGCGGTGGGTGCCTACTTCTATTCCAAAAAGTTCCTCGCTACCTTATGCCTTTCCTGACTCAAGAGCAGAATCATGTATACATTTTTTTTAACCGCTGGGTAGACTAGAGCGTGACGCTACCTGGGTTCGAACCCAGTTCCTTCGAACCACTCCGCCACTCGGATACTTCCAGATATCACTATCATAAGTAGAAAATACGTTGCAATATCGTCAGTGGCGACAACACAAATGATCAAGGTACGTTCTCATTTCAGTAAATATTTATTTATCAATGAGGCATCAATGTTCAAAGAGAATCCCTTTTGTCGGTGATATTTTCTGGATGCTATAGCCTTCAAATTTTGCACACTTATAGCCCAATATAACACCTCACTTTTTTCTTAGGTTAGAGATATTGCTGTCAGAGACTAAAATTAATGTCTGTGCAAGACATTGGGGTAGACATTTTTGGGTGTGTTCATGCAGCCCAGTTGACAGCATTCATTGCACCTTTTATGTGGGAAATTAATCCCAGGTGCACTGGGGGTCACTTCATGTTAATTAATTATTTTCACATAAAACATTTAAAATTTATAAAGTAAATTCCTTGTAACATGTGGCCAAAACTTGTAAAAATTAGTTATTTTTTCTGTTAATTTTTTAAAAAGATAACCCATTTCTGGGTGGGTGCAGTGACAGCTCATTTATGGGGTCAATTCCAACCAAAACTTTAAAAATCAAAACATTTTTTCATGCTTTAATAGTGGCAAATAACAAGTCTCTGTAAATAAATTATAAACGATATGATTTTATCTTGAACCATCCTAAATTATCTTTCCCATTTCTTTTTCTGTTATTTCCTTCCATTCCTGATTCCTTAATGCTCGCTCTTTGTCTTCCTATTATCAGTCACATACCATTCATATTAAGTACATGTACAGAAAACAACATTAACATATTATTCATCATTGATAGAGGCATGACAATTACTTTATTCAGCTACATTAACCTCTAATTCAGTGATAGGTTAGTGGGTCATCTGAATGAGAAGCTGGCGATGCAGCAATGAAATGTTTCATGAAGAAGGTGTGGAGAGGTGTTTGAGTTTGTCATTTTCTCTGCTCACGGAGGATTTCTTGATAGGGAGCAGCACGTTTCATCATTTAACCCCCTGACAATAGAACTCCTGTTTATGTTAGAATTATCTTCAAAGATCATAAGGCAGGATTCAAGAAGTTAGAAGGCCTTCTTTAATCGTTTCACTATAAGTTGGCGGTCTGGTGGTTGTTGCTGGCTAGTGCAAGTTTTTGCGTATTATTCTTCTGTGGTACTCATCTCCAGCGGCAACAACTCTTCATTGCTCAGTTCTACTGTCTGAGATTCAAGCAAATTTACAATTCCTTTTTAGGTCTACTCTATCTAATTTTTGGATTAGATTTTGGTGGGATTTTTTAGACCGCAAACGGCTCCGGGATCGACCCAGTCTCAAATTGGGTACCAGAGCAACTCTGGGAAGGTTAAGGTGGCCGGCGTGATACTGACCACATCACCCCTAGTGTGCCGATGGTCAAGAAAATATGGGCCTAACACCACATTCCCAAGATGCCTCAATGGGCGTGTAACTGGATCTTTTACCTTTTTTTTTTTTTTATCTAAGCCAGCTTCCGAGGACATTCTCACACCATCCTAAATAGATTAAACCAAACCAAACCAACCCTTAATAGATGAGATACTTCTGTCATCTATGCTAAAAAAGTCATGACAGAATTGAGACACAGTTGTTTCCACACACCGTTCATGCATTGCAGCGGAATTTCATTCAATGCATTCTTGATTAGCGAAAGTGTATATTTAATAGTGAAGGCCTTCCTACATCCACCAATGAAACTTTTAAAATGTCATCTTGCTCTCGCGCTCCCGTTTCTGCAGCTAAAATAATGTAAAAATGTCTAAATATCGAGTTTGGCGCGTAAATTAAACAAAAATGCCTAAAAGTTGGTGCGCGTATGTTCGAATTCGCGAAAATGAAACACGTGTAAACAGAGATTTTTTTTTTTTTCCCTCTAACCAGCGGCACTCGAGCTTTCCAGCTCTTTTGGCCCAATGACATGTCATTGCGAGGCTGGGGGGTCAGTGGACTTTCCTTCCAACCCGGTCAGGAGCTTCGCTCCTTCCCATCCACACGGGATTTATGTGCAGGATCCGTTCAGGTTATTCAGTCAAATTTCCGGTCGTAAACATTCCTTCAAACGCTGACGCCCGGGTTTGAACCATGAAAACCTGGTCGCCAGTACAACGCCGTAGCCATTACACCAGCGCGGCTCCCAAACAGAGATTTACACGTACTTAACTGTCCCCAAGATATCCAGAGTTGTATATCCTTGGTAGTAAGTGACATAACTATCGCTTTCAGCGAAATGAGCAAACTCCTTGAAGTAATTATAAATACCCCCATGACACTATCTTCTTCCTCGTTCGTCCTGAAAAGGACGTTGGTTGCGTTGTGTCCGTTTACAGAGAAGCTGCGATATTTGCGCCTTTCGGCCGACACATCCGACTTCAGCACGGCATTTTTGGGACTGGGTTAGCCTTCCCTCTTCGATCCCTACTTACTCAGCCAGACTGCAGTGATGCAACCTGTTTCCAGGACCACCACTTGGAGTTGGAGTAGGGTCTTGGTCAGCTCTGGTTCGCTGACCCTGACGCTATCTGAATCGGAAGGGTGAAGCATGTGAAAACGTACTTAAAGAACATGATAGAATAAGGAGGACATAGTGCACTGTCGATACTATCAACTGAAAACTAACTAATAAAATCCATTCCAGACTTCAACCGAACTAACTGTAAAGTCACTGAGCATTTTGCAAGGCAGGCTTTAAAAAAAAACCAGACGCTGGAAATGCAAAGGCACCATTCTAACAGATAATTGAATAAAATGTGGCTATAAAGTCCTTATTAATTGTCATTTTTCAATTTGCCAACATACAATAATTAAACGCATTTGTCTTGTCAGTTTAATCTTGACAATGAATGACCCGCGCTGTCTTTGCTGTGTGGGATATTGTAATCTTGTGACGGTATTGCCTCCCCTGCTTTGCAGTTGTGGTCCTACAGTGACCAAAACTCAAGAGTATCTATTATAGGCTTCAATGGAGTCTATCTTTACACAAGATTACTCTTGGCAGAAATGTAGAGTAGTAAAGCTTCTATCACCTGGGAGTCTTCACAAGATATTCAGATAAGCGAAAACAATGCTGGCTGTTGCTGAGCACGTTAATTCTGTAATCTGCCGACACCTTTTATGAAGAATTTATGCAATGGTTTGTTCTAGCTCGTTAAGCCCCCACTGCTGAGTTAATCAGTGGAATTATTATTTTAATATAGCTCTGTTTAGAGTGTGTGTTTAGTAACTTTGACTGAGGCAAACAACATGTAGTACATTTAAAATGATTGAATCGAAGTTAAATTGGTATAATTACAAATAACAAAATTTAATAATTACTTTAAGTTTAACAGTTTAAAAGAAAGGAATAATAGTTAGTTACAAAATGAAGTTTTCATCACTCGGGTGATGGTTTTTGGATAAGAAGTTAAAGTGGCAGCATATAGGTTAACTTAGCTGCCAATGATGATTCTAATCCTCCTCCTGATGGGTAGGTTTTCTGTACACCGCTGTCACTCGTCTCTGGTCAACATTCAGGCGCCGCACGTTCCCAGAACGTCAAGGAGTAACGGCCAAGCTGGTCCTGCGTCTGTCTATAAGATCCTCTTATGATGACGTCTCGCACAACGTCAGTCCACTTCTACCTTTACTTGGTTCCAGAGATAGCACTTACTGCTGGTACCACCAATAAGCTAATCTTGGCTACAGACTTGTTGCTCAGATGAATAAAAGAGACGAATCATTCTCTTACACGCGTCTGGGATGTCTTTAATTTTACAATAGATTCCTTTCTGACTTCGTGTGTCTTCAGTTTCCTAGTCCCGGTGTTCCTTATTAAAATGTAGAGATTTCCTGTGCTTTGTAAGTCTTATCTGGTTCTCCAATAAAAGGTCCGGTTAAAAAAAGGAATTCTAAATCTAGTCTTCACTCTGGCGAGGTCTGATGTTGTCTTGGCGAGCGTGAAATTCACAGTGAAATAAAACTGCGAAAAGGTCAGACTATATTCCTATCTTCCCAATCGTTGTTTTGTTATGGAGTTAAATAAACACTCCAATCATATTCAAACAGGTCGGGTGTGGTACTTTCAAAATTTTGCAAAGGTCACGTCTCCCATATATGGTAATATTATGTCCGACGCCCCTTGTGTACAACCTTCCAAACACACCTCTGTCCATCATAATATTGTGACCGTGTTTTTTCTGGCGTAATGACTCAGGGATGGTCGCTAGTCACCTGTGTTTCGCCAGACAAACAAATCTGGTTCTATTCAGCACTCCTGCCCAACACAAGCTTGGATAAACAAACACCGTCGCTTGAAACGATGGTCAGACAGATTATGCGATAAAATATTGTCGCTGACCGTCGTCTAATAACCTGGCGTAACTTAACACGTCTTCGTGAAGCGTGAATGCGACACAATAAGATAAGAATTACTCCCGTAGCAAATACTGCCATAGGGGAGTGGCGTGTTAGAGACTTTCCCCATGCTATGTCCAGCATAAAGAGTAAAATGTATGGAAGGGAAAAATGAAATGCCAAATAAAAGCGAACGGAGAGAAAAATGAAGAAGAAATGATACTGCCATAGGGCTGGAGGTGTGAGAGATCACACAAAAGGGCAAGGACAGACATTTCGTCACAAATCTTAAAGTTATGTTCTGTGCTTGCTTATAACTACAAAATTATTAGTAGATTTTCCCACGAGCCGAAAATAATTGGAGTCGCCACTGATGTAGCCAGTAGTTATTTACTCTTCATTCGGTGTTGTGCTGGATGGTTAAAATAATAATAATAATATAGGCCGCTGGCTCTCAATCTTAAGACGAAAAAACGACTTTTTAAACTAGGGAGATTTCGAACTAGATCTCCCGTCCCCCCTTTTTTTTCTCTCCTCCCCCTCCACGGCATTTAAAATCGCGGTTGTCCCTGGGATCAAAGTTACTTTTTCCGTCTTCCCAATGAAAACTCAAGCTGGCAAATCAAATATATTCGTGAACGGCATAAGACAGCAACGGGATCTTTTCTTTGTAAGTTTCATCATCTTTCCCCTCCCCCCCATGCTTAATATTACACACACACGCGCGCACGCACGCACGCACGCACACACGCACACACACACATATATATATATATATATATATATGTGTGTGTGTGTGTGTGTGTGTAATTGCAAGGCCGTAGGGTTTGGTGAAACACATTTGTGGGAAAATGATACTATACCAAATGTTTTGTGCTGATGCAAGACTTTTTATTTGCAATTCTATGCCTCATTTCTGACGATTTAAATCACCCCTAGACGAGCTGTTGCACGGTAGGCCTAATGTATGTGTGAAACTTGATCATTCGTCTTATTCGCGTCATTGTAACACAATGCGGTCCCTAGTTCTAGAATAACGTTTCTCAAACTTTTTTTGTCCACGGAACACTTTTTCACTTGAAATGAATTGACGGAACAGTGATCCTAAAAATTCGGCTTGAGGTAGCATTTTACAATATATTTTGCTATTAATTAAAATTAAGTTTAAGCTGTGTAAATAAAGAAAATCTAGGTTAACAACTTTGAGCAGATTTAGGAGCATGTCACGAAAAAGCCATTAGACTAATTCTATTGAGCCTGACAATGTGGTCAGCAAATTTTATTTGATCCTGAGTAACACTGAGTTTCCCCACACACTATTTTGAGAATGATAGCCTTACAGGTCAGAAGTGATATATTTATGGGCAGAAACCCACGCTTTGCTTCTTGCAGACAATAGCTTTAGTACCGGAAAGAACATAAAGGAAGTTCTCAAATTTCTTTAACGGTGGGAAAGCAACTGACGATCTTTAGGTATGTTGCGGACCTCTCGGGACCCCCGTGTGTTATGGGTGTTTCGATGACTTCTAGTATTTGAGGATGACCAAGTTATTATATGCGTATTCAGTTTATAGAGTCAAAGTCCCTCGGGTTCTTATCACTTTTGTAGGATTCCGTAATACTGTTCGTTGGTATCGATAATGTCTGCTTAACCCTTGTGATACATTCTGTGCTGAATATGTTTCATATTAAATATTCGACCCTTGACTGACCTGTGTTAGTCTCTTGTCTTATTGATTATATTGGCAGTGTGAGATGCAGCGTGTTAAGACATTAATCATCACTGGTCATGATTAGTTGAAGATGAATAGCATTTAACTCAACTCCGAATACGATAGTTGATAAGACTGTGATTTTGACGACTCAAAATATTTAATTAGTAATTTCATACCATGAGCAGACACCAACTACATGGGAACAAAAGTCACATCACATTCATATACGATCTGTAAGAGTTCTCATTATTTCATAAGCACATGTTCACAATCTCTATCTAGAGTTCTGGTTAGAGGTCAGTTCCTTTTAACGGCCAATGTCCTTTGGCATAAATTCAGAGGCTAACTAGACTTACTCCCGTCGCTAGTTTATACAATAGCCTGTTGCACTAGACTTAACTATCCTGCTAGTTTCGCAATACACTTATTATGCTAGGCTTACGTCTACTGCTAGTCGTTTAATATCCGTTACACTAGGCTTACGCTTGCCGCTAGCTGTACAATATCCATCTATACTAGACTTACACTATTGCTAGTAACATAATGTTCCTTTGGCATACCACGCCAGGCTAATCTGCCATAATTATGCAAACTGCGTTATTCATACGACGACTTACGTTTGGTTCAAGAAATACACTGCTCAAATGGCTTCCCAGCCACACAATTAAAAAGTGGTTGTACCACACAATATCAGTGGCAATGGCCACACTTCTTAAACACACACTGCCGTTCGGGTCAAAACCCACAAGTCGAAAGACGTTGCAAAGACACACGCGTCATGCATAGAGATATGCATACTACTTGTCGTTACTATATATTCAATTGCGATGTTCCACGGTGCAGCAATCCGAGTTGGCCAAACTCAAATGCTTGCACACATGCAACAATCATCGACATCGGTCGATGAGATATATCTCTATTCGTTTGAGGTGTTCCATGATACAGCCATTCGGATCGTCGACAAATCCAAATGTCTGTAAGCATGAAACAATCATCGACATCAGTCGCGGAGATATAATCATTTGAGGAATGCGCCATGCTGCAGACATGAAGCAATCCTCAACATCATCCCCCTCACTTCCAAACGTGACACTTGTGGCACGGATGATAGTGATGGAGAAGACGCCCGTCTCCCAAACATATCAATATTAGTACTACCTACTTATAAGTATGATAATCATTAAGTAGACACATTAAATTTTATAACATTAATAATAGCACTTGTCAACCTGGGTGACTAAAGAGTTAATTCAATTTCTTCTCAAAGACGTTGCGCGATAAAAGATCTGCCAAGTTATTGTCTGAGCCAGCAATAGGCAGAATCGTAAATGAAAATTCTTGAATTAACAAATACCATCGGTGTATTCTAGCGTTACGCATTGTTCTAGCTGTTATGTAAGTAAGAGGACTATGGTCTGTCATAATGTAAAAGTGCGTGCCGATGAGATATCTTGACAGCTTCTCCAGGCACCAGACCATAGACAGGAGCTCACGTTCCCTGTCGCATACTTCTGTTCAGCTGGAGTCAGTTTCCTCGACACATAGAAACATGGATGGAGTGTTTCCTTGTAACATTGCAGCAAACAACCACCCATGGAGTAACTCGAGACATCTGATTGGAGTATGAATGGAATACGTATATTCGGTAATAACAAAATAGGTGCATTACTAAATAATTTCTTAATTGTTACCAAAGCGCTTTCGCAATCTTTGTCCCAACGTACCTTATTAGGACTACCTTTGGTCAACAGTGCGGACAAAGGTGTAGATAGTTGTGCGAAATGCGGGATGAACTTATGGTAATAGTTTATTAGGCCTAAAAGGCTTCTAACTTGTTTCTTAGTTGAAGGGGTAGAAATCTCAAGAATTCTTTTGACTGTATTGTCGTCAGGATACAGTTTGTGGTTACCTATTCGGTGACCAAGAAAAGAAATTTCCTGACAACCTATTTGGACCTTTGAAGGTCGCACAGTCAAACCATGCATACGTAACGTATGTAGAAGGGAAGTTAAACCATCAATATGGTCTTCCCACGAGTCATGAAATAGGCAGATGTCATCGATGTACGTGATGACATCTTTACGATCGCCAAGAAGGCGGCGCATCATGCGCACAAACGTCGCTGGCGCATTTACCAACCCAAAACACATATAATTCCATTGGTAGAGCCCAAAAGGAGTTGTGAAAGCTGTGTAAGGTTTGGCATTTTCGGCAAGAGGAATTTGCCAGTAGCCTTTAGAGAGATCTAGTTTGCTAAAGAAAGTAGCATTAGATAATTCAGACAAAAGATCATCTAAAAGTGGCATAGGCTCACCGTCTGTGATTGTAATTTTGTTCAATCGCCTAAAATCAATACAGATACGTAAAGAATCATCCTTCTTTTTAACAATCACCATTGGGAATGCATATGGTGATTCCGAAGGAGATATCACACCTAAACGTATCATCTCCTTTAACTCTTTCTCTACCCTATCTTTGTGGTGTAAAGATATAGGATAGGGTCTAAGTTTGATAGGTTTATAATCAGTAAGAGTAATATCATGGGATATAAGCGATGTCTGACCTGGAAGGTCGGTGAGAACATCATTGAAAGAAATGAGAATATCCCGAACTTGATCTTGTTGTGACGAAGATAGTGACGAAGAAATAGTCACGTCTTTCCAAGATTCCGATGATTGCAAAGAAGGTAGTTGAAATTGTAAAGGGATAGACGAAGTAGTATCTTCTTCATGAACAACTGCAAAAGAAGCAGTATGATGTGAAGAATCATCAATAGAGTTAATAACAGGAATTAATTCCTGTGGTCTTTCAACTGCTAATTTTAGCATGTTGACGTGGAAGGTTTTGATTTTACCTCTAACGTTCACTGAGTAGTCAACATCTGTGACTTGTTTGATAACATCAAATGGACCTTGCCATGATATCAGTAATTTGTTATCGTTATGAGGTAGCAACAACCAAACTTTTTCCCCTGGTTTGAATGATCTTAATATTCTCTTTTGATTATGTAATAATCGTGATCGTTGAGTGGCTGATTTTATACTCTGGGATGCATAAGTGCACGCATCGATGATTCGTTGTCGGAGATCAATCACTAACTCGTAGCTGTTTCGAGTGGCTGTATCAATTGATGCTCCAATCAACAAATCCTTGAGTATCATCATTGGTCCGCGCGGATTCGAACCATAAACCAATTCGAACGGAGACCACCCCGTGCTCTCGTGGGGCACTTCACGAAAAGCGAAGAGGGCCGCCGGCAGAAGCCGATCCCATTCACGAGGGCATTCTTCAGTTATCTTAGATAACATCTGTTTTAGAGTGCTATTGTAGCGCTCGCACACACCGTTTGATTGAGGCCTATACGCACTACAAAACGAGTGGTGAACAGATAGCATGGATTCTAAATCCCTCATGATGTTGGAAGTAAATTGTGATCCTTGATCTGACAATATATCCTCCGGAAAACCGATTCGACAAAATATCGAAAATAATGCATCAGACACGGATGCAGTTGTGATGGTTTTCAATGGTATGGCCTCTGGCCAACGCGTGCAAAGATCTACGCAAGTTAAAATATAACGAAATCCATTATTTGAAACAATTGATAACGGACCCACTATATCTACTGCAATCTTTTTGAAAGGTCTCTCAGGCACGTCTGTAATCTGTAAGGGTGCCGTATGGAACCTGCCCTTACGTGCTATACCTTGGCATGTTGTACAAGATTTGCAGTATAACTTTGTATCCTTATTAACCCCAGGCCAATAAAATTGTGACGTAACACGAAACAATGTTCTTTTGATCCCCATATGCCCTGCCATAGGGGAGTCATGACCTGTTTGTAGGACCAATGGTCTGTATTCTTTAGGTACTATCACTTGATGTATAATTGTTTTGCCATCATCATAATATCTAGTGAGTATTGATTTCTTTATCTTGAACCATTGTTTAGCCCCTCTTGTGTATTTAATAGTTTTTTTGTTCTGCTCGGCTAAACAATCCTTGTAAAGTTGGGTCACTCTTCTGTTTTTCTGCAAAAACAGAAGGTGAAACAGTGCCAACTTGAGACATAATTGTATCTATTATAGGAAGAGGTGGTGTAGCCATATCCGTAGCTAACTGTTGTGCTCTCGTTACAACAGCATTTGCCACCTGTGGGTGAGATTCAACCCACATTGCAATCTCCTCAGGAGTGCAATCTTTAACTCCTGGTATGTTTCCTATTATAATTTCAGTTATGGGTGCTCTCAAGCCGCAGGCATAGACAGTGCCTGTGTAAAAAGGAGTATCAATGTATACTCGTGCCACAGGGAAAGTTTCTATATTCCCACCGAATGTGACACACTTAACTGATTTGCCTGTAAAAGCAGAGGGCTCGATAAGCGAGTGCTTTATGCCTATGGTTGAAGACCCAGTGTCCCGCAAAACTCTTACTACCTTACCCTCCAATATTCCGGGATGAAATGTAAGATAACCGACATTTACACATGCCGACATTGTTGGCATACAATGGCCACAATCAAGTGTAATTGTAGACTTTAATCTGTCCTTCGACTGACACTCATAACATGTATCATTCATTACCATACATGCGTTCGCATGATCATTATCATCATTACCTTTTTCCTTTGTAACACTGCAACTATTTGCATGTCTCTGTTTATTTTTGTCTCTCGACAGAGATCTGGCATTACCTTTGTTATTATTGACTGACTTTTTATTGCTATAATAAAAATCAGTAGAGTCATCCTTCCTGGGATCTCTACCATAAGATGATCTTTGCTTATAGTATCCTTTTTGATGTGAACCATCATAATCCCTGCCTCTGTGATACCCACGATCATGAGGTGAATATCCTCTATAACCTCGTCGATATGAATTCGAAGGAGAGCGATGACGACGGAAGTTATAAAAACCTCTGTCGGATTGATAATAATCTGAACGACAACGTCCATCAAAGCTCTTCGATCGAGGTCTGTGATCATGTTGTACCGCGCACACAGGCATAGGATCTCGAATAGTCGATCTATGAAGATCTTTATTCTGATGTGCGGTTTGATATTGTCTTCCGAGTTTTTCATACTCATCAATAGAATTAGGATGTCTTTCCTGTAAAAATGCTTCTAATTCAGTGCTGCATGCGGATAAAACTTTATCTCGCAGCATGAGATCTATAACACCTTCATATGTTTTATTTATACCTGACAGATCAATCCATCTGCTAAGGAAATGTTTAATAGATGCAATGAATTCACCAAAATCTGCATCCTTGCTTGGTTTAGCAGCATGAAAGCGATCTCTGAATCCAGACTCAGTTAACTGGAAACGTCTTAGTAATACCTCTTTTACGACATCGAAATCGCTTCTGCTCTTTTCATCAAGACTCATGAAACATTTAAGTGAGTCACCAGTCAAAAAATCAAGTAAAAGACTGCTCCATCTTTCCTTGGGTATGTTCAGAGCTGTGACCTTGATGATGAATCTAGATAGGAAAGAGTCAACACAATCGCGAGTCTGGTCAAAATGTGGCATTTTTAACTTAGGATAAAAAATATTTGTAGCAGCCGCAGTCTTAGTCTGTTCAGACTGAACTTAAGCTAATTCTAAAGCTTTTTCTTTTTCTGCATGAAGTTTTAATGTTTCCATTTCCATGGCATTTTTATGTGCTTGATCCAGTTGCATAAGTTCCATTCTCCTTAATTCCATTCTTTCCTTCTCTAATTCTCTGTCTTTTTCTTGTTGAGCTAATTCTTTATCTTTCTGCTCTCTGTCTTTTTCTTGTTGAGCTAATTCTTTATCACGTTGAGCTATTTCCTTATCTTTCTGCTCTCTGTCTTTCTCTTGTTGAGCTATAGTTAATCGTTCTAATTCCATTTTCATGGATATTTCTTTTTCCTTCTGAGCCATCTCTTTTTCTTTCATTTCCCTCTCTTGGGTTAATTCAAACCTCCTAAGCTCATCAGCTCGTTTAGTCATTTCGCGCTGTTCCATTCTTTCCAGACGCGATAAATATTCATCATATTTTGTATCTGCAAAACTTTGTAGTTCCGCCCCTGATTTTCCATAACTTTTTCCAATATCAATGAATTCCTGTAGTGTAGACATGATAATAGGTTTCTGAGTACCTTCAATAGTCTATAATATACACCAGGATTATAGAACTCACTATAATATGTACATGAATATATTAATCAATAACAAACAAGTTCCAAGAAAATGTGACAAAGACAGTGAAAACAATCAAATGAGTTACAATGAAATGATTTTTCAGTTATACAACAACACTTTACACTTATAAAGTAAATAAAGGAGACTTATAAACAGTAATCAGTAAAAGAAAGAAAAGAATTTACATTACAAAAATATAACAAGACAAGTCGTCATAAACGAACGTGTAGACAAAGAATGTTTAGATCACATACGAAAACAATTGTCAACAGTACTGAAATTAGGTTAGGTAAATAAAGAGGACGTAATTCACTTGACGAAACTGCTAAGTACACAAAATATGGTTATAATATTAACTGAAGAAACATTTATTTCCTGACTCAAAAGAAAAAAATATAATCAGTCAGATCCTCAGTCAGTAAAATAAGCATGTAAATCTAATAGAAGTTAACATTCACTGAAGCTTTCCTGGGAAAATTCCAGTCAATATTAAACACGACGAATATACGTATATACGAAAAACATGAATGGGGGAACACAGATGATAGTAAAAAGTAAGTCAAGTGATGATGAACTGTAATGCAAGGACAATATGATAATGTTCAAGCGCCCAAGTAAAATCAAGAACTTATCTGTTTAGTTGTCCTTCTGAGAAATACATGAATGCATGTAATTCTAAAGCAAGTGTCTTCAACAGCTGAGGTCCATTGATGGTAGACCTTGACCTTCGCAGCAGGGAACCGTTTGAAAGTATTGCTTCGGTCTTCAAACGTAGTTTCTTCAATCGATCTGTGTCGCAGCTTCAGATGAATTTGATGAAGAGATACATTCTCCACTGGTTCTTGTTCTTGAGTGGAAGATTACCGTTCTATCTGCCTGAATCAGTCTCTTTGATGGAAGAAAAATTTCGGATTCTCAGGCAATGTTGTCTGCTAGCGTTGACGGCATCGATGTAGTGACGTCACTTTCTGTCCTGCGCATTTCAGTTGCCGGTTAGGCTTGAAAGAATGATTTTGCATTTAAAACGTTCATCATCAGTTTAACTTTCTTCGATACTTGAAGGGGGGAATCCAGTATTCACGAAATCCAGACACTTTCTGACACCAGTATGTTGCGGACCTCTCGGGACCCCCGTGTGTTATGGGTGCTTCGATGACTTCTAGTATTTGAGGATGACCAAGTTATTATATGCGTATTCAGTTTATAGAGTCAAAGTCCCTCGGGTTCTTATCACTTTTGTAGGATTCCGTAATACTGTTCGTTGGTATCGATAATGTCTGCTTAACCCTTGTGATACATTCTGTGCTGAATATGTTTCATATTAAATATTCGACCCTTGACTGACCTGTGTTAGTCTCTTGTCTTATTGATTATATTGGCAGTGTGAGATGCAGCGTGTTAAGACATTAATCATCACTGGTCATGATTAGTTGAAGATGAATAGCATTTAACTCAACTCCGAATACGATAGTTGATAAGACTGTGATTTTGACGACTCAAAATATTTAATTAGTAATTTCATACCATGAGCAGACACCAACTACATGGGAACAAAAGTCACATCACATTCATATACGATCTGTAAGAGTTCTCATTATTTCATAAGCACATGTTCACAATCTCTATCTAGAGTTCTGGTTAGAGGTCAGTTCCTTTTAACGGCCAATGTCCTTTGGCATAAATTCAGAGGCTAACTAGACTTACTCCCGTCGCTAGTTTATACAATAGCCTGTTGCACTAGACTTAACTATCCTGCTAGTTTCGCAATACACTTATTATGCTAGGCTTACGTCTACTGCTAGTCGTTTAATATCCGTTACACTAGGCTTACGCTTGCCGCTAGCTGTACAATATCCATCTATACTAGACTTACACTATTGCTAGTAACATAATGTTCCTTTGGCATACCACGCCAGGCTAATCTGCCATAATTATGCAAACTGCGTTATTCATAAGACGACTTACGTTTGGTTCAAGAAATACACTGCTCAAATGGCTTCCCAGCCACACAATTAAAAAGTGGTTGTACCACAATATCAGTGGCAATGGCCACACTTCTGAAACACACTGCCGTTCGGGTCAAAACCCACAAGTCGAATGACGTTGCAAAGACACACGCGTCATGCATAGAGATATGCATACTACGTCGTTAATATATATTCAATTGCGATGTTCCACGGTGCAGCAGTCCGAGTTGGCCAAACTCAAATGCTTGCACACATGCAACAATCATCGACATCGGTCGATGAGATATATCTCTATTCGTTTAAGGTGTTCCATGATACAGCCATTCGGATCGTCGACAAATCCAAATGTCTGTAAGCATGAAACAATCATCGACATCAGTCGCGGAGATATAATCATTTGAGGAATGCGCCATGCTGCAGACATGAAGCAATCCTCAACAAGGTAGAACAATTAAAAATAACAAGAGGAGAAGTTAAGATTTTTTGGGACAGTCAGAGTCCAGAATCTGAAGTGAAAACATCGAGTAAAGTCAATGCTACAGTTCAGCAGATACGCGATATAGTGAGACTTTATAAAGAAATAAGTGAAAGCCTCATATTAAAACAATGAAGAGATTTAATCAAACTTCGTTGATTAATTTTATGCAGAAATAAAATAAAAATGTGAAGGAAAGCACAAGTGATGTAGATTTGAGCAGACATATGGAGGGATTTAAAACTGACTCAAGCGTCGGTGCCATCTACTTCTGCAACAAATAGTCTGTTATCTATTGAAACTGGACGCTCTAATTTAAATAACGTATGTGGTGACACGTGTGTTAATGATGGTGAATTGTATCACAAGTTAGACATTGGCAACTGTTTAAAAGGAGTTAAATTGGATGATCTCATCAAAGAACAAGCTCTAAAAAATCCATGGATACCTTCTGATAAATTCTTTTTCCCAGTTTCAGGTAAAAGGAATTTATCTTTCCAATTAAATCGGCTCAAATTGTATCAATGGTTAGTCTATTCAAAACGTGCGGGTGGTGCATTGTGCAAAATATGTGTATTATTTGCACATGAAGTTTGAGGTAGAGGAGATCAAGCATTAGGCAGGTCGACTATTCCGGGAACTTTTTGAAGCTACCTCGTATATATATATAAGTACATTAATGGAATCCACTATGCATGTAAGAAAATAAATAAACAGATTATCAAATTTTTTCATAAAGAAAACTTTATATGTAACAGTATATTTTTTAGATTTATGATCATCATGTGACGTATTCTCTACAGAACGTTGTCTCCATTACAGCTGCTCTTGGCATTGTACATCCAGTAATTTGCCATTGCTTTCTGGATGTTTCTGGCCGCTTACCATTACAGTCCATGGTGCGCCCTCAGCCCGATATCAGGCCTTTCCAACTCCTGCCATAGAAGCCGTTGACAATGTATAATTGATCATTCGCCCGTTCGGCCAGCAGTTGTGCGTACTATTTAAGGGGGACCTCCCTTTTTCAATTTACTCACGTAGTTCTGCCGGCCAGTCAAAGCCGTTTCCCAGGAGGTGGCGCTGCCGTACACAAGCAGACTCGAGGAACCATACGTGAGCTGAACTGGAGTGGGGAACCAAATAGGATCCAGGCCTTCCTCAAAAAGAGGAAGTTTTAGATTTATAAAGTTGTGAAATGTTTATGAGAACACCAGTCAAATAAATTACTGTGACCCTCGATTCTTTTTTTTTTTTTTTTTTTCCAACCAACAGTTTTATTCCTGATAATATAGTTATATCCGAAATAGTCCCCATATGCGAAGCCCTGCTTGAGAACTCTCGATACCGGCATTAAGAATTTTTAGTTGCTTGTTCTTGAATACCAGGTAGGACTTCATATGCTAAGCCAGATATAGACATTTTATTATCACTATTTTAAAAAATGTACTAATTAGTTATCCGTTGCCCCGTGACATTTGTTAAAGACGCCCCAGATTTTAAAAGAAACGCCAAGATAACATGTTGCTGGTGATTAAGATAACAAAATGTAGGTAGAGGTCTTTCTTGTTTGGCTGGTTTGCGAATAAAATGTTACAGCTTAGCAAGGCCCACAAACAAGAACAGAGGCATAGCTGCAGACATTTTATCAGGGTTGTGGAATCGATCACAAAATTTTCGGACGCCGACTACTGAAATTGTAGGACTCCGACTACAGTTTTTCACTAGCATATGACATAAAAGTTGGAGTCTGGACATACTGTACCGACTCCGACTACAGTATTTCACTAGCATATGGCATAAAAGTTGGAGTCTGATAGCTATCATATTCTTCAGACCTAAAGGTCTTATATATTTGGATATGCGCCCTAATATAACCGACTTGCCAAAACGAGGCAACATTTTTTTTTTTTAATTGGAGTCTGACATATTGTACCGACTCCACTAAAAATTGACCGACTCCACGACTTCGACTCCACAGCTCTGAATTTTGTAAATTTAAATATAAATCTGCAGACAAATTTGATACGGATAGAGAAGATATGGGGAAACAATTTTTAAGGGATTACGCAAGACAGGAGATCAATCAATACCCTTTAGCTCCCCAAGGAGCACAGGCCTTCAACAAACACATGCCAAGTCTTCCTGTCCTGTGCCATCCGCTCAAGTTCTTTCCATGTTTTCCTCATCATTTTCACCTCTGTTTCCGGTTCTCTTCTCCATGTGTTTTTTGGTCTACCTCTGCCTCTCTTTCCCTGTGGATTCCAGAACAAGGACTGCCTTGTAATGCTATCAACAGGTTTCCTCAATGTGTGTCCTATCCATCGCCAGCGTCTTCTTCTCAACTCTTGTTCCACTGGCACTTGTCTGGTTCTTGTCATCAATTCCACATTTGTGACTTTGTCATACCATTTCAGTCCTTCTATTCTAGGCAAGCACCCGTTTATAAACGTCTGTAGCTTTTTGGTTGTTGTTTTTGTTGTTCTCCATGTCTCAGAGCCATACAATAGGACTGACTTGACATTTGAGTTGAAGATTCTTATTTTCGTGTTGGACTTAATTTCTCATGTTCTCCATATGTTTCCCAATGCAATGAAAGCTCCTCTTGCTTTTTGTATTCTTATTTTGATATCACTGTCTGTCCCTCCAACTTTGTCTATATTACTTCCAAGATATGTGTACGATTCTACATCTTTTAGTGGTGTTTCTTCAAGTTCAGCCTTGTTATCATTTCTTGCATTTATTCTCATAATCTTTGTATTTTCCCTGTGTATTTTCAGGCCCACTTGTTGTAACCTCTCTAGTAAGAAAAGAAATGGAGACAAGAGGCACCCCTGTCTCACTCCCATTCTAATCCTGGTTCTGTAAGTTGTCCTTCATGAAGAACTCTGCATTTCATGTCTTCATAGGTCTTCCTTATTAAGTTAATGATCTTCATGGGAACTCCATAATGCTTCATCAATTTCTAAAGTGATTTCCTGTCCACACTGTCAAATGCCTTTTCATAGTACACAAATCCGATGTATAGCGGTGAATTCCATTCCAGACTTTGTTCAACTATTATTCTCAATGTGGCTATCTGGTCTGTACAGGATCTATTTTGTCGAAAACCTGCTTGATCATCTCTCAGTTGCTTGTCTATGGACTCTTTTAATCTCTCAAGGATGATTATGTTTAATACTTTTCCTGGCACTGATAGTAACATTATTCCTCTATAATTTGTGCACTCTTGTAAATTTCTCTTCTTAGGCAACTTGACCAGATAACCTTCCTTCCATTCTGCTGGTATTTCCTCTCTCTCCCAGACTTTGCCAAGCAGTTTGTATAATAAGGAAGGGAAGTTTCATATTAATTTACTGTTTACAGGCCTCGGGTTTCCCTTCCTTATGTGTAATAAATGTTTATACAATACCAAACCTACCCTCTGTCCTGTTCTCACTGTTCTAAGTCTACTATCATTTACTGGACACAGTATTAAGGTCCTTGTCTTGTTGGACTGGCCTATACTGCATGATAGGGAAACAACAGAAGTGATTGCGTCATTAATAGGCTAAACTGCCCATGGTGGACTTCTGGTGTCGTGTATTGCAGTTCGCACTAAAGACCTGTCATTGAAACATCATTTTTTGGTGATGCGTAGATGGCAGGGAGGATCGTGTGAGTCGCTTGCATGGCTAGGCGGGGTTGTCGCACGGAAGGTCTAGGGTTCAAATCCTGGGTAAGCCACTCATGTCTGTTGTTTTTCTGTTGTCTAGTGTTCTACTTCTTTATTTCCTACGAGTGCCTGATAACATACCTTTATATTTGTTTCATATTAATTTACTATTTTTAGTTTGTATAATATCTCTGTAGAGGTATCAATATCTGTTTTGATAGCCTCTGCTGGAATACAATCTGGACCAGCTGCTTTTCCATCTTTCAGAAGCTTTATGGCTGTCTTTATTTCTTCTCTACTTGGTCGTTCACAGCTGATTTGTAGCTCCTCTTCTGCTGGCTGGATGTCTGGGGGATTAGTTGGAGATGGTCTATTGAGAAGTTCCTCAAAATGTTCTGTCCATCTCTTCATTTGTTCTTGTATATTACTAAGCAATTTTCCATTCTTATCTTTTGTGAGGCCATTTGCTTGCTTATATTTCCCTGTTAGCTTCTTTGTGTTGTTGTACAGGTCCCTCATATTTCCTTTGGCTGCAGCTTCCTCTGCTTCCCTTGCCAAATCATCAATATATTTCATCTTGTCTCTTTTGATGTTTCTTCTTACTTCTTTGTTTGCTTCTATGTACACTTCATGAGCCTTGGCTTTGGAGCTTCTGGTTTTGCTTCTGTTTAAATCTGCTTTCTTGATTTTCCTGTCTTCTATCTTGTTAATGGTTTCTGTTATTATCCATGCTTTGTGCTGATGTTCTCTTTGTTCAGTACTTCTTCCCATGTCTCGTTCCATATACTTTTTACTTGTTGCCAGTGGTCTTCCGTATCTGTTTCATTTTCCAGCTGTTGGAGTACTTGGTATTTGTTGGATACTGTGACTGAAAATTTTTCTCTTATTTCCTGATTTCTTAGATATCCCACATTATACTGTTGTCTATAGCTATATGCTGTTGTACATTTCTTGAGTTTTAATTTTGTTTTAGCCAACAGAAGATGGTGGTCTGATACAACATCTGCTCCTCTACATACTTTCACATCATGCAATGATGACCTAAACTTCTTACTTATGCATATGTGATCAATCTGATTCTCAGTTCTGTGGTCTGGTGATATCCATGTTGCTTTATGTATTCTTTTATGTGGAAATATGCTTCCTCCTATAGCTAGTTGATTTGAAGCACAGAAGTTAGCTAATAGTTCCCCATTCTCGTTCATCATACCTAATCCATGCTTTCCCATGATTTCTTCAAAGCCAGTGTTGTCTGTTCCTATTTTCGCATTTAGGTCCCCCATCCAAATTGTGATGTCCTTTCTTTTCTTATTGTCCAAGACATTTTGTAGTCTGGTGTAAAAGTCTTCTTTCACAGATTCTTCTTTATCGTTTGTTGGTGCATAACACTGGATGATGTTTATATTTACTTTCTTTTTGGCTGATTTAAACCTTGCTGTTATAATTCGGGGTCCCATTGCTTCCTATTCTATAAGTGCATTCTGTGCTTCCTTGGACAGCATTAGAGCCACCAGCCGCGCTAGCGTAGTGGTTACCACACTGCGCTGGCGACCGGGTTACACAGGATCAAACCCGGGCGAGGACATTTGAAGATTTTTCGTCGACCGGGATTTGGACTGGATTACCTCGAGACCTGGCGAGGCCATTTGAAGAAGTGTCGTCGACCAGGGACTGGCGGCTGCTGAGCCGACCCAGCTCTAATGGGTACCTCCGAAATCGGCGAGTATCTGCCTGAATGGCGAGGGACACCTGTCTCTGTGCAAGAAAAAAGGGATACTCACGTAAAATCAGTCTCAGGTTAGACATAATAACCTGAGATTTCGCCTCGAGTATTAGCGGGCGTACGTAAAAAAAAAAAAAAAAATTAGAGCCACCCCTTCACTGTGGTGGGCTCTTTCCTCCTCATGTCCTGAGGACAACACCATATCTCCTGTGATCAGTCTCCTCTTCTCTATGCCTTTCCACCGTGTCTTGCAGAGACCCAGGATATCAATCCTGTAATTTTCATTTCTGCTGCTACCTGTGCAGTTTTCCCTTGTTCACACAGAGTGCGAACATTCCAGGTGCCAATCATGGAGATTTTCCTTGACGAAAAAAAGGTTAGTCAGCAACCCAGACTCCTTTCTACTTTCTCTAGGTTGCTTCATGCGCCTCCTTTCCACAGGACCTTCTTCTGTCTTGGGCGGTTGAGTTGATTTATATTCTTTATTTGACTTGTCTATGTTTGTTGAAGTTTTTGTGGTAAAAAGTTTTTTACGGGATGGGGTAACCAGCCCCATGCCCAACCCTCCTTAGTCCCTTTTTACGACATGCCTGGTAAGGTACAGTGTTACTATTCTTTGCTCTCCTTTCGGGCCCCGGTAACACACGGGTGCAAGACAGGAGAAGTTAGCATAAAATAACTTGAAAGTCTGTAAACAGTGGCTGTCCGATGGTTTTTTTTTTTTCTGGGTGGTGTGAGGTATCGTTTTGGCGTCCCCACCCCCATCTTTCGTACCATATAGTATTGTTCTCTTGTGATGTTCAATTTTATTCTATTGGGTTAGATCAAACAATAATTTTATCATTTTGCATCTATTTTGTCGCCTTCCTAAAGACGGTGTCGGTGCGGCTGTAACATTCAAACCGCCCAAGAGCCGCCTCTGTCCGTTAGCCCCTGGGAGATGACAGCTAAAAGGTAAAGACAGTCCTATAGCAGGGGAGTGAAGTGTTAGAGATTTCACTATACTACGTTCAGCTTTATGCGGTGAGGGTGACAATTCCCTTCCTCGCCGCCTTTGCCTCCTGTAACTCTAGAGAAGAATCAGGTTTCCATTTACAACTGGACAGACTGGAGCATGACGCTACTAGGTTTAAAACTTGGAACACGGTAACCTTACCGCGAGAGGTAAGAGCTCTATCCACTCTGGCAATAGGACGCTCATATGAAAGGTAAAAAGTAAAGGAAGTCCCAAAGCAGATACTGACGTAGGGGAGAGAGACTTCATATACTATGTCTAGCCCTTTTTTAATGAGGTGGGGTTTCCAGTTTCCTTCCTCGCTGCCTTTTCCTTCCCTAACTCAAGAGCAAAGCCAGTTAACCGCTAACAGCTAAGTAGACTGGAGACACTATACTGTGAATCGAATCGGCACCTTTGTCGCAAAAGACCAGCGATCTAACCACTCTGTCAATCGGACGATCAGATAAAAGGTATAGATTAAAAATAAGAATTTTGGTATTACAAAGATCAATGCGATATACCACCTGTTTACCTAAGATTTTGACATTTAGGAACAACAAAAAGGTTTAAGGATCCACTTTTATTGGTGTTACCATATGCACTAGCGCTTCCGATTGGCAGAGTGGTTAGAGCGCTGGCCTCTCGCGACAAAGGTGCCGGGTTCGAAACGCGTGTGACGTTATCGTCTCCCCTACTCTGCAATAGTGGTCCAACAATGGCCAAACTTAGAGTATAAAATTGAGGGTCTTCAAAGTTATCAACCTTCGTTCAAGATTACTCTTGGCAGAGATATAAACAGAAGAATGATTCGTCTATTGTAAGGAGCCTCATATGATTTTAAAGAAAAGCTAGCATAACTACTGGGATCGTCTAAGCCAGTGTTTCCCAAACTTTTTTGGGTCACCGCCCCCTTGGCTCCCACGGCATATCCCCAGCGCCCCCCCTCCCCCTGCATTTCCCCACACTACATAAAAAAATGTAAAGAGTGAAAAATAAGAGCAACTGTTAATACAGTAACAACTAATTGCTCAATTTATCACATTCTAATATAAAGCTACAGATACGCTTATTTATTAATTTAATATTAAAAGAAAAACTTAATTACTTAATGCTGTAAAACAAACAGCAGTATGCGAAAGTAAATTAGTAACAAACTTACTTCATTTTTAACTTCAGTGAGATGGATGTGCCTGGTGTAGTGATATCAGCTTCTCAATATCAGGCTGAAAGTTACTTAGAAGGAATCTCAGATCCCCACGTTCAGTAATCTGCAGTCTGTTTCTCTGCTTCGAAAGAAGTTGGACAACCGCGCTGAAACCACGCTCTACTAAATACGATGTTGGAAAGGCAATACAGAACATCTTAACCTTTCCCCACACTGCAGGGTAGCGTTCAGAGATTTCTTTCTGCAACCAAAAGTCTTGATATGATTTCTTGAACATTGGCTTAAGCTCCGCGTCATTTTGTAGCGATATCAGTTCCTCTTCCACCCTTCCTAGTTCATCACTGCACGCGTCTAGGAATGGATTTATTATCCAGTCTGGAATCGTGATCAAAAGACGATCCTGAAACCTCTGAGACATGTCTTTCTGCAGCATATCTAGATGTGCACAATATACTTGAAGATTATCCTCTGGTATTTTGTCTTTCTCTTCCAACTCTAAGAGGCTGGGAAATTGGATTAACTCGCGACGGCCAATATTACGTTTGAATAGCGTTAATTTGGCCAGAAACGTGGAGACGACAGATTTGACTTTAATAAGATTAATATCATTTCCTTGCAGTTGTAGATTTATTTCGTTAAACTTTGTGAATAAATCTGACAAATATGCAATGTCATGCCTGATATTCGTTAGTTCTGTACTGAGCGAAGCATGCGAGTCTTTGAAGAATTCTACCACAGTTTCAAAAAGAGCATAAAAGCGTCTCAGACAATTTCCTTTTGAGAGCCACCTAACTTCTGTGTGCATCAGCAAACGTTCAAACTGTTCATCATTCTCAGTACAAAGCTCTCGAAATAGTCGAGAATTGAGAGCATGGGACTTAATTTTGTTAATCGCTGTGATACCAGTATTTAATGAGTTGTGAAGCCGATCACTTAGATTTTTTGCGACAAGATGTTGTCTGTGAATTACACAGTGTATTGTAAATATACCAGGTACAGCTTCTTTTAAGAAAGCTATAAACCCTCGGTAACAACCTATCATTGATTTTGCCCCATCTTTTGCACAAGCAAGAATATTAGTAAGCGGAATGTCCTTCTCTTTGAAAAATTTCTCTACTACACGAAATATTGACTCTCCTTTTGTATCAGTTACTAGTAGCTTAGCAAATAACAACTCTTGAACCAAGCTTCCATCTTTTACGAAGCGAACATAGGCAAGAAGCAAAGATTCGTTGCTAGGCAAAGTTGACTCACCCAACTGCAATGCAAATTCTGTTGTCCTAAGTATGTTGCACAATGTATTTTCAACATTCTAAGCCATTTCATCTATTCTTCTTTGAACAGAGGTATTGCTGAGCGGAATTGCTTTAATTATTTGTTCAGGTGACTTATGCATAACTGTACTCACAAACTCCCTTATAGCTGGCAAAATCAAATGTTCTGCGATTGTATGAGACTTTCCAGATTTAGCTATCAGCAATGACATTTTGTATGAAGCTCGCAAACCATCACAGCTTTGTTGTGAAGTGTTGACAAACATGTCACGGACTGTTTTACGTTTCTGAAAGTTTTCACGAAGTGACTGAAAATATGTCAAACTTTTATCTGTTTTATCTGGGTGAATTTTTTTTCAAATGTTCATGTAGTCTGGAAGGTTTCATCGCCTCATTTGAAAAGGCCCTCTCACATAATAGACACATTGGCAGTTGTTGGTTATTTAGTGCTGGAATAAATCCATATTTCAGATATTCCACGCTGTATTGTCTGCACTTCTTTTTGGTTTGTTCTGCTTTTGCCATATTTGTTCTGAATTCTGGAACAAAGAATTGATTTTACAATTTTGCAGATCGAAAAATATTCGTCGAGTAAACAACACAAGCTGATTTAAAAGTGGCTTTACAAAAATGTTGACACAGATGTTCTTACCAGTTTACTCTTCAATTTTATAAAGATTCACAGCCATAGATAAATTAGCAAAAATACAACAATCAGAAGGGGGAAAAACACAATTAGCAACAGCCACACCAACACTGAAGTAACGCAATAATCATTTCATAAAGTATAATAATAGTTATTTAATATGAACAAAATATAAAATAACGCACTATATTGATAGGTCTTCAGATTTAAAAATTGAGAGACAGTAGCCTAACTACAAAGAGTGGAGTTCCCGGTAACAAATTAAAAGGATGTAATATAATAGATTGAATAGAAATATTCAATATACGGCAAATCAGTATCAAAATTTATCTGCTTAATTAATAACTAATGCAAACAAACAAAAGATCGAAGCTGTGCCCTGCTTAATGATCCTAGTAATACAACCATCCACATCGTCCCCGCTTCACTGATGTTGTCTCTCAAATCCACAATTCCTTTCTCTCCCGCACGTACTGAATTTAGCTTGTCAAATCCTGAACCCCCCTTACTACTAAACGCCCACTGTTTACTACTGAACGCCCCCCTCTGGCCAATTTTTTCCGTATCGCCCCCTTGGACCCTTCCAAAGCCCCCAGGGGGGGGGGCGGTACCGCCCACTTTGGGAACCACTGGTCTAAGCTGTCATGAACTTATTATTCTGCCACCCCTTCTGTGAGGAAATATTGACTCGTATATTCTAAGCCCCCAACTGAAGATGATTCAGCAGCTATTAATTTACTAGCACTGTGTATATATATAAAAACCTGATTCATGTTCGCGACAAACACATGTCTTCAAATACCATCAGTTAACCATATAGGAAAACTCGAAAAACATGGCTTCGTGGCAATTTCTTCCATCCATATTCACGAATCAAACGGTTGTTATCTATCTTCCCCGACAAAAAGTCTGAGTTAACAATAAGAATGTCGCTGTATGTAGACTCTTAATCCGTCTGGTTTGCGATTGAGAAATAACCATGTCGACGTGGGTGCAAAACAGGTCAAGCGGTCAGGTATTCTTAGGGAGTGGCTAGATATAAGATAACCTTGGTCGATGAGAGCGAAGAAATACGATAATAAGCGGGTGAGAAAAAAGAAAAGGAACTGCACAGGAGAGAGTTGAAGGAGGTCCACAGGAAAGTGTACCAATCGAAGATATGACTTGTCACAACACACTGTTGTCACGCTCCATCCTACCCAGCTGTAAGTGGGTACCTGACTTTGCTCTTGAGTTAGGGAAGGAAAGGGCAGCGAGGTTGGGAGAAGGTCACACCACCTCTCGATGCTAGATTTAGTATAGTGAAGTCTACGTCAATATCTGCTATGGGACTAACTTTTTACCATATGCACTGAAAACTTAAAATAAAGTGTCTGTACCACCTATGTGTTACTGGGACCTAAAGAGGAGCGAAGAATAATAACACTGTTGCCTACCATGCAACTCGTAACAAGCGACTAAGGAGGGTTGAGCATGGGCCCGGTTATCCCATCCTGTAAAAAGTTTAAGCCACAATAACTTTCGCCAAAGGACAACTTACAGAACTGTTTGAGATAAGACATGGAGTGCGACAGGGATGCCTCTTGTTACCTTGAGGATACCAGAACCAGAACTGCTTGGTATTGCTATCAGCAGGTTTCCTGAATGTGCGTATTATCCCATTCCAGCGTCTTCTTCTCATCTCTTGTTATCTTTTGTGGCTCTTGTCATCAGTTTCTCTGAGTGACCTTGCCATACCACTTCAACCCTTCTATTCTACCCAAGCATCAGTTTAAGCAAATCTGCAGCTTTCTCAATGCAATGAAAGCTCCTCTAGCCATTTGTATTCTTAAATATCATTGGCTGTCCCTCCAACTTTGTCTATATTGCTGCGAAGGTATATGCACATTTCCCGGATTTTTTCTCATTTTCTTAGTTTTCTTCATGTGTATTTTCACACCCACTTGCTGTGATCTCTCATCACGTTTTTCATCTGATTATGGTTATGAGACAGAAGTGCCCGGTCACCTGCAAAATCCTGAAGCTTAGGTCTTCAACAAACCAAGTTCTCCTCTTCTTTGCTATCTGCTCAAGGCCCTTTCACGTTTTCTATATCCCTTTCATGCCTGTCTTTAGATTAGATTTCTTCTCCGTGCGATTGACATTATATTAATATCTGGACATGAGCAAGATCAATAATTGTACGTATTACTCAAACACCTTCATTAGCTAAGACACGAAAAGAATAGGATAACAAACAATAATAAAGGTAAATAATATTTTTAAAGAACTAAAAAAACTCATTTATTCAGAAATTTCCCTATTAAGCATGTCTTCTACATCCCCATGCGGTCTACCTCCAGTTCCCTTCTCGGTGTATTGTTCCATCTCCCACTTTTTCCAGAATAAGAACTGCTTTGTAATGCTACCAACGGGTTTTAAATATGTTCTATCCATCATCTTGTTCTCACCTATTGTTCCACTAGTATTTCTTTGGTTCTGTCCATCAGTTCAACTCTGGTGAACTTGTCATACAGTTTCAGCCCTTCAGTTCAACTCTGGTGATCTTGTCATACAGTTTCAGCCCTTCAGTTTAACTCTGGTAATCTTGTCATACAGTTTCAGCCCTTCAGTTCAACTCTGGTGATCTTGTCATACAGTTTCAGCCCTTCAGTTCAGCGCAAGGACCAATTTGTGAAAGTGCGTTTTTTAATTGGTAATCTGTTTTGTTTTTGTTCTCCGTGATTTAGAACCATACTGTAGGAATGTCTTGAAATTCCAGATAAAGATTAATTGCAGATAAAGATTAGCATCTGCTGCAGCAAAGAAATAAAGTTACTGCTTTTCCCCCCATTATCTCCTGGAGGCGGGGTCGCCTATTTGGGAATCACTGTTCTATGCAAAATTGTGATGTCATTTGTTTCGGCTCAATTTTCTCCTTTAAGCGAACTCAATTGTTTCATTTTATTTTCTCCCGTTGGAAAATTGTATTTTCTGCTGCAGTCTTCCTACATTTCCCAGATTCTATTTCTGCACGTTTACTTTGTCTGTGCAACACATCAGAAATAGCCCGGATTATTGATCGGCGCAACTTTTTCTTGCTTCTATTTAGTAGCATTGTGAACTGCATTAAATCAGACGTGATAGCTATATGTGCAAATTGTCGACTACGCATTCCAAAAATTCTTATTCGCATTCATATTTGCAGTCCGAACAATGGCGGTTGGTGAATTTCGGCGGTGGGTGCGTAAGGCATGTTGTTGTTTCTTCTTCATTCTTCATCACCCTTTAGCTCTCAAGGAGCATAGGCCTTCAACAAACGTATGCCAAGTCTTCCTGTCACGTGCCGTCAGTTCAAGGCTCATGTTTTTTATTAAATGTTTGTGGTTTAAATTTCTTTTTTCACAGGATGGGAGTTACTGATCCCATGCCCAACCCTCCTTAGTCGCTTTTTACGAATTGTATGGAAATGGAACAGTGTTACTATTCTTTGCTCCTTTATCGGGCCCCAATAATACACGTGCTGTTTCTATGGTATCTTAAATATGTGCAGAATATAACAATGATGTTAAATGTAAGGCAATTCTATGACGATGAAATTTCTATCTGTTGTCTGCTTATCAATCAATCGTTACCCTTTAGCCGAGAAGGAAGAGTCAAAACTTTACTGAGAACCAGCAATGACTTTATCAAACGTCAACGACAAATCACTTTCAATACATGGCCAATTAAGCACAAAGTACTGGCATAACATATAAACTTTTTAAACCCCACCACACAGTACTATCTTCCCATGAAGATACCTCATCAGTGAGCACTTTTTTTCATGACAAATCAACGTTTACCACTCCTCAGACTTATTTGCGTTCCGCCAGGTGAACTGGGATATTATTGTAATAATACTCTGTCATTATCACTGGTCAGCGAGCGATATTCTTATCATGAGAAGCCGGCTCGCCACCTTTTGAGCGACTATGGCGTAACTCATTTCCGGGGCCAGCAACAATTAGGCAATTAACACCTGGGTTGCGGTCTGTATGTCTGAGGAAACCATATGGTTTGACTGAGCGGCCGGCAATCCTTTTGCTTCACTGTCTTGAGAACGCACGATCACAGACGATATGAGATATTCGCTTCACGGGACCATCCCTGTGTGTGATTATCACGATAATCTGTCTGGAGAGACAATATTGGCGATAGGTAGCATCTGGACATCAAATGAGTTCACGGATGGTGTTTATGAGTTGTGCACAAGATGCCATCGGAAATATTAAAGCATGATTAGACAGAGGTCACGCGTGGAATATTAAAATCAATATTTTAAAACGCGAGGGGATATTTTAAATGAATCAACCCAACCCAGTGCTACAGAGATTTGATTGGTTTGATTTGAGAGCCGGAATATACAATGAATTATATTGGAACATTCGGCGGAAACACAATCTGTGATTTGAACTGAGAATAAGAGATATAATCTAGCGAACTCAGAGACACAGAACAGATAGCTTCGCAACTTCATACGAGCAACTCCCAGAAAGCCAGAAAGAAAAAGAGACTTTAGACTTAGAAATTCCACAACTATAAGTAACAGATCGAGTATTGGGCAACTTAGGAATTTACAAGTAAACCCGCATTTTTAATACAAGACTGGAAACTTAGGAATTTGATCACAAGTTATAGAGGAATTAAACATAAGTTTTCCCAGGCCAGTGATTTCGCAGAACACCCGCCGTCAGAGGTATTAACACTAATTTCCAGACCTTAGTGATTCGAAGCATCTAATACAGAGCTGTGTCCAGTCTAAATCTGTGCAAGGAGATTGTGTATTCCCAAAAAATTGGGGTAAGTGTAAACAAATTATTTACAAATGTGAAATTTGACATGTTTCTTGCTTAGTGGTTATAAATGAGGCTGGCAACCTCAACATATTGAAAGAATATATTCATAAGCCACTACTGCAAGCGCTCATCCATTACAAATAAGGGAGGGAAACCTGAGGCCTGTAAACAGTAAATTAATATGAAACAAATATAAAGGTATGTTATCAGGCACTCGCAGGAAATAAAGAAGTAGAACACCAGACAACAGAAAAACAACAGACTTGAGTGGCTTACCCAGGATTTGAACACTGGACCTTCCGTGCGACAACCCCGCCTAGCCATGCAAGCGAATCACACTATCCGCTCTGCCATCTACGCATCATCAAAAAATGATGTTTCAATGGCAGGTCACTAGTGCGAACCACAATACACGACACCAGAAGTCCTCCATGGGCAGTTCAGCCTATTAATGACGCAATCACTTCTGTTGTATTTCTATCAAGCAGTATAGGCCGAATCCAACAAGACCCTTAGGACCTTAATACTGTGTCCAGTAAATGATAGTAGACCAGAACAGTGAGAACAGGATAGTGGGTAGGTTTGGTACTGTACAAACATTTATTACAAATAAGGGAGGGAAACCTGAGGCCTGTAAACAGTAAATTAATATGAAACAAATATAAAGGTATGTTATCAGGCACTCGCAGGAAATAAAGAAGTAGAACACCAGACAACAGAAAAACAACAGACTTGAGTGGCTTACCCAGGATTTGAACACTGGACCTTCCGTGCGACAACCCCGCCTAGCCATGCAAGCGAATCACACTATCCGCTCTGCCATCTACGCATCATCAAAAAATGATGTTTCAATGGCAGGTCAATAGTGCGAACCACAATACACGACACCAGAAGTCCTCCATGGGCAGTTCAGCCTATTAATGACGCAATCACTTCTGTTGTATTTCTATCAAGCAGTATAGGCCGAATCCAACAAGACCCTTAGGACCTTAATACTGTGTCCAGTAAATGATAGTAGACCAGAACAGTGAGAACAGGATAGTGGGTAGGTTTGGTACTGTACAAACATCCATTACAAATAAGGGAGGGAAACCTGAGGCCTGTAAACAGTAAATTAATATGAAACAAATATAAAGGTATGTTATCAGGCACTCGCAGGAAATAAAGAAGTAGAACACCAGACAACAGAAAAACAACAGACTTGAGTGGCTTACCCAGGATTTGAACACTGGACCTTCCGTGCGACAACCCCGCCTAGCCATGCAAGCGAATCACACTATCCGCTCTGCCATCTACGCATCATCAAAAAATGATGTTTCAATGGCAGGTCAATAGTGCGAACCACAATACACGACACCAGAAGTCCTCCATGGGCAGTTCAGCCTATTAATGACGCAATCACTTCTGTTGTATTTCTATCAAGCAGTATAGGCCGAATCCAACAAGACCCTTAGGACCTTAATACTGTGTCCAGTAAATGATAGTAGACCAGAACAGTGAGAACAGGATAGTGGGTAGGTTTGGTACTGTACAAACATCCATTACAAATAAGGGAGGGAAACCTGAGGCCTGTAAACAGTAAATTAATATGAAACAAATATAAAGGTATGTTATCAGGCACTCGCAGGAAATAAAGAAGTAGAACACCAGACAACAGAAAAACAACAGACTTGAGTGGCTTACCCAGGATTTGAACACTGGACCTTCCGTGCGACAACCCCGCCTAGCCATGCAAGCGAATCACACTATCCGCTCTGCCATCTACGCATCATCAAAAAATGATGTTTCAATGGCAGGTCAATAGTGCGAACCACAATACACGACACCAGAAGTCCTCCATGGGCAGTTCAGCCTATTAATGACGCAATCACTTCTGTTGTATTTCTATCAAGCAGTATAGGCCGAATCCAACAAGACCCTTAGGACCTTAATACTGTGTCCAGTAAATGATAGTAGACCAGAACAGTGAGAACAGGATAGTGGGTAGGTTTGGTACTGTACAAACATCCATTACAAATAAGGGAGGGAAACCTGAGGCCTGTAAACAGTAAATTAATATGAAACAAATATAAAGGTATGTTATCAGGCACTCGCAGGAAATAAAGAAGTAGAACACCAGACAACAGAAAAACAACAGACTTGAGTGGCTTACCCAGGATTTGAACACTGGACCTTCCGTGCGACAACCCCGCCTAGCCATGCAAGCGAATCACACTATCCGCTCTGCCATCTACGCATCATCAAAAAATGATGTTTCAATGGCAGGTCAATAGTGCGAACCACAATACACGACACCAGAAGTCCTCCATGGGCAGTTCAGCCTATTAATGACGCAATCACTTCTGTTGTATTTCTATCAAGCAGTATAGGCCGAATCCAACAAGACCCTTAGGACCTTAATACTGTGTCCAGTAAATGATAGTAGACCAGAACAGTGAGAACAGGATAGTGGGTAGGTTTGGTACTGTACAAACATCCATTACAAATAAGGGAGGGAAACCTGAGGCCTGTAAACAGTAAATTAATATGAAACAAATATAAAGGTATGTTATCAGGCACTCGCAGGAAATAAAGAAGTAGAACACCAGACAACAGAAAAACAACAGACTTGAGTGGCTTACCCAGGATTTGAACACTGGACCTTCCGTGCGACAACCCCGCCTAGCCATGCAAGCGAATCACACTATCCGCTCTGCCATCTACGCATCATCAAAAAATGATGTTTCAATGGCAGGTCAATAGTGCGAACCACAATACACGACACCAGAAGTCCTCCATGGGCAGTTCAGCCTATTAATGACGCAATCACTTCTGTTGTATTTCTATCAAGCAGTATAGGCCGAATCCAACAAGACCCTTAGGACCTTAATACTGTGTCCAGTAAATGATAGTAGACCAGAACAGTGAGAACAGGATAGTGGGTAGTTTTGGTACTGTACAAACATCCATTACAAATAAGGGAGGGAAACCTGAGGCCTGTAAACAGTAAATTAATATGAAACAAATATAAAGGTATGTTATCAGGCACTCGCAGGAAATAAAGAAGTAGAACACCAGACAACAGAAAAACAACAGACTTGAGTGGCTTACCCAGGATTTGAACACTGGACCTTCCGTGCGACAACCCCGCCTAGCCATGCAAGCGAATCACACTATCCGCTCTGCCATCTACGCATCATCAAAAAATGATGTTTCAATGGCAGGTCAATAGTGCGAACCATGTGCATCAGCCCCTAATTTATGACTCACACCCTTCTGTGACCACACCACAGGTCCCTATGGCAGATACGCCACTGTACTTTTACATAGTTTGCTTCAATGCAATAACGTGGAGTAACCACATCTCCTTTTATATGATTTTTCTCTTTTCTTTTTCTAACTTATAAACGCTCTAGGCATGTTGAAAAGTGTTCATAGAACACAGAGGCTTCCTAACATTTCCAATACAAAATATTAATACAAAATCATAATAATATGCAACAGTCAAATACAGTTCAATGTGAGGACTCAATAATGTTTGCTTCCGGCATGTCCTTCACTTTTCCACAGCAGCATTTGACTTTTTTCAGTTTTAATCAAGCATGTAAATACATAAAGCATTCTTACCACTAGTTTAAAGAAATATGTCACAAATAACGTTGACTGGCAAAGAATATGGCCTCAGTTTTGCTCTGCCCCGTCCAGATAGTGAATTAGTATTTAATTTTACAAGTTATCACATCTGATCTCAACGTAGTTGTTTGAATAAAATTTTCTAGTCAAATGGCCACGAGACCACTATGCCTTTTGCCAATATCTATTTGAGCCGACCAATAAAAGCAGGCACTACTACAACTTTTTGAATTTAGTTTGAAAAACAAAACAATTCCAAACAAACTATGTGCCTCGTAGTCCATTGGTCAGTCCGCGTTAGTTATGCCAATAGAAAAAGATGTTTCGTTTTAGTTACATTTTTCCTATCTCTCCCCTTTTACTCCTATACTCTTATACCAACTAATAGAATTTGAATGACTACAATGCCTCTTTTTTTTTTTTTAAACTAGCGTCCCCAATAACGTTATGTGTAACGAGCAAGAACAACAGTCTGTCCGGTCAAGCGTTCGTAGACATTTAGTATTTTCTCAATAACTTGGCTAATACTTGGACTACCATACTTTTTTAAAACATATTTTTGCTCAGGGGACTCTAAGCTATACTACCATATGATTTTTATGGTCAGTTTCAGTATGGTTTAGATTTTCAATTTTGTCACTGTCAATCGTCCAAATTAACTTTTTACACAAGTCGGCCATCTTCCCCCCCCCCCCCCTCCCCCCATTCTCTAACATTTTCCTCACTATTCAAATAAACCAACTAGTTTGAGTGACGTCAGAGAATATTACCGCTAGGAGGAACTGAAAAATTGTCTGTATGTTTGCCTCTGCTGGCTTTGCCCACAGCGTGTATATATTGCAGAAAGAGGGTTTTTTTCAAACCGCGTCTGTTCTTACAGAGTCCGAATTACTACAAATGTTAGTGTTAAAGTTAACATATTACGTTAATTCAAACGGTTTTCTCACAGTTCTGGCATGTCGTTAATTACAAGCTTTTCTCCCCCGTTTCGTGCAGGATCGGCGAGTGTTAAAATATTTATTGTACGTTTTCGAAACCGAAACTAAAGCGTGTTAATTCATTTTCTTAAGCATTCCCACTGCACTAAAGGCATCGCCCTACTGGCGTTGAAGATGAAACCAGTCAGACACCTGAGGGCTGGGGTATTTATTCATCATAGGACTAAAATCTTACTGAAATAAGCGATTATCTCACAGATTTCGCTACAGAAGGCACGACCGGTCAAGTCCAATGTCAAGACCATTGTCATGAAATATTCTAATCCACATATATAAATTATTAGGTAAATATGAAGCCTAACAAATAAAATTAATAAAGAGAAGAGCAATGGTAAAATGACAGTGCTGTCCCAAAGAATGTACTCGAAATCCCCCTTGTTTTCTGCTTCGTCTGCAAATTGTAACGCTTTCACGTTGATAGGAAAGCTTACTGTATTATTACCCGCCTTCTTCAATGAAACGTGTGCTGTATTTCTTGGAAAAGCATTGAGACGTACTGCGTAATGACCTAAATTAACCCTAACATTAATTATACTGCGTTACCAAAACGAACGAACAGATGGACTAAAGGATAAAAAGAGAAGGGAGAGGCAGAAAGCCGAACACTAAACCCGCTTCGCGCGATACACAATTACTACCATCACGCGTGTAAGTCTACATGCACTAATTTTTTTTCAGACGGACAGTGATAAAATACACTACCCTTTCCCAGAGTTAGGTTTATAAATCATAACAGACTCTTATTAGAAAAGACAACATTATATGGGTTTACGTTTGAACACATAACAGTACCCAGACAGCACATCTTCTAAACAGGAGATAGAAGAAATTGCATATTTTGAACGCAGCCACGTAGCTCCTTTAAATTAGTATTTTTGGGTTCCTTAGGGTTTGCTGACAAATAATATGTAAAACGTTACGCAAATAGTCCAGGAATTAATAAATTATACCCAAAATAAAATATTGGGGGTGCCTGACAGCATAAAAATCATTTCTGCTCATAAAATTTTTTTTATAACGTGTTTGAAAAAAACCTTACGTTACATAAATAGCCTACCATGTAAACTCCAAATTGATTGGAGCGCAACAAATGAAAGCCTAACCACGATTGGTCGGGCTATAAATACTATCTTGGTTGTTGGGGGAGACGGGAAAAGATAACATTTTTTTCAAACACTTGTCGAAACGTGGCTCATTGGCCAGTCTCGCTGATATACACACTTGGGAGCGTTAGTTCGAGACCACTAATTCAAATAAGCTTGATAAAGCGACAGTACGTTGAAGCTAGCTCACATTTTTGCTAAAATAAAAGCCTGGAACATAGGCAGAACGGAATTTGTGCCAGAATTCATTGCTAATCAACGTATCTGTGTTTATTTCCATGAAATTGTGGGACAGTGGTCTTGATGGTAGTGAGCAGCACCTGGTCAGAGATTTGCTGAATCCAGAGTCGGACAGCATACTCCTTGGTCTTTTTTAGCTATCAGGGAGGTGTCTCCTGAGCCCAGAGGAGAATTCGAGCAGAGGAGTCCTTTCCTGCCGCCATCACGCCAGATAAGCGAATTGGCCAGCTGAGCTCAACATTATGTCCCCTCATCTTGAAATAACTTTATAAAAATACTATTCAGAGGGGAATTTACTTGTCTTAAAATCAGGAACTGTGAACATCTACAATAATGGTCCCTAAAGACAAACTATTGAAGTCATGATGACAAATACCAACAGAGCTTGAACAAAACAAAACCAGTATTACCTCATTTTACCACTACACAAATGACACACATAGAACATTGGTAATAATATATGTCACTACAATATTCATATTAAATACATTCTGTACATAACTTGTAATTTAAATTGATTGTGATTCCTGGTTCCCTTGTAGTTGAATCAGGACACATATTCATTCATGCCAGTAATGAATACATATTGTTATTTGAAACGTTACTAGTGACTTCTTTAAGATATTCTCATAGAGTGTTATATGTATGTGAGTGTCACAGTGTTGTTAAGAGTAGTGGATTAAATTAAATTGTTTATCTGTCTGTTGTTGTGACTTACACTTCACCATACACATACCCTAGACACATAACGTAGCATCACACTATTCCAGAATAATTCTGACTGAGATATATAGATATGTGGTAGCAAGTAAGGTTATATATAATATACTACTCTTATTAGATATATATATACCTTCACAGCTGATCTCAGTCAGTACACTAAGTCCCTTATAAATATTTATAACATCCCACTTCACCACATATATTGGGGGCTCGTCCGGGATTTTGAATCTTTAACTATTAAAAATATTGGGGGTAATTCACTTCAGGGAATATAAGAATTAAAAGGTATCCTTGGGTGGAATTAAATAAGGTTGAGCTCACGGTGCCTGTTTTGTCCATTAGAGATTGAATTGTTGGTTAGACATTGTATTAAGTTACCTGATAGACAATGGCGGACCTGGCCAAATTTCGATCTGCTGCGGTTCAGACTGCAAAAGAGTTAGGATTAGATGGGCAAGTTATGGTTGCCTATGTCACAACGGAATGTGACAATTTATTGAACGCGAAGAAAGAAGATTAGAAAAAGAAGCCGAAAGAAAGTTAGAGGCTGAGACTAAGAGGTTGCAAGCTGAGGCTGAGACTAAGAGGTTGCAAGCTGAGGCTGAGACTAAGAGGTTGCAGATTGAGGCTGAGGCTAAGAAATTGGAGGCAGAAAGAGAAGACAAAAGATTAGCTGCAGAAAGAGAAGCCGAGGAAAGAAGACAAGCTGCAGAAAGGGAAGCAGAAAAGGAGGAGAAGAGATTACAAAGGGAACATGAGTTACGACTAAGGGAGTTTGAGTTTCAAGGCCATGCTCCTGAAAATGGTGCCAGCCCCTTTGCCTCTGATGCTACGGTTACTCAAGGAGCCTCAATCTCAGCTATGAACTTTCATTTAGATCATTTTGTTGAGAAAGACGATGATATTGAGAGCTATATAAATAGGTACGAACTATTAGCTACCACGTATGGGTTAGAGAGAGAAAGGTGGAGCTTAAAGTTATCTCAGGGACTTCGTGGGGCAGCTTATGAAGTTTTTGCAAAAATGAGCAGAGGTGATCAGGAAAATTATGACATGCTAAAGCAGGCTCTTTTGTTAAGGTATGAAAAGAATGCAGAGTTTTACAGGAAAAAATTTAGGAATGCTAAACTACTGTCAGGTGAAACCTATCACCAGTTCTCTGCACGCATAGAGACATACTTGGAGAAATGGACTTCTCTGGGGAAAACCCAAGATCTTAAGGAAATGGTCCTTATAGAGCAACTAAGAGAGTCCATGGCTCCAGACCTGAGAAAGTTTCTCATGGAACAAGGTGCAGAGAGGCTGGGTGAGTTGCTAAATGTTGCTGAAAGGTATCAAGCAGCTCAAGCAGAGGTAACAGGTAATAAAAAGAAACAGGTGGACAACTTTAGGGCACCACAGAACTTTAATAAATTTGATCCTAAGGATCAAAATAAAGGTAAGCACCAATTTGATAGGCCACGGTATGACAATAAAAATAAATTCCCACAATTCGATGAAAGGAAATATGATGAAAGAAAATCTTTCAACCAAGGAAAAAGGTGGTGTAAAAATTGTAAGATGAACAATCATGACACTGACCATTGTAGAAGGAAACCTCCTCATTTTGCTGCTATGACATCGGGGAAAAAGGAAAAGAAGGGCAAACCTGAAGAATTACAGGAACCATACCACCCCCCAGTGTGTGAAGATGTCATTTGTAATGGTGTCACTATAAGATGTTTATATGATACCGGTTTAGATTACGATTCCGTTGTGAGTTCTCACCTGGTGCAGGCCGATCAATACACCACAGAAACAGTGGAGATTCAAACTGCAACCAAGGATGTAGCTACCATGACACTTCCCGTCGCCCGAATAAAAGTGAAAACGCGATATGTGGAAGGAATCATAAAAGCAGCAGTGATAAATGAGCCAATCTACCCTCTAATATTGGGGTGTAGATATGTCTTCTTGGGGAATCCCAAGAGACCTGTGATATTGGCAACAGTGCAGACCAGATCACAGACAAAGAAGGAGGAGGATAATCCCATAAATACTCACCCAGATGAGATGAGGAAGGCACAGGCTGAGGACAAAACACTCAAGCCATGTTTCAAGAAGTTGCCCAAATCTCATACACCTCCAGGCAAGGGAGAGTTTTATATGAAGAACAAATTGATATATAGGAAGGCTGGATCTGAATCCAATGGTCACGGACAGCTGGTCCTTCCCACTTCATATAGGACTAAAGTGTTGGAACTAGGACATGCGATTCCCTTCAGTGGTCATATGGGAATCAGCGCAACAGGACAGCGAATAGCTTGTCACTATTTCTGGCCAGGAATAACTGAAGATATCAAACGATATGTAAAATCCTGTCCAGAGTGCCAACGAGTAGCACCTAAACATTGGACTGCACCAGCAACTCTGGGGGAAATGCCCATAGTGGGAACACCCTTTGAGAGAGTTGCCGTGGATCTTGTGGGACCTCTCACCCGAACCAAGAGAAGGAACAGCTACATTCTGACTCTGGTGGACACTTGTTCTATGTGGGGAGAGGCAGTAGCCCTGTCATCGATTGATTCTAAACATGTGGCAGAGGCATTGCTCACAATTTTCACAAGGTTAGGCTTTCCCAATCAAATCTTGACTGATAATGGCTCTCAGTTCAAGGGGAAACTAACTGAAGAAGTTTTCAGGATCTTTCAGGCCAAACACTTCCATTGTAGTGTGTATCATCCCCAAGGGAACGGCCAAGTGGAAAGATTTAACGGCACATTAATGTCGATCCTAAGAAAGTTGGCACACGAAAAACCAGATACATGGGACCAGTACCTGCACGCCGCCCTCTTTGCTTATCGGGAGGTACCCCATAGTTCAACCGGTATGGCCCCGGCAACATTATTGTTTGGAAGGCCAATAAAAGGTCCACTTGAAGCTATGTTAAGAACGTGGACTGATGAAAAGGCAGAGGAAAACATTACATCTTCATACCAGTATGTGAATGAGCTGACCACTCGGTTAAAAACTGGCTGGAAACTTGCCAATGAAAATTTGAAACAAGCCAGGAAGAAACATGCTGCCTATTATAACAGGAAGGCGAAAGACAGAAATTTGGCTGTGGGAGAGAAGGTACTGCTTCTTTTGCCCGGGAGTCAGAATAAGTTACAAATTGGATGGCAGGGTCCATATACAGTTCTAGAGAAGGTGTCTAGAACAAATTATAAGATAGATAAGAAGGGGAAAGAAAAAATCTATCATGTGAATCTCCTGAAGAAATATTTGGAAAGAGAACATCAGGAAGAGACACACTTGTTGACCTTGTCCATCGCCATGGAGATGAAAAAGGAACCACTTTCATCATTTGAATATCCATTACACCCCTGTGAGACAGCAGCACAGGTGAAAATCAGTACACATTTAACGAAAACTCAGAAAGAGAGAGTGCAACAGGTTCTAAATAATCATGCAGAGGTGTTAACAGACCGACCAGGACATACAAACCTATTGGAATATGATATGAAACTCATAGACTCCACACCTGTCTGTATGAAACCATATTCGATTCCGTTTGCTAAGGAAAAAGCTTTGAAGGAAGAGATAGACTATCTATTGAAGGAAGGAATTATTTCGCACAGTGAGTCTTCGTATAGCTCCGGTGTTGTACTCTTAAGGAAGCCCTCTGGAGAACATAGACTCTGTATAGATTACAGGAGACTGAATGCTATTACAGAAGGACAGGTGGATCCATTGCCGGATACAAATCAGCTGTTTGCCAGACTAAATAAAGCTAAATATTTCTCAAAAGTGGATCTGAGTAAAGGATACTATCAGATTCCAGTAAAGCCTGAGGTTAGACCATACCTAGCTTTTAGTACCTCAGAAGGACACTATGAGTTTAATAGATTGCCATTTGGATTGAAGAATGCGCCTAGTGTCTTCTCTAGAATGATGAGAAAATTATTGGATCCTCTGAATAATCCCTGTATAACAAATTTTATGGATGATATCCTTATAGCAACAGAAACATTTGAGGAACACATTGACTCTCTGAACATGCTGTTTGATCGACTTAGGGAGGCAAATTTAACAGCCCGACCAACCAAATGTTGCGTTGGATGTAAAGAATTGGAATTTTTGGGACACACAGTTTATCAGGGAAACATGACCCCTGACCCAAAGAATTTAGAGAAACTACAGAAAGCCCCGAGACCACAAACCAAGAAGGACGTGAGATCCTTTGTCTCATTATGTGGTTTCTACCAGAAGTATATCAAAAACTTTAATTCCATATGTGCACCTTTAACGGAATTGACACGTAAAGGACTTCCAGATCGCATTACATGGACACCACAATGTGAAATGACTTACCAAGAATTGAAGGAAAAGCTCACAAGTAAACCCATTTTGAAATTACCTGACTTAAGTCAAGAATTCATAGTAAGGACGGATGCAAGTAATATTGGGCTAGGTGCAACTTTACTACAGAAATCAGATGCATTGGATGGGGAATTAAGCCCAGTGGCATATGCTAGCAGAAAGTTGAATAAAGCTGAAATCAACTACTCAACTAGCGAAAAAGAATGTCTTGCAGTAATATGGGCAATAAAGAAATTCAATATTTATCTATATGGGAAGGCATTTAAGTTGCAAACTGACCACAAACCTTTATCGTTTTTAGCACAGGCTAAGCATGAGAACTCTAGGTTACTCCGATGGTCTTTGCTTCTGGCTCCATATAATTTTAGCATTGAATATATATCTGGAAAAACAAATCTGGGAGCGGATTTTTTAAGCCGCCATCCGTGTGATGAGAATCACCGTAAACCCCAGAAATAATAATAAATTTCTCTATGTGAATATAGAATAAAGGACTGACATATAATGTCTGTTTTAAGAGGGGAAGTGTCATGAAATATTCTAATCCACATATATAAATTATTAGGTAAATATGAAGCCTAACAAATAAAATTAATAAAGAGAAGAGCAATGGTAAAATGACAGTGCTGTCCCAAAGAATGTACTCGAAATCCCCCTTGTTTTCTGCTTCGTCTGCAAATTGTAACGCTTTCACGTTGATAGGAAAGCTTACTGTATTATTACCCGCCTTCTTCAATGAAACGTGTGCTGTATTTCTTGGAAAAGCATTGAGACGTACTGCGTAATGACCTAAATTAACCCTAACATTAATTATACTGCGTTACCAAAACGAACGAACAGATGGACTAAAGGGATAAAAAGAGAAGGGAGAGGCAGAAAGCCGAACACTAAACCCGCTTCGCGCGATACACAATTACTACCATCACGCGTGTAAGTCTACATGCACTAATTTTTTTTCAGACGGACAGTGATAAAATACACTACCCTTTCCCCAGAGTTAGGTTTATAAATCATAACAGACTCTTATTAGAAAAGACAACATTATATGGGTTTACGTTTGAACACATAACAGTACCCAGACAGCACATCTTCTAAACAGGAGATAGAAGAAATTGCATATTTTGAACGCAGCCACGTAGCTCCTTTAAATTAGTATTTTTGGGTTCCTTAGGGTTTGCTGACAAATAATATGTAAAACGTTACGCAAATAGTCCAGGAATTAATAAATTATACCCAAAATAAAATATTGGGGGTGCCTGACAGCATAAAATCATTTTCTGCTCATAAAATTTTTTTTATAACGTGTTTGAAAAAACCTTACGTTACATAAATAGCCTACCATGTAAACTCCAAATTGATTGGAGCGCAACAAATGAAAGCCTAACCACGATTGGTCGGGCTATAAATACTATCTTGGTTGTTGGGGGAGACGGGAAAAGATAACATTTTTTTCAAACACTTGTCGAAACGTGGCTCATTGGCCAGTCTCGCTGATATACACACTTGGGAGCGTTAGTTCGAGACCACTAATTCAAATAAGCTTGATAAAGCGACAGTACGTTGAAGCTAGCTCACATTTTTGCTAAAATAAAAGCCTGGAACATAGGCAGAACGGAATTTGTGCCAGTTTGTGCCAGAATTCATTGCTAATCAACGTATCTGTGTTTATTTCCATGAAATTGTGGGACAGTGGTCTTGATGGTAGTGAGCAGCACCTGGTCAGAGATTTGCTGAATCCAGAGTCGGACAGCATACTCCTTGGTCTTTTTAGCTATCAGGGAGGTGTCTCCTGAGCCCAGAGGAGAATTCGAGCAGAGGAGTCCTTTCCTGCCGCCATCACGCCAGATAAGCGAATTGGCCAGCTGAGCTCAACATTATGTCCCCCTCATCTTGAAATAACTTTATAAAAATACTATTCAGAGGGGAATTTACTTGTCTTAAAATCAGGAACTGTGAACATCTACAATAATGGTCCCTAAAGACAAACTATTGAAGTCATGATGACAAATACCAACAGAGCTTGAACAAAACAAAACCAGTATTACCTCATTTTACCACTACACAAATGACACACATAGAACATTGGTAATAATATATGTCACTACAATATTCATATTAAATACATTCTGTACATAACTTGTAATTTAAATTGATTGTGATTCCTGGTTCCCTTGTAGTTGAATCAGGACACATATTCATTCATGCCAGTAATGAATACATATTGTTATTTGAAACGTTACTAGTGACTTCTTTAAGATATTCTCATAGAGTGTTATATGTATGTGAGTGTCACAGTGTTGTTAAGAGTAGTGGATTAAATTAAATTGTTTATCTGTCTGTTGTTGTGACTTACACTTCACCATACACATACCCTAGACACATAACGTAGCATCACACTATTCCAGAATAATTCTGACTGAGATATATAGATATGTGGTAGCAAGTAAGGTTATATATATAATATACTACTCTTATTAGATATATATATACCTTCACAGCTGATCTCAGTCAGTACACTAAGTCCCTTATAAATATTTATAACATCCCACTTCACCACAACCATGTTAGTAGCATTTTTCGACATTGATGGCCTGGTGCATCATGAATACGTCCCTATAGGACAGAGTGTTAATGCTGAATTCTACAAAACAGTCCTGCAACGCCTCCGCGACGCTGTGCGCAGACATCGCCCTGAGAAGTGGCGCACAGGCAATTGGCGTGTTCATCATGACAATGCACCTGCACACAGGTCTGTCACCACAAACGCATTTTTGACGAAACACAACATTCCATTGCTCCCGCATTCTCCATACTCACCCGATCTTGCTCCGTGTGACTTTTTCTTGTTCTCGCAACTTAAGAAAACAATGAAAGGTCGTAGATTCGATGACATTGAGCAGATTCAAGCCAACGCGACGAGACAGATGAGGGCTATTCCGCAAAGTGACTACCAGAAGTGCTTCCTTCAGTGGCAGGAACGTTGGAATAAGTGTGTACACTCACAAGGGAACTACTTTGAAGGAGATAGAACCAAATAGTATGTAAGTCTACTTATTCGAATTAAAAAAAAATGAGTCCCGGAACTTTGTGAACAGGGGAGTATATATATATATATACACCTCTAAACAGAGCTATATCATTATAAGAGGAATTCGCAGAATTAACTCAGCTGGGGGCTTGAACGGGCTAAAACCGTTGCTTAAGTCCTTCACAAAAGGCGACGCACAGATATAAGTTAACCATTGCTCAGCACTATGCCGCAGCATGGTTCTTGACTTCTTGTGAATATTCCCTTCGGATAGAAGCGTCACTACACTTCTATCTACATCTCTGCCAATACCTTGGACGACCCATTTATATACTCTTGAGTTGTGGCCATTGTTGGAGCAAAGCAGGGGAGGCAATCCGTGACAGAGTAAGAAAAAGAAGAGGAAGGGGAAAAAGGAGAAGAATAAGAAGACGGCGACGACGACGACGACGAAGAAGAAAAATTAGAAGAAGAGAAGTAGGATGAAGAAGAATAAAAAGAAGAGATAGGGGAAGAAGAAGAAGAAGAAGAGCAGGAGGAAGAAGAAGGAGAGAAGGTGACGAAGAACAAGAAGAAGAAGAGCAGGAGGAAAAAGAGATGAGGAAGAAGAGACCAGGAATATGAAAGAAAGGAAGAAGAAGACGAAAAAGAAGAAAAAGAAGAAGAGACGAAAAAGAAGATGATGAGGAAGAAGGAGAAGATGATAAAGAGGAAGAAGAAGACTAAGAAGAAGGGGAGGTAGAAGAAAAAAAAGAAGAAGGGACAAGTAAGAGGAAGAAGAGATGAGGAAGAAGGATCGAGGAAGAGGAAGAAGAGATGAAGAAGAAGAAGAAACGAGGAAGATGAAAGAGAGGAAGAAGAGAAAAAAGAAAAAGAGGAAGAAGAGGAGGAGGAAGGGACAAGGAAGACGAAGAATAGATGAGGAAGAAGAGGAAGAGGAAGGAGGGGAAGAGCAGGAGGAAGAAGTACAGGAGGGGGAAGAGGAAGGAGGGACTAGGAAGAAGAAGAGGAAGAGGTGATGAAGAAGAAAAAGAGAAAAAGGGACGAGGAAGATTAAAAAGAGGAAGAAGAATTCGAAGAAAAAGTTCAAGAAGAAGAGGAAGGGACGAGGAAGAGGAAGAAGAGCAGGAGTAAGAAGAAGAGGACGGAGAAGAATAAGAGGAAGATTATGATGATAAATAAGAGGAAGAAGAAGAATAAGAAAAAGAAGAAGAAGAGACGAGAAAGAAGAAAATGAGGAAGGGACGAGGAAGTGATAGAAGAAGAGAAAGAATGGCAAGAAAAGGGACAAGAAGATTAAAAAAAAAAAAAAAAGAAGAGCTTTGTCACAACGTTAGTTGTGGTATTCATTACAACAACTGTTAACATTTTGCACGACTTGTCTCGGCAGATCGATAATCTTAAAAAAATTACAGCCTAACTGCGAGTTGTAACCCCTTAACGCCAGGTGTTACACATAAGAATTTCACCATGTTATCTGTGTACGCAATTTTTTTCTAATGCAAGGTAAATAACTCTTGGAATTGGAGTTACGTTTTACTTTAGGTGGTTATCTGTTCTTATGCCGTTCGGTTGCCGATATTATTGCGGGTTGACCGATGTTGGGTCATGTCCATTTATGGAGCGCTCAGGCCCACTTTTCTTGTATACGTTTGTCAACCTGCGTCGATAGTTATTTCCTATCCTTATAAGGCTCGATTTTAAGTGTAGTTCTTAGAATGTGCCCATAGCTTCGACGTTGTGTGAATTGTATTCAAGTCGAACGGTTCTGCGCATGTCTGTTGTTTGGTTGTGGTTTTGTACCAGCTTCCGCCCGTGAGTGTCACAGATTTTGTCGAGTGAGACAGACGCGTTTTTCAGCGTCTGTCATGATTATATTGTTCGGGAAATGGAAGTCCTCTATAGTGTTCATCTCAGATGATATTTCCTTTTTGTGAGTCAAAGCGCCTGGAGGCGAGTGAGTTGTGTATTTATTCCTGAAGAGAAGGTAATTGCTCTACATTTGATAATCATTGTTGCTAACTTTTATGATTGACATTTTGTGCCTAGTTGTCAACTTTCCGTGGGCGGGAAAGGGTCGACGTTATGAGAAGCTTTCAAATCACGAATCACTATGTTTTTATGCATCGGGTTGATGCATGTCCTAAAGGCTATCTGCTTGTTGGACTTTACTGCTCTGGCGGTTCCACGTCAGTTTTGGTTTGATACCGTTGTTATTTAAGGGAATCAGAGGACATTACTTGATACTCCAGAAGTCGTGCTTGTCTTGATGGAGGTCAGGGAAGGAGAAGGAATTTAATCTCCTGCATTTATACATTTATAAAGATATCGACTGTTATAGAAAAGGATGATGGTTTCCACACCTGAATACATTTACAGTCGATTATGATGCATTGAAGCCCATGATTTGATTCACCATTATTATGCTGTCTGCTGTCGAATGTTGTGCTGACTATGTCGATATAATGAAGACTGTTCTACATGTTAATGTCTACACATCTTGTCATTGTGGCGTCCCAATAAATGATGGAAACGTCACTAGCAGTTACAACATTCATTGACTTTCTACGTCGTGAGTTTATGTGACGTCCTGTGTGGACTCTACTTTACTGCTACCTGCTTGACTCCACATATACACAAACCAGACCAAAGACACCATACTTCTCCGCCTTCATCATCTCTGGTGTCTAGTGGTGATACATCCACATTCTACATCTACATTCAACATTTGGTGGATAATCAGCCATTATCATTTGGTGGCCATAAGCTGGTTTTCGTCTGGTAGCCAGCACATACGGGGTCCCTTACCCACTACATTCAACATTTATTCTTCAACTACAAGAAATGATACTTCAGCGTAGCAGTACTTATGCCAGTGAAATGACAGTACCTGGCGTTGCGACATACGTTGCCAGTTGAATCAACTTGCTGCTATCGAGAAGGCCAAGTTCAGTATTGTTACGAGTTCTTGTATTGAGAAGGCCAAGTTCCGTATTGTTACGAGTACTTGTATTGAGAAGGCCAAGTTCCGTATTGTTACGAGTTCTGGTATCGAGAAGGCCAAGTACCGTATTTACCGTTGCATTATTGAGAAGCTCAAGTACCATCGTCGTGGCAGTTTTGATGCAAGTTCAGATGTGTGATCAACGTTGGATCTTCTATCCTTAGGATGCTGATTGCCATTTTGTTGCTGCTAAAAACTTGTCGCAACTTATTCTGACCATGCATTCTGACTATAGTTAATTTTTAATGCATGGGAAGGAACTCATGGAATTGTAGTCACTTTTATTTCTACAGTCGTCTAATCTTGATAGCTATCGTCAAGAAGTTGTCTTATCTTGATAGCTAGGGTTGCCGATAGTTGTGTGAACGATTTTTAAGTCATGTCCATTTATGGAGCGCTCAGATCGCCAGTTCTTTGAAAACAGTTGGCAATCGCAATGTTTCAAGATTCATTTCCTTTTAAGGTAAAAGGTCTTTAGCCGAACATCGTAGAACATTCTTCGTTTCGTAAATCTGGCTGAGTTGTATTCGATTCGCGTGTTCTGCGCATGTCTCTTTTTGTGGCGTTGTTTAAACGATTTCCGCCCAGGTCAGTCTGAGCAGAGAAGCTGGTAAGGCGAGACGTAGCTATGTGCTAGTCTTCGCTTAGATTATTCAGGAAGGAGTCCTCATGATTGTTGTTCCTTTTTTGAGATGATATATCTCCATGTTATTCCTAATGCCTGGAGGCATATGTGATTATATGATTAAATTCCTGATGAACAGGTAAATGAATCCTTTTTTGCTAAGTGACTTTATCGCCATCTTGTGATGTTGACTTTCGCTTAGCCTGCCTTATTATAAAGTCTATATATTATGACAAGTTTGCTCAGCTCACGATCCACTTCTATTGTCACGCATCGATTGATGCCTGTCCTACGGACTATTTGCTTCCTGAACTTTGTTGATGGATCTAGGTTTGATACCTTTGCTGTATAAGGAACATAGAGAACGATAATGTGGCGCTCAAAAGACATGCCTGTCTTGTTGAGGTCAAAACGAGGAGACCATATTTAATCTCCTAGTTGATATCTACTAGCTCTTATGGAAAGGGGAAGTTTACTACCTGACTACATGAACAGCGGTCTACGATATCCTAAAAGGCATATCATGTACATTAATATTATGCTGTTTGCTGTGCCTGTTGAGTCGACTACTTCGATGATACAATGACTGTTGTGAAAATACCTGTGATGTTTTTCTGCATAACGATGTCCATGCATTTTGTCAATATGGCCATACATATTATATGTTACCAACAACATCACTTGCTTAAAAACATTCATTGACTTCATACGTCGTTATTTGGTGTGACGTTCCTGTTGGAACTGTACCTGTATGACTGTGCAACTATTTTACACATGTACACCAGTCCTAAGTCTACACCATACTTTAAGTGCCAGCACTACCTGCCCTTGGCAACAGAAGATATATGCTACGCAACATTTGGTGGCCATAAGCTGGTTTGGTCTGGTACCAGCATACACGGGGTCCCTTACCCACTTCATTCAACAAGAATTCAACAAGCTGCATCGTTCCAGAAATCAACATACAGCGATTTTTCAAGACATCTACATACAGAATTATGGCAGTACCCGGTGTTGAGTCATACATTGCCAGTTGAAACGTGTTGCTGTCGTTTGTGAAGGTCAAGTGCCGGTTGAATAAGAAGGCCAAGTACCGATTCAAACAATTTACGGTTCTTTAAGAGGGTCAAGTGCCGTTATTTACACTACCTGTACTGTTTAGAAGCTCAAGTACCATCGTCATGGCAGTTGAAGCAGTCCAGATGTGCCATCATCGTTGGATCTTCATTCCTTAGGACGCTGATTGTCATCTGTTTTTTCTGCTGTGGCTGACGTTTGGATACCAATAAGTTAAGTGGCCTGTTTGTTTGTGAACTGTGCCCTTATACTTCTACTGAGTCTTCTGTGTTTCATCTCATTCCTTTGTTTACATGTTATATGTTTATATGTTATTTGTATATTTATTTAACAAATATAGGTTTATGTTTCTGCGGGTTTTTTCGGTTGGGCGGAGACTCCCTTTTAGATCTTACCACGTGATAGAGGTCGTCTATTGTGAGCGTTTTCTGTAGGGTTTGCAAATTTCCGATACTGGAATTTGCTAAGCGACTTCTGTTGCTATTTATGTTAGCTGTGATGACATGTTTTAATATTGTTTTCGTTATTATTTCACTTTCTTTAGTTTTGTTTTGATTTGTTTGTATTTGTTAGCCTACTCTTGTCTATAATTTAGTTTCATACAACATTTTTGTTTATACACTGTGGTGTCATGTGTATTGTTTAATATCCTCGTAGATATCATCACATTTTTTTGTGATATTTCTTTATTTTTCGCTGTATTTTTTGTTGATTTCTACGAATGTTTTCGTATTGTTGCTAAATCTTTATTATTGTTTACATTGAATATTGTTTACATTGTATTGTTTACAGTGTAATGTTTACATTTTAACTGTTTACATTGTGATATTTTGTTTACATAGTCATTGGTTACACTTTAGTAGTTAATTCACATTTAATAGTGGATTGTGCTGATGCATTACTATTTTATACACTGATGATAAATAAATGATGAATAGTATCATGCACTACTGAATGGGAAGTGCACCTATGATCAAGAGTTGATTGATGATATTCTATAAAGGTTCATATACAAGCTCTTTGACATAGACTTGTTTCCCACAGAGATTGGGATAAGATAATGTTGTGTGATTATTCAAGTGCTTGATTTAAGACTTGTTACTATTAAGATTGAAATAAGATAATTAATTATTTCAGGTTGTGATTCATAATATTAGACAATATGTCTACACTTGGTTATTTTATTGAGCAGGGTAAATCCCTTGGAAAGACAGGTGATAAATTGGAGGAATATGCGACTGCTCAATATCAACAAGCTCAAAAGTTGGAAATTGATAAACTGAAGGCTGAAGAGAAAAAACAAAAAGCTGATGATAGAAGATTGGAATTAGAATTTGAACAAAAGAAATTGCAGATGCAAGTGGACGAAAAGAGATTCCAAATGGAAATTGAAAAACAAAATAGAGAAGCTGAAGCTGAACAAAAAAGATTAGAAAGAGAAGCTGAAGCTGAACAAAAGAGATTAGACAGAGAAGCTGACGAGAGAAAAACAAAGATGGAACATGAACATCAGGAAAAACTTTTAGCATTTGAGTTAGAAAAGTTGAAATTGACAAATATGGGTAATGTTAATCAGTCATCTGGTGGTAATGTTTGCTAAACCTTTTTTATTTACAAGATCAAGCTACCAGCATTTAATCCATCCAGTGACGATATAACAGTTTGGCTAGATAGATTTGAACGTTCTTGTCGAAATCATAATGTGGATAGATCACAATATGCTAATCAGTTATCTGAGATACTGAAAGGTGACACTCTGACTAGTTTATGCTTGTTAGAAGAGGCTGATCAGAATAATTATGATGTTATCAGAGCAGCCTTGTTAAAAAAATATCAATTAACAGAGGAAGGTTACCGTCTTTTGTTTAAGAAAATGGTACCTGAATCAGGGGTAGAATTCTCAGAATTCATTGCAAGGACACGTCTTACATTTAATCGTTGGATTGAATTGTCCAAAACAGAAAAGACATATGAAGCTCTTATGGACTTGTTGCTCAGAGACAAGATTATGTCAAGTGTAAATAAACCATTCCTTGAATTCCTACATGAGCGTAAACCCAAGACACTAAAAGAAATGGAAGAATATTGTACCCAATACGTCACTGCACATCCGGACGTAGCTTTTAGCAATGCTAAGGTTAAGGAAGGTATGCCAGTTGCTTCAGCAACACCATACAACCCTAATTACTCACACAAATTTCAGGGACCACAAAATAGGTTTGATAAAAAGGGTAACCATAATAGTTATCAAAACCAAGGTAACCAATCATTTCAGGGTTCTTCTGCGAGGAACTGGAGACGAGCCGACAGCCCTCGATTCAGAGGTGGTCACAATTATAGGAATTTCCGCAGAGGAAGTCATTATAGAAACTATCCAAGTTATCCTTCATGGAGACAACAAGATCATAAGTATAGAGATACTCATTATAATGAATATGATAATGGTAATCATGAGAACTATGACTCAAACCCAAATAGGGGTTACAATAGAGGATACAATAATGATTATAGAGGCAATAATAATCGAGGTAGATCACAATACATAAAACATAAATCACATTATCAGGCAAACTCTGCACAGCAAGAGTCACATGAAGCCTATAAACAGACTAAAGATAATAATGACGCTAATAATATGGCATGTTCCGCTTTTGATTTTGGAAGAGCATCTGAGTGCCCCCAATACAAAACATTATTTGAACCAACTACGGTGTCCACTTTAAGTTGTGGCCATCCTCTTCCCGCTCTTCCTGCGTCAGTAGCGCATGATGGAAGAGGTTCTCTTGTCTTACACAAAGGTTTAGTAAATGACAATCCAGTCTCAGTTCTTTTTGATTCTGGATGTACCACAATTGGTGTTAGGCAGTCACTCGTAGATCCTTCTCGTGCTACAGGAAAAGTAGTCAAATGTGTAACATTTGGCGGCACCTTAGAGAAATATTCTACTGCTATCATTAGGATTGCTACTCCTTTCTTTACAGGAGATGTACACGCATGTCTTCTGCCGAATCCGATCGCTGATCTTATCATCGGTCGTATTCACGGAGTCAAAGAATGCACTCCGCAACAAATTTCCGTTTGGGAAAAACAAAATATGCAAATTGCTAATGCTGTAGTCACTAGAGCTCAAGCTCTTAATATGCCTCAAACTTCATCTACTGAAGATAATGAAGTGCATAACCAAGATGATCCCTTGGTAATTTCTCGTGACTCGTTTATAAAACAGCAAGAAGATGATCCGACTCTAAAGAAATTCTTCACTCTTGCAACAAAAGGTGATCCGAATAAAGATACAAATCGTAAATCTTGGATTACAATGAAGAATGGCGTACTTGTACGTATGGTTCAAGACTCCATTAAGTCAAGTCATTCTCAGATTCTTGTACCCAAGAATTTGAGAGTTAAAATTTTGCAGCACGCTCACGACTCTCAGTGTGCTGGACATATGGGTTTTTCCCGTACGAAGTCTAGAGTTCTTGCGGCTTTCTTTTGGCCTTTTGTAAACAAGGACATACGGATTTATTGTCGATCTTGTAAAGTATGTCAAGAGGTCAAATCCAAAGGTCCACGCCATGCTGCACCTATTCAGGCTGCAGACATTCCTATTCGGCCGTTTCAGAAAATGGCAATAGACATTATTGGTCCGTTTAAGATCAAATCTGCCAGAGGACATCAGTTTATCTTAACGTGTGTGGACATGTGCACACGTTGGCCAGAGGCTATACCTCTGAAGAGCATTTCCACCGCCGATGTTGCAGACGCTCTTTGGCTAATATTTTCTCGTCTGGGATTCCCCGGAGAAATATTATCAGATCATGGCACCCAACTAATATCGGATACCATGTCTCAAGTGATGTCTACTCTACAGATAGAGAGATCTTTGAGTAGTATCTATCATCCAATGTCTAATGGGATGGTCGAACGCCTAAATAGAACACTCAAAAACTTATTAGGGAAAATAACTGAGGATCATCCTCAAGATTGGGACAGGGTTTTACCTGCAGCCCTCTTCGCTTACAGAGAGGTCCCCAATGAACATACAGGATTTTCTCACTTTGAACTTGTCTTTGGCGCGCGACCGCGCGGCCCTATGTCTTTGCTTCATGATCTCATAACCGCTGATAATATTACCGATGACACAAAATCCTCTTACGAATATGTCATCGCGCTGAGACAAAAGATTATCGAAGCATGCAAATTAGCAACTTCTTCTTCTGAATTTGCTAAACAGAAGGCAAGGCAATTTGCCAATAAGAAAAGAACCTTACGACAACTTTGTCATGGTGAAAAGCATTTGTTTTGCTACCTTGTAGGGAAAACAGACTTCTTATTTCTTGGAAAGGTCCGTACGATATAATATCGAAAATTTCAGATGTTGACTATATTGTCGATATTGACGGGAAACATAAAACCTTCCACATCAACATGCTTACAGAATTCCATGAACGTCCTGATTATTTACAGCCTATTTTCCAGGCAACGGACGATTCTCCAGTCCAACATGGTCATTACTCATCACTGTCCGTAATACAGGATGAGGAAACAAGTTTTTCGGATGTTAATCTTCCGCTTCCGATGATTCCACTTCATTCTAGTGAATCATGGAAAAATGTTACTGTTTCTCCTGATTTATCTCTAGGAGAACAGCGACAAGTTTCGGTTATGTTACAAACATTTCAGGATGTCCTCACTGACATCCCTGGACAAACTCATGTCATTGAACATGACATTGTTCTAACTGACCATACTCCTATTAGAGTCAGACCTTATCCTATTCCTATACATTTTCAAGCACAGGTTGAGAAGGAGTTGGATGAGATGATAGATTTAAAAATAATTGAACCATCCACTTCTGCATATTCTTCGCCGATGGTTATTGTTCGAAAAAAAGACAATAACATACGTCTTTGCGTTGACTATCGCAAATTGAATCAAGTTACGAAGTTCGATGCTGAACCTATGCCTTTACTAGAAGAGCTACTTACTAGGCTTTCTAAATCTCATTTTTTCACTAAACTTGATTTGTCTAAAGGATATTGGCAAGTTCCTTTATCTGAACGCGCCAAACCTTTTACTGCTTTTTCTACACCAAGAGGCCTTTTTCAATGGAATTTCATGCCTTTCGGCCTTATGAACGCACCAGCTACATTCGTACGCATGATGCGTCGAATCCTATCTTATCGGTCAGATGTCATTGCATACCTAGACGACATCTGTCTTTTCAGCGATACTTGGGAAGATCACTATTCGGGGTTAAATGAATTACTGTCTACTTTACGCGAGCATAATCTGACAGCGAAACCCTCTAAAGCCTGCATTGGTTTTAGCGAAATCTCTTTCCTAGGCCATCGAGTTGGTCATGGTTTCCGAAAGACAGAGGACCATAATATCACTAAGATACTTAACATCTCTATTCCTAAGACTAAAAAGCAAGTGCGAAGTCTCTTAGGTCTTATACAATTTTATGGACGATTCACTCCGAATCTATCCTCTATCATGGCACCTCTTTCTACACTACTAAAGAAAGGGTCTCCTAATATGGTTCACTGGTCTCAGGAATGCCAATCCTCGCTGGATAAGATCAAAACTATGTTTTCAACACCACCTATTCTAGTGTTACCTAATAAAGATAAGACATTTGTTCTTCGTAGTGACGCTTCATCCACTGGGATTGGAGCGGCACTAATGCAAGAGTACTCTGGAACTCTGCATCCTGTAATGTATATCTCCAGAAAACTTAATTCTGCAGAAAGGAATTACTCGGTCTTAGACCGTGAACTGTTGGCTATGGTCTGGTCAATTCTCAAACTACAAAGATTCCTTCTAGGCGCACATTTCATAGTAGAAACCGACCAGAAAGCTCTTACGGCTTTACAGAGTAAGAATTTGAAGAGCTCGAGGTCTACTCGATATGCAATTGCTCTTCAACCTTTTCACTTCACGGTACGAGCTATCCGTGGTTCGGATAATGTGATGGCTGACATTCTGTCTCGATGCCCACATGATTCCAACTAATACTTTTGTCCTATATTTCCAGATATATTACAGATCCATAATACAGCTATATTATAATAATACATTAGCACATCTGCTCTCACTTTATGTGAACTCATATTAATGTGCTTTGTTATCATCTTCTTCTGTTACCATCTTTAATATAACAGAAGAAGGCTGAGTAGGCAATATAAGGGCCGAAAGTTCACTCGGCCACGATTATTAATAAAAATGTATTGTATATTATGAAACTTAATGGTGGTTAAATAGGATTATATTGATTGTATTTTCTCAGCATGTCATTGATGGTCTGAGAAGTTACCTTATTGTTGTCAAGCATGAAGAGTTGTGAAATCTATACTTACCGTTGGAACGACAGAAGATGTCTACTTTTGTCATTGACCTGGATCTTCATTTATCGTCAACCTATTTCATTATGTATTACTTTATAATATTATTACATGTTTAAGTAATGTAATATTTACTATCACATGTGTACATCCTTTTGAAGAGGTGCTAGGATAATGACATCGCTATTTTGTTGATGATTATTATTACACTTGCATACAAGATATGTATATTATGTGATGTATGGTTGGTGGCACCTCCCCGATATATTTATATATCTTGAGACAGATTTTCTCTGCTGAGATATATTCTCACTTGTCACTCTATGTGTCGATTTAGCCTCATGTTAGGCAGTTTGTCTATTTATCCGCGCATAATTCGTGCGTTTGAGCCGCTTTTAGCTTGCTCATGGATTTTAAAAAAAAAAATGTTTCTTTTTTTTTTATCGGGAGGTTGCGGTAGTATGTTACACATAAGAATTTCACCATGTTATCTGTGTACGCAATTTTTTCTAATGCAAGGTAAATAACTCTTGGAATTGGAGTTACGTTTTACTTTAGGTGGTTATCTGTTCTTATGCCGTTCGGTTGCCGATATTATTGCGGGTTGACCGATGTTGGGTCATGTCCATTTATGGAGCGCTCAGGCCCACTTTTCTTGTATACGTTTGTCAACCTGCGTCGATAGTTATTTCCTATCCTTATAAGGCTCGATTTTAAGTGTAGTTCTTAGAATGTGCCCATAGCTTCGACGTTGTGTGAATTGTATTCAAGTCGAACGGTTCTGCGCATGTCTGTTGTTTGGTTGTGGTTTTGTACCAGCTTCCGCCCGTGAGTGTCACAGATTTTGTCGAGTGAGACAGACGCGTTTTTCAGCGTCTGTCATGATTATATTGTTCGGGAAATGGAAGTCCTCTATAGTGTTCATCTCAGATGATATTTCCTTTTTGTGAGTCAAAGCGCCTGGAGGCGAGTGAGTTGTGTATTTATTCCTGAAGAGAAGGTAATTGCTCTACATTTGATAATCAGTGTCGCTAACTTTTATGATTGACATTTTGTGCCTAGTTGTCAACTTTCCGTGGGCGGGAAAGGGTCGACGTTATGAGAAGCTTTCAAATCACGAATCACTATGTTTTTATGCATCGGGTTGATGCATGTCCTAAAGGCTATCTGCTTGTTGGACTTTACTGCTCTGGCGGTTCCACGTCAGTTTTGGTTTGATACCGTTGTTATTTAAGGGAATCAGAGGACATTACTTGATACTCCAGAAGTCGTGCTTGTCTTGATGGAGGTCAGGGAAGGAGAAGGAATTTAATCTCCTGCATTTATACATTTATAAAGATATCGACTGTTATAGAAAAGGATGATGGTTTCCACACCTGAATACATTTACAGTCGATTATGATGCATTGAAGCCCATGATTTGATTCACCATTATTATGCTGTCTGCTGTCGAATGTTGTGCTGACTATGTCGATATAATGAAGACTGTTCTACATGTTAATGTCTACACATCTTGTCATTGTGGCGTCCCAATAAATGATGGAAACGTCACTAGCAGTTACAACATTCATTGACTTTCTACGTCGTGAGTTTATGTGACGTCCTGTGTGGACTCTACTTTACTGCTACCTGCTTGACTCCACATATACATAAACCAGACCAAAGACACCATACTTCTCCGCCTTCATCATCTCTGGTGTCTAGTGGTGATACATCCACATTCTACATCTACATTCAAAATTTGGTGGATAATCAGCCATTATCACCATGGAGCGTTTAAATCTGCACATTAAATTTTATACCTGATTTTTATTTATATTTTTGTATGCATATTTTAGAATGTAACTTTTTTTTTGGTAAGCCTTTCAGGCAACTATCTGCTTGCGAAATTGCCTGTATATGACAAAATTGGCAGTTTTACGTGTCTGGTTATAAATTTTATTATGTAGTCATATATTATGGGGGCCCTCGTCTGGTTCCCGGGGGGGGGGGGGGGGGGGGTATGAAGAGGCCAAAAAAGAATAGCACCACTGCAACATCAGTACAATGCGACTTATATGAGGTTGTGTATGGGAATGGCAACCTCATCCTGTAAAACGAATTGCTGCAGAATCCATTGTTGTAAGAACATGTGAAAGCTTGGTGCAGCTTCCAGCAAGGGGTTCAGCTACAATGGTGGCTTTAGGAGCGCAAAGAAAAATTATGATGAAGATGATATGTCATGACAACCTCATTATGTAAAACAAATTGCCATTGAAAGCACCGTTGTAATAGCATGTGAATGTTAGCTGCAGGCTTCCTGTAAGGGGTAACTGTAGTGATGGCTCCGTGTCTCCATAAGGGGAGCAAAGACACATGATGATGATGATGTCTGGGGCGCTGGGGTTTAGGTTAACCTTCTTTATACACAATATTTTTTATGTCCACTCGTGTCGTTAATACTCGTACGGAGCAGCGGTTTTCATTGCTGCACAAGGTACGATGCATTGACTAGCGTCATACCATGTTTCCGCAGGATTCCTGTAACATTGTCTATCCACTTTCTTCTTGGGTATCCGCTTGCCACACATTTATTAACCTGCTGCTCCCTATGGAGCAGAACCCGTCAACAAAATTCATGCAAAGTACCTCTTGTCCTGTAACCATCCGGTCAGTCTTTCTATGTCTTCTTTTATCCTTTTGTTTCCTGTTTCCATTTATCTTTTCTATGTGTTTTTCGATCTCCATATATATGTGATGGGGCCATAAAAACACCACAGAGGCCCCCTCAAGTTCATGTCATATTTATGTGTTTAACGCCCATATATTTTCGATGTGCGCGCTGCAACGAGTACGCCAGCCCACGTGACTACGCGAGGGCCACAATAAAGCCCCAGCCCACGTGACTGCGCGAGCCCTCATCGCTGGCGTGTGAAAGGTATAACCTTGAGAAGCGTTCAGTTTGGTGAGATTCACAGTAGAGGCAAGATGTGAGACACCCAGAGTAAGCAGAAGTTTGCACAGGATTAGCAATTGTGCACTGGCTGGGTGCTTGTTTGGTGTTTTGTTTAGCATTCGTTTATTTGCTTGTTGTCGCTGATAGGGTTGTGTGAATAAATACAGCCCCTGCCTTAGAATCAAGAGTTTCATTGTTGTTCGGGTCGGTGCGAGTGTGCAAGAAAGTGATCACGTATCACAACATAATCATCATCTCTCGCCTATCACATATCTCTGTTACGTTTGGGATTCCAGAACAAGGACTACCTTGTAATGCTATCAACAGGTTGTCTCAGTGTGTCCTATCTATCTCCAGTGCCTTCTTCTTATTTCATGTTCCACTGGTACTTGTCAGGTTCTATGTCATCAGATACATTAGTGACCTTGTCAGACCACTTCAATTCTTCTGTTCTATCCAAGCACCCATTTATGAAAGTCTGTGACTTTTTGCTTGTTGTTTTTGTTGTTCTCCATGTTTCAGAGCCATACAATTGCAGGGTTGTGGAGTTGGCCAAAGAAATTGTCCAACACCAACTCCTTACATTTTAGAAATCCGACTACAGTTTGTTACTACAGTAGTCAAATGTCATAAAATTCGGAGTCAGAGTCCAGACATGTTTTACCGAACCCGACTCCACTACAAAAACGACTGACTCCACGACTCCGACTGCACAGCTGTGACCGTATAGTATGGGTGTTATTTCATGTCTACGTGAGTGATGGTTATACTGGCTTAAAGCTCGTCAGAGGTGTTAATTACTCAGACTTTATTCGTCTTTTAGGTATCGTTCCGTTCCTCCTACTGTTGATGTATGTGGAGAGCTTAGTGGTTAAGATTTGGATGAGAACATGACAATGCATCTATACATTCCAACAGCTTAAAATCCTTAACAGCCTGGTCATTTTCCAAATGTTTTATTCAACTTCAAAACTGATTCAAATGGTTTTCAATCAAAAACTCAACAATTTATACATGTTTGTACAATAAACGAAACTGGTCGTTTTTTTTTCACGAAGTGCATATTTCCTGTCTAATGCCATCACAAAAAAATGTCTCATAGTATTGTTCATTATTTCTCATATCCTTCAAAATCTCTGGATTCTCAAAGCTTTATATTTAATTTCCTTCCTTTGTAGTTTTTCGTCATTTGCTTTATTCCTTGGTTCAAACATCATCTTCCTTTCAAATTTAGTCCATTTTATTTCTTTCGTAATGAATAGGCTATTCGAACTGAAAATACAAAATGGCAGTGCGACAGTATCTACTTACGTGTTAAGTATAATGATACTTAATCCTTGTGTACAATTACACAATATAAGAATACTTGGTCACATAAAAATGTTGATAACCTCAACATAAAGAGCCAGACTGTGGATATACGTCTATCTGCATTGCTCTTCTCGTCCGGACTCTGCTGGGTATAAATTTCTCGCCGGCAAAATCGTAGTTGGCTTGAGCTGGCTACGTTTTCATTGGATAAACATCACGTGCTGAAGGCGTGATGTCGCTATCTTTAACCTGCATCCTTATATTTCTATGACAACTGTCGGGTAAATTTAGCGTGCATTGTCTCAAACGCTGACCTAGCTGATTTCCACCACTTTGTACCCTACTCTTAAGTTTCTCGAGTTACTTTTATTTTAGTTAAGAATTCTGCTTGTTTATTATAGGGAATGGTATTATTTTTTTATTTAGTTATTATGACTAGACTCTAGCACGAATAAATGCTCAAGTGGTCGGTCAGACGGCCACACAGCCCTATACAATAGGACGAACTTGACATTTGAGTTTAGGGTTCTAATTTTTGTGTTGGTTTTTATTTGCTTCGATTTCAAGAAGCTGAATGGTCATGGGTTAAAGAATGCATTGTTAACATTATAATGTACGAGTTAGTCACATGACATTAGCTCCTTAAGGGCCTTAACATTCGCAAATCTCAGTATGGTATAAGCGACCAGGAGTTCCCATAGTCAAGTAATTAAAGAACGTTTAAATTTTTTTCTTCTTTCTTTGTTGTCGCCATATAAAGAAATAATACTTTATTCTTTTGTGCAATTTTCGGAGGTACAACAATAAAAATGTTATCTTTTTACTTCCCTGGAGAATTGTAGACAATTTTCTGTGTTTGAACTTTCTTGACGGACTTGCATGATTTCCGAAGAACATATTTTGGAAATCCTAAGATTGCAGACTAGCTTTTTTTTCAGCTGAAGTGACGACAACAACATGGAATATTGCTATTATTAATATTATTATTATACACATACTTGCGTTATGATGCGAATGATGATTGTTACTGTCGCTCGCCAATTATGCTGTGTCATTGCTGTAATGTAGCTGGTAGAAGTAGTCGACCATTGAACCTCGCCGATTATGCTGACTCATTGCTGTAACCCGGGCAGCTGTAGTCGACAATTAACTACAAGCATCGGTTCTTCCTCTTCTCTGTTCTTTCTTCTGTTCTATTTTCGCCCTATCCTCTCTGCTTGCGTTTTTTGCTTTCTTTTCTCTTTCTTTTGTCTCTTCGCTGTCTCCTCTCTTTTCTCTGCTGTCTTTTTCTCGCTCCGTTCTCCCCTCTTTTATATTTTCTTTCTCTTATTATTATTAAGGCTATAGTTGGATTAATCACAACTGAGTGAATTGTATATCTGCACCTGTATGACTCATGTTGTTTAAATACATAAAAGAGCTATGACATTATTAGTTGCTGAGTCAATTCAGCTGGGGGCTGAAAAAACACGAGTCAAAATTACCTCATATAAGGGGCGGGAGAATACTAAAAGTTCATTACAGCTTAGATGACCTCAGTTGTTATGCTTGCTTTTCTTTAACATCCTACGTGGCTCCTTTAAAGAGAAGCACCATTCTTCTATTTATATCTCTGCCAAGAGTAATCTTGAGCGAAGGTTGATACCTTTGAATACCCTCTACATTATACTCTAAATTTGACCATAGTTAGACCACTACTGCGGAACAGGGGAGACGATCACGCCACAGAGAGGGCCCAGCTGTGGTGATGCTACAAGAGCGGTAAAGGAGGGATGTATTCTACGTTACCACATGTCGAAAATCTTAGCTTGCAACGCAGTAGAGATGGACAGAAATAAAGAAAAGTCCAAGGCTACCGTCTGTCATCTGGTCATATCAGTGCCATTAAAGGCACCTGTTCTCCTGAATTCAGGACAGGTGGCATCCGGGCAGAAAACAATGGCTAGGTAATTTCTAGTCTGAATGTGGTCTGCGCCGCCCCTGCCCAAACAGTGATTCATACTCACCCATGATTGCAACCGTATTTACTTGGTCAGTACATGGAGCTCTGTTAGATAGGACACACATGTAGAAAACCAGCTGATAGCCTCACAAGGCTGTCCCTGTTCTTGAATCCTAGGGTAAGAGAAATAGAGGAAGAGAAAAACAGAAACACTCGGAGAAGAGAACTGGAGACGGACATGAGCAGAATAAAGAAGATATGAAAAGACACTGAACAGCACATAACAACAGCACATAACAACAGCACATAACAACAGCGCTGGGCATATTTTAGTTGAGGGCCTCTGCTCTGTTGGGGAGCTGAGAGGTGATGATGATGAAATTAAGCTTTCTCCCCTCCCCCCTTCTTTACGGTTTCAATCGCTTTGTTGCGGCCGACGGCTAACTATAATTAGCTACACGTCATTAATGTGCATGAGAAAAAAACACGATTGCTCTTGGCTATTTTTAGCTTCACATGCCGTTACCAATATTTTTATATCAGATTTGTCGTGTCCGCGTTGTGGAGTTTCCCCTTTCCGGTCACGCGCTGCTTGCCACAGGCGCATGTTCAAAGATGCAGTGTATATCTATCGACGAATTTTACTTTCATTTTCTTTTACCACCGGTAAGCGTGCGTAAAATACGAGATTATAGTAAGCCAAGGTTTTTGATTAAGCTTTAAAAAAAAAAAAAAACTGAAAGACTTCCCCGACCTACTTTGTGTGCCTAGCGATTAGATGAACAAATATAGGTAAGGGCGGGTCTTACTGTGACAGACGACAGGAAACTGGCCGAAGTTACGACTGCAATGTCGTCCTTAGGGACAGACGTACAAAAAAAAAAATAGCATTGGAAAAAAAAATAGCATTGGAAAAAAAGTGAGCACGAATAAAAGCCACGAAAAAAAGCAATTATATCAATCGCTAACAATAACTGCTGCTGTTTATCTGTTAAATACAAATAGGAAATAATCTTGTTTTACACGTCTTGCAATCGATTTTACAATCACTTCCAGATGAGCAATATCTCTGAAACTTGGCATTGTTGTGTATTTCCAATGACAATACAATAATCAGTCAATTGTTAATAATTTAATATTGTAATTATGACATTATGAGTAATTAAAGATTTTCGTAAAGAAATGAAACAAATCATGGGCTATAATCAGGTTAATTAAAAATTCAAGAGTACGTGGTGCTTCACGTCGCCTTAAGTCGAGTTCGATCTCTAGATGGCCTTCAAATTGAAGAAATTGATTAAAAGAAATGGATCGCTTAAGATATTTTAGACCAGATTTACAATATGTAAAAATATTGATTATGTTAGAGTATGTCATAATTTTTCTAACACTAAAAATAAGAAAATAAAAATATTTTAAACACACGCTTTTAATGCACTAAAAACCCAAAAATAATTTTTCAAGGAGTTTATAGCTTGCAGTCAAAAAATGTAACATCAAATTGGCAAAAAGCGTGGGGCGCTTAAGCGCTTATCATATATTTTATCCATAAGTGTCTAATGAAGTATAAAGCAGAAGTTAATTTCATGCAGAATCAGCCCAGCACAAAAATATTTATAGAATGTGTGATTCCTATATACACACACTGGGATTCTCGCCGGTGCTACGGAGTTCGTGCACTGTGCTGAAATCCTCCTTGTGTGATCTAAGGGAAGAGATCGGAGCACTGATGGAGTTGTCCGTGTGCAATGAAGATAGTCCTTAAACCCAAACCAAACTAACTCAAGAGACAAAATCGCGTCTCCAAACACTGGCCATTTATTGCCCAACTGACAACAGTGACGCATACGTCACTCCCTTATAACACACCATTCGTTCAACAGAGATCCTTGGCAGTGCACAACCTTTCATAAAAGGCAGTCGAGTTTATGTATCGAAAGCATCTCATAACAACACCCATTTATGAAAGTCAATAGCTTCTTCAATGTTATTTTTGTTTCGACAATATGCTCAGGTACATTTAGAAAGCACAAATCGAAACCGCTTTTTTTTTTTTTAGGACAGGGGAGAGGCCTCCAAGACTGAACCGCCGAGAAGGCGTCTCCCACCCGAACAATTCATCATCATCATCTAAACAACGAAGGTCGGCTACAATGGATCTCCAACGTCTTCTGTCTATTGTCTTGATGGCGCACCCTGATAGACTCTTTCATGTCTATGTCTTGATAGTATCTTCCCACTCATAACTCTGTCTTTCTCTTGGACGTTTGTCTTCTGTCTATTGTCTTGATGGCGCACCCTGATAGACTCTTTCATGGCTAAGTCTTGATAGTATCTTCCCACTCATAACTCTGTCTTTCTTTTGGACGTTTGTCTTCTGTCTATTGTCTTGATGGCGCACCCTGATAGACTCTTTCATGTCTATGTCTTGATAATATCTTCCCACTCATAACTTTGTCTCTCTCTTGGACGTTTGTCTTCTGTCTATTGTCTTGATGGCGCACCCTGATAGACTCTTTCATGGCTAAGTCTTGATAGTATCTTCCCACTCATAACTCTGTCTTTCTCTTGGACGTTTGTCTTCTGTCTATTGTCTTGATGGCGTACCCTGATAGACTCTTTCATGTCTATGTCTTGATAGTATCTTCCCACTCATAACTCTGTCTCTCTCTTGGACGTTTGTCTTCAACTCTGCCTTCTATTATGGTCTTTAGCAAGGTATTATGTATGTCTTTTTACATGGCCAAAATATTATTTAGCTGCCTAACTTTGATCGCCTTTATTAATTCTATTTTCATTCTTAGATTTTCAAGGACCTTTTTATATGTTTTCTTCTCTTTCCATGAGATGCGCTCCAATAACCTTTCCCGATTTAATAATAATAATAAAATACTCAACTACATCTGTCCATTAACTTGGCTCCTATCCGCCTCCCTCCCTAGTTTTGTCTTCCACCAAACTTGGAAACATCTGGGAACAAAATAAACTCATGAAAATAACAACGATACACGTGACCTTATCAGAGTGAAACCGCTAGCTGTCTAGACTCCATTTTGTCCGCACTACAATCGGTGCCAGGCATCGGATATTTCCTTTTACGATTTGCATCATTTTCATTCCTTTTTATGTACTTAACTTAGCTCTTCATTTCGTTCTCTTCTGTTTTTATGAGTTGGTGCCTGACGAATGCATTGTGACCGTAACGGAGGTATTTTCTTTATTCTTTGTCGTAGTATTCGTTGTGTTACTTGCTTTTGTTAATCAGGACGTTTATCACAGTCAGGAACGGCTTTAGAGCGTGCAGCCCCCGGGGCGAATGGTTTGACGTGGGATTTCACCCCTCCCCCCCTTTTCCCCACACTTCTGGCTGCTGTCGTAGCAGACGTATGCGATATTATAAAGTAGCGGGTTCTCTTATATATTAAAATGATGTCATGATGATAGCCTCCATGAAGTGAGTCCCTAAGAATAGACCTGATCACAGCCAACAACGATATTGCTAAAACAAGTAGAATGTAAAATCACTGATTGTGAAATGAGATGTCTGCGAAACAGAAAATTAAAAACACGAAAATAGTTTGGGATAAACGATTCATGTAGAGTTGTAGACAGTGGCGTACTAAAATGGGTGCCAGAGGGCAGCCCGCGCCGAGCTCCAGCCATTTCTCGGACACCATAATGACACTATCGTACTGTCTGAAACTTTAATTGTAAGCATAATATATATTTCGGTGTGCGTATTTATTTATTTTTCTTGAGAAGGGGGAGGGGGGGGAGGGGGGAGTGTGCCTCAGGAAGGATCCGCCTGGGTGCCAAGTACTTTAAGTACGCCCCCCCCTTTTTTCTTTTTGCTTCTGGTTTATTGTTTGATTTTTTTTTTTTTTTTTTAACCATCTTCAATGCACACTGACAACTCCATCAGTGCTCCTATCTCATCTCTTAGGTCAGCGGTTTTCAACCTGTGCGCCGCGGCGCCCTGGGGCGCCATGACTGACGGTCAGGGGCGCCGTGGGTGGGCGTGGATTTTTTTTCGTATTTAGCTGTAAAGAAAACACAGAGCTGTGGGAAATTTCAGTGTCAACCTGCGTGACCCCGGAGAAATTTCACTTTTGATGTTGGCCAGCCTTTGAAGTCCCGCTCCCCCGACCCGCCTATCAACTTTCCGCGCATTCTCCTCGCGCAACCATAGTTGGTAACACGGTGATTTTCTGTTCTCAAACGTTTTTGATTTTGTTGTGAGTTTGTTATAAACTATGGAGAGATTTTTTTTTAATTTGGCAAGTGTAAGTAAAAAGCGAGAACTTGTTGAGGATGACAAGGAAAGTGGTAAAGAGGAAAGGAAACGTAAGTATAGAAAATACGACGAAGGTTACTTAGATTTTGGTTTCACGTGCACTCTTGTGAACAATGAAGAACGTCCACAGTGTGTTTTGTGTTTCAAAGTACTCTCTGTCGAATGTATGCTGCCTAGCAAATTGAAGCGCCATTTAGAAAGTATTCATAAGAATGACGTGGGCAAGCCAAGATAATATTTCTCTAGAAAGCTGGGTCAAATGAAAGAACAAAACTCAGCATTTTCTAAGCAGGCGACGATCTCGAGTAAAGCTCTTCTAGCGCCCTACAAGGTAACCTCCCGAGTAGTCACTGCAAGGAAGTGAAACTCATTTGATTCAACATTGACAAAGTTTCCGCCTTCAAAAAGAAGCTTCTTCTGTGGAAGAGAAAAATCAATGAAGGAGGAGAAATGGACTACTTCCCAGGTTTGCAGCAGTTAATTACAGACGATGAAATAAATTTTAGTGCAGATATTGTTTCTATAATTCAAGGTCACTTATCTCAAATCAGTGTTCATTTTGAAAAATAGTTTCCTGAAAACTGACAGATTTCAGTGGGTTCAAAATCCCGTCAGTAGTGATGCTCCTTGGGACTTCAGTACTGCAGAAAAGGACGAACTGATAGAACTTTCATCACACTCTTCACTACACACGAAGTTTCCATCCATGGCATTGCCAAAATTTTGGTATTCAGTAAAACAGAAGTTCCCAACCTTGAGCAAGAGAGCACTGAAGATATTAATTCCTTTTGCAACCTCCTATTCTGCGAGGCTGGGTTTTCAGCAGTGACTGTCATAATGTCGTGGTTGAGTTAAAGGTGTTAGAGTATTTGTCGAATTAGACAATTGTAGTGAAATCGACAATTCAACACACTTATGTAGTCTAAGCACCACTCACTCTTTCTTCTTTCTCTTGTCAAAATATAGAGAAGTCTATATCTGACTGGCCGCTAATACGTGCGGGGTTTTAAATGACCAGAAACACACACAAGACGAGGTCACTTTAGGACAAATAGTCCATTGCGCTATTATCCCGGCGCGTGAAGTTAGGCCTGCGTACTTGGTGTTAAATCCGGTTGGGCTGTCTTGAACTCTTATTTGTGACTGAGTGCTCCGTTTAAGCACCAAAGTCTGGTGATTTTTAAATTCTGCTGAAGACGCTGGTCTGATAGATATGTTAGAAGCTGCAATGCTCTGACTGGTGATCAAGAGGCGAGTAGGAAACCACTACTGCCAAACACGATTTTCAGATTTGCTATGGCTCGTTACACACTGAGTGAGCTTATTTCCCATTAGAGGGATAGGCGTTGACAAAAAGGATGTACTTCAGGTGCTAGTTACTTTTAGAAACTGCTAGATCGAAGAGAATGTGACGTTCTTCGCCTGACTGGAATCTTGCGATAGCAATGCGTTATATCCTGAAACTGACCAGTGTGAGTTAGTAAAGGAAATAGATTCCACGAGTGAGATGATAGAATAGTGATAGAGGCTGTCTCTGAGATGCGAGAAAATCTTCTCTCTCTCTCACCTATCTTCTACGACAGATTTTAAGCGGTCAGACAGTCTACCACATATACATTAAATATATGTATACCAAACGATCTCTACCCACTCACGTGCACGCACATACAGTGACGACAGGTAGACACACAGACGTGGGGAAACTATAACAATGATTATATAGATATTTAGAACGAGCTGACCAACACGCTGATTAATTTATGGTTAAGTTTATTTATCATATTAAACTTACGACACAACATATAAAATTTACATCAAAAGAAAACATATACAAATAGTCATCAAATTCAAGAAAATACTACAAGGATGATAGACCCGTTATGATCTGCCCTCTAGGTTTAGCCCCCAGTCCCGTTTAGGAAAAAGATGATGGCCCAAAGAGGATCAATGATACATTAGCGGTAATCAAATGATTTTCCCCTGTTAAAGGTATGGATAGACTTAGATATACTCTGATCTATTCTAAGGGAAAATATGGTTAGCAATACTTGCATAAGGACAATTAGAACAGCAAAATGGGTGCCAAATTTCAACAATGGAGAAATCCCTCAGTCCAACATTCACTCTAGACATTCAGCCGTGTACACGTGCACATACTCACTGTTTTGGTAGACATATCTGGGAAACACAATTTTGTTAGGACATTCACATACAGAATCACCAGAGGTAGTCGTAGCCAAGAAAACCCCAGCTCCACAAAGTCAGATAGAATTCACTGCTTCGGGGAACGTTTCCTTGGTATTTCTTATTCTAGGATATCTGTCTATGTCACATTTAAAAAAATCTTGTCCAGGCACGAAAGTTTACAGTGAGCACCGTGTCAATAGCTTAAGTTTTCTAGTAATAGGAATGTCAGGTCGGTGCCTTCTCTCAGTATAGGATTTACTTTGGTCACACCACAGATTTGTCCACAAAAAATAATCTAGTCGGACAATGTTAATGTTATTTCTTGTAATATTCACGCCGCCAGGCAGAAAATTTACGTAGAGTTTATGAAAGAATTTAAGATCTGGCGCAAAGGCCCCGTATTGATCATTACAGTCTTTGAAACCCGTTAGTGGGATATAGTATTTCTGTCTAACTCTGTTGGCATATGCACTGTCAGACCAGTGTTACTTGAGAAACCCACGTGGTTCAAAATAAGGACTGTCTATTTCTTCACAAATATGAAACTCTTATTAAACGCCGGTAAAGTTCGGGTCACCCCAGTATTTCCTGAATAAAAGGAAAAGCACATATAAATCATTTACATATTATGTACTCAATATAACTTACATTTTAAACAGCAAGCCGACCGCTTGACTTATTATTTAAACTTCCGGTGAAATAAGTTATATTTAAATCAATCATCAGGAATTAGGAATATCTGCGTATTCCGTCAATATTCACTGATGTCGCATCTAGCATTTATGAGTTAGTTTAGAAAAAAATACTCGACTGAGTAGTTAGCAGTTAAATTAAATTCATTATAGCTACATGTTTGTTACGCTAGAAATATAATTTATTCTGCTTTCCACTGTATGCGTCACTAGAAAAATAATACAAACTATAAATTAGTTGCTCTGCACCAAATCTAACTAGGGAAATAGCTAAGCGATTAAACACTTTAAACCCTACACACAATACTAGATATATAATATTAATATACCTCGACACAGAATTACTAAGAACTAAACCACTTCGACCAAACTAAAGGCCATCTCTATTAACAGAGATATTTAGAAATCGAACCAAGGCTTGTTCTAGTCTAACTGCGAATTACTGAGTGCCTGAAATCAGGTTTGCAACTCTAGTTATATCTATGAAACGGACAAAGAATCCCACTGTTTCGAAACCACGAAACAGCGCCCGTCTCTCCCCTTCTCTAACACCCTACGTCAGCTTCCCTCATGTCGTAACAGCCATCAGTGACCGAGAGCGCGCGTGAGTTGCAAATCTCAGACAGCCTGTCTGCGGTGCGGAGCGATTTTTCACGCTACGCCGGGTTATTCTGACGACGACTCTGAACTGACACTCATACTACTTCGCACCTCACGCTGACCGGGGCCCACAATGAGCCGTGTCAGCTGGGATTTCCAGACAAATGTCTGAAACTGCGACTCTAAGGTGTAAATATTCGCTCCTACTTAAGCGTTCGGCCGATGCAACTCGTTGTTGACCGGTGAAAAATGCAGACGGATGTCGGCTCTCTCATAGCCTTCTCACGCGTTTACATCGAGAATCTAACTCAAGAGTGTCGTGTCATCTGAAGGTGCAGACCCAAGTCGGCTCGATGTCTGAGATAGCTGCAACTTAATTGCCCTTCTCGTCTGACTGACATCTAAGTAATAGAATTACGTATCCCAGTATGAGAAAAAAAACAAGGTAAAGTTTGAGAATACTGAAGAAAATATTTTTCGCAAACGAGTGATGCGAAAAATACAGGAAAAACAAGTAAGGAAAGATAATAAAATAAAGGATGCGGGTGAGAGAATAGGAAGAAGATGTAGGCAATTTAATGATATAAAGACCTACGTGACAGGACGTCCCCCCTTTAAGATATGGAAGCACTCCATGTCTACGTTATGGAATTAAATTTCCTATAACCGTAGCTTCGGGGTGTCTGTCTTCTTCCCTCTCATCTTCCCCCTCCATCTCTGTCCAATTCCTACTCATGAAGTCTGCCCCGACGTTTCCTTCCTCTGGAATGTCTCCCATGCACGCTTGAAAGAGCGTCGCTGCTTCTGACATTTTTCAAAGATTTCCTGTGTGTGCAGTGGAGTTTCCCTGCCACTATCGTCATCTTCGTCAGTTTTGGCGATCGTCAGGAGATGGTCGGAGGTCGGCACTGGTCTTTCCAAGTATCTCTTTAAGAGATTTAAATGGAAAACCTTCTCCTTTCCTTGAATAGATATCTGGTAGTTAGCCTTAGAAATCTTTTTCAGGACGGTAAACGGCCCTTGCCATCCGATCTTCAGTTGGTTGTTCTCGGTAGGGAGTAACACCAAAACTTTCTCTCCTGCTTCCAGTTCTCTCTCTTTCGCGACTTTCCTGTATCGGTTAGCGTGCTTTGTGCGTGCTCGCTTAAAGTTAGTCGTTGCTAGGTCCCACCCTAGTTTCAACCTTTCCTTTAAAACCGACACATATTTACTTGCTGAGACAACTGTCTCATCCGCCTTCTCGTCTGTCAGAGACTGAAGTAAGGCTTCAAGCGGGCCCTTAATTGGTCTGCCGAATAAGAGTGTAGCTGGCGGAAATCCTGTGGAAGTATGAGGAGATTCTCTGTAGCCAAATAAAGCAGCAGGAATACAAAGATCCCAATCTTCAGGTTTCACTTGTGCCAGTTTACTTAGCATCATGTTGAGGTTTCCATTAGCACGTTCCACGAGCCCATTTCCGGCCGGAGTATATGGCTTAGTGTGGATGTGTTGGGTCCTCAAGATCTTCACGATCTCATCCATCAACAGGTTTCGGTATGGGGATCCGTTATCCGTCAACACTTGCTGAGGGAATCCCAACCGAGTGAAAATCTGCACGAGGGCTTCTGCGACATGCTTGGCATCTGCGCATGTTAGCGGTATAGCTTCTGCCCATAAAGTGCATGTATCGAATAAAGTCAGGATGAACCTGTTCCTTCTTTTAGTCCTTTCGAAAGGCCCTAAAATGTCGATCACAACCCGTTCGAATGGTGTTCCCACTATTGGCATTTCACCCAAAGAGACTGGGGGTGTCCGTTGCTTGGGTGGTACACGTTGGCACTGGGCACAGGATTTGACGTACCTGATAATATCAGTGTTTACTCCTGGCCACCAATAATGAGTGGTTACACGTTGGTTTGTGGCGTTCTGTCCCATATGTCCGCTGAAGGGAAGAGAGTGCCCCATTTCTAGGATTTGGCTTCTGTACTGTTTCGGTACTAGGAGCTGGTTGTAACCTTGGTCAGGCTTGCCCGTTCTGCGATAAAGTACGCCATCCTTAGAAAAAATGTCCCCGTGCTGTCTGGGTTCCTTAGCCATGGGCAGTTTCCTAAAGCAGGGTGCCAAAGTAGGGTCCTTGTATTGCGCTTCTTTAAGTTCCATAGGTAACAAATTAGGCGCAGGCTCCCGTTCCTTCTTGGTTTGCCCTCTTGTAGTTACTGCTGCCACAATCGGCTCTTCCGGTTTCCCAATACACACGTATCTCCCGCCAAGTATGACTGGGTAGATGGGATCATCCATAACAGCCGCTTTGATCACACCTCTGACAAAGTCAGAGTGGATCTCCACCAATGCAATGGGAAGCGCTGTAGGTGCCTCACTCTTAGAAACTCCACAAAGTTTGACGGTCTCTCCTGTCTCTTGACCGGGTTTAACCAGGTTTCTGGCAACAATGCAATCGTAAGAAAGCCCCGTGTCGAATAAACAAAGACTTTGAGAACCGTTCAAAATAACAGTACCTCGCGTTGAGGGTCTATCCCCAACAGGTTGGGAATCACTGTCAATAATTCCGCCTTGCGAGACTGTTAGCAAGCATCCCATGCGTTTAGGCTCGGTGTGCTCGCTCTGATCATATGTCCCGTGCTCAGGGGTTTTCCCTTTGCCACCTTGACCTTTCTGGCTACGCTGCCATGTAGGGCGGTCGGGTTGATCAGATTGTTTGGGGTGGTTGGGGTACTTGTTCTTGTAGAACTTGGATTTTTCAGGAGGGGGGTTTTGAGGTCCAGTTTCTCTGTGGTTATTTTGGTTAGAAGCCTGAGAAGATTGCTCTAGGTTATGTTTTCGAAAATGCTCCTCTGTCGGTTTCCGCTTTGTGGCCGGTAGTTCAGCCAGCGTTCTGTGTACAAAACGCTCAGGGAGACTTTTCACAAAATGTTCTTCAAGTTTTTCTGAATTCGCCCCCCTGCTCAGCGAGAAATCTCCGGGTAATCAAAGCAGACAAAGTGTTCTTTATTTGTTCTGTTAAAACAAATTCCTCAAGACCTTCATAGGTAGAGGGGAGCTGCGAGAGCTCAAGGCACTTTGTCAAATATCCCTTTAGACGGGAAAAAAACTGGTGAAAAGATTCAGAATTCTCCTTTCTGCTGTTGCGAAACACTGGAGAAAATCAAGATGGGCAAAGCAGTTTCGCAGGGCATGATTGGTTCTCGCTTCACATCAGAGAAGAGTCTAAGCTTTGCCCTCTCGGCCATATTTATGTCAGTGACTTATGAAATTAAGTACATGGGAGCATCAGGCGACCTGTTACTCCTAAGGGTCCTACAGGCAGCATGGTGCAACAAGACCATACCAAAGGATTGGGAGATCGCCATCATAATACCAATTTTCAAAAAGGGTGACAATCGACAGTGTGGAAACCATAGAGGCATATCCCTTCTCAGTGTCCCTGGAAAAATCTACTCTAGAATCCTAGAGCAGAGACTCAGACGCCTAGCTGAGCCACAGTTGGATGAGGTCCAGTGCGGATTCCGAGCAAACCGAAGTACTCAAGACCTAATCTTCACACTCAGACAGCTGAGTGAAAAGGCCCTTGAGTATAAGAGAGAGATCCATCTTTGTTTCATAGATCTGGAAAAGGCGTTTGACAGGGTCCCTGGAGCAAACTTTGGGACTGTTTGGCAAGGAAGAATATTCCAGCACCTCTGATTCATGCTATACAGAGCTTCTACAAGTCTTGCAGAAATTATGTGAGGACAGCAAACCATAAGTCAGAAGAGTTCAGGACCACCACTGGTGTAAGACAAGGTGATATCCTATCACCTTACCTCTTCATACTCCTTATGGACGATGTCATAAAGGCATGTAAGGAGAGAACAAGAAAGTATTCAGTGGGGTACTGGAAGATGAGACAGGTCTATATTTCAGAGCTGGCATTTGCTGATGATGTTGCCCTGATTGCTAAATCAGAGGCACATCTCCAATCCAACCTGCAAGTCTGGAAGGAAGAGCTGGAGAAGAGAGGGATGGTCATAAGCAGCTCTAAAACAAAATCCATGGTGATATCACGAGAAGAAAGAAGACATCAGATTAAGCTGGGAGAACAGGTCCTGGAGCAGGTCGACCACTTTAAATACCTCGGAGCTATTATAGACCGAAAGGGAGGCATCAAAGAAGAGTTGGCCACTCGAAAAGCAGCAGCTGGGAGACTTTTTCAGGCCATAAATCGAGGATTCCTCAGCAAGAGAGAGGTTGGTAAGAAAACGTAGATGGCTGTATACCGCTCCACCTATGTCCCAGTCTTGACATATGGATGCGAGTCATGGGCAATGACTACAACCCATAAAAGCCAGATCCAAACCTCAGAAATGAGGTATCTGAGGAAGGTGGTTGAAGTAACAAGAAGAGACATGGTACGCAACCAGACGATACGTCAAGGCCTAAAATGCCACCCCCTACAGACCCAAGTAGAACAGTCCCAACTAAGATGGTTTGGCCATGTCTGCAGAATGGGAGAAGATCGGCTACCACGACAAGCATGGGAAACAAAGAGCCAAGGATCCAGACCCCGAGGACGACCCAGAGTCCGCTGGGAGGACAACATTAGACAATCTTTGAAGGACCGAGGACTAGAATGGAACCAGGCCAGGAGGAAGACAGCCAATAGAATAGTCTGGCGCTCTCTCTTCCAAACCTCTACACCTCACAGTAGAAGGGGAACGACTAAGTAAGTAAGTAAGTACTCTGGTTGCTACCACTTACGAGAAAATACCAAATAAAAGATGATATACTTAACCCTAGGATACCTCCTCCAAAATAAAATCTAACTATCGCTGCTATTATCGGCAATAAAGCACCTAATGCAAACACGACTACGCCAACTAAATGGTAGTTAAGATTTATTCCCTGAAAAATAAGTTGCTACAGTGGAAAACACAATGATTATAGCAAAAATTTCGGAGGAAAAAAAAATCCCTTTTATATTTAATCCAGTATCAAGTTCACCCCCTGAAGACAGTTAGGGTAAGGGAGGCAATTAATCTGAACAAATAGTCCGAAACGCACTCCTTAGCTTTGCTCAAACACCTACTTCTTCAGTACCCGGTGAATGTTATACACTCACCACTTTACCAGCGTTTAGTATTACAAATCAACAATTAACATATATTCCGACAAAATCAACCTGTAAACCAAATGTATAATGCTTCTTAATGCTGTGGAAAAACAATTATTAGTCGTGTGGTCAGCACGCCCATAAAACAGATCGTTAGTCTAGGGGATAAATTATTATAAAATAAAACTCACAAGACAATCACACTCTTACTCTATTACAGAATGAAGAATCTTAAGTTCAAAATCCCGATAGACGAGTCCACATTTGTCGTACTCGTCTTCCTATTCTAGGTTCAAAAATCCGTCGGACGAGACCACATTTGTCGTAGATTTTCGATAGGAGAATTAAGACTTGGGTTGGTCCCTTCTGAATAGCTTGGAATGAGTGAGAGTCCCAGTGTGAGTTAGTAAAGGAAATAGATTCCACGAGTGAGATGATAGAATAGTGATAGAGGCTGTCTCTGAGATGCGAGAAAATCTTCTCTCTCTCTCTCACCTATCTTCTACGACAGATTTTAAGCAGTCAGACAGTCTACCACATATACATTAAATATATGTATACCAACAGATCTCTACCCACTCACGTGCACGCACATACAGTGACGACAGATAGACACACAGACGTGGGGAAACTATAACAATGATTATATAGATATTTAGAACGAGCTGACCAACACGCTGATTAATTTATGGTTAAGTTTATTTATCATATTAAACTTACGACACAACATATAAAATTTACATCAAAAGAAAACATATACAAATAGTCATCAAATTCAAGAAAATACTACCAGGATGATAGACCCGTTATGATCTGCCCTCTAGGTTTAGCCCCCAGTCCCGTTTAGGAAAAAGATGATGGCCCAAAGAGGATCAATGATACATTAGCGGTAATCAAATGATTTTCCTCTGTTAAAGGTATGGATAGACTTAGATATACTCTGATGTATTCTAAGGGAAAATATGGTTAGCAATACTTGCATAAGGACAATTAGAACAGTAAAATGGGTGCCAAATTTCAACAATGGAGAAATCCCTCAGTCCAACATTCACTCTAGACATTCAGCCGTGTACACGTGCACATACTCACTGTTTTGGTAGACATATCTGGGAAACACAATTTTGTTAGGACATTCACATACAGAATCACCAGAGGTAGTCGTAGCCAAGAAAACCCCAGCTCCACAAAGTCAGATAGAATTCACTGCTTCGGGGAACGTTTCCTTGGTATTTCTTATTCTAGGATATCTGTCTATGTCACATTTAAAAAAAAATCTTGTCCAGGCACGAAAGTTTACAGTGAGCACCGTGTCAATAGCTTAAGTTTTCTAGTAATAGGAATGTCAGGTCGGTGCCTTCTCTCAGTATAGGATTTACTTTGGTCACACCACAGATTTGTCCACAAAATAATCTAGTCGGACAATGTTAATGTTATTTCTTGTAATATTCACTCCGCCAGGCAGAAAATTTACGTAGAGTTTATGAAAGAATTTAAGATCTGGCGCAAAGGCCCCGTATTGATCATTACAGTCTTTGAAACCCGTTAGTGGGATATAGTATTTCTGTCTAACTCTGTTGGCATATGCACTATCAGACCAGTGTTACTTGAGAAACCCACGTGGTTCAAAATAAGGACTGTCTATTTCTTCACACATATGAAACTCTTATTAAACGCCGGTAAAGTTCGGGTCACCCCAGTATTTCCTGAATAAAAGGAAAAGCACATATAAATCATTTACATATTAAGTACTCAATATAACTTACATTTTAAACAGCAAGCCGACTGCTTGACTTATTATTTAAACTTCCGGTGAAATAAGTTATATTTAAATCAATCATCAGGAATTAGGAATATCTGCGTATTCCGTCAATATTCACTGATGTCGCATCTAGCATTTATGAGTTAGTTTAGAAAAAAATACTTGACTGAGTAGTTAGCAGTTAAATTAAATTCATTATAGCTACATGTTTGTTACGCTAGAAATATAATTTATTCTGCTTTCAACTGTATGCGTCACTAGAAAAATAATACAAACTATAAATTAGTTGCTCTGCACCAAATCTAACTAGGGAAATAGCTAAGCGATTAAACACTTTAAACCCTACACACAATACTAGATATATAATATTAATATACCTCGACACAGAATTACTAAGAACTAAACCACTTCGACCAAACTAAAGGCCATCTCTATTAACAGAGATATTTAGAAATCGAACCAAGGCTTGTTCTAGTCTGACTGCGAATTACTGAGTGCCTGAAATCAGGTTTGCAACTCTAGTTATATCTATGAAACGGACAAAGAATCCCACTGTTTCGAAACCACGAAACAGCGCCCGTCTCTCCCCTTCTCTAACACCCTACGTCAGCTTCCCTCATGTCGTAACAGCCATCAGTGACCGAGAGCGCGCGTGAGATGCAAATCTCAGACAGCCTGTCTGCGGTGCGGAGCGATTTTTCACGCTACGCCGGGTTATTCTGACGACGACTCTGAACTGACACTCATACTACTTCGCACCTCACGCTGACCGGGGCCCACAATGAGCCGTGTCAGCTGGGATTTCCAGACAAATGTCTGAAACTGCGACTCTAAGGTGTAAATATTCGCTCCTACTTAAGCGTTCGGCCGATGCAACTCGTTGTGGACCGGTGAAAAATGCAGACGGATGTCGGCTCTCTCATAGCCTTCTCACGCGTTTACATCGAGAATCTAACTCAAGAGTGTCGTATCATCTGAAGGTGCAGACCCAAGTCGGCTCGATGTCTGAGATAGCTGCAACTTAATTGCCCTTCTCGTCTGACTGACATCTAAGTAATATAATTACGTATCCCAGTATGAGAAAAAACCCCCGGTAAAGTTTGAGAATACTGAAGAAAATATTTTTCGCAAACGAGTGATGCGAAAAATACAGGAAAAACAAGTAAGGAAAGATAATAAAATAAAGGATGCGGGTGAGAGAATAGGAAGAAGATGTAGGCAATTTAATGATATAAAGACCTACGTGACACATACAATGATTCCACACAACCATTAGAAGTTTCTATCAGAAAGTAATAAGTGACTATCTCTTATAATTCAGTGTTATAGTGCCCGCACATCACTATTCAGTTTTAAGTGAATAACCTACACTGCTGACATTTCCTTACAGTAATGACAGTTATTTTAGCCTACTCTTAACCCATGGTAAGCACTGAACGGACTATGAGGTTATGTCTAGTAAGTATCTGTTATCGTAAGTTTACCATTAACCCATTGTAAACAATAACACAGGGAGACACGTACTGCTTAAGCACCCATTTAACTAAGGCGGTAGGCGGCGCTACGCTATCACTGAACTAATTACCGGGATAAATCACCTAAAATACTTCAAGTCACACTCCTATTAGATATATATAAAAGCTAACATGAATATATATATATATATATATATATATATATATATATATATATATATATATATATATATATATATATATATATTATAAAAGATCTCTACTCACCCCGAGATGACGAGAATGGCAACACAATCCAGTTTTTGTGTTAACGTCTGCCTGTCTCATTTGGCCATCTACGGGCCGGAAAATTTTACGAGTGTGTTTTGACTGAGTAAACCTATCAGATTTATAGTCTACCAGAGTCGCTAATTCGGCCATCTGGCATCGCGTGTTCCCACCGATATTCGACGTATAACATAATCAACAGCCTCTGACAACCAAGTCCAGCTCCCGGCCTTCACGTGTGGCTCAATTTGAGCCCAGCGGAACTGTTTCCACTGACGGGAGAAGGGGCAAAGGCGAGCGACTGGCGCCTTAAAACCAGCAGCTTCGGGCAGATAGGGCTCGTGATCCTTGGTTGGTAGCTTATCTAAGACAAGGAACTCTGAATTCAAACCACCGCTGCCTTGCGGGAATATCCATTTGTGGAATTGGCTTCGGGAGTAAACCCTGAGGATAAATCCGGAGTCGGAGTCCCTAAGGCAGTCTAATGTCGATTCGACATTATTCTGGCAACTCCTGCGACATGGCTGGTACCAAACTGTATCGGCTACTGCCGTTCCTTTGGATTTACCGGCTGTGTGGAGAGGGGGAACATGCTGCATGGGCAACAGCTTGATCTCCATATAACTGTGCCCAAGCTCGCGCCCTGGAGAGGACACTCCAGCTTCACCCTATAGGTGTCGGCAAAACACGGGAAGTAGCAGTTACCGGTTATAAGCATTATGCCCAATTGGCGTAGGGCATGGCGCCAGAGGCTACTTCCGACAGTGGGAGAGGTTCTAGGATCTCACTGGACAGCTACCGTCCGCTTCAAGCTGGGCAGCCTCCAGTCAATAAGGTGTTGTCCTGCCACTGTCTGCTTTCCCCATTGGGTGCATGGGGATTAGGGTCAAACCCGAACTGTGGACAGAAAATTTTGCACCAAGCAATTATCGAAAAAATAGAAATAAGCAAACTCTCAGATTGGGATGCTGGAACGTCCGGACTATGTTGACTGGACTATCCGAAAACCTACAGGATGTAAACGATGTAAGGAAGACAGCCATAATTAATGATGAGCTTAAACGACTTCAGGTGGATATAGCTGCACTTCAGGAAACGCGCCTGGCGGGCTCTGGAATGGTGAGCGAGAAGGACTACACATTTTATTGGCAAGGGAAAGATCTTGATAAAGCTAGAGAACACGGAGTAGGTTTTGCGGTCAAAAAATCGCTAACTAACATGGTTGAACCAGGCGAGAATGGATCAGAACGCCTGTTAACGCTCCGCCTGCAAACTAGCACAGGTCCCATCACCCTTGTCAGTGTGTATGCTCCTACTCTGTACTCTGCCTCAGAAGCTAAAGATGAGTTCTACGAGAATCTAGCAGCAGTAATCAAAAGCATACCTAGGCAAGAACAGCTTGTTCTCCTTGGTGACTTTAACGCTAGAGTGGGTGCCGATAATGTTTCATGGCCTTCGTGTCTGGGCAGGTTTGGTATTGGCAAGATGAATGAAAATGGACAACGGCTCTTAGAGTTGTGCGTCCACCATGACCTCTGCGTGACCAACACCTACTTTCAGACAAAACCCCAGCATAAGGTGTGTTGACTCAGTTTTATGGTTGAGTACAGTTTATACTGGTGAAGAGGTAGCTTAAAACGCGAATGGTTAAAATGAACGAATGTCAACAATATTCTTCAAACGAACTTCAACAAGTAGTGTTGAACTGGGTGAACTGGGCAAGTACTGGCAGTACATAAGTCGGTGATGACTGTACATAGATTTTATTCAACATGACACATACGGAGTGGACAAGACTAACATCGTCACAGGCGCAAAGATCATACATCAGCATAATGGTAATTACTTTTAAAGTTCCTGAAGATTCTCTACCAATAAAGTCCTCTGACTCAAGTGACTAAGGATCACAAAACTGTTACCGTATAATATTCTTCTCATTCAAGTCCATTGACCTTCCTTCAAGGACGTCTATCATGGTAACGTATTCATACTCCAGGATAAAATCTTCCATATCATACTTCACAATCCCATACGTTCTCCAAAACATAACGTTAGATAGCATATAGTTTCAAACAAAGTCATACACGATAATACGAACAGGTTAGAGATTCCAGTTGACTAACCTCTCCCATTCTATGCCACGCTTCTGGCATTGTTGAATGTACGGCATATAAAATATGAAGCATACGAATAAATAAACTGGTTTACACGTAGGTATTATTCCTCTACGGTAATCTAATATGACCACCGACTCCGTCTGTCCATTCTAGGAAATTACATGCTAAGATGACTTCCCGCTAGACTACAACTGGGAGCGGCCTGATACTTTAGTTTACGGCAATAAATATACAAATATAACCGGGGCGACACTTACATGATCCTTCCATCATTGGCTTCGTCAAGAATACCAATTGAATCAATATAACATACTGGCTTATACAAAACTGCCAGAAAATTCCAATAATCTATATCTCGGACATAACAAAGTCCGCACTGCCCCGTTCAAAACATGACGTCACAATCCCCAAACTAGGTTACCCGTGCGTCCAAAGCAACTCACACTGCATTGTGCACGTCAGTGCGTGAATCAATCGAACGCACAAATAATAAAATATATAAAGACTGGTGCGTACATTTGGCAGGACCGAAGACTACCCCCTTAGGTAATAAATGTACGTAACAGCTCCCTTATCACCTCCCCTTAAAAAAATTAATTCTATTAATTTTTTTGAACTTAATACCCGAGAGAGGTGAGTCAAAACTACCACAAGATATGAAATGCATAAAGTTATATCATATTAAGAAAAGAATATTAAACGAAATCAATATAACTAAATGATAGTATGCATTAAAGCACACATCCACAATCGACCTACTTTGGAACGATGTGGTAATATTCGAAGTAAAAACAAGTTTGAAAATGAAAAAAACCATAAAAAAAAGATGATAATAAAATTCAACTAAGTTTTCAACAAAATTTGAAACATATGATTTCAAAAATGAAAATGAACAGCAACACTGATGATGATCAATGACAAGAGAATCAATGAAACAGAAAAATTGAAAATACAATGTGCAAAAATGAAGCAATGCAAAATTAAACACTTTAAGAATCAACACACTTAATGTTTTCTAACACTAGTACGGTTGACTAGTGATCTAACAGTGAGATATCATAACTAAGACCCGTGAATGCAGGTGTTACGTGACAACTAAGAAAGTTAGTATGTGTGTGATCCATAATCAATTAAATAGATTAAATTGAATTAATCTAATTTATATATTCCTTAATTACTAACAAATAACCAGTTACTAATATATTCTAAATAATTACAATATCACTATCAATATGTCAATGTTCAGTTTCGACTAGTTAGTAATCGACGAGACAATGTTCTCAATGTTCCATACACGATAAAATATTTGCTCAAACACGATATGTAGTGTAATATGTTCCATAGGAATAACAAATGTATATTTGTCGCTCTTAACAATGTTGCCATATTAATAAAAAGTTACTGTAGTACCAATGTTCTCGTTCTAATAAAACGTTAATATAGTATCAATAACAATGTACAAAGTTATTCATGTTATCGGTGAGGATGTTCCAACATCTGGAAGTGGTTTAGTTTCGACACGTTCACTTGGGCATCTTGATAGACAGTCTGCGAACACATTCTGCACTCCAGGAATAGCTCGTATCTCAAAATGGAACGGTTGAAGTGCTATAGCGTAACGCGCTGACTTTGATGACTTAACGTTCCCTGTATTCAGTGCGGTAAGAGCTTTCTGGTCAGACTCCACCACAAAGTGTGATCCGAGGAGATAACGATCCAGTTCCAGTTTTGTGATTGCCCAGACAAGAGCAAGGAGCTCTTTATCCAGAACGGAATATTTCGTCTCGCTCGGCGTGAGCTTTCTGGATACGTACATAACCGGAAATAAGGTGCCGTTATATTCCTGCATCAAAACTGCAGCGATAGCGTAAGAACTTGCATCACTGCGGAGAATGAAGGTGAGATTTTTGTCAGGCAACCTCAAAAAAGGTGCATTTGAAAAAAAATTGTTTTATATAGTCTAACGCCGTTTGGTGATCCTGCGACCACTTTATTACATTAGATGTGCCTTTCTTCAGTAGAGACGAAAAAAGGTGCAGTTATAGTAGACAAATGAGGGATGAATTTTGAATAGAACTGTATTAGTCCTAAAAGCGACCTAACTTGTTTTTTTGTCTTAGGTGCTGAGATGTTTAAAATTTTAGAGACGTTACTGTCTTCTGTATACATGAAACCATGACCTATGCGGTGACCCAGAAATGAGATGTCATGAAAACCGACAAAAGCCTTTGAAGGTTTCGCTGTTAAGTTATAATCCCGTAAGGTAGAAAGTAAAGATTTTAAACCCTGAATATGTTCATCCCAAGAGTCACTGAAAAGACAGATGTCATCTATATAAGTAATGACATCGGGACGATGAGACAATATGCGGCGCATCATGCGTACAAAGGTAGCTGGCGCATTCATTAACCCGAATGGCATAAAATTCCATTGAAAAAGACCCCGTGGTGTCGAGAAAGCGGTGAATGGCTTTGCTTTAGGAGTGAGTGGCACTTGCCAATATCCCTTTGAAAGGTCAAATTTCGAAAAGAATGTAGCATGAGATAATCTCTCCAATAAGTCATCTAAAAGAGGTAATGGTTCCGCATCGAATTTTGTAACTTTGTTTAATTTCCTGTAATCTACGCAAAGACGTATATTGTTGTCTTTCTTCCTAATGATTACCATGGAAGAAGAATATGGTGATGAAGATGGTTCAATTATATTTAATTGGAGCATCTCATCCAATTCCTTATCAACCTTATCACGAAAGTGTAAAGGAATAGGATATGGGCGAACTCGAATAGGCGTATCGTCAGTCAGAATAATGTCATGTTGGATGACTGACGTATGACCTGGGATGTCAGTGAGGACATCCTCATACGAGTGTAGAATATTAGAGACTTGCTGACGTTGATCAGCCGAAAGAGTAGATGAGATCGTAACATCATTCCATTTCTCAGTGGAATGGAGTGGTACAACTGGTATTGGTAGTTGTACATCATCAAAAGAAGATTCTTCTTCTTGGATGACTGACAAACTAGAATAGTGTTGAATAGGAGGTGTAGGATCGTCAGTTGCCTGAAACACTGACTGTAGATAATCAGGACGTGAGTAATACTCCTTCAACATGTTAATGTGGAAGGTTTTATGTTTACCATTAACATCAACGATGTAGTCGACATCGGATATTCTTGAGATGATCCTGAAAGGACCTCTCCAGGTAATTAAAAGACGATTGTTATGCGCAGGTAGTAAGACAAAAGCTTCATCACCAGGTATGAGCTGGCGAAGACGTCTATACTTGTTTGCAAATAGACGAGCTTTTTCTTTGGCTTGTTCAGATGATGCAGTAGCTAGTCTACAAGCATCTATGATTCTCTTTCTCAGAGAGATCACATACTCATAAGAGGATTGAGTTTCCTCTTCAATATTCTCGTCAACCAATAAGTCGTGGATTAACGACATCGGACCGCGTGGTTGCATGCCAAAAACAAGCTGGAATGGAGAAAACCCCGTTGCTTGATTTTGTACTTCGCGATACGCAAAGAGACAAGCGGGTAGGACCCGATCCCAGTCTTGGGGATGGTCTTGAGTCATCTTACCCAACAACTGCTTGAGTGTCCTATTGAGACGCTCAATTAACCCATTTGACATCGGATGATAAATAGAACTAAGAGATCTGTCTATACCTAATGTCTTCATAACTTGAGACATGGATTCAGAAATGAACTGAACCCCATGATCCGACAAGATTTTCCGTGGAAAACCAATGCGTGAGAAGATTAACATCAATGCCTCTGCTACACTGGCAGATGAAGTGTTCTTGAGAGGGATGGCCTCAGGCCAACGAGTGCACATATCAATGCACGTAAGGATATGCGTATGCCCTCTAGCAGATGGAAGCATCGGACCAATAATGTCAATGGCCATTTTATCAAATGGTCTAATCGGGATGTCCGCAGCTTGAATAGGAGCCGCATGAAATGGACCCCGTACCTTAACTTCCTGACATATCAAACAGGACCGACAATAGAGAGTGATGTCCCTATGGACGCCTGGCCAGTAGAATGCCGAAAGCACTCTGGATTTGGTACGCGAAAAACCCATATGGCCCGCACATTGCGAGTCATGCGCATGTCGTAATATACGAGATCTCATAGAGGATGGGACTAAGATCTGATAACATAAGGATGAATCCTTTTCCCGTATTACTCTCACCAAAATCCCATTTTTAAGTATAAAGTCATGTCTAGATTTTGCAAGTTTGTTGCTTGTATTCTTTTTGTTAACATACTGAAAAATTTTTTTTTAATGAATCATCATTCTTTTGCAATGTTGCAAACAACTCCCGTGAAATAGGAGCATCATCATCACAAGTGGTATGAACTGTAGGTTCAATAGGTGTATCATGCGACATATTTGTAGCTTGCGCTCTAGTCACTACTGCATTTGCAGTTTGAATATGTCGCTCTTCCCATTCAGCTATTTGCTGTGGTGTACACTCTTTAATACCATGTATGCGACCAAGTATTACATCACATATTGGATTTGGAAGAAGACATGCTTGGATCTTTCCTGAAAAGAAAGGTGTATTAAGATCAATAATAGCAGTGGGAAATGTTTCGACGGTGCCGCCGAAAGTCACACACTTGACAACCCGGCCCGTGGCACAACTTGGGTTGATCAGCGAGGTCCGGACGCCCACAGTGCTACAACCTGAGTCAAATAGGAGAGAGCATGAAATGTTGTTGACAAATCCCTTGTTAAACTTAAGAGAGCCCTGTCCCTGGTGTACTGACGTAGCAGTGGCTGTGCAGACTATAGGTAGGCTAGGCAAGGTATGTCCGCAACGCAGCGTCGTGATCGCCTTAGGCTGGAAAAGAGTCGAGCATTCTGGACAGTCTTTCACCTGGGTACAATCAAGAGAACAAGACATAGCATTGTGAGTTTCAGTTACTTTACCCTGTTCAATGTTAGCCTGTGTATCACTTAAAGCGACATTAGAATGTCTACCCGTATTATTTGACGATCTATCTCTGCGACGCGATCGATTTTGATTATTTGCATTAAAATTGCCATAATTGTCATTTCTACTAGAGTTAAAATTTGGATGAGTCCGATAGTTTGTATAATTAAAGTTATGCTGTTCTTTAAAATTTTTATTCCAAGAACCTTGTCTGTTTTGTGGACCCTGAGATCTTGATCTCCAGTTTTGTTTATTATAATGTCCTTGATTATTTTTAAAATTATTGTTACCAAAATCTTGTGATCTGTGAGTTTGGTTCCAAGAAACATTAAATGGAGCAGATTGTTGAAATTGCTTCCCTTTGTAAAAGTTATCATTGTTAAAATTGTAATTATTTCCCTTATTGACATACCTATCAGCACTAAAAGAACGATTGCGTGAAAAATTGTTTTGTTGTGCTGCAAAAGCAACAGGCAATTCATTCTTAATCTGTGCGTTACTTAGATCCATGTTTGGGTGAGCAGTACAAAAATTTTTTGCATGTTCTTCTAAGCCTTTCATTGATAAAGGTTTCCGTTCTTGCAAAAATGCGAGAAATGTAGGATTTACAGACGATAGTACCTTATCGCGCATCAGTAAATCGAAGAGACCTTCATATGACTTTTCAATTTTGGATAATTCAATCCATCTTTCTAGTGTTAGTCGTATTTGTGACAGAAAATCATTGAAATTTCTGCTAGATTGGGGTAGTAATGTATGAAATCTTAAACGATATTCGTCTTCTGTCATTTGGAATTTTTGCAGAAGTGCTGCTCTAAGAGCATTATAGTCATTTTTCTCACCAATGCTGGTGGTATGATAAACTGCTAATGCATCCCCTGTAAGTAATCTGGATAAATATGTACAGTATAGCGCTTTATCCACGTTATAAGATCCACAAGTGGCCTCAAACCTATCTAGGAAGAATATTACGTCATCAGACGGGGGATTAAATTTTGGTAATTTAAGGTGAATTTCCTTAAAATAATCATGTCTGGATGGAGTTTGGCTTTCAAAAGTTCTCTGAGAATTAGCTTCCTGAGTAAACCTAATTCTCTCATATTCTGACTCTGCTAATTTCAGTTCATGCTGTCGTTTTTTTTTTCATTCTCTTCCATCTCAAGCTGAAGTCGTTTTACATTTTGTTCAGCTATTAATCTCCTATCTTCCATTTCTTTTTTGTTTCTGTTCCATTTCCTTTTGAACTCGTTTATCTTCTAATTCAGCGGCTAATCTCATTTTTTTCTCCTCTTCCTCAGCTATAAATTTCCTCTTCTTTTCATGTTCCTCAGCATCAATCCGTTTTTGATCTGCCTCAAATTTCATCTTCTTCTCTTGTTCCTCAGCCTCAAATTTCATCTTCTTCTCTTGTTCCTCAGCCTCAAATTTCATCTTCTTCTCTTGTTCCTCAGCCTCAATCCGTTTTTGATCTGCCTCAAATTGAAGTTTTTCTAGTCTTAAAGTTTCTAACTTTCTCTGTTCGGCTTCTATTTCTTGAGCTTTCCTATATTCTGCAAGTGCAAATGTTTTTGCTTCATCAGGAGCCATCTGAAGAGCTTTTGCTTGCTTAATGAAATAATCTAGTGAATACATTATGCTTTATAAGTAGTCACAATACTCTTGATTTATAAAAATGATAATTAATCAATATAAATTAGTTAACCTTGTTATTATAACAAGTGTTCTTCGTTCCTGTCCTTAGAACGGTATAATGTTATCATATAATTATTAAATATGTTATTAATCAATAAATTTATGTAATCAAATGTCATGAAATGAACAACGAGAAAGACAATAGAAACATAACCGACAAGACATGATAAACTGGACGGGTGAACACAATCGTAGAAATCAAAAAAAAAATAAAAATGTATAACTAAAATAGAATATCGTAAAAATATACGACGATAACTACGATCAGATAATTAACAGTACAATTGACAACACAGTGTAAAAACATAGGTTTTGTAAAAAAATGAACGACAGGAAAGGTGAGATGGGCGCAAAATACAAACAAAATTCATCATAAAACTAAATTACGAATAAAAATAACTACGAGAACAACAATAAAAACTTGACGGAACAGCTAAACAGATACTATTATAAGGGACAATTAGCGATCGGAACTTCGGCAAGGTTTCTAGCCTTGTACCGGAATTATCGCTCAATTGAAACTTACAAGACGAGCCCTACAGAACGTCTGACGAAGAGCCCGAATTGGCTTCGAGATGGATCTCGTTCGTCAGATCAACCTCCCTACCTCCCACGACAAATGAACAACATATAACATATAACAAGGAAAATATAAATATGGACATAATTATTTAAGGCACAGCTAAACGTAATAAAGGGTACAACGACAACACGTTATACTCATCTCGCGTGCAGGAAAAAAAACCAATGTGCCTCGTCTCCGTGTATGTACGTGTGAGGATAAAATACTTCGTTCTGAGTTATTAGACCACAGCTTGCACGTAATAGTGACAAAGAGATGATCCCAAGATGTTGTCGCCTTGAAAGTTCAGATCTTCAGATGATCCCAAGATGTTGTCGCCTTGAAAGTTCAGATCTTCCATTAATGATAATTGTATTGGGTACGTTTGCTGTGAAATTCTTGATTTCAAAACCAGACTGGCACACCAATTACTGTTGACTCCGTTTTATGGTTGAGTACAGTTTATACTGGTGAAGAGGTAGCTTAAAACGCGAATGGTTAAAATGAACGAATGTCAACAATATTCTTCAAACGAACTTCAACAAGTAGTGTTGAACTGGGTGAACTGGGCAAGTACTGGCAGTACATAAGTCGGTGATGACTGTACATAGATTTTATTCAACATGACTAACATCGTCACAGGCGCAAAGATCATACATCAGCATAATGGTAATTACTTTTAAAGTTCCTGAAGATTCTCTACCAATAAAGTCCTCTGACTCAAGTGACTAAGGATCACAAAACTGTTACCGTATAATATTCTTCTCATTCAAGTCCATTGACCTTCCTTCAAGGACGTCTATCATGGTAACGTATTCATACTCCAGGATAAAATCTTCCATATCATACTTCACAATCCCATACGTTCTCCAAAACATAACGTTAGATAGCATATAGTTTCAAACAAAGTCATACACGATAATACGAACAGGTTAGAGATTCCAGTTGACTAACCTCTCCCATTCTATGCCACGCTTCTGGCATTGTTGAATGTACGGCATATAAAATATGAAGCATACGAATAAATAAACTGGTTTACACGTAGGTATTATTCCTCTACGGTAATCTAATATGACCACCGACTCCGTCTGTCCATTCTAGGAAATTACATGCTAAGATGACTTCCCGCTAGACTACAACTGGGAGCGGCCTGATACTTTAGTTTACGGCAATAAATATACAAATATAACCGGGGCGACACTTACATGATCCTTCCATCATTGGCTTCGTCAAGAATACCAATTGAATCAATATAACATACTGGCTTATACAAAACTGCCAGAAAATTCCAATAATCTATATCTCGGACATAACAAAGTCCGCACTGCCCCGTTCAAAACATGACGTCACAATCCCCAAACTAGGTTACCCGTGCGTCCAAAGCAACTCACACTGCATTGTGCACGTCAGTGCGTGAATCAATCGAACGCACAAATAATAAAATATATAAAGACTGGTGCGTACATTAGGCAGGACCGAAGACTACCCCCTTAGGTAATAAATGTACGTAACAGGTGTCATGGAGACACTCACGATCCAAGCACTGGCACCAACTTGACCTGATTCTCGTCAGAAGGCCACTCCTCAGGTCTGTGCTCTCCACGCGCTCGTACCATAGTGCAGACTGTGACACAGATCACTCCTTGGTTTGCTGCAAAATCAGAGCACAACCAAGAAAACTCTATCGTGTCAGACATGAAGGGAAACCACGCATTGATACCAGCAAGATGTCAGACCCTTTCATGATCGCTCAATTCACTGCGACCTTCAAGAAAGTGCTCAGTAGCCCTCAGCATGGTGATACTATTACAGAGAACTGGGAGCATCTACGGAACACCATTCAAAGTACTGCACTTGCCACCTTTGGTAAGAAAACAGCAAAGTCAAATGACTGGTTTGACGCTTCATCAGATGTGATGGCACCTGTTATTGAAGCTAAGCGCAGTGCTATGAATGAATACAAACGTTCACCGAGTGCCAGAACCCTACAGATCCTGAGGGCTACGAGAAGCAAAGTTCAACAAACTGCTCGACGCTGTGCAAATGACTGTTGGCTCCAGCTCAGTGAGAGCATCCAGATCGCAGCGCAAACAGGCAACATTAGACAAATGTATGACGGTATAAAGAAAGCACTTGGCCCCCATAAAAGTAAGACGGCACCGCTAAAAACCATCAGCGGAGAGAAGCTAACCGATAAGGGTAAGCAGATGGAGAGGTGGGTCGAGCACTACTCTGAGCTTTACGCTAGAGACAATACCGTTACGCCTGCAGCCCTTGATGCTGTCAATAGTCTGCCAACTATGGAGGAGCTGGATGCCGAACCAACATTAGAGGAACTCAGTAAGGCCATTGATAGCTTGGCCTCTGGCAAAGCACCAGGCAGTGATGGGATTCCTCCTGATTTAATCAAATGCTGTAAGAGCACGCTATTATATCCCCTGCATAGGATGCTGTGCCAGTGCTGGGAAGAGACAACTATTCCTCAAGACATGCGAGATGCCAAGATTGTAACACTGTAGAAAAATAAAGGAGACAGAAGTGATTGCAATAACTACAGAGGCATCTCTCTTCTTAGTATTGTTGGTAAGGTTTTTGCCAAAGTCATCTTAATGCGACTACACAAGTTAGCTGAGCGCATATATCCAGAGGCACAGTGTGGATTCCGAGCTGGCAGATCAACAACAGACATGATCTTCTCTCTCCGCCAGCTTCAGGAAAAATCAAGAGAGCAGAAAAGACCATTATATATCGCCTTTATAGACCTCACAAAAGCATTCGACCTGGTTAGTAGGGATGGACTCTTTAAAATCCTCCTGAAAATAGGCTGCCCTTCTAAAATGCTGGAAATGATAAAGTCATTCCATGACGACATGAAGGGAACAGTCCAATATGCTTGAAGCACGTCACAGCCCTTTGATATACGAAGTGGCGTTAAACAAGGCTGTGTTCTGGCTCCGACCCTCTTCGGAATCTTCTTTGCCTTACTCTTGAAACATGCATTCAGAGATGCAACTGAAGGAATATGCCTTCACACTAGGTCAGATGGCCGTCTGTTTAATCTTTCAAGGCTGAAGGCAAAAACAAAAATCAGAAGGGTCACTATAAGAGACTTGTTGTTCGCTGATGATGCTGCAGTCGTCACTCAAAGCCAACAGGAGCTTCAGAGCTTGATGAATCGCTTCACTAAAGCATGCAAGGACTTTGGCCTCACAATAAGTCTAAAGAAAACGAATGTGCTGAGTCAGGATGTGGGTGCTGCACCAGTTATCACTATCGATAACTATGAATTGGCAGTGGTGCACCACTTCACATACCTAGGGTCTACCATCAATGACAAACTCTCACTGGATACAGAAATCGACAGCCGCATTGGCAAAGCTGCAGCTACCTTTGCCCGCCTCACATCGCGTGTTTGGGGAAACTCTAAACTCACAATGAAGACCAAAGCTGCGGTATATAATGCCTGCGTCACCAGCACACTCCTATATGGCAGCGAGACCTGGACGACCTATGCTAAGCAAGAAAGAAGGCTCAATACCTTCCATTTGCGGTGTCTACGCCGCATCCTCGGCATCTCGTGGAAAGATAAAGTGACAAATGTCGAGGTGTTGTCACGTGCTGGCCTTCAAAGTATGTATACGCTGCTTAGACAGCGCAGACTACGCTGGCTTGGCCATGTTCGCCGCATGGAAGATGGTCGCATCCCAAAAGATATCTTCTACGGACAATTAGCAGATGGCAAGAGAACAGTTGGGCGACCACAGCTGAGGTTCAAAGATGTGTGCAAGAGAGATATGAGGGCACTGGACATGGATCCAGCAACATGGGAGGATGAAGCTGCTGATCACACTAAGTGGCGATGCTATTTACGGCACCACCTCAGATTGGGCGAAGAGAGGCTCACACAAGAAGCAGAGGTGAGGAGAAAACGTCGAAAGGAGCACCAGGAAAATAAGCAGCTGAGGGCTGCCACCTCAGGGGCGCATTCCCATAGTCAGTTATGACTGAAGGGGCTATTATTATTACTATTATTATTATAACATAATCAATAGTGTGGTGGATTTGATGTTAAGAAATGTTGTTGTTATGTACTCTTAGTGTACTGAATGAGGTCAGCTGTGAAGGTCCCTGAATATAATAAATATTATGTTAAGTTACAGGATACCTTTCTGCTACCACCTTTATGATCTCACTCAGACTTATTTTTTTGACTAGAATGTATGATGATGATGACTACGTTTAGTGTCTAGGGTTATGTATAAGTAGTGTAATGTTGCATTAACCAACTAAACATATACACAAGTATTTTATTATCCAACACAACACAACAGTACTACAACAATCACTTACACACTACACTTTAAAAGACTATCTTAAGTAAGTCAGTGGTTGAATTTGTGTAACGTTAATAATTTTTTTTCAATTTATTATCCTGACTCTATTTTGTTTGAATCAGGATTGACAATCAAAAGTGAAATCAATGGAATTATTTACAATAATCAATTTATACAATGGATCTTCTGTCCATAATACAAGTATTAATATAATAAATGTGTGTAGGTGTAGTTTTCTAAATAGGATAATACTGGTATATGTAAAATGGTAGGTTGTTTGTTATCATCACTCCCTATCGTTTATTTTCTTTTCATGAATCACAGGTGGAATTTTTTTAAATTTGATAATGTCAGTTTTTTTATTGTTAATAATTGAAGTTCATAGAGGTTGAGACTTTCGGTGCCAAACGGGCACTTAACTTCGAAGGAGAACCCTGCTAAGTCTTGTCCTAGGCTCGATGGACCATCTGGTTCACTTCATAGAAGGTAATGGCCTCCAGTACGTGCCCGAATTATGCAACAAAGTCAGGAATCAACCAGTTCCCACGAGCCTGGTTTTATGTGACTGTCAGGGCCACAAAAACCCCTGAAATAAGAAGGTTATGCATCCTTCTTTATAATAAGTAAACAATAATATTCCACAGTTAATTACAGGTACAGTACAAAAAACGCATAGGGTCAGCTCTTTATGACAACCTATTGTACCATTATATTTTGAAGTGACAATGTATACCAGTATTCCTCTCCCCTAATGGTTACAACGCCTCTGCAATTCCAACAGTAATCTTTTTCCATACAATAGGATAGGTGTTATGCTCCTTGATGACAATCATATATAATTTTGTAGTTCTACACCTCTCTGATAGGCTATCATATGATGGATCAATCTCTAGGCTTTGCCTAAGTTTGCCATCGATTCACTTACTTACAGTCGTATGTTAGTATCTCACATTCAAACTTTATTTTAAATAAAATGGTTAATAAATTCAATCTTACCACAATTTCAATGAATATTACACACAAACAACGATGACTGGCAAATCTGGCCCAAGTTATCACTGCCCTGTCCAGAAGTTTATAATATTTGTATTTAGAATTACACTTCTGATCTCATCGTCTCGCGGCAAGATTTTTTAAAGAAATCGCGTCCTAGCCTAACATTTTTTCCTCAATATCAACTAAGCTGGCCAATAGAAGCAGACGACTATGAATTTTTAATCGAACTTTAAAAAAAAAAAACAATTCCCAAAATACTACGGTTACTACTACAAGTATATTTTTAGTGTTAGGTTAACCAATCCCCTATCGCCTTCCTTTAAACTACAGCCAATCAAAATCTTGGTACCTTTTAGTCCTATTTACCCAAAGCTTTTTCTCAAAATATGTTATGAAACAAATTTAGCAGGCGTGATCTTTTTTTCTCGTCAGTCCGTCTTATCATACATAAAATTATTGCCATTATTTTGGTTATTTTTTGTACTAGTGGGTAACTGACACCATATTATTGCTCAGGCATCCGAATATATAATTTTTATGGCCCTATGTATTATGGTTCATAATTCCATATTTTTGTTTTTGTTTTTGTTTTGTTTTGTATCGTAATTTGAAACATGCCCAAGGCTATGTTGCTCGAGTTGGCATTTTTTAAATCAACGCGAGACGGCGTTCTCTAGGTTCTGTCTTTCCATCCCTCCTCTCTTTTATTCTTTTATTCTTTCACTCTCGTCTTGGCAATTCGACTTGACCTTGCAAAAGTGTTACATTTAATCTGAAGGACGAATTTTTCGAAAAGACAGTATCTTTCGTTCGGCTATTAGGTTTATCAGAATCGACATGCGGGCGGGCGTAGGAGAATACTACGCTGGACTCAATTTTTATTTTCTATCTTATTTTTGACTTTATGCTCTACAATATTATCTAATTTAGCTACTGTATTGAGAATATCGTCACAAATAGTAAGACAAAAGTGATTCTAGAGTTTACATCAAAGACAACCACCGCGAGAAAGTTTCCCAGCTAAGACGTAATATTATTCTCGCACTCACTGCGGCGTTTAAGGGCCACAACCACAAAGAACGAACGTGAGTTTTGTCTCCCCTTGAATCGGAGATAAAAGTGAGTACTCAGATCATAAAGGGTTGTCTGACCTTTGCTCCCGCTGTGGACTTTAAAGAAATATTTCTCGCTCGTGATCAAACACGTTACGCGCCACACGCTTCCCCGAGTCAGCGACTCATAGCTTGACTGCCTGCGTCAGGACCAGCGAACCAGAGCTGGTCAAGACCGTGCTCCACCTCCACGTGATGGTCCTGGAAACAGTCTGCAGCAGTGCAGGCTGGCTGAGCGAGCACGGATCGCAATGGGAAGGCAAACCCGGTCCTAAAAAATGCCGTGCAGAAGTCGGATGTGTCGACCGAAAGGTGCAGATATCACAGCTACGTTGTAAACAGACACAACGCAACCACCGTCCTTTTCAGGGCGAACGAAGAAGAAGAAGAAGATAAACTGACCACTACTGACCAAGTGTTGAATTTATAATGAAGGCCAGAACGAAATCAAACCGCGCGGGGGGAGGGGAGGGGGGGGGGGGTCTGAAAGGGGAATAATGGGCTATGTGGAAAAAACCCGAAAGAAAAGAAAACTGAAAGTGCAAAAAAATCGAGGAAACCAGAACATTAAAAGATAAGAAAAATGGGACGTGGTGGTAAAATAAAATTATCAGTCAAATCTGTGACAAATAACAATCAAGTTCAGATCAAGACTTGATGTGGAGAAGGAAATGAGGGTAGCTGTATCTCAATTGATGTCAAGATTTGACAAGCTGTGTAACAACAAGCAAGCTCAAGTTTCACACTGAGGTGACTGATACTTTATTCATCATATTTTTTTAATAGTTTTACTGTACAAGTTTTTTGTTATGGAGATTGAATCATGAGTGCAGTATATCTGTGAATGATTTTCAGACAAAATATTACAAAATGTTAGAAAGAAACTACTTTATCTGTGCTGTTTTATTTTTTATAGTAAGGGTTTTCAAAGTGCACTTTGTGTATATTTTTTCTTGTACGTGTAATTTTTCACAGATTGTCCAATTGCATTTTTTTAAAAATTACATTTAAAAATAACATTGTTTAAAAACCTTTCCAAAGCTCTCCTACTAAAAAAAAGGTTAGGCTAAATGTCGAAACATCGCTAGAGTTTTTACCAGTTATCCCACTGGGGAGCCGCAGAAAGAATGTAGTTGGTCAGGGAAGCCATGGACTCAAAAAGGTTGAAAACCGCTGACTTAGGTCACACAAGGATGATCTCAGCACAGTGCACAAATTCCATAGCACCAGCGAGGATCCCACCTCTGCGAGGTTTATTGTATCATCTAAAGCAGATACTGTCGTAGTCCTAAAGCAGATACTGTCGTAGTGGAGTGGAGTGTTAGAGACTTCACTATACTAAGTCCAGCATCAAAAGATGGGGTGACCAGCTCCCTTCCTCGCCGCCCCTAGCTCGAGCAAGGTCAGGTACCCATTTACAGCTGGGTAAACTGACGCGTGACAACCCCGGGAATCGAACCCCGCACCTTTGCTGCGAGAAGCCAGCGCTCTAACCACCCTGCCAATCGGACGCTTAACACCACGAAAATGGAATGGGCTATAAAATGGAGAAACCAAAATGTATGCTAAGCCTCAAAACAGATGACGAGCTAGCGCGAAACAGAAGAACAAAAGAAGGTATCAGGTATATCAACCTAGAAAAAAGTATTCATAATCAAATCAGCCATTACCCACCAGCACCAGGTAAAGCAATGGCCTTGAACTAGTTCAGGCCACGCGTTCCAGTCCTGCTTAACCTTGTAAAGGTATGTCCATGTCTGTTTAATCCGCTTCATGTCTGTCTTCAGTTCCCTTCTGCGCATGCGTTTCGGTTTCCATGTACAGTATTTCTCTTAACCTGGAAGGACTGCATTGTATTGCAATCAATATTTTAATGTGTGTCCTTTCAAACCACCTGAGGTTTTTTTGCCTTTTTGTGGCGAGGCACGCTCTTTCAACCACAGAAAGGAAGTTCTTCAGGCATATCACAGTTCTAATGCTAGTCAAAGATAGACAGAGAGAGAGAGAGAGCGAGAGAGAGAGAGAGAGAGAGAGAGAGAGAGAGCGGGTGTGTGAATGAAAGTATGTTTGAGCTGTTCTGCAGCATCTCTATTAACTAGCATGATGAAGTCCTGAAAATGAACTAATAATGTCTAATAGATTGCCCGATGAAGTCCTGAAAATGAACTAATAATGTCTAATAGATTGCCCGATGAAGTCCTGAAAATGAACTAATAATGTCTAATAGATTGCATGATGAAGTCCTGAAAATGAACTAATAATGTCTAATAGATTGCCCGATGAAGTCCTGAAAATGAACTAATAATGTCTAATAGATTGCCCGATGAAGTCCTGAAAATGAACTAATAATGTCTAATAGATTGCCCGATGAAGTCCTGAAAAAGAACCAAGTGTCTAATAGATTGCATGATGAAGTCCTGAAAAAGAACTAATAGTGTCTAATAGATTGCCCGATGAAGTCCTGAAAAATGAACTAATAATGTCTAATAGATTGCCCGATGAAGTCCTGAAAATGAACTAATAATGTCTAATAGATTTCTTTGTTTGTTGTTCGTATGAGTGATTTTGCTGTTTGGAGAGTTGTTGCTGTGAGTGGTTGTTCTTGTCTTGTTCCCTTCTTTGCTAATTTGTCTGCTCTGTTGTTACCTGGTGTATTTGTGAAGTACTGAATAAGAACTAACAGTGTCTATTCGCTAGCACAATGAAGTCCTGATAAGGAACCAATAATGTCTATTAGCTAGTATGATGAAGTCACGAAAAAAAGAACTGCCAATGTCTTTTAGCTAACACAATGAAGTCCTGAAAAAAAAACACCAATAGTGTCTATTCGCTAGCACAATGAAGTCCTGAAAAAGAACCAATAGTGTCTATTAGCTAGTATGATGAACTCCTGAAAAAAGAACTATCAATGTTTATTAACTAACACAATGAAGTCCTGAGAAAAAACAAACACCAATAGTGTCTATTCGCTAGCAGAATGAAGTCCTGAAAAAGAACCAAAAGTGTCTATAAGGTAGTATGATGACGTCTTTAAAAAAGAACTACCAGTATCTATTAGTTCGCACAATGAAGTCCTGAAAAAAAAACGCACAGCATCTATTAGCTTTCATGACGAAGCCCTGGAAAAAAACTAAGTGTCTATAAGCTAGTGTGATGGGGACGGGAAGACACCCCTGAGGCCCCACCCCCACTTCAGTTCAAGGCATGTTTGTCGCCCATATATTTTCGGTCGGCCCACGTGACTGTCAGCTCACGTGACGGCGCGAGCCTGGGTTGTGAAAAATCTGAAGTAGAAGATATGTAATGAGGTCATAATAATGCCTTAATAATTAACTTGTGGTGTAGAATTGTGTTTTTGCTCTAGAAATAGTTGTGTATATTTCTGTTGTCGGCCTGGTAAAGCAAAATCGCGTGTGATATTTAAGTAGCCAAGATTAATACGCCCAGCGCGCAGTAAGTGAGTGATTAGCCTAGTGCCTATAAAAAGAATGCGATAACCCGATACACACGTTGTTCGTTCAAGGTTCAATCGTGACAAGACACCAACGTCCTTTTCAGGACGCCACTACTCGAGATAAGATCGCGTTATCGTCAAAATGCCCAGACATAGGCCACACGCTAAAAAGAGGAAGGTCTACACCAGCCCACCAGCGCAGAACAGCCAGGGTAATCGCAATATCACAATCAACAATGACAGACAGCCAGAGAGCAAGACTGCCCCAAGTACTCGTGCCGGGACCGGCCCTTCTATAACTCCGGACACGACTGAGTTAGCTGTGACATGCGTCGACCCGACTGAGAGTCAGAGTGGCCCGACCCCTTGCCTAGATAAAGAAGACCCAGAACATAAAGAAATATGTAGAGCGTTACGACAGCTGGAGAAAAGAAAACAAGCGCTTCTATCCAGGCTGCACCCACCCGACTCGTCAGCAGTAACCCGGTCTATGACAGAGAAGCCGCACGATGCCGAGATGACAGCCGACCCACCTGCAAGCACTATGAAGGAAGTGATAGAGGCAGATCCTCAACACAGACAGGTACAAGAGGAAGATGTCGCAGAGACCATTTTAGATGCACTTCGAAGACTTGAAGACGGAGACGAGTCCCTGTCATGAAATATTCTAATCCACATATATAAATTATTAGGTAAATATAAAGCCTAACAAATAAAATTAATAAAGAGAAGAGCAATGGGAAAATAACAGTGCTGTCACAAAGAATGTACTCGAAATCCCCCTTGTTTTCTGCTTCGTCTGCAAATTGTAACGCTTTCACGTTGATATAAAAGCTTACTGTATTATTACCCGCCTTCTTCAATGAAACGTGTGCTGCATTTCTAAGAAAAACATTGAGACGTACTGCGTAATGACCTAAATTAATCCTAACATTAATTATACTGCGTTACCAAAACGAACGAACAGTTGGACTAAAGGATAAAAAGAGAAGGGAGAGGCAAAAGCCGAACACTAAACACGCTTCGCGCGATACGCAAATGCTGCCATCACGCGTGTAAGTCTACAAGCACTAACTTTTTTCAGACGGACAGTGATAAAATACACTACCCTTTCCCAGAGTTAGGTTTATAAATCATAACAGACTCTTATTAGAAAAGATAACAATAGATGGGTTTACGTTTGAACACATAACAGTACCCAGACAGCACATCTTCCAAACAGGAGGTAGAAGAAATTGCATATTTTGAACGCAGCCACGTAGCTCCTTTAAATTAGTATTTTTGGGTTCCTTAGGGCTTGCTGACAAATAATATGTAAAACGTTACGCAAATAGTCCAGGAATTAATAAATTATACCAAAAATAAAATATTGGGGGTGCCTGACAGCATAAAATCATTTCTGCTCATAAGATTTTTTTTTAACGTGTTTGAAAAAAATTTACGTTACAGAAATAGCCTACCATGTAAACTCCAAATTGATTGGAGCGCAACAAATGAAAGCCTAACCACGATTGGTCGGGCTATAAATACTATCTTGGTTGTTAGGGGAGACGGGAAAAGGTAACATTTTTTCAAACACTTGTCGAAACGTGGCTCATTGGCCAGTCTCGCTGATATACACACTTGGGAGCGTTAGTTCGAGACCACTTGTTGAAATGATCTTGATAAAGCATCAGTGCGTTGAAGCCAGCTAAAATTTTGCTCAATAAAAGCCTGGAAGATAAGCAGATGGAGATTTGTGCCAGTTTGTGCCAGAATTCATTGCTAATCAACGTATCTGTGTTATTCGTATGAATTGTGGTAAGCTTGAACCATTTAATATCTTTTAATGAAAATTGAATGTGAATTGTTGATTTATGCCTGTATATATATGTGTAGTTCAGTGGCAAACGTGAGGTAAAGCCTAAAATGCTCCAGCCTGAACAGAGGGTGTCGGAGAGAAGTAAAACGGCATGGAATGGCCAAACAGTACACTGACACCTGGATGATTGACTAGAAAGAAATAATGCTGGAAGTGCAGAGGCGTAGTGACCATTAAGGATGGTAATGCTGGTATAAAGTATTTCAGATGAAGCTGACTGTTGGCCTAACGCTCTGAACGCAATGTTTGTGCTGTATTGTGATCAGTGTAAAAGAGAATATAAATTAGTTATGAAGTAGAAGGTACATCCTTCTTGATTTCAGGGACAGTGGTCTTGATGGTACTGAGCAGCATCTGGTCAGAGATTTGCTGAATCCAGAGTCGGACAGCATACTCCTTGGTCTTTTTAGCTATCAGTGAGGTGTCTCCTGAGCCCAGAGGAGAATTCGAGCAGAGGAGTCCTTTCCTGCCGCCATCACTCAAGATAAGCAGAGTTGGCCAGCTGAGCTCAACATTATGTCCCCTCATCTTGAAATAACTTTATAAAATTAACATTAAGAGGGGAATTTACTTGTCTTAAAATCAGGAACTGTGAACCTCTCCAATACTGGTCCCTAAAGACAAACTATTGAAGTCATGATGACAAATACCAACAGAGCTTGAACAAAACAAAACCAGTATTACCTCATTTTACTACTACAAAACTGACACACATATAACATTTGTAATAATATATGTCACTACAATATTCATATTAAATACATTCTGTACATAACTTGTAATTTAAATTGATTGTGATTCCTGGTTCCCTTGTAGTTGAATCAGGACACATATTCATTCATGCCAGTAATGAATACATATTGTTATTTGAAACGTTACTAGTGACTTCTTTAAGATATTCTCATAGAGTGTTATATGTATGTGAGTGTCACAGTGTTGTTAAGAGTAGTGGATTAAATTAAATTGTTTATCTGTCTGTTGTTGTGACTTACACTTCACCATACTCATACCCTAGACACATAACGTAGCATCACACTATTCCAGAATAATTCTGACTGAGATATATAGATATGTGGTAGCAAGTAAGGTTATATATATATATTACACTACTCTTATTAGATATATATATACCTTCACAGCTGATCTCAGTCAGTACACTAAGTCCCTTATAAATATTTATAACATCCCACTTCACCACATATATTGGGGTCTCGCTCTTGGGATTTTGAATCTTTCCCTATTAAAAATATTGGGGGTAATTCACTTCAGGGAATATAAGCATTAAAAGGTATCCTTGGGTGGAATTAAATAAGGTTGAGCTCACGGTGCCTGTGTTGTCCATTAGAGATTGAATTGTTGGTTAGACATTGTATTAAGTTACCTGATAGACAATGGCGGACCTGGCCAAATTTCGATCTGCTGCGGTTCAGACTGCAAAAGAGTTAGGATTAGATGGGCAAGCTATGGTTGCCTATGTCACGACGGAATGTGACAAATTTATTGAACGCGAAGAAAGAAGGTTTGAAGCCGAAAGAAAGTTAGAGGCTGACAGGGAAATTAAGAAGTTACAGTTTGAAGCTGAGGCTGAGACTAAGAGGTTGCAGATTGAGGCTGAGACTAAGAAATTGGAAGCAGAAAGAGAAGACAAAAGATTAGCTGCAGAAAGAGAAGAGAAGAGATTAGCTGCAGAGAGGGAAGCAGAAAAGGAGGAGAAGAGATTACAAAGGGAACATGAGTTACGACTAAGGGAGTTTGAGTTTCAAGGCCATGCTCCTGAAAATGGTGCCAGTCCCTTTGCCTCTGATGCTACGGTTACTCAGGGAGCCTCAATCTCAGCTATGAATTTTCATTTAGATCATTTTGTTGAGAAAGACGATGATATTGAGAGCTATATAAATAGGTACGAACTATTAGCTACCACGTATGGGTTAGAGAGAGAAAGGTGGAGCTTAAAGTTATCTCAGGGACTTCGTGGGGCAGCTTATGAAGTTTTTTGCAAAAATGAGCAGAGGTGATCAGGAAAATTATGACATGCTAAAGCAGGCTCTTTTGTTAAGATATGAAAAGAATGCTGAATTTTATAGGAAAAAATTTAGGAATGCTAAACTACTGTCAGGTGAAACCTATCACCAGTTCTCTGCACGAATAGAGACATACTTGGAGAAATGGACTTCTCTGGGGAAAACCCAAGATCTTAAGGAAATTGTCCTTATAGAGCAACTAAGAGAGTCCATGGCTCCAGACCTGAGAAAGTTTCTCATGGAACAAGGTGCAGAGAGGCTGGGTGAGTTGCTAAATGTTGCTGAAAGGTATCAAGCAGCTCAAGCAGAGGTAACAGGTAATAAAAAGAAACAGGTGGATAACTTTAGGGCACCACAGAACTTTAATAAATTTGATCCTAGGGATCAAAATAAAGGTAAGCACCAATTTGATAGGCCACGGTATGACAATAAAATTAAATTCCCACAATTCGATGAAAGGAAATATAATGAAAGAAAATCTTTCAACCAAGGAAAAAGGTGGTGTAAGAATTGTCAGATGGACAATCATGACACTGACCGTTGCAGAAGGAAACCTGTGTATATGGCAACCCTTCAGGTCAGGTCGACCTCAAGACAGGAGGAGGATATTATGTTAGATACCACTCCAGAAGAGATGAGGAAGGCACAGGCTGGGGATAAAACACTCAAGCCTTGTTTCAGAAAATTGTCAACTTGTCATACAACTCCAGGCAAGGGAGATTTTTACATGAAAAACAAGTTGATGTATAGGAAGACTGGAACTAGATCCCATGGTCACGGACAGCTGGTTCTTCCAAAAAGATACAGGACAGACTTAATAAGGAGCCTACATGTGAAACCAGATGGGGACCATGAGAAGATAGGTACCATCATCCAAAAGGTGGCTCACAATTATTATTGGCCCAAAGCAAGATGGGACATTGAAAATTTTGTAGAAAGGTGTAGCATAGCACATGAGGGAACACCCACAAGTGGGAACATGGATCAGGACCTGGACACGCCATGGGGCAAAATCAGGCCTGACAATAAAAGGAAAAATAAATTTGATAAGGTGGACCAAATGGAATGGGAAGCCCCTTTTCACGGACAAGCTTCACTTAACTGTTTTACAATGGCCACTATGCGGAGAGTGCAAAAAGATGTCTTACCCCAGGATAAGCCGAAAATTCCTCAATCGGACTTAAACAAACTGGAGGAAGAGGATGTAGAGAGGAAATCTCTCATCAAGAATTTTAAGAGGGGAGAAAGCCCCAAGACAAGCAAAATTGGTAGCGGTCGTTTTGTGAATGATAATTCTGGGAGGAAAAATCATCACTATAAAGCTTCGAGTGGAAGAGACCATACCGGTGCATGGACAAATAGGTCCACACAATTAAAGGTCCATATGTAGCTTTGTTAAGAACGTGAACTGATGAAAAGGCAGAGGAAAACATTACATCTTCATACCAATATGTGAATGAGCTGACCACTCGGTTGAAAACTGGCTGGAAACTTGCCAATGAAAATTTGAAACAAGCCAGGAAGAAACATGCTGCCTATTATAACAGGAAGGCGAAAGACAGAAATTTGGCTGTGGGAGAGAAAGTACTGCTTCTTTTGCCCGGGAGTCAGAATAAGTTACAAATTGGATGGCAGGGTCCATATACAGTTCTAGAGAAGGTGTCTAGAACAAATTATAAGATAGATAAGAAGGGGAAAGAAAAAATCTATCATGTGAATCTCCTGAAGAAATATTTGGAAAGAGAACATCAGGAAGAGACACACTTGTTGACCTTGTCCATCGCCATGGAGATGAAAAAGGAACCACTTTCATCATTTGAATATCCATTACACCCCTGTGAGACAGCAGCACAGGTGAAAATCAGTACACATTTAACGAAAACTCAGAAAGAGAGAGTGCAACAGGTTCTAAATAATCATGCAGAGGTGTTAACAGACCAACCAGGGCATACAAACCTATTGGAATATGATATGAAACTCATAGACTCCACACCTGTCTGTATGAAACCATATTCGATTCCGTTTGCTAAGGAAAAAGCTTTGAAGGAAGAGATAGACTATCTATTGAAGGAAGGAATTATTTCGCACAGTGAGTCTTCGTATAGTTCCGGTGTTGTACTCTTAAGGAAGCCCTCTGGAGAACATAGACTCTGTATAGATTACAGGAGACTGAATGCTATTACAGAAGGACAGGTGGATCCATTGCCGGATACAAATCAGCTGTTTGCCAGACTAAATAAAGCTAAATATTTCTCAAAAGTGGATCTGAGTAAAGGATACTATCAGATTCCAGTAAAGCCTGAGGTTAGACCATACCTAGCTTTTAGTACCTCAGAAGGACACTATGAGTTTAATAGATTGCCATTTGGATTGAAGAATGCGCCTAGTGTCTTCTCTAGAATGATGAGAAAATTATTGGATCCTCTGAATAATCCCTGTATAACAAATTTTATGGATGATATCCTTATAGCAACAGAAACATTTGAGGAACACATTGACTCTCTGAACATGCTGTTTACTCGACTTAGGGAGGCAAATTTAACAGCCCGACCAACCAAATGTTGCGTTGGATGTAAAGAATTGGAATTTTTGGGACACACAGTTTATCAGGGAAACATGACCCCTGACCCAAAGAATTTAGAGAAACTACAGAAAGCCCCGAGACCACAAACCAAGAAGGACGTGAGATCCTTTGTCTCATTATGTGGTTTCTACCAGAAGTATATCAAAAACTTTAATTCCATATGTGCACCTTTAACGGAATTGACACGTAAAGGACTTCCAGATCGCATTACATGGACACCACAATGTGAAATGACTTACCAAGAATTGAAGGAAAAGCTCACAAGTAAACCCATTTTGAAATTACCTGACTTAAGTCAAGAATTCATAGTAAGGACGGATGCAAGTAATATTGGGTTAGGTGCAACTTTACTACAGAAATCAGATGCATTGGATGGGGAATTAAGCCCAGTGGCATATGCTAGCAGAAAGTTGAATAAAGCTGAAATCAACTACTCAACTAGCGAAAAAGAATGTCTTGCAGTAATATGGGCAATAAAGAAATTCAATATTTATCTATATGGGAAGGCATTTAAGTTGCAAACTGACCACAAACCTTTATCGTTCTTAGCACAGGCTAAGCATGAGAACTCTAGGTTACTCCGATGGTCTTTGCTTCTGGCTCCATATAATTTTAGCATTGAATATATATCTGGAAAAACCAATCTGGGAGCGGATTTTTTAAGCCGCCATCCGTGTGATGAGAATCACCGTAAACCCCAGAAATAATAATAAATTTCTCTATGTGTATATAGAATAAAGGACTGACATATAATGTCTGTTTTAAGAGGGGAGGTGTCATGAAATATTCTAATCCACATATATAAATTATTAGGTAAATATAAAGCCTAACAAATAAAATTAATAAAGAGAAGAGCAATGGGAAAATAACAGTGCTGTCACAAAGAATGTACTCGAAATCCCCCTTGTTTTCTGCTTCGTCTGCAAATTGTAACGCTTTCACGTTGATATAAAAGCTTACTGTATTATTACCCGCCTTCTTCAATGAAACGTGTGCTGCATTTCTAAGAAAAACATTGAGACGTACTGCGTAATGACCTAAATTAATCCTAACATTAATTATACTGCGTTACCAAACGAACGAACAGTTGGACTAAAGGATAAAAAGAGAAGGGAGAGGCAAAAGCCGAACACTAAACACGCTTCGCGCGATACGCAAATGCTGCCATCACGCGTGTAAGTCTACAAGCACTAACTTTTTCAGACGGACAGTGATAAAATACACTACCCTTTCCCAGAGTTAGGTTTATAAATCATAACAGACTCTTATTAGAAAAGATAACAATAGATGGGTTTACGTTTGAACACATAACAGTACCCAGACAGCACATCTTCCAAACAGGAGGTAGAAGAAATTGCATATTTTGAACGCAGCCACGTAGCTCCTTTAAATTAGTATTTTTGGGTTCCTTAGGGCTTGCTGACAAATAATATGTAAAACGTTACGCAAATAGTCCAGGAATTAATAAATTATACCCAAAATAAAATATTGGGGGTGCCTGACAGCATAAAATCATTTCTGCTCATAAGATTTTTTTTTTAACGTGTTTGAAAAAAATTTACGTTACAGAAATAGCCTACCATGTAAACTCCAAATTGATTGGAGCGCAACAAATGAAAGCCTAACCACGATTGGTCGGGCTATAAATACTATCTTGGTTGTTAGGGGAGACGGGAAAAGGTAACATTTTTTCAAACACTTGTCGAAACGTGGCTCATTGGCCAGTCTCGCTGATATACACACTTGGGAGCGTTAGTTCGAGACCACTTGTTGAAATGATCTTGATAAAGCATCAGTGCGTTGAAGCCAGCTAAAATTTTGCTCAATAAAAGCCTGGAAGATAAGCAGATGGAGATTTGTGCCAGTTTGTGCCAGAATTCATTGCTAATCAACGTATCTGTGTTATTCGTATGAATTGTGGTAAGCTTGAACCATTTAATATCTTTTAATGAAAATTGAATGTGAATTGTTGATTTATGCCTGTATATATATGTGTAGTTCAGTGGCAAACGTGAGGTAAAGCCTAAAATGCTCCAGCCTGAACAGAGGGTGTCGGAGAGAAGTAAAACGGCATGGAATGGCCAAACAGTACACTGACACCTGGATGATTGACTAGAAAGAAATAATGCTGGAAGTGCAGAGGCGTAGTGACCATTAAGGATGGTAATGCTGGTATAAAGTATTTCAGATGAAGCTGACTGTTGGCCTAACGCTCTGAACGCAATGTTTGTGCTGTATTGTGATCAGTGTAAAAGAGAATATAAATTAGTTATGAAGTAGAAGGTACATCCTTCTTGATTTCAGGGACAGTGGTCTTGATGGTACTGAGCAGCATCTGGTCAGAGATTTGCTGAATCCAGAGTCGGACAGCATACTCCTTGGTCTTTTTAGCTATCAGTGAGGTGTCTCCTGAGCCCAGAGGAGAATTCGAGCAGAGGAGTCCTTTCCTGCCGCCATCACTCAAGATAAGCAGAGTTGGCCAGCTGAGCTCAACATTATGTCCCCTCATCTTGAAATAACTTTATAAAATTAACATTAAGAGGGGAATTTACTTGTCTTAAAATCAGGAACTGTGAACCTCTCCAATACTGGTCCCTAAAGACAAACTATTGAAGTCATGATGACAAATACCAACAGAGCTTGAACAAAACAAAACCAGTATTACCTCATTTTACTACTACAAAACTGACACACATAGAACATTTGTAATAATATATGTCACTACAATATTCATATTAAATACATTCTGTACATAACTTGTAATTTTAAATTGATTGTGATTCCTGGTTCCCTTGTAGTTGAATCAGGACACATATTCATTCATGCCAGTAATGAATACATATTGTTATTTGAAACGTTACTAGTGACTTCTTTAAGATATTCTCATAGAGTGTTATATGTATGTGAGTGTCACAGTGTTGTTAAGAGTAGTGGATTAAATTAAATTGTTTATCTGTCTGTTGTTGTGACTTACACTTCACCATACTCATACCCTAGACACATAACGTAGCATCACACTATTCCAGAATAATTCTGACTGAGATATATAGATATGTGGTAGCAAGTAAGGTTATATATATAATATACTACTCTTATTAGATATATATATACCTTCACAGCTGATCTCAGTCAGTACACTAAGTCCCTTATAAATATTTATAACATCCCACTTCACCACATATATTGGGGTCTCGCTCTTGGGATTTTGAATCTTTCCCTATTAAAAATATTGGGGGTAATTCACTTCAGGGAATATAAGCATTAAAAGGTATCCTTGGGTGGAATTAAATAAGGTTGAGCTCACGGTGCCTGTGTTGTCCATTAGAGATTGAATTGTTGGTTAGACATTGTATTAAGTTACCTGATAGACAATGGCGGACCTGGCCAAATTTCGATCTGCTGCGGTTCAGACTGCAAAAGAGTTAGGATTAGATGGGCAAGCTATGGTTGCCTATGTCACGACGGAATGTGACAAATTTATTGAACGCGAAGAAAGAAGGTTTGAAGCCGAAAGAAAGTTAGAGGCTGACAGGGAAATTAAGAAGTTACAGTTTGAAGCTGAGGCTGAGACTAAGAGGTTGCAGATTGAGGCTGAGACTAAGAAATTGGAAGCAGAAAGAGAAGACAAAAGATTAGCTGCAGAAAGAGAAGAGAAGAGATTAGCTGCAGAGAGGGAAGCAGAAAAGGAGGAGAAGAGATTACAAAGGGAACATGAGTTACGACTAAGGGAGTTTGAGTTTCAAGGCCATGCTCCTGAAAATGGTGCCAGTCCCTTTGCCTCTGATGCTACGGTTACTCAGGGAGCCTCAATCTCAGCTATGAATTTTCATTTAGATCATTTTGTTGAGAAAGACGATGATATTGAGAGCTATATAAATAGGTACGAACTATTAGCTACCACGTATGGGTTAGAGAGAGAAAGGTGGAGCTTAAAGTTATCTCAGGGACTTCGTGGGGCAGCTTATGAAGTTTTTGCAAAAATGAGCAGAGGTGATCAGGAAAATTATGACATGCTAAAGCAGGCTCTTTTGTTAAGATATGAAAAGAATGCTGAATTTTATAGGAAAAAATTTAGGAATGCTAAACTACTGTCAGGTGAAACCTATCACCAGTTCTCTGCACGAATAGAGACATACTTGGAGAAATGGACTTCTCTGGGGAAAACCCAAGATCTTAAGGAAATTGTCCTTATAGAGCAACTAAGAGAGTCCATGGCTCCAGACCTGAGAAAGTTTCTCATGGAACAAGGTGCAGAGAGGCTGGGTGAGTTGCTAAATGTTGCTGAAAGGTATCAAGCAGCTCAAGCAGAGGTAACAGGTAATAAAAAGAAACAGGTGGATAACTTTAGGGCACCACAGAACTTTAATAAATTTGATCCTAGGGATCAAAATAAAGGTAAGCACCAATTTGATAGGCCACGGTATGACAATAAAATTAAATTCCCACAATTCGATGAAAGGAAATATAATGAAAGAAAATCTTTCAACCAAGGAAAAAGGTGGTGTAAGAATTGTCAGATGGACAATCATGACACTGACCGTTGCAGAAGGAAACCTGTGTATATGGCAACCCTTCAGGTCAGGTCGACCTCAAGACAGGAGGAGGATATTATGTTAGATACCACTCCAGAAGAGATGAGGAAGGCACAGGCTGGGGATAAAACACTCAAGCCTTGTTTCAGAAAATTGTCAACTTGTCATACAACTCCAGGCAAGGGAGATTTTTACATGAAAAACAAGTTGATGTATAGGAAGACTGGAACTAGATCCCATGGTCACGGACAGCTGGTTCTTCCAAAAAGATACAGGACAGACTTAATAAGGAGCCTACATGTGAAACCAGATGGGGACCATGAGAAGATAGGTACCATCATCCAAAAGGTGGCTCACAATTATTATTGGCCCAAAGCAAGATGGGACATTGAAAATTTTGTAGAAAGGTGTAGCATAGCACATGAGGGAACACCCACAAGTGGGAACATGGATCAGGACCTGGACACGCCATGGGGCAAAATCAGGCCTGACAATAAAAGGAAAAATAAATTTGATAAGGTGGACCAAATGGAATGGGAAGCCCCTTTTCACGGACAAGCTTCACTTAACTGTTTTACAATGGCCACTATGCGGAGAGTGCAAAAAGATGTCTTACCCCAGGATAAGCCGAAAATTCCTCAATCGGACTTAAACAAACTGGAGGAAGAGGATGTAGGGAGGAAATCTCTCATCAAGAATTTTAAGAGGGGAGAAAGCCCCAAGACAAGAAAAATTGGTAGCGGTCGTTTTGTGAATGATAATTCTGGGAGGAAAAATCATCACTATAAAGCTTCGAGTGGAAGAGACCATACCGGTGCATGGACAAATAGGTCCACACAATTAAAGGTCCATATGTAGCTTTGTTAAGAACGTGAACTGATGAAAAGGCAGAGGAAAACATTACATCTTCATACCAATATGTGAATGAGCTGACCACTCGGTTGAAAACTGGCTGGAAACTTGCCAATGAAAATTTGAAACAAGCCAGGAAGAAACATGCTGCCTATTATAACAGGAAGGCGAAAGACAGAAATTTGGCTGTGGGAGAGAAAGTACTGCTTCTTTTGCCCGGGAGTCAGAATAAGTTACAAATTGGATGGCAGGGTCCATATACAGTTCTAGAGAAGGTGTCTAGAACAAATTATAAGATAGATAAGAAGGGGAAAGAAAAAATCTATCATGTGAATCTCCTGAAGAAATATTTGGAAAGAGAACATCAGGAAGAGACACACTTGTTGACCTTGTCCATCGCCATGGAGATGAAAAAGGAACCACTTTCATCATTTGAGTATCCATTACACCCCTGTGAGACAGCAGCACAGGTGAAAATCAGTACACATTTAACGAAAACTCAGAAAGAGAGAGTGCAACAGGTTCTAAATAATCATGCAGAGGTGTTAACAGACCAACCAGGGCATACAAACCTATTGGAATATGATATGAAACTCATAGACTCCACACCTGTCTGTATGAAACCATATTCGATTCCGTTTGCTAAGGAAAAAGCTTTGAAGGAAGAGATAGACTATCTATTGAAGGAAGGAATTATTTCGCACAGTGAGTCTTCGTATAGTTCCGGTGTTGTACTCTTAAGGAAGCCCTCTGGAGAACATAGACTCTGTATAGATTACAGGAGACTGAATGCTATTACAGAAGGACAGGTGGATCCATTGCCGGATACAAATCAGCTGTTTGCCAGACTAAATAAAGCTAAATATTTCTCAAAGTGGATCTGAGTAAAGGATACTATCAGATTCCAGTAAAGCCTGAGGTTAGACCATACCTAGCTTTTAGTACCTCAGAAGGACACTATGAGTTTAATAGATTGCCATTTGGATTGAAGAATGCGCCTAGTGTCTTCTCTAGAATGATGAGAAAATTATTGGATCCTCTGAATAATCCCTGTATAACAAATTTTATGGATGATATCCTTATAGCAACAGAAACATTTGAGGAACACATTGACTCTCTGAACATGCTGTTTACTCGACTTAGGGAGGCAAATTTAACAGCCCGACCAACCAAATGTTGCGTTGGATGTAAAGAATTGGAATTTTTGGGACACACAGTTTATCAGGGAAACATGACCCCTGACCCAAAGAATTTAGAGAAACTACAGAAAGCCCCGAGACCACAAACCAAGAAGGACGTGAGATCCTTTGTCTCATTATGTGGTTTCTACCAGAAGTATATCAAAAACTTTAATTCCATATGTGCACCTTTAACGGAATTGACACGTAAAGGACTTCCAGATCGCATTACATGGACACCACAATGTGAAATGACTTACCAAGAATTGAAGGAAAAGCTCACAAGTAAACCCATTTTGAAATTACCTGACTTAAGTCAAGAATTCATAGTAAGGACGGATGCAAGTAATATTGGGTTAGGTGCAACTTTACTACAGAAATCAGATGCATTGGATGGGGAATTAAGCCCAGTGGCATATGCTAGCAGAAAGTTGAATAAAGCTGAAATCAACTACTCAACTAGCGAAAAAGAATGTCTTGCAGTAATATGGGCAATAAAGAAATTCAATATTTATCTATATGGGAAGGCATTTAAGTTGCAAACTGACCACAAACCTTTATCGTTCTTAGCACAGGCTAAGCATGAGAACTCTAGGTTACTCCGATGGTCTTTGCTTCTGGCTCCATATAATTTTAGCATTGAATATATATCTGGAAAAACCAATCTGGGAGCGGATTTTTTAAGCCGCCATCCGTGTGATGAGAATCACCGTAAACCCCAGAAATAATAATAAATTTCTCTATGTGTATATAGAATAAAGGACTGACATATAATGTCTGTTTTAAGAGGGGAGGTGTCATGAAATATTCTAATCCACATATATAAATTATTAGGTAAATATAAAGCCTAACAAATAAAATTAATAAAGAGAAGAGCAATGGGAAAATAACAGTGCTGTCACAAAGAATGTACTCGAAATCCCCCTTGTTTTCTGCTTCGTCTGCAAATTGTAACGCTTTCACGTTGATATAAAAGCTTACTGTATTATTACCCGCCTTCTTCAATGAAACGTGTGCTGCATTTCTAAGAAAAACATTGAGACGTACTGCGTAATGACCTAAATTAATCCTAACATTAATTATACTGCGTTACCAAAACGAACGAACAGTTGGACTAAAGGATAAAAAGAGAAGGGAGAGGCAAAAGCCGAACACTAAACACGCTTCGCGCGATACGCAAATGCTGCCATCACGCGTGTAAGTCTACAAGCACTAACTTTTTCAGACGGACAGTGATAAAATACACTACCCTTTCCCAGAGTTAGGTTTATAAATCATAACAGACTCTTATTAGAAAAGATAACAATAGATGGGTTTACGTTTGAACACATAACAGTACCCAGACAGCACATCTTCCAAACAGGAGGTAGAAGAAATTGCATATTTTGAACGCAGCCACGTAGCTCCTTTAAATTAGTATTTTTGGGTTCCTTAGGGCTTGCTGACAAATAATATGTAAAACGTTACGCAAATAGTCCAGGAATTAATAAATTATACCCAAAATAAAATATTGGGGGTGCCTGACAGCATAAAATCATTTCTGCTCATAAGATTTTTTTTTAACGTGTTTGAAAAAAATTTACGTTACAGAAATAGCCTACCATGTAAACTCCAAATTGATTGGAGCGCAACAAATGAAAGCCTAACCACGATTGGTCGGGCTATAAATACTATCTTGGTTGTTAGGGGAGACGGGAAAAGGTAACATTTTTTCAAACACTTGTCGAAACGTGGCTCATTGGCCAGTCTCGCTGATATACACACTTGGGAGCGTTAGTTCGAGACCACTTGTTGAAATGATCTTGATAAAGCATCAGTGCGTTGAAGCCAGCTAAAATTTTGCTCAATAAAAGCCTGGAAGATAAGCAGATGGAGATTTGTGCCAGTTTGTGCCAGAATTCATTGCTAATCAACGTATCTGTGTTATTCGTATGAATTGTGGTAAGCTTGAACCATTTAATATCTTTTAATGAAAATTGAATGTGAATTGTTGATTTATGCCTGTATATATATGTGTAGTTCAGTGGCAAACGTGAGGTAAAGCCTAAAATGCTCCAGCCTGAACAGAGGGTGTCGGAGAGAAGTAAAACGGCATGGAATGGCCAAACAGTACACTGACACCTGGATGATTGACTAGAAAGAAATAATGCTGGAAGTGCAGAGGCGTAGTGACCATTAAGGATGGTAATGCTGGTATAAAGTATTTCAGATGAAGCTGACTGTTGGCCTAACGCTCTGAACGCAATGTTTGTGCTGTATTGTGATCAGTGTAAAAGAGAATATAAATTAGTTATGAAGTAGAAGGTACATCCTTCTTGATTTCAGGGACAGTGGTCTTGATGGTACTGAGCAGCATCTGGTCAGAGATTTGCTGAATCCAGAGTCGGACAGCATACTCCTTGGTCTTTTTAGCTATCAGTGAGGTGTCTCCTGAGCCCAGAGGAGAATTCGAGCAGAGGAGTCCTTTCCTGCCGCCATCACTCAAGATAAGCAGAGTTGGCCAGCTGAGCTCAACATTATGTCCCCTCATCTTGAAATAACTTTATAAAATTAACATTAAGAGGGGAATTTACTTGTCTTAAAATCAGGAACTGTGAACATCTCCAATACTGGTCCCTAAAGACAAACTATTGAAGTCATGATGACAAATACCAACAGAGCTTGAACAAAACAAAACCAGTATTACCTCATTTTACTACTACAAAACTGACACACATAGAACATTTGTAATAATATATGTCACTACAATATTCATATTAAATACATTCTGTACATAACTTGTAATTTAAATTGATTGTGATTCCTGGTTCCCTTGTAGTTGAATCAGGACACATATTCATTCATGCCAGTAATGAATACATATTGTTATTTGAAACGTTACTAGTGACTTCTTTAAGATATTCTCATAGAGTGTTATATGTATGTGAGTGTCACAGTGTTGTTAAGAGTAGTGGATTAAATTAAATTGTTTATCTGTCTGTTGTTGTGACTTACACTTCACCATACTCATACCCTAGACACATAACGTAGCATCACACTATTCCAGAATAATTCTGACTGAGATATATAGATATGTGGTAGCAAGTAAGGTTATATATATAATATACTACTCTTATTAGATATATATATATACCTTCACAGCTGATCTCAGTCAGTACACTAAGTCCCTTATAAATATTTATAACATCCCACTTCACCACAGTCCCTTAGGCTCACTCTTCAAGAAGCAACAGTAGAAGTAGCTCCAGACGTGCTGGACATCGAAACCACTGAGAAGCAAGCTACCATTCCTGATCCTGAGGAAAAAACAGCTGACAACTCAAAGGCTCAGACGCAAGATATCACACCGAATAACCAAGAACAAGATTCGAACCAAGCCTGTAGAAGGAAACAAAGACCAAACACTAAAAATACAAGCAACTCAGAAACGATACAGGAGAGGATTGTTAAGATCACCCAGACGTCAGGAAGTGAGGTCTCACTCAGGGCCCTACCCGACAACAAAGTGATCAACATCCTCGAGGTGATAACTGGACGGAGAGGTATCGCCAAAGTAGGGAGGCACGAAAAGGGAGTAGTGCTTTCTCTCAACAACACAGACAAAACAACCTCGCTGATGATCGAACTGGAATCCGGTCCAAAGGAAATCCAGTTGCCCCACCAAATAAAAGTGGTGGTGGAAAAGTACAAGACAACAAAGAAGTTGGTCATCAGAGGGGTGGATACAAGATGTTCCGAAGGCGACGTCCACAGACGCCTTCAAGCTGAAAACACAAATCTTAAAATCACGCAGGTCGAAAGGCTAAAAACCTGGGCCAAGAAAGATACCAATCTGATGATAGTCACGGTAGAAGGATCGACAAGACCCGAGAGACTGACGCTCGAAACCACAACCAAAAAGACAGAAGCCTATATCCCTCCGGTGATGCAGTGCTCCAACTGCCAGCAGTTCTCGCACACAAAAAAGACGTGCAGGAGAGATGCAGTTTGCCGGTATTGTGCGGGTAGTCACCAATATGGCGACTGCCCCAGGGCAAAGGAGGACCGCAACTACAAGGAAACTAACGAAAACCGTATCTGTGCAAACTGCCACGGAAACCACGGGGCAAGGTACAGAGGATGCCCTGTGTTCCAGGAAACTAAGAGCATCTTGAAGGAGGCCGTGTCTAAAAACATACCCTTCAAAGAGGCCAAACACAGAGTGAATGCGGATGCTACAGAAAAACAGCGCACGATTGACAGAAGACAGCTACACAAGCTGACCGCTGAAATCAACGAAATGAAAAGGAAACAGCAGAACGAAAGCAGAAACAAGCAGGATCCCGTAGACGACAAGGACAGCGGTGAAGACATAATAGATATGCAGAGCGCCAGAGAAATGTTACAGAGCGCCCAGGCAATGCTACAGGAAACAAAATCCATCAAACACGAGATAGAAGTTGACATCGCCAAACTCACAGAGCTAAAGGCAGAGAACGAACAAATACTCAAAAGAATTGAAACAACCATCAAACACGAGATAGAAGTTGACATCGCCAAACTCACAGAGCTAAAGGCAGAGAACGAACAAATACTCAAAAGAATTGAATCAGAGAGAAGGATCGTTGAGGATATCCTTACAAAAACTAGAGAACAAAACAAAGAAACGAAAGACAAAATGAAAATCGACATCGTACAGCAAATGTTACTCAATCAAGACAGAGCATTAGCAGCCAGAAACGCTAGAACAGCTACTACCAACGATAATTGAAAAAGCACTGTCACAGATACAGGAGAGCAAGAAGACAAAAGCAACAGAAACTAGTAGCGTAGAAACACACAAAACTAAACGAGCCAGATAGTTGAGGCAGGACATAAAAAAACACCATGAGAGCGACACGGCACCACAAACGGACAAAGAGGAATCCAGACAGCCAGCAAGTGGTCCTTTTCAGGACCAGTCACCTCCAGGACTACGAACGAGATACCAGTGAAGACGATAACACCCTATATACCCCAATTATAACCAAACTTCAGGTTGAACAGGGTATTAGCGGCCCTTCATTTTCAGAGACGATACAGAGGATAATCACACAAGCCGTTCAACTCGATAACCAAAACCGCACTATAACCAGCGTCCTTTTCAGGACGTACACAGCGATCGCAATAGTCAAAATGGGCCGAAATAAACCACGCGCTAAAAAGAGGAAGGTTTATACCAGCCCACCAGCGCAGAACAGCCAGGGAAATAGTAACAAAGACAGACAGCCAGAAAGCAAAACTGCCCCAAGTACTCGTGCCGGGACCGAAATTTCTCCAACTCTTGACACGATGACGGAGCTAGCTGCGACGTGTATCGACACGGCTGAAAGCCGGAGTTTCCAGACTCCTTGCGAGGAAGAGGAGAAAGCAGATGCAAGCAGTTCTGACCGTGATGATGAAGACCCAGAATATGATTACATGATCAGTGCGCTAGAGCAGATAGAACAGATGTCAGAAGAAGAAGACCCGATGAAAGCGTTAGAACCGATAAAACAGATGCTGGAAAGAAAAAGACAGGAGTCTAAAACCCAGGGACCACCACCACAAGTACCCGAATCGTCAACAGAAACCCTGTCAACCACAGAGAGGCTGCATCAGACACCAATGACACCACCACACGATGCCGAATTGACAGCTGTGGCTGCCCCAGGGAAGCTGCTCCAAACTCAAAAGACGATAAAAACATCACTAAAGAAAGACGTCATAGTAGAGGCTCCAGTGTGTAGTAATCAGACAACTACAGAAAGTTATCAGGAGTCAACAAAACAGAACGTGAGACCGCCAGACTATCCTATCGGCTGTCTTCCTCCTGGCCTGGTTCCATTCTAGTCCTCGATCCTTCAAAGATTGTCTAATGTTGTCCTCCCAGCGGACTCTGGGTCGTCCTCGGGGTCTGGATCCTTGGCTCTTTGTTTCCCATGCTTGTCGTGGTATCCGATCTTCTCCCATTCTGCAGACATGGCCAAACCATCTTAATTGGGACTGTTCTACTTGGGTCTGCAGGGGGTAGGATTTAAGGTCTTGACGTATCGTCTGGTTGCGTACCATGTCTCTTCTTGTTACTTCAACCACCTTCCTCAGATACCTCATTTCTGAGGTATTATATATATATATATATATATATATATATATATATATATATATATATGTATATATATATATATATATATATATATAAGTCTTGCTCATGCGTTTGCATATATATATATATATATATATATATATATATATATATATATATATATAGAGAGAGAGAGAGAGAGAGAGAGAGAGAGAGAGCTACTTCTTGTAAAAGGGAATTTCGTTGGATTTACACCAGCTGGGGGCTTGTACGGGCTATAACCATTGCTTAAATCTTCATAAAAGACAACGGACAGATATAAGTTAACAATTGCTCGGCCCTATGCAGCATTGTTCTTGACTTCTGAATTATCTTGTCAACACTCCCTTGAGATAGAAACGTCATTACCCTTCTATCTACATCTCTGCCAAGAGTAATCTTGTGCGAAGGTAGACACCTTTGACGACCCACTTTAGATACTCTTGGGTTTTGGCCACTGTTGGACCACTACAGCAAAGCAGGGGAGGCAATCCGCGACAATGATGAAAGCCTGGATAAGAACCTATAGTGTCAATTAGCTTGCATGATGAAGCCATGGAAAAGAACTAATAATGTCTATTAGCTAGCATGGTGAAGCCATGGAAATGAACTAAAAGTGTCTATTAGCTAGCAGGATGAAGCCATGGAAAAGAACATAGTGTCTATTAGCTAGCCTGATGAAACCCTGGAAAATGACCTATAGTGTCTATTAACTAACACGATAAAGCCCTGGAAAAGAACTAATAGTGTCTATTAGCTAACATGTTGAAGCCATGGAAAAGAACTTAAAGTGTCTATTAGCGAGCATGATGAAGCCATGGAAAAGAACTAATAGTGTCTATTAGCTAACATGAAGCCCTGGAAACGAACCAATAGTATCTATAAGCTAGCATATAGAAGCCCTGGAAAAGAACTAATAGTGTCTATTAGCTAACATGTTGAAGCCATGGAAAAGAACTTAAAGTGTCTATTAGCGAGCATGATGAAGCCATAAAATGGATCGGTCCTGTAAAGAACTATTGGCATGCCAATCATCCTCCAGGCCAGATCTTGCACTGCCTGCAACTCTCACTTATATTACTTCGCGCACATTACGACAGGCTGTAAAAGACATGTTTTTAACACAACCTTTTCCTGAACGCAGCCCAAATGTTTAACACCTGACCGACTTCACACTAAAGCAAAGTCACCTAGTTTTTATGGAGCTTATCCACAGCAGTTGTGTGTTTACGTTCTGTGGTTGAAAGCCCTGTTGTCCAATTACACACCAAATTATAACACAGTTACACACAACAGCCAAGCTGGCATATTTGTAGTCGGATTTATGAAAGCCGATATTGTGATCTATTAATAAATAATTTGTCTCTTTTTTGTTTTAAAGTTATCATTTGTTATGGCGACACGGCACTAATGCCGTGCCAACTGGCATTGGTGATCAAGTCGCTGTATTTTCTATGGTCTTTAGTGTCTTGAATCAGAATCAAGGGATATTCCAGACCTATAGGTTTGAGGCTCATGTAGTCCCCTGGTGTTTCTAAAGAGACAGAACATAATAGGACAACGTCATCATCATGCATGTCGTACAAGGCAACAAACATGAAGTTGTGCATGAGGCTGACAACCTCATCCTGTAAAACAAGTTGCCATAGAAACCACTGCTGCGGGAGCATGTGAGAGCTTGGTGTAGGCTTCCTGCAAGGGAAACAGCTGCAATGGTTGTCCCATGCTCCGTTTGGAGCGCAAAGAAAAATTATGATGATGTCGGTTTGAAGAGAGAGCCTTATTTTGATGAAAGGCCACTGCAGACAACGTTACTGCCACACGCTCTTTGTCAGGGTACAGATCGTAAGTCGCACTTCATCATGAACACTCAGAACCATGTGGAGCATAGACTTTCAAATGCTGACGCTAAGTTCTCATGTGATGTGGTATCTGTTTAGGTTCTTCCGTGTGTTTCTCATCTTTTCTTAAAGTCTGTATTCAGCATCGTGCAAGGACAGACAAAGAAGTAACAAGCAAACAAAAAACAAGACTTAAAAAGAAGAAATTCTAATATAAATTAAAACCATCAACTGCAAAAGATATTAGTTAGCTAAATACAAAACTAAAGATAAAGTTACATTAAATACCGTAATTATAACCAACTCTTAGGTTGAACAAGGTAGACCAAGATGGTGGAAGAGCAGAGGCAATAATAGTCAGCTGTTAAGTACCCTCTCATCTTCCTCATCACCTTCTAAAACAAAACAAAACAAAAAAACCTCGTATTTGAAGATTATTAGTTTTGTGTATTTTTAACATTTTTCTGTAGAGCTACATCACTGAGGTCATCATGGATTGTCGTGCTCGTTTACTAATTGTTCATGACTGGTTTCCCTAAGACAAAATTGGCTCTATTGAACACTGAGGAACTATCTATCTTGTTTCCGTTGGCAAAGATTAGTCGCATAAAATACTTTTTATTTACACATTGATAGCTCATATTTTCATTGTATGAAACGCTGCATGTGCGTGGGCTATTCTACTCTTTACCTTGAGATTCCCAGGTGTTTGGATCTTATGACGTGTTCTCAAACTCTTTTGAAATGCTTGCTAAGTGGTATATTTGTGTCTGAGAGTGGACGTCTGAGAGTGTACAAAGAAGATTTGAACGAAAACAACAACAGCTTCCGAAAACGTGCGGATACCACTGCATGGCATTGCATAGTAGGGTAAGAGTCCAAACGCTGCTGGGTCTACAACAAAAACAACAACATTGGTTTAGATCTGCAATTTCAAAGGTCGTTTGTTGTTTACCTTATTGTTTATAGCTGTGGCTATTTTCTTGACCTTAACGAAGCGAAGAATGCCAGAGATAAAATATCTAGGATGGATGAGATCCAAGACAAAAGAGAGTATCTCAATTACCGGGATGCTCAGAAAAAATGGACCATGCTGGATGGAATTTGATTATGAGTTCCGTCAGACGTGAAATATGATAACTTGTTTTGAAAACAACCCATCTGTTATTAATCGTTAAGATATTACTTGTATTAAACCCAATTAATATATCTAAATCTTATTTAAATCGTTTTTAAATATTTATTTATTTATAAAGATTTGTATATTATAATTCTCTAACAGAAATATTCTCGACTTCAAAAGTGTTAACAAAAAAAATATTATTTCTTGGAGACATACTTATCTATAACCTGGCATCGTTTATAAATCCTCTGCCGAAGGCACGGCCCTGTCCTGTTGCAACCACTTCTGCCGCGAAGACAGCGCCACCCCCCCCATGCTTAGTCATAGTACATTATCTCTCATGACACTTTATTTTTTTATAAATTTTTTTCTACTGCTTTTAATGTCTGTCCCATGGGGGGTGGGAGGATCTCCGAGAAGCCCCAACAAGAATGACAATAGTTTATTACTGCTATATATCGTAAGAAGGTTGGTACAAAGGGGTGAGGTTGGGCCATCAGACTATATCGAGCTCTTGACATAGGGCACAAGGACAAGCAAAGGCCAGGGTGGCAATGGACACTGATTCACCCCCCCCCATAGCCACCCAGTCACGAATACTGGACCTACTCCTCCAGTATGTAATTAACCTCGAAGATCTTCTAACACCCTCCACTCCCTCTATGGTAGTATCTGTACTGAGAAAGGGTCCTACAACAAAATTAGAATCGTAACGTACCAGGGGGGGGCCCCCAAACAGAATGGAAGCTAAAGTTGAGAACACCCCCCCTCTGAAATCCAGCTATGACACTATTTTCATTTTATTTTTTTTTTTTTTTTTCCTCCCCCACATCCCACAAAAAAGAAAAAAAAAAAAAAAAAAAAAAAATCCCGCTGGCCTTGAGTTTGGAAAAAAAATTAAAAAATTTACGGATATCGAGAATGCTAGACCTCACGCCACCCTCTGCCATTTGAAGGAAAATAAGACAGGCGGAGCGCGCGGTATGTAGCTCTCACATTGTGCGGTATTTTTAAACAATTATAACACATAAGGAAGGGAAACCCAAGGCCTGTAAACAGTAAATAAATATTAGACAAACCAGCACCTCAAAAGGTAATGTTTTACAGGCCACTCGTAAGAAATAAAGAAAAAATAAAGAAAAGTAGAACACTACAGCCCATATGACCAACCGAAACAACAACAGACGTGGGGAGTGGCTTAACACCCCCCCAAGAGACCTCTTCGCGTGGCAATCGTATCGTCGTTTTAAAGCAGGGAAGGTTTTTGCCCTAACACCCCATTTCATGCGCGTGAACTTAGTGTTGACATCTCTCGTCCTGCCCCAAATTAATCAATGAACCAAACAAGACATAATTAACATATTTTTCTAAGGGATTTAATTTCTAGCCAGTTCCCCAAATGTACAAAGAAAATACTTGTATACTGAAAATTATTCTAGCGTATCCTTGAGGAACAAATTTAGAAAGCATAGCGTTGCATATATACACTCTGACCGGCTTATCTCCTCTAGGACAGCGTTCCCTTCCTCAAACATTTTGGTTCTCAGACCCCTTCGCTACCTCCCCTTTACTCGTACTGACGCAGGCCATCCCCTTTGACATCATGAATCATCTCACTTGATGACAACTTTACAGAAAAAGCTAATATATTTTTTTTAAATTTGAGAGAATCACACAGAAGAGTGATAAAAGAGTGCATAACTCAACAATTCACCGAATACCACAAATGGGTCTACTTAATATGTAAGGGCGAACATCCGCCTTAATCCTATCTCTCTGTTCAATCTCCAGATTTAACGGACCATGTCTTAGTCACTCTACGAGGTTCAAAGGGGCGTGCCTCACCAAAGCAAGGCAAAGCGTTAAATAAAAACATATAAAAAGGCACATAACATCTTAGACTATTTGTAACATCAGTTTTTGAAATGGTGTTTGGAGGGGGGGAGGGGGGTTGCGGGGGGGACTCGGTTGGGTGGAAACCTCCCGGAGCCAACTATCCAATAGGGCTCTCTCCGCGTCACCACACTTTGAGAACCGCTAGCCCTAGATCATTGAAAAAAGGCTCTTCTGGCCTCACCTAGTTACCGCCCTATCTACACTAATAGACATCACTCACTAAAGGACTCTCCCCCAAAAGAATAGGGGTCTCGAAACCTCCCTCCCCCCCCTAATCACCTGATCTTGATCTACGCCCGCTAGTTTCGGTAGATCTCCCTCTACGTGACGGAGCCGGAAAACTCTAAATTTTTAAACCTAAGTTCCTCTGCAAATATTTAGTCGTGATACTAACCTCCACTCCCCAATCACCGACAGTATAAAAGGTCTCCGGGTTTACATCTCGTACATTCATAAATCAACGGCATTCCCATGACAAAACCCCACAAGTTAGCTTACTACAATTTACCATACCACCCCCACTCCTACCCCCTCCGCCCCCCCCCACCCCCCCCACGACCCCTACATCACCACTTAATTATCATGAACTACTGTAGCGACTTCTTCAACTTCTTCACACAAAATACTACTAACGACTGCTTAAACTCGGCTGTTTTTGGAGGTCCATGGCAGCCAACCTCTCTCAAGTACTGGAAGACATTTACAAGACAATAAAAATCACCACGTCGTAAATCCTATACTTTTCTATCCTGTGGCAATACTCTGTGCCATTCATCGAATCTATTATGACTGTGAAGTCATGAGCGCCTGTTCTCTCTCTTCTTAGGGCTTGCTTTCTCAATTAAAGATCGTCCTCTTATCTCGTGCTCCTGTAATTTTTCATCGCTCCAACCCTTTAGTTCGGAGTAAACAAAAAATACGAGTGTACCTAACTAATCTCCATGCCTCTTCTGGAATCTCATACATCGCCATTCAAAGGGGTTACTTCACATTCTACCCTTCAAACAAACTTCTAGTCTCATGCTACCTGGTATTATCTCAATAGAAATACAATTGAAGGGGAGGGCTCGTCATCTCCTCAACCAAGGAACCATTTTAAAAAAATACCTCTCATTCTCTCCTACCCGCCCATATACATACTGTCTCTGTAAAACTACAAAAATCTCATATCTCAAAGTCCTTAAACAATACTCCCCAGACTACACTGGGATCCAAAGACAAGGATTCTCCCTGCATAAAAGCAACTACAGAAAGTCTCCATGTCAAAGTACTACAAAGCTCATACACTCTCGAACTTTAAAAGTGGAAAGTTAACAAAAAAAAACGATAAACAGATGTAGTCTCTAAATTCTACCAACTCGCCTACTGTCACCGGCGATAAGCAGCTTCGTGTGGCCGAGATAAACGTCGTCGTCAACATATAGAATGGGGGCAAAATACTACAGGTAACAGCGGCACTCATCTACAAGACCACCTAAAACTAAGTCATCAAGTTTTATATTCAACAAAAATTAGAGCGCTCAATCCTCATGGGCAAACCTGCCTGGTACATACAACATCAAAACACCACAACAAAAACTAAATCGAGAAGACAGCTAACAACGAATTCAAAATACAAAACAAACTACAACAATAAAGTAAAACCAAACAAGCAAACACCATACAACATTCTAACAAAGAAACACACGATACAAAACCATCACCACACTCAAAACCCACCCTTCTCCTCCCCGCCGCCGCGCAACGCCCAAAGCCGCAGCACACGCACACCCCACAAAAGACACACCGTATCTCGCCTGGCTCCGCCCTTGGTCACTCACCCTGCTCGCACTCGCTTCTCTCCTATGTGCTTCAGCCCTGTCCACACTCTCCTCACCTCCTTCACGACGCTCGCACGCCCCCCTCCCGCGCCTCTTCTCCCCCCCAGCTCCGCCTGGCCTCCTCCCCTCTCCCAGGAAGTGTCCCTCCCCACCCCTCCTTCCGTCCCTCACCTCTCTACCCCCCTCACCTGGCCCGGCCTCTCCTCCGCAAAACCGTCTCGACTCCGCGGCCGCCCGGCGCTCGAGTCACACCTCACTCTCCATTCTCCGACTCCACTCTTCCTCTCTATCTATTGCATACTGCCTCCACTTACCTCTAATTCTAGTCCACAGCCCTTTCCTTCCCCTCCCCCTTGGCGTGAATCCTGCACCCTAAAAACCTACACTGCCACTCTCCAACACGCAACCACCCCACGCACCTCCAGCTTACTCGTCCTTCACCAGCCCCGCTCTCTATACCCCCCCCGCCACTTTCCGCAGACCACACTGCACGGGCCCTTGCCCCACACGGCCCCCCGCCCCTGCTGCCTCGCTGAGCCCTCCCCTCCCTGAGCTTCCACCACATATACCCTCTCGTCTTAGCTACCCAAAATACCTCTCTGAACTCCCCGTCCTTCAACTTCCCATCTCCACTCTGCCCTCCTCTTCTCCACGGCCTACGCGACTCCTCCCACCCGCTCCTCAACTCCTTACCGCGATAACAAACTTCCTCTGTCTTCCTGTCTCTCCGCCCACACCCCAACGACCCTCCGCAACTGACTCCTTTCAACCTGCCACTCCACCTCTCCACCCTCGCACTCACCAAGTCCACCTCCTCCGCTGATACACCACGGGTACCTTCCACACATTTCCTTCGTTCACTTGCAATAGTAGACCGTCAAGACCTTATGCCGGCTAACGGCCCGATGAACCTGTGTACTACTCAGACACTCTCCCCATCCGTAACTACCGGCCATCTCAGCCCAATGAGCCCCAACTCTCAAACACACTCTATAACCCCGTATTTTGTTCTCAACCCACCGCCCTCACTTCCCCCCTTTCGTCTTTCCCTCGCCACCAGAAAAGAAAAACCTACAAACCCCCCAAAAACATTCCCATCACGTGCTGGACATAGCTCATGGTGAACGATGACGTTCTCCAAAAACAGATGATAACTTCTCCTACAGCAGTAATCTTCTTCTTCTCTTAGCTATGACACTCATTTACCTATTACCATCTCTTTAGAGAGCCCGTTGTTTTTAAACTAGAATCCCCCCCCCCTTCCCCCCTCCCTCCCCCCTACAACGTGCCTCGGGATGCCTACCGAACATGAAAAACAATCAGATCAAGGAAAAAGAGCGTACGTTTCGTTCTTCATACACCAATCATGAAACAGTCACACAACACAGACGACTATACATCCTAGAGTGATTCTCCACTCCTAGCCTTGTATTTCGAGTGAGAAATCAAGCAAAACCTGCGGGTACAATACTCTATCGTGAATGGGCATCTACACTTTTCCCACCCCCCGCCCAACCTCTCCGCCCTCCTCCTCCCTCCCCCCCCCCTTCTACCTCCCTACCCCCCTCTCCCCCACACACCTTCCCTTTCAGAACCGTAAAAAAAACTACACCCACCGGAACTATACCCTCACACTCCTTCCCCTTCTCGCGGTCTCTCCCCCCTAAACAACAACCCTCCCCCCTACTCCCCCCCCCCCCCCCCCCCCCAACATCCCCCCATAAGCCAACATCCCCCAGTAATCCCAAAAAATAAGTCTCCCCATACCCCCTCCCCCCCCCCTGACCCCCTCCCCACCCCTACCCCCTCCCCATCCCCCCCCCCCCCCCCCCACTCCCCCCCCCCTCCCCCCCCCCCCCCCCCCTCCCCCCCCTTCCCCCCCCCCCCCCCCCCCCCTCCCCCCCCCCCCCCACCCCCCCTCCCCCCCCCCCCCCCCCCCCCCTCCCCCCACCCCCCCCCCCCCCCCCCCCCCCCTCCCCCTCTCCCCCCCCCCCCCCCCCCTCCCCCTCTCCCCTAAATCCCCCCCACCGCACGCCCTCCACACCCACCCCCCCCCCCTCCTCCCCCTCCCCCCCCGCCCCCGCCCCCCCCCCCCCCCCCCCCCCCCCCCCCCCCCGCCCCCCCCCCCTCCCCACCTCCGCCTCCCCCCCCCCCCCCCCCCCCTCCTTCCTCCCCCCCTCCCCCACTCCACCCGTCCCACCCCGCTCCCCCCCCCCCCCCCCCTGCCTCCCCCCCCCTCCCCTCCCCCCAACCCCCTCCCCCCCCCCCCCCTCGCCCCCCCCTCGCCCCCCCCCCCCCCCCCGCCCACCCCCCCCCCCACCCCCCCCCCCCCCCCCCCCACCCCCCGCCGCCCCCCCCCCCCTCCCCCCCGCCAGCCCCCCCCCCCCCCCCCACCCCCTCCCCCCCCCCCCCCCTCCCCCCCCCCCCCCCCCCCCCCCCCCCCCCTCCTCCCTTCTCCCCCCCCCCCCTCCTCTTCTCCTCTTCT